>CM055909.1:51457027-52163277 GCA_029582155.1 Panopea generosa | reverse complement strand
TGAGGTGTCCTCTCAAGATTGCTTACCTTTAACTGCTGAGGTGTCATCTCAAGATTGCTTACCTTTAACAGCCGAAATGTCTTCAAGATTGCTTACCTTTAACTGCTGAGGTTCTGGTTTTGAGCTCAGAATGGTTAAAAAATATGATGTGAGAAAGTCTGTTATCAGTTACTTGCAGAAGGAGGCCACTCTGCTTGGCTCATTCTGAGGTCTTCCTCCACCAATACAACTGGATATGCCATTATATAAAATGTAATGAGTTGAATATTGTGTTTAACTTATTAACTTCTTTCCCACAAAGGAGTAAGCTATGATTGTATTTGTAAATGATGTACTGGTGCTATATAATTTCACAGTAAACTGTGCACCTCAGATACTGGGTTAACACACTGACCAGACTTTTAAGTGAATCTACAATGTTGTTCTCTTTAGCAGTAAACTCTTATTTACACCCCTTCTAAATAATAATAGAAAACAAAAATTGAAGATATACTCTGTAATGTAACTTAACCATTTGGAGATTTAAATAAGGAATCTAATGCCTCTAAATTTAGGAAGTGATGCCCATACATGAAAATAGACTCTTTTGTAGGGCCCCTTTATGATTATGTCAAATTAAGCATTGTTAAAAATTATTTACTTTTGACGAAAGATTTTGAATTTAAACTGTTTCTATTTCCAGTGAAATTTTCTACTGTTCATATTGATTTTAGCTGTATGACATGACAGAGTCATTGCTGGTAATTGTACCATTGCCTGATGTTGGCAACTTTGTCATTTACCCAGAATATCTTGGGAATTATGTCACACTTAGTAGTTTCATCTTATGTCTGGCATTTCATATTGTTGTGAATTAGATCAATACAGCAGGTTGATCAAAGATTATAATGGATTCAGGTACATATTGTTTTTATGAAAGTGTTTTTACAAATAGATTAAATGGTTATGTTACAAGTTTATTTAATGTATGCTAGTGAGCACATTGTCCATGATTTGAAAAGGATTTTTTCTCTTAATAATTTCATTAAACATAGTATTGTATGTTATTTATGTTGGCACCCTTAGCCAAGGTTAATATGGTCTATGAGTGGTCTAGGAGTGGAGCGTCTGCCTCGCATGCAAAAGGTCATGGATTCAATCTACGGCTAGGTCAACCAAATACTGGCTGGCCCGGTGTCAGTATAATTAAAATGTGACTGGGTGGGGTATATCATACCCTGTGTCTGCGGCATGATATTCCAGTGTGGCAGTGCGCAAAATACTGTCTTAAGAAGGAACCATCGCAATATTACTGAAAAATTGTTGAAAGAGACACTAAACACCATGCAACAACATATCATTACAGGTTGTCATACTTTCTCAGCTGATGAAAATTGCCCATTTTTGTTAAAAATAAGCATTTTAATTTGGTACAGACTGTTAATGACTGTCATTAAATATTGTCTTGCTCTCTCATGAAGTAGATCAGTCCAGTTACAAGTTACATGCAAGTTTTTACTTGTGGTGTACAAAATTGCAGAAAACTCAGTCCCAATACACATTCATATTGCTTAGTGGCAGTGGACAAGAACATTGAGCTATAACAAAATTTGTTTAATAGTAGAGGAAAATCTTATTAAATCTGGTTCTCACCATTTCTCTAGTGGAATACCCCCAGAAAACTGGTTCTACAGACCGTAATCCGTTCAAGTACTCCAAAAATGCATTTCAATTGCGTTCGTTTTGCGTGTCAAACGCGTTTGTTTTGCGTTTGAAATGTATTTTAGTTTCATTAATGGTTTGCATTTTTTTTATGATAAACGTAAGAGAAAATACGAAAATGCAGTTCAAAACGATACTGAACGTATTTAGCCTGCGTTTGTGTTTGAATCGTTTAACGTGTATCGTTTACCATGTATCTTTTACCATTTAACGTTTACACATGTTCACCAATCACATCATCTCTGGTTGTTCAATTGTAACACCGCAGTAGAATAAATAGTAAGAACTAGAAGTTTAAAGAAATCGCTGGGTTTTATATGATAATATATTAATTAAATAAATTAAAATAATATTGATTAAAATCTTTCTGAAATATTAATTTCAATCATTCTGAAATATTGCTAACTAAGCCACCGTATGTTAGATATGATTTGTAGCGTGACAGCAGATTAATATGTTTCATAAAACTCAATCATTGAAATTTAATACACATGGTACGGGGCATGTCAATTACATCAGATAAACGCGTTACAGTCACGTAATCATTAGATTGTAACAATTATAACAATTCATTAAACAAAATAATTTATATAATCCGCAAAGATAAATATATTTACAAATACACATGCCTTAATTTATGTAGCCAACGCACACACTTTATGTCTATAACTCAGACACAATTTATTTTTGACATCGTGGCAATGTCGTCACTGACAGTTTCTTGTGTCATTTAACGTCGGGTTCTATTTCACTATGGTAAATGCATGGGGGGTGGGGATGTTTCAATAAAAAAGATGCCTTTAAGGGTAAAAGTTTTATGTCTTGTGGCATGGCTTCTAAAATCGCTGGTACATGTGCTTCTGTCTGACGCTTTCAAGGACTTTTATGTACATTACACCGATAGAATTCCTCTGATATCCTTCCATAAAAAATTTCAAAGATAACCACTTAGTGATTAAAATGTTTGTTTCACTGGTGACGTCATCAGACATTGGCACAAGGTGATAGTGAAAGGGACAGTCTGTTCATTCTGTACACAAATTTAGGTATGTGTAGTTATTAATAACTCTATCAGCTTAATAGTAATCTTTTTTTAACAAATGCCTATATTGAAAACAAACATTTTGGAAGACACCTAGTTACAAACAAACACCAACCCTTTACATGTGTTTGTTATATATATATGAACTATTTTTATATACAATTCTGGAAAAGCCCTAAGTGGAAAGGTTTTGGTGTAACAAATATATTTTCTAAAATTGCGTGAAAACTTTTCCTGATTGCCAATCATATAACAGAACAGCAACATAAATCGGTGTTCAGATAATTAAATCAGTTAATTGGGATAGTTGTGTAAGCAGGTCATGCGTCATCTGATTGTTTTATCACACTTTTACAAGTAAAGAAACAATGCCGAGGCAATGTTTTTCACGGATAATTCAATATTAAAACTTATAACAAAGAAATTAAATTAATGTTACAGGTATAGCAATTTAAAGATTTTAAATGACAAAGAGAGCAGTCATTTTGTCTAATTATTTATTTCGTTGTCAATATAACTACGACAATATTAGAGGATATCCGAATCTTTATTATTTGATGCGTTTAAAGTTTGAATTATCGTTTTGTATCGTTGTGGATCGTTCGCCCTGTTGCGTCTGTGTATCGTTTCATTAATCGTTTCGTTTATCGTTTCTTCTCATTTTTAGTCCGTTTGTATATCGTTTAAAACGCGTTTGATATTCATTCGTTTGCGTCCGTTTGGTGTACTTGAACGGATTACGGTCTGTAACAACACATTTCTCCAGTAGAACATCCCCAGAAAACTGGTTCTAACCACACATTTCTCCAGTGGAACATCCCCAATAATGTTGGCATGAATTTTTATCCATTTTGGCAGTTTAACATAATTACATTTTGATAATTAATTTATCAATTTCGACAATTGCATTTGAATATTTGACTGCTTACATTGCCTAGTTCAATGTAAGTACATATTTATGATCTTCTATTGCCTCCTGGCCAGGCCTTTTAAAATTCCAAAATGCAAATCGGTCCAGGTTTTTTACTACCGTAAGAATCGCACTTATTTTTAAAAAAATCACTAAAATTGCCTTACATTATGCCTTTACATGTATGCATACCCCACCCACCATGTCAGCTGCATCATGTATTTCTCCGTTTATTTATTAAAAGGGAACGATTTCAAGTTTATTTGTGTATTATTTATAACATACTTTATCACAATGTGTACATTTTAATGACTGACATTATGTTTCCGTTTTACTGAATAATTTTCATTATATTAAAAATGTTCAATCGAACTGGAAGTGTTGCAAGTTCCGGAAGCTGCGTGAAATAATCACCGTGGAAACCAATGTAATGGTTCAACCGCCAAAATAAATCATTCAGAACCTGTCCCACATCCAAAAATTCGGTCCGGGTTTTATCATTTTCATTAATTAATGTCATTAATTTTATAATTAAAGTTATTTTTTTAAAAAAATAAAACAAACAAGTAACACTGCACGTTTTATCAAATACTTTAATGACACAAACAATATTCGGTCCAACTGTCCCAGCTTTGGCTAGCGGTATATCAAAGAAATTACGGATGCAAACACAGTCTTTTGATGAACTGACAGAACGCTATGGGCCGCTGATCACACATCGAAGGAGTGCTACACAGCGATAGACTCTTCCGATAAACTCCCCTAATACTGTCAATAGTTAAGTCGAAATTGACATCATTTCGCACAGCAGGTGACAAAACAAACGAATTATTAGGTCAAATGATATTGCCGCAAGACATATTTCACAGGTCAGTATGGCATGGTAAGAGCAATTCATGAGATTTTATACAGCCGATAGAAAATATCTGGACCGATTTTTATTGAACTTTGAAAATAGCTGGACCGATTTTTTATTTAACTTTGAAACGAAAACTGGTTTTGAACTTCAGAAATTGGTCCAAAAACCGAAAAACCGGCAATTGTAGAAGGCCTACTTCTGGCGTGTCCCATCCAATTCCTTATGATAACTTTGGTTAGCAGTGGGGATTATTACAATGGAACTTGGTGTATAGATAGGTTGGATGGAGAGGAAGGTTGGGGCCACTGGGTCAATGGATTGTATACGGGGTCGAGGTAAAGGTTACCATTGCCAAAACTAGAAAAGTGTTTTGACTGTTAACTTTTGTTGGGAGTGATATGAATAGAATAAGATGTTGCCATATAATTTAATGTCTGGAAGGCTGGATGGAGTGGAAGGTTTGGATTGTATATGGGGCCCTGTGGTCAATGTCACTGTTGAAGAAAATAGAAAAACAGTTACGCCACTTTTGTTAGAAGTGAGATATTGCCATGAAACTTTGTGTGTGGGTAGACTGGACAGAGAGGAAGATTGGGGCTACTTGGTCAAGATCAAGGTCATCATTGCAAAAAATAGAAAAGTAGTTTCTGATAGATTAATATTGAGGGATACAGATATAAAAAGCTTAAATCATCTTCACTGAGTTATATTAAAAAAATTTACCTAAATTACCAACTTGGCTAAAAGTTTCATTATCAACTGAGTTGTGTTTCTTCTTTCATTTTATAATATAGAGTAACACAAAACATATTGATAAATTGCGCCTTTCCCAATTGTAAAAATGTGCATCTAATCTTTTACCTTGGACATTTTTACAGATCAATGTTCTAAGTTCCAAGGATATGATTTAATGTGATGTGTTGAGCTCCTAATTGTTGTTACTGAAAAAGATTTGTTGAATATTGACATTTGAGCTGTAAAATATTAAGATGTGATATATTGATGAGTAAATAAATAAAATTCTCTTTGAGGTTTTCAGCCATCAAAGAAATCAAAACATAACTTATTTACAACAGTTGGCTGAGTTTAGTTTTATAGTTGTAAGTACCGGAACTTCAATTTCGTCATTTCGGCTGAGGTATAGGGTTAGAGCTTAGCCTTGTCCAAACAGTGATAAAGTTTGCCTATTACTTGTGGTAGGACTTAGGTTCTTCTCAGATTCAATCTAAGGCCTTCCTCGTAATCTACATAATTATGAAATTTACCTTTGGTAAAGTAAAATCCTGATGGAAAATAAAGGCCCCCGCAACCTCTTCCATGTTTTATGAAACAAAATAAAAATGAAAATTTACCAATAGCAGTGGAACTTGAAACGAAATTCCTAACACTTAAATTCTGATTGACGACCTACAAACTGAAATCACGTGACTCAAATAATACGTCACAAAATATGTCGCAATTTTAAACAGGAAATCTATTTTAGTCTAATCTAGGCATGTAGCCCAAGTTAGGAAATCCCTTTTCATTATATTATTTTGGCATGTTTAAATAGATATCCTTTTGGCAATATGGGGTATGATAATTATGTAAAAATGTTTTTAACTCAGTTTTAACATTTTGAAAAATCCTGATATATTTCCTTTAACTGTTCAGGATCCCAGGAAAGAGTGATTAGGTTCTGCTCATCTGTTAGCCCTCCTCGATGGCATAAAAATGAGCTATATTATTTTTTAAAAAAATCTCTGGAAAGCAGCTGCATCTTGCAGTTGAGCATATGCATTCATACATACATACAGCACTGTTAAAAATGGTCATTTAAAGATACAATACGGTATAATTAAGCATTGAATGTATAAAATATTCCTCTCCATCAGCATGGCTGCATTGTACAATCTCATTTAAATATTCTCCTCTATTCATTTGTCTTGGTGAAACACGCTCCTTGTGAGAAGTTTGTGCCCATGATTAGAATAGTCCGTCTTCCTGCAGGGATGGTGGATTTGTCATCAGGATGAGATATCGAGAGCCACGTGTAATGTGTTTTCTGGTGTAGATGAGAATGGTTTATGCAGTTATTTCACAAGGTGATTAGCGGACTGGGATTTCAGATGATGGAATTCCATTGAAACAAAATAGTTGATAGGACTCTATTGTTGGATTTATTGCACTTGCCAGGAAGGCATGGCAGACACATTGAAAATTGCAGACATTATAAGGTCGTTTTCTGCATTCGAAAAATGTTATTATAAAAATATTACAATGGGTATGTCTGTATGACATGATTGTTTGTTGTTTTTTCTGTGTACTTAGACTGTATATCAGTTACATTGTTAATTTATCCTACTGCTATGAACAGATGCTTTTGGAGGTGCCAGGAATCTTTGAGTATCATCATTTTATTATAATGGTGTCTATGTGCAAGACTGGCACCAGCAAAACTTGGGAGAAATAATGCTTGAAAAAAACATGTTTGGTGATGTAATGTTGTTATAATGGATCAGTTACCTGGCCTAGTAAGTATGGATGATGTAAACACATTTTGTGGTTGTAATGGATCAGTTACCTGGCCTAGTTAGTACAGATGAGGTAAACACATTATGTGGTTATAATGGATCAGTTACCTGGCCTAGTTAGTATGGATGATGTAAACACATTTTGTGGTTATAATGGATCAGTAACCTGGCCTAGTTAGTATGGATGATGTAAACATATTGTGTGGTTGTAATGGATCAGTTACCTGGCCTAGTTAGTACAGATGAGGTAAACACCTTATGTGGTTATAATGGATCAGTTACCTGGCCTAGTTAGTACGGATGATGTAAACACATTGTGTGGTTGTAATGGATCAGTTACCTGACCTAGTTAGTATGGATGAGGTAAACACATTGTGTGGTTGTAATGGATCAGTTACCTGGCCTAGTTAGTATGGATGATGTAAACACATTGTGTGGTTGTAATGGATCAGTTACCTGGCCTAGTTAGTATGGATGATGTAAACACATAGTGTGGTTGTAATGGATCAGTTACCTGGGTTAGTTAGTATGGATGATGTAAACACATAGTGTGGTTGTAATGGATCAGTTACCTGGGCTAGTTAGTATGGATGTTGTAAACACATTATGTGGTTATAATGGATCAGTTACCTGGCCTAGAAAGTACAGATGAGGTAAACACATAGTGTGGTTGTAATGGATCAGTTACCTGGCCTAGTTAGTACGGATGAGGTAAACACATTATGTGGTTATTATGGATCAGTTACCTGGTCTAGTTAGTATAGATGCAATGATTGTAAAAAAACAAGACAAGCCAGGTTACCAAACAAATGCACTTAATTGGGATCTGAAGTCGCAAATTCTGTTAACTATTGCGTAGCCTTTATAATTATAATGAGATAGATTATTGAAATTGTTTATTTTCATTAAACTTGTATTGTCTGCTCAACTAAAAACAAACATAAATTTGCAAGGCTTGAAGTTTCTGATAAAAGCTACTAGTCCTCCCTTTCCAAAATTATTAATTGAATGCTTAAATTGACAGAAATATTAAATCTTACTCGTCCTGACCAAATGTTCATTTGTCATGGCGAGTAGATGAGTGGATTTTTCCAGCCCTGAATTTGTTAGCTAAGGACTTAAATTCATCAAAGACTCGCACTCAAAATCTGAAATATTTTCATTTGCATTAAAACAATTTTACAAGAAATGAAAATAAATTTCAATTTACTTACCAGAAAATATATGTAAAAACAAACACATTTTAATTTTACTATTAAAAATTCAACAGTTCTGAGTTTGTGTTTGATTTAAAGAGCAAAAAGTGATGAATTTAAGCCCAGCTGCTGTTTTCTGTGCACCTTGCACACATTGTTTGGGATATCAAATTGATCATAAAAATTGTATATTTTCAATTTCTTCTTGTCTGCTCAACTAAAACCAAATTTCATGTGCTATTGATCTGATGAGATTAACATAGTCGTACAGAGACTTCCCTTGCGACAGAGTGCAATTTTTTATAGTATCATATTGCCATATTGTTTTGAATTTCTGATGTGACAGATACAGAATTTGTCCTAATATGTTTCATACAGAAGCTAACATATCTACAGGAGTTCTCTGTCACTCTGATGTCAGTTTCAGAATAAGGACACTGTGTGCCTTGGGTGACATATCACTGTCTAAAGGAATGGTTATATTTATTTGTATCACTGGACTATATTGAATAACAGTAATCTCACCATCATTAGCGTGTCCAGATTTTCAGCTTCACTTATACTGTCCAGTGCTCTGTGTTGAATTTGACCTCAATTATTTGTAGTGGACTTGGCTGGCGTAATTGGAGAAAATTCTAAAATCAAAGTTGTCATTTGCAAAGAAATGATATCGATTGTCAAACAGGACTAATTCTGGTTGGTTACAAAACTTTATTCAGATGTACATAATTATCGTAGAAATGTTTGCAGATGTTATTAAGATATTTGTGTTGGATTGAGTTGGATTCAGCTTTATGAGATTTATGTTTGCTGCGCACACTAGACTTGAGTTAAGTGACCTTTTAAATACTAATACATTACAACAAAATGGTTCCATAAAACAATGAAATTTGGCACATTATATACAATGGATATTTACCAATTATGAGACATAAAACAATGGAATTTGGCTTGTTCTTTGTATATACAATGGATATTTACCAATTATGAGACATAAAACAATGGAATTTGGCACATTCTATTTATAAACAATGGATATTTACAGAAAATGAAATGTAAAATAATAAAATTTGGCACATTCTGTGTATATTCAATGGGTATTTACCGATTATGTAACATAAAACAATGAAATTTGACACATTCTATGTATATACAATGAATATTATTGGCACATTCTATGTATATACAAAGCCGCAGCGTGGTCTAGTGGTAGAGCGTCCGCCTCGCATGCAGAAGGTCATGGGTTCAATCCCCGGCCGGGTCATACCAAAGACTTTCAAAATGATACTAGAAGAATCCTTGCTTGACCCTCAGCATTTAGAGGAGTTATAGGTCTGGTCGGCCCGGTGTCAGTATAATGTGACTGGGTGGGGTATCATACCATGTGTCTGCGGCATGATACTCCAGTGTGACAGCGCTTAGAATACTGTCTCAAGTAGACACCGTCGTGATATGACTGAAACATTGTTGAAAGCGACGCTAAACACCATACAACAACAACATGTATATACAACTGATATTTACAGATTCCGGACTTGAAATTTTTTATAAAAGCTACTCATCCTCCCTTTCCAACATTTTTTATTGAATGCTTAAAATAAAAAAAATAACAAGATTAGTTTCTCAAATCTTACTCATCCTGATCAAATATTCACTCATCATGGCGAGTGGATGAGTGGAATTTTCCAGCTCTGAGATAATGAAAAGTAAAACAATGAAATTTGCCACATTCAATGTATATACAATGGATATTTACGTCACATTCTATATATATACAATGGATATTTACAGATTATGAAGTGTATTCATCTGTATTTGATAGAGACGTATTATGTTTTCTCCCTTTGCAGGCCCATCTATGCACTATTTCTTCTTGGATCTTTATCAAATTTATACAAAATATGTATGACTATACAATCTGTGTTAGTCCGATAACCAACCGGTTCAAATCAGTTTTGCGATAATTGCCCTGAACTTATTCAAAATTGTGAAAAATTAAAGAGTGGCCGATTAATTACTGGAACAGTCGTTGCTGAATTCATTTCAAATTTTTACTCTAGGTTGCTCATCAATAGACCTTGTATGGAAATGACATGAATTATGTTTTTATTTACTTTTTAGCTCTACTGATCTTTGGCCAGAAGGGCTTATTTGATGGCATGTTGTCCGCTGACTGTTGTCCGTTCTTTCACTGAAACCACTAGGCCAATTAAAACCGAAACTTAATACGGATGTTTTTATTGCATAAGAGACTATACAGAAGATTTAATTTTTTTGATCTAAAATTCAAGATGGACGCAGTTATTAAAAAAATAGTCCAAAACTTAAAATATCTTCTTCTCATGAACTGTCGTGAACAGATTTTGATAACCAACTATAGTTCTATTAGATTTGTCCAAATAGTGTCCCTGGGGTTAAAAATTACCCCGCCCTGATGGTTCAATAAGGGAACACACGTTTTTAAACAGTAACTGATTTTGCCTATATGTTTACAGAAGCATTGTTTGGTCAAGGCCAGTGATTCAGATTTGTAAAATGACTGGGTTCCACTGTCTTAAGGGATCAGGAGGGGCCCCAAAGGGTTAAAATTGGGAATTACAAAAATCGTTTTCTTAAAAACCATTCAGTATAATTTGTTCATATGTGGTGAAGATAAGAATAAGTTAATAGTTATAAGGGCCATGAAAGGGGACTTAGAATTTTACAAAGGAATACTATGGGAAAACAGAAAATTCTCATTTTTTCATCTATTTGAGCAAAATTATTATTCAATTTGAGTTCTGAAGCATCGTCAATAGGTTTTGATTCAATAAGGAGAATTGACTTCCACAAGGGAATGGATTATCCCAATGAGTATGGGTTTTAAGTTTGTACAATCAAGGGACTTGTATTTATAGAGGCTTTGTAAGGAACACAATGATGAAATTTAATTTTTTCATCCATTTAAGATTTTTTAGCTCAACTATTTGGAGAATAAAGAGAACTATTCTACTCACCCAGGTGTCAGCATTGGCGTCGGCGTCACACCTTGGTTAAAGTTTTGCATGCAAGTCCCTAGTAACCATTGCATGTATTGCCTTGATACTTTACACAAGCTTTCCTAGTCATCAACCCTACTACATTAACTAAGTTAGATAACTCTTGCATGAATATAATACACATTATTGCCCTTGTTTGACTTAGAAATTCTGGTTAAAGTTCTGCATGCAAGTACCATCAAGTCCATATCTCGGCAACCACTTAATGTATTTGATTGAAACATTATGCAAGCCTTCCCAGTCATCAACTAATCTATAATAACTAAGTTTGATAACTTTTGCATTAATATAATGCAAATTATTGCCGTTCTTAGATTTAGAATTTTAGCTAAAGTTTTGCATGCAAGTACCCTCAAGTTCATATTACACCAACCACTCAATGTATTTGATTGAAACTTTACATATGGCTTTGTAGTCATTAAACCGATTAAGTTAATGAAGTCGGATAACTCATGCCATTTTTTTTTGGCAAATTAGGGCCTTTGTTTTACTTAGAAATTTTATAAGTCAGCAGTCACTGCATGTATTTGATTGAAATTTCATACAAGATATTTCAGTTATAAGACCTATTCAGTTATGTCAATTTTGTAAGTTAGATAACTCTTATTTGCTTTGATTTGTCATCAGTCTCACTCAAATTTGTACTTCTGTGACAAATATTGGAATAGTTGAGTGTGCTGTCCCTCTGACAGCTCTTGTTTTATTCAGTTTGAATTCTGAACATTGTAGGGGATTAAATATCGACACTGAAGGACAGTGATTCTTATCACTACACAATGCAGGAGATTGAATATCACCACTGAAGGACAGTGATGCTGATCACTACACATTGTAGCGGAATCAAAATCGCCACTGAAGGACGGTGATGCTTATCACTACACATTGTAAGGGATTTAATATCGCCACTGAAGGACAGTTATGTTTATCACTACATAATGTAGGGGATTGAATATTGCCGCTGATGGACAGTGATGCTTATCATTACACATTGTAGGGGATTGTACACATTGTAAGGGATTGAATATCGCCACTGAAGGATGGTGTTGCTTATCACTACACATTGTAGGGGATTAAATATCGCAACTGAAGGACGGTGATGCTTATCACTACACATTATAGGGGATTGATTATCGCAACTGAAGAACGGTGATGCTTATCACTACACATTTTAGGGGATTTAATATCGTCACTGAAGGACAGTTATGTTTATCACTACATAATGTGGGGGATTGAATATTGCCACTGAAGGACAGTGATGCTTATCATTACACATTGTAGGGGATTGTACACATTGTAGGGGATTGAATATTGCCACTGAAGGATGGTGATGCTTATCACTGCACATTGTATGGGATTAAATATCGCAACTGAAGGACAGTGATGCTTATCACTACACATTGTAGTGGATTGAATATCGCCACTGAAGGACAGTGATGCTTATCATTACACATTGTAGGGGATTGTACACATTGTAGGGGATTGAATATTGCCACTGAAGGATGGTGATGCTTATCACTGCACATTGTAGTGGATTAAATATCCCAACTGAAAGACGGTGATGCTTATCACTACACATTGTAGTGGATTGAATATCGCCACTGAAGGATGGTGATGCTTATCACTACACATTGTAGTGGATTGAATATCGCCACTGAAGGACGGTGATGCTTATCACTACACATTGTAGTGGATTGAATATCGCCACTGAAGGACGGTGATGCTTATCACTACACATTGTAGTGGATTGAATATCGCCACTGAAGGATGGTGATGCTTATCACTACACATTATAGGGGATTGAATATCGCCACTGAAGGATGGTGATGCTTATCACTACACATTGTAGTGGATTGAATATCGCCACTGAAGGACGGTGATGCTTATCACTACACATTATAGGGGATTGAATATCGCCACTGAAGGACGGGGATGCTTATTACTACACATTGTAGGGAATTGTACACATTGTAGGGGATTGAATATTGCCATTGAAAGATGGTCATGCTTATCAGTGCACATTGTAGGGGATTAAATATCGCCACTGAAGGACGGTGATGCTTATCACTACACATTGTAAGGGATTGAATATCGCCACTGAAGGACGTGGATGCTTATCACTACACATTGTAGGGGATTGAATATCGCCACTGAAGGACTGGGATGCTTATCACTACACATTGTAGGGGATTGAATATCGCCACTGAAAGACGTTGATGCTTATCACTATAAATTGTAGGGGATTGAATATCGCCACTGAAAGACGTTGATGCTTATCACTATAAATTGTAGGGGATTGAATATTGCCACTGAAAGACGTTGATGCTTATCACTATAAATTGTAGGGGATTGAATATCGCCACTGAAAGACGTTGATGCTTATCACTATAAATTGTAGGGGATTGAATATTGCCACTGAAAGACGTTCATGCTTATCACTATTAATTGTAGGGGATTGAATATCGCCACTGAAAGACGTTGATGCTTATCACTATACATTGTAAGGGATTGAATATCGCCACTGAAAGACGTTGATGCTTATCACTATACATTGTAGGGGATTGAATATTGCCACTGAAAGACGTTGATGCTTATCACTATAAATTGTAGGGGATTGAATATCGCCACTGAAAGACGTTGATGCTTATCACTATAAATTGTAGGGGATTGAATATTGCCACTGAAAGACGTTCATGCTTATCACTATACATTGTAGGGGATTGAATATTGCCACTGAAAGACGTTGATGCTTATCACTATACATTGTAGGGGATTGAATATTGCCACTGAAAGATGGTAATGCTTATCACATTGTAGTGATGTTTAAATCCATTAAAAAACACGACAAAGTCAATATGTGTATAATTATGTCATTTGCTGTCTGTTTCAGGAGTGAGGAGCCAGTCAACTCCAACATGGATATATCTACAGGACATATAGTCTTGGTGAGTGTTTACCATTTATTACAGCTTCCTCCATTGGCTCTATGTCATATAGTTATTTATATTTCTGCATACTATATAAAAATATTTGCTATTTTACGATAAATCACACCTATTACAGCAATGCATTATTGCTAATTACAGAGTTATTGCCCTTTGATATTTTTTCTTGTCCGGAGCATAACTTGAAAAGTACCTGATGGAATTTCATCAAGCTTCATACAATGGTAGAATATAATGAAAGGAAGTGCAGTGTACAAGAAACATAACTCTATTCATGCTAATTACAGAGTTATTGCCCTTTGATATATTTCCCTTGTACGGAGCATTACTTTTAAAGTACTGGATGGAATTTCATCAAATTTCATACAATGGTACAATATAATGACAGGAAGTGCAGTGTACAGGAAACATAACTCTATTCTTGCTAATTACAGAGTAATTGCCCTTTGATATATTTCCCTTGTCCGGAGCATTACTTTTAAAGTACTGGATGGAATTTCATCAAACTTCATACAATGGTAGAATATAATGAGAGGAAATGCAGTGTACAAGAAACATAACTCTATTCTTGCTAATTACAGAGTTATTGCCCTTTGATATATTTCCCTTGTCCGGAGCATTACTTTTAAAGTACTGGATAGAATTTCATCAAACTTCATACAATGGTACAATATAATGACAGGAAGTGCAGTGTACAGGAAACATAACTCTATTCTTCCTAATTACAGAGTTATTGCCCTTTGATATATTTCCCTTGTCGGGAGCATTACTTTTAAAGTACTGGATGGAATTTCATCAAACTTCATACAATGGTAGAATATAATGAGAGGAAGTGCAGTGTACAAGAAACATAACTCTATTCTTGCTAATTACAGAGTTATTGCCCTTTGATATATTTCCCTTGTCTGGTGCAGTACTTTTAAAGTACTTTTAAAGCCATCAGTGATAACAGTTTAATAAAGTTCATGAAAGAACGAAGTTGATGAATACATGGAGTTCGAGCAAAGCAGGTTCGATATTGTATTCCTAGTGCTCTTGTTTGTTTCTTATCCATAAAATTGTTGTCCCTCAACATAACTCGAAAAAGTATAACATTTATTGATTGCCATGAAAGCTTGTACACTGCACAATAACTAAAAAGACCGTTTTTAATTTTAACAAAACCATAAAAAAATTAACAATACAAACAACTCAATCCATAACATTCTCTTTTATTAAGAATTTCTTTTGTCTGGAGCATTACTTTAAAACTATTGGATATAATTTAATAAAACTTCATACAATGGTTAACCATTTTCTGTCATGGCGGCGTTCGGGGGTATTCATCACTACAGTGATAGGTCTAGTTTAATCACAATTTGTTTCAAAGAAATGGCATAAGTTTTTTGCAACATCTTCAGATAGTTCCATTTCATCTTCATCACCATCATAATTGGATCCATAGTTGCTGTCACTGTCTTCAGCCTTTTCTGTACCCCTCTGAAATTACATATGAAAAATTATAAGAACACTGACCCTGTAACAGTAAGAGAATAATTTCAGTCAATGAACATTAACATTAATCAATAATATTTATGATTCAGATTGCATATGAAGTCACATTATGTCTAATATATATAGGAGATGAAAATATTAAAAAAACAACACATTTTTATTGATAAAATTATTTTGAAACAAATGAAAATCAGATGCATAGTTTGTACATCACCTCTGCTACCACAAGTTCTATTTGCTCTTGTGATGGGCCAGCTTCTGGTTCATGTTCATGTGTGATTGGTTCAAGCTGATATCCAACTGTAAGTCTTGTTTTTGTCCTGTGTTTGTGTCAGCATCAGCCTCAGGTGTCTGAATATAAGAAATTAAACAACTGCTCAGTTATTGATGATACAGTGATTATATCATACATTTAGAAACGGGAAGATATAGTACTGCTATTAAACAAAGTACTTTCATTACTTTCATAAGTACAACATGAAGTTTGCAGACTATTTGTATTCATGATGTTCACATTGACTTACTTTGTAATCAACTGTGATTGGTGTGGCAATCAAATTGAAATCACAGCTAGTATCAAGTGCTAGAATACTGTATTCAGGTACAGATGACACAGTTTCAACATATTCAGTCTCAGGCTCTGACTGGGAAAATTGGTTCCAGCTGAGCTGAACCTAGGTTAGAAAGTTGTAACATTTTTTAACAAATTATTGAGTCTAGACTATTCACCCTTTTTCAATTGCATCATTATTTTTCCAGCTGATGTATCCTTTTATGGGGTTGCCTTTGCAGTCTCTTTTCGAGATGCTTGTATGTGACTCCTGGTGTTTGCATGTGCGGTGATGGCTTCTAATTTAAAATTTACACAACTAATGACAAAATTGTTACCGATGTCTCCGTTTAGCTCGCACAGTGAACAAAACATTTTACCTTTCTCAAACATTAACCAGTCCCGATCTTTTGTCCACTGCTTCTTGAATGTATGAACATGCTTGTGTTTGTACTGTTTTTTCTTGTCAGATGAATCTGTAACGAGTAACTTTCGTTTTTCCTGGCTTTGCACCAGGCGACCATTTCAAGGTTGCCATCGTTTGATTTACGATAATTTATAATTTGGTAGTACTGGCATCATTCATAAGCACATATTACGGATTTAAGTGGTAATAAATCATGCATAACAGAAATAACCACATGCCGGGCACTAGAAAATGACGCATTCAGATTGGTTGTAAAAAAGCAATACCCCGCAACTCGATCAATAAGACATATCCCTCTCAGCGGTATCTATTTTAAGATACAAAATTTCCAGAATTTGGTCTCTTGTGCTATAAATACTTTAATAGTCCGGTCAGACTACACGTCTGGGAAACTTTTGTAGCCAGACAAAAAAGTTATATATCTATATTTCGCAGACTGTTTAGCATCATTTTTATATCATTTAAGGCTAATAGACGATCAGTTAACCAAACCGCTGTTTCCTGGGATCCTGAATAGTTAACCAGTACTCGAACACACCCCATCTCCGCAAGTAACTAAAAACTTTCCCACTTGAATCAGCATTGAGAGATGAATGTCATAAATCAGTCATCACGGAGACTGTTGCCAGGCGGGGATTCGAACTCATGACCGCTGGATTGATAGTCAGACACGTAACCCAACTGAGCTATAGAATATTTTCTATGCATACCGAACACATTGAATGTATTTTAAATTGTTATTGTAGTTTTGCCATGAGGATTTTAAGACGTCAAATTAGATATACTGCATCATAATATAATTTAATACATAATGTTAAAAATTGTTCCAATGTCACAGCAGGGTAGGATGAGCACATGAAGAGATTTTTTCTTGTCTAAGAAAATGTATTACAACTTCATTTGTTATAGAAAACAGTGAAGTAGTTTAACTCGGAGTCACCTTTGATTTTCCTTTTATGGCATATATTTACTTGGCTACAAGGCTACAGTATCATATCGAGGACAGATATTTCTTTCTGGGCCAAGGGCTTAGATAATATTTTTGCATGATAACATAACAATCTATCATGTGATATTATATAATAATATTTTTATGACCAAAATTATATACTTTGACGTCTTAAGAGTGATCCTCGTAAAAAAGAATGATGATGATCTAGTATTATAGTATTCGGTGTAACTCGCAGAAATTCAGCAGAAACAAGAAACATTTATCGATTGGGACAGAAGTTTCTATTGAACCCTCAAACCCATGTAAGATTCTTATGATCTCACAGACATACTTAAAAAATTGAGGAATTAATTTTTAATGGCCTAGACCGCGGCATGGTCTAGCGGTAGAGCGTCCGCCTTGCATGCAGAAGGTCGTGGGTTCAATCCCCGGCCGGGTCATACCAAAGACTTTAAAAATGGTACTAGAAGCTTCCTCGCTTGACGCTCAGCATTTAGAGGAGAGTTCTAGGTCTGGTCGGCCCGGTGTCAGTATAATGTGACTGGGTGGGGTATCATACCATGTGTCTGGGGCATAATACTCCAGTGTGACAGCGCTTAGAATACTGTCTCATGTAGACACCGTCGCGATATGACTGAAAAATTGTTGAAAGCGACGCTAAACACCATACAACAACAACAACAACATTTTAATGGCCTAACATATATATAAAAATCACCAACATTGATGTGTTCTGTATTAATTTTAAGTTACCAGTCTATAATAAAAAATCATACAGTAAAATATTGGTTGAAATCTCATAGAGGGCGCCTCTGAGGAAGAACAAGTAGGGAGGAGGGTAAATATCGTTAAATATGAACAACAATAATATTATTCTTTTTAAAAATTTCTCTAATTAAATTTACCAACTTACAGACATAAAAATACAATTCACATTATTTTTTTATGAGGTTTTGACTTCTGTGACTATAATTCACATTATTTTTCATACGGTTTTGATTTTTGTGACTATAATTCACATTATTTTTCATACGGTTTTGATTTTTGTGACTAATTCACATTATTTTTTCATGAGGTTTTGATTGTTGTGACTAATTCACATTATTTTTTCATGAGGTTTTGATTGTTGTGACTAATTCACATTATTTTTTCATGAGGTTTTGATTGTTGTGACTATAATTCACATTATTTTTTCATGAGGTTTTGATTTTTGTGACTATAATTCACATTATTTTTCATACGGTTTTGATTTTTGTGACTAATTCACATTATTTTTTCATGAGGTTTTGATTTTTGTGGCTAATTCACATTATTTTTTCATGAGGTTTTGATTGTTGTGGCTATAATTCACATTATTTTTCATACGGTTTTGATTTTTGTGACTAATTCACATTATTTTTTCATGAGGTTTTGATTGTTGTGACTAATTCACATTATTTTTTCATGAGGTTTTGATTGTTGTGACTATAATTCACATTATTTTTTCATGAGGTTTTGATTTTTGTGACTATAATTCACATTATTTTTCATACGGTTTTGATTTTTGTGACTAATTCACATTATTTTTTCATGAGGTTTTGATTGTTGTGACTAATTCACATTATTTTTTCATGAGGTTTTGATTTTTGTGACTATAATTCACATTATTTTTCATACGGTTTTGATTTTTGTGACTAATTCACATTATTTTTTCATGAGGTTTTGATTGTTGTGACTAATTCACATTATTTTTTCATGAGGTTTTGATTGTTGTGGCTATAATTCACATTATTTTTTCATGAGGTTTTGATTTTTGTGACTATAATTCACATTATTTTTCATACGGTTTTGATTTTTGTGACTAATTCACATTATTTTTTCATGAGGTTTTGATTGTTGTGACTAATTCACATTATTTTTTCATGAGGTTTTGATTGTTGTGGCTATAATTCACATTATTTTTTCATGAGGTTTTGATTTTTGTGACTATAATTCACATTATTTTTCATACGGTTTTGATTTTTGTGACTAATTCACATTATTTTTTCATGAGGTTTTGATTGTTGTGGCTATAATTCACATTATTTTTTCATGAGGTTTTGATTTTTGTGACTATAATTCACATTATTTTTTCTTGTAAATTTTTATTTTTGTGACCTTTAACTTCTATACACAGATCATCCATGGATAAGAGCATACATTCTTATTACGCTCATTTATACTAATTTATTTTAGCTCGATTACGATGAAAGCTCAGAGCTCTCGAGTCCCTTCATGGGTAGAACCGGTACTAAGTATTGTTTTTTATGAGTCATCTGGTTGACTGGGAATTGAACCCACAATCTCTGGCATGAGCGGCCAAAACTCTATCAATTACACTACCGCCCTAATTAAAAAAGAAGCTTTTTAAATTTATTTATCACTGCTTTGAAATAGGGGCATATAGTATGCTACCCATGTTCGTCCGTCCGTCTGGTCTGTTCCATATCGAATGTACACACAAACTTTTATCTAAATGATATCAAAATATAGAATAAAACATGCTGAAAATCTTATTCTGGGGATAAGTATATTTTTATTACACTTAAGGCTAATATAACCACAACCCTTAGTGTAACAACAATAAGTTTATATGGATGTGATTTGGTGAAGAGAATCTTATTTCAACAATAAGTATCTTTTTGTTACACTAAAGGTTATATATAACCCCAACCCTTAGTGTAACAAAATAAGTTTATATGGATGTGATTTGGTGAAGAGAATCTTATTTCAACAATAAGTATTTTTTTGTTACACTAAAGGTTATATATAACCGCAACCCTTAGTGTAACAACAATAAGTTTATATGGATGTGATTTGGTGAAGAGAATCTTATTTCAACAATAAGTATCTTTTTGTTACACTAAAGGTTATATATAACCGCAACCCTTAGTGTAACAACAATAAGTTTATATGGATGTGATTTGGTGAAGAGAATCTTATTTCAACAATAAGTATCTTTTTGTTACACTAAAGGTTATATATAACCACAACCCTAAGTGTAACAACAATAAGTTTATGTGGATGTGATTTGATGAAGAGAATCTTACTCCGACAATAAGTATAGTTTTGTTACACTACGGGTTGACGAATATAAATTGTACAGTCATTCATTAATAATTTGTTTACAACAGACCAT
Source organism: Panopea generosa (assembly GCA_029582155.1). Classification (NCBI taxonomy): domain Eukaryota; kingdom Metazoa; phylum Mollusca; class Bivalvia; order Adapedonta; family Hiatellidae; genus Panopea; species Panopea generosa. The sequence goes on along the minus strand of CM055909.1, from coordinate 52,142,496 downwards.
ATATTTACATACTTGTTGGCCCTTATACTTATTGAAAGTTAATTTGAAATAAATGGTCAAGCCAGCACAACATTACCTGCACACTCTATAATCATATTCCTAGTCCTATGTTTATATAAGCAATTGTATAGTACAATTCCTTGATTTCATCAGAGATATAAAATATTATTATCGATGATAACCAAAATAACCAAAACATTCACTGAAATAATGTTTTGTTTGTAAGATTTCTTTCTTTTTAATTTAGCTTAGATATGGTACATGTTTGGACTGTACAGTGCTTAAATATGGTACATGTTTGGACTGTACTAGGCTTAAATATGGCACATGTTTGGACTGTTCTAGGATTAAATATGGCACATGTTTGGCCTGTACTAAGCTTGAATATGGCACATGTTTGGACTGTACCAGGCTTAAATATGGCACATGTTTGGACTGTACTAGGCTTAAATATGGTACATGCTTGGCCTGTACTAAGCTTGAATATGGCACATGTTTGGACTGTACCAGGCTTAAATATGGCACATGTTTAGACTGTACTAGGCTTAAATATGGTACATGCTTGGCCTGTACTAAGCTAAGATACGGTACATGTTTGGACTACTAGGCTTAAATATGGTACATGTTTGGACTGTACTAGGTTTAAATATGGTACATGTTTGGACTGTACTAAGCTTAGATATGGTACATGTTTGGACTGTACTAGGCTTGAATATGGCACATGTTTGGCCTGTACTAAGCTTAAATATGGAACATGTTTAGACTGAACTAAGCTTGAATATGGCACATGTTTGGACTGTACTAAGTTTGAAAATGGCACATGTTTGGACTGTATTAAGCTTGAAAAAGGCACATGTTTGGACTGTACTAGGCTTGAATATGGCACATGTTTGGACTTTACTAGACTTTATATGGCACATGTTTGGACTGTACTAAGCTTTAATATGGAACATGTTTGGACTGTACTAGGCTTAAATATGGAACATGTTTAGACTGAACTAAGCTTGAATATGGCACATGTTTGGACTGTACTAGGCTAAACACATACTAGGGATAACATATTTAAAAGATATTTTAGATATTCATTTTTGGGTTAAAGAATAAGTCATTTTGACATTTAAGAAAAAGTAAAGGGGTTTATTATTGTAAAACTAATCTTATTTTAACTTTGAGAGGTAAGTAATCTTGAGCTAGCTCTATAAACCAGTTGGCCAATTATGTACACTTTTGCTCATAAATTATGTGTGTGATTTATTTATTTTCAGTCATACATGGAGGATCATCTTAAGAACAAAGATCGACTTGAACGTGAATGGGAAGCCATGGTTGCTTATGAGGCTGACCCCAGCAATACCAAGGTCGCTGAGGATCAGGCTAATGCACGCAAGAACAGATATGGAGATGTACTTCCCTGTGAGTTAGATTTCAATGTTTTAAATAAGTTGACACTTTGATTATTTTATTGCCTTTTTGGTCCTCCATGGGCAAGTGGTTCTATAGAGAGTGGTCAAGGTTGCTTACTTTTCTATGGGCAAGTGGTTCTATAAAGAGTGGTCAAAGCTGCTTACTTTTCTATAGGCAAGTGGTTCTATAGAAAATGGTCAAGGTTGCTTACTTTTCTATGGGCAAGTGGTTTTATAGAGAGTGGTCAAGGCTGCTTACTTTTCTATAGGCAAGTGGTTTTATAGAGAGTGGTCAAGGCTGCTTACTTTTCTATAGGCAAGTGGTTCTATAGACAGTGGTCAAGGCTGCTTACTTTTCTATGGGCAAGTGGTTCTATAGAGAGTGATAAAGATTGTTTAATGTGAGTTAGATTTCAATGTTTTAAATAAGTTGACACTTTGATTATTTTATTGCCTTTTTGGTCCTCCATGGGCAATTGGTTCTATAAAGAGTGGTCAAGGCTGCTTACCTTTCTAATGGTTAGTGGTTCTATAAAGAGTGGTCAAGGCTGTTTGTTTACTTTTCTATTGGCAAGTGGTTCGATAGAGAGTGGTTATGGCTGCTAACTTTTCTATGCGCAATGGTTCTATAGATATTGATCAAGATTGTTTACCTTTCTATGGGCAAGTGGTTCTATAGAGAGTGGTCAAGGCTGCTTACTTTTCTATGAGCATGTGGTTGTATAAAGAGTGGTCAAGGCTGCTAACTTTTCTATGGGCAAGAGGTTCTATAGATAGTGATCAAGATTGTTTACCTTTCTATGGGCAAATGGTTCTATAGAGAGTGGCCAAGGCTGCTTACTTTTCTATGAGCATTGGGTTCTATAAAGAGTGGTCAAGGCTGCTTACTTTTCTATGGGCAAAAGGTTCTATTGATAGTGATCAAGATTGTTTACCTTTCTATGTGCAAGTGGTTCTATAGAGAGTGGTTAAGGCTGCTTACTTTTCTATAAGCATGTGGTTCTATAAAGAGTGGTCAAGGCTGCTTACTTTTCTATGGGAAAGTTGTTCTGTAGACAGTGGTCAAGGTGGCTTACTTTTCCATGGGCAAGTGGTTCTATACAGAGTGGTCAACGCTATTTACTTTTCTATGGGAAAGTGATTCTATAAATAGTGGTCAAGGCTGCTTACATTTCTATGAGCATGTGGTTCTATAAAGAGTGGTCAAGGCTGCTTACTTTTTCTATGGGAAAGTGGTTCTATAAAGAGTGTACAAGGCTGCTTGCTTTTCTATTGGTATGTGTCTCTATAGAGAGTGGTCAGTGCTATTTACATTTCTATGGGCAAGTGGTTCTATAAAGAGTGGTCAAGGCTGCTTACTTTTCTATGAGCATGTGGTTCTATAAAGAGTGGTCAAGGCTGCTTACTTTTTCTATGGGAAAGTGGTTCTATAAAGAGTGTACAAGGCTGCTTGCTTTTCTATTGGTATGTGTCTCTATAGAGAGTGGTCAGTGCTATTTACATTTCTATGGGCAAGTGGTTCTATAAAGAGTGGTCAAGGCTGCTTACTTTTCTATGAGCATGTGGTTCTATAGAGAGTGGTTAAGGCTGCTTATCTTTCTATTGGCAAGTGGTTCTATAGAGAGTGGTCATGGTTGCTTACCTTTCTATGGGCAAGTGGTTCTATAGAGAATGATCAAGGCTGCTTACTTTTTTATGGGCAAGTGGTTCTATAGAGAGTGGTCAAAGCTATTTACATTTCTATGAGCAATTGGTTTTATAGAGAGTGGTCAAGGCTGCAAACTTTCTTTTGGCAAGTGGTTTTATAGAGAGTTGTCATGGCTGCTTACTTTTTTATGGGCAAGTGGTTCTATAGATAGTGATCAAAATTGTTTATCTTTCTATGGGCAAGTGGTTCTATAGAGAGTGGTCAAGGCTGCTTACTTTTCTATGAGCATGTGGTTGTATAAAGAGTGATCAAGGCTGCTTACTTTTCTATGGGCAAGAGGTTCTTTAGATGGTTATCAAGATTGTTTATCTTTCTATGGGCAAGTGGTTCTATAGAGAGTGGTCAAGGCTGCTTACTTTTCTATGAACATGTGGTTGTATAAAGAGTGATCAAAGCTGCTTACTTTTCTATGGGCAAGTGGTTCTATAGAGAGTGGCCAAGGCTGCTAACTTTTCTATGAGCATTGGGTTCTATAAAGAGTGGTCAAGGCTGCTTACTTTTCTATGGGCAAGAGGTTCTATAGATGGTGATCAAGATTGTTTACCTTTCTATGGGCAAGTGGTTCTATAGAGAGTGGCTAAGGCTGCTTACTTTTCTATGAGCATTGGGTTCTATAAAGAGTGGTCAAGGCTTCTGACTTTTCTATGGGCAAGAGGTTCTATAGATAATAATCAAGATTGTTTACCTTTCTATGTGCAAGTGGTTCTATAGAGAGTGGTCAAGGCTGTTTACTTTTCTATAAGCATGTGGTTCTATAGATATTTGTCAAAGTTTCTTACCTTTCTACAGGCAAATGGTTCTAAAGAGAGTGCTCATGGTTGCTTACTTTTCTATGGGCAAGTGGTTATATAGAGAGTGATCAAGGCTGCTTACCTTGGTATGGGCAAGTGGTTCTATAGAGAGTGTTCATGGTTGCTTACCTTTCTTTGGGCAAGTGGTTCTATAGAGACTGGTCATGGTTGCCTTGTTTTTTATGGGCAAGTGGTTCTATAGAGAGTGGTCATGTTTATTTACCTTTCTATGGGCAAGTGGTTCTATAGAGAGTGATCAAGGCTGCTTACCTTTCTATTGGCAAGTGGTTCTATAGAGAGTGGTCATGGTTACTTACTTTTCTATGGGCAAGTGGTTCTATAGAGATTGATCAAGGCTGCTTACCTTTCTATGGGCAAGTGATTCTATAGAGAATGGTCATGGTTGCTTACTTTTCTATCGGCAAGTGGTTCTATAGAGAGTGGTCAAGGCTGCTTACCTTTCTATTGGCAAGTGATTTTATAGAGAGTGGTCAAGGCTGTTTACTTTTCTATGGGCAAGTGATTTTATAGACATTGATCAATGCTTCTTACCTTTATTTGGGCAAGTGGTTCTATTGAGAGTGATTAAGGTTGCTTATCTTTCTATGGACAACTGATTCTATAGAGAGTGGTCATGATCGCTTACCTTTTTCATGGGCAAGTGGTTCTAAAGAGAGTGGTCAAGGCTGCTTACCTTTCTATGGGCAAGTGATTCTATAGATTGTGGTCAAGGCTGCTTACTTTTCTATGGGCAAGTGATTATATAGACAGTGATCAAGGTTGCTTACCTTTCTATGGGCAAGTGGTTCTATAGAGAGTGGTCAGTGTTGGTTACCTTTCTATGGGCAAGTGGTTCTATAGGGAGTGGTCATGGTTGCTTACTTTTCTATTGGCAAGTGGTTCTATTGAGAGTGATCAAGGCTGCTTACCTTTGTATGGGCAAGTAGTTCTATAGAGAGTTGTCAAGGTTGCTAACCTTTCTTCGGGCAAGTTGTTCTATAGAAAGTGATCAATGTTGCTTACCTTTCTATGGGCAAGTTGTTCTATAGAGAGTGGTCATTGATGCTTAGCTTTCTATGGGCAAGTGGTTCTATAGAGAGTGGTCGAGGTTGCTTACCTTTCGATGTGCTAGTGGTTCCATAAAGAGTGATTGAGGTTGCTTACCTTTCTATGGGCACCTGGTTCTATAGACAGTGGTCAAGGTTGCTTATCTTTCTATGGGCAAGTGGTTCTATAGAGAGTGATTGAGGCTTCTTACTTTTCTATTGGCAAGTGGTTCTATAGAGAGTGATCAAGATTGCTTACTTTTCTATGGGCAAGTGGTTCTATAGAGAGTGGTCATGGTTGCTTACCTTTGTATGGGCAAGTGGTTCTATAGAGAGTGGCCATGGTTGCTTACCTTTGTATGGGCAAGTGGTTCTATAGAGAGTGGTTAAAGTTGCTTACCTTTCTTTGGGCAAGTGGTTCTATAGAGAGTGGTCAAAGCTGCTTACCTTTCTATGGGCAAGTGGTTCTATAGAGATTGGTCAAAGTTTTTTACCTTTCTATGGGCAAGTGGTTCTATAGAGAGTGGTCAAGGCTGCTTAACTTTCTATGAGCAAGTGGTTCTATAGAGAGTGGTCAAGACCATTATGGTTTGAATCCACTGTCTCAGTCATGTTGTGATTACAAATGACCATAATTATATTGGACCAATATGGTTTGAGTCTACAACCTCTGTAATGTTGTGATCTTAAGAGAGAGAGTTAGACATCTAAGCTATAGAGGACCATAAAATGTTAATGAAAACAAATTTGCATCTCCTGACTAAATATATATAAAATAGCACACAAAGGATTAATAATTTGGCAAATTAATCATTCAGAATTCACAGGCAACTCATTTCTTGTATATAAAATGTCAGTTGTATTATTTAATCTTAGAAGTTTTAAAATGTTTCGATTAAGCAAAATGATCTTGAATAAAGGATATTGAGATTTGAAGTAAAATTTCATGTAATTTTAGCTGCAGTATACACATTTTGAAACCAGAAGTACTTTAACAGTTTTAAACACAAATTGCTTGGAATGGCATTGTTTTGGTGAGAATTTCATTCTGCAATGTAAGAATTTTGATTTGTGTTCCTGAGATGAATAGATGAAGTTAAGATATTTGAAAACAAGATATTGCGAGATTTTGTGTGAATACACGAACATTTGCCAAATCTCAATCAGTTACCTTTCCTTCTCTATATAATACCTTGTTGAAAGCAATTTTTAGAAGTCTACATTTAGGGGAACAAAAGGCCTTTTTTTGCATTTTAAAAAGAAAAAACCATGTAAAATATAGATAACATTAAAATATTTCACTTCTCAAACCCTACTACACCTATGAAAACTTACTACACCTATGAAACCTTACTACACCTATGCTACTTCTATTAAATATGCTTAAATACATCTTCCTGGATAAACCCAGTACGCTTCCATTTAGTAGATGGCTAGAACTGCTTTTTAAAATTTTCACAAAGTAAAATCGTGCTCAAGTTTATTTAAAAAATCTATCCATTACTATAAAATTTAGAGCGAAAAAAACAACAGTATGTTAGGTTGAATGATTGCTACTGCTGATTCTCTAAACAACAGCATGTCTGAGAATAATTTAAGAGAATCTTGTAGTGAAATATAGTGCAGACATTCTGGAGAGGAAATATGACCCCTAATTACAGTCATTATTTGTCATTTTAACAGAAAGTCTTGTTACATGAATGTACTGATGGTGTAAAACAGTAATCATATTTCTTGGGTTTCACAAATTCACTGTCAAATTAGTGCTGCTTTGATTTCAGAAAGAAAATGATTATTTTGTAGGATAAAAGCTATCCAATTAACCATGACGTCATTTTCTGTTATAAAGATGCAGTTTATATAACGGTTGTTTAGGGGATAAGAAAAGGGTAGTAAGTTGCGCATGTGATCTGGTGAGATACATCATAATTATGTATGTGACATGTGTGTTTTTAGGTGAAATGAACAATCAAATGTATTTGATTTATTTATTTTGTTTAATGATAAGAAGTGGTGGTGTGTTTGAATAAGGTCAAGTGTGGCAAATAGTGGAGAAAAAAAGGAAGAAAGGTCTAAGATTGAAAATGAAGGAGGGTGGGGAATTATTTGTACATGTGGATACATTATTTGGAAATAGAAAGAAAGGGCTCAGATTAAAAATGAAGGAGGGTGGGGACTTATCTATACACATGGATACAGTACTTGGAAATAGAAAAAAAGGGCTCAGATTTAGAATAAAGGAGGGTGGAGACTTATCTATACACTTGGAAATAGAAAAAAGTGCTCAGATTTAAAATAAAGGAGAGTGGAGACTTATCTATACACTTGGAAATAGAAAGAAAGGGCTTAGATTAAAATGAAGGAGGGTGGGGACTTATCTATACATGTGGATACAGTACTTGGAGATAAAAAGAAAGGGCTTAGATTAAAAATGAGGTGGGGACTTATCTTGACATGTGGATACAGTACATGGAAATAGAAAGAAAGGTCTTAGATTAAAATGAAGGAGGGTGGGGACTTATCTTTACATGTGGATACAGTACTTGGGAATAGAAAGAAAGGGCCAAGATGAAAATGAATGAGGGTGGGGACTTATTTATACACATGGATACAGTATATGGAAATAGAAAGAAAGGGCTCAGATTAAAAATGAAAGAAGGTGGGGACTTACCTATACAAGTGGATACGTACATGGAAATAGAAAGAAAGGGCTTAGATTAAAAATGAAAGAGGGTGGGGACTTATCTATACATGTGGATACAGTACATGGAAATAGAAAGAAAGGGCTCAGATTAAAATGAAGGAGGGTGGGGACTTATCTATACATGTGGATACAGTACATGGAAATAGAAAGAAAGGGCTCAGATTAAAATGAAGGAGGGTGGGGACTTATCTACACACATGGATACAGTACTTGGAAATAGAAAGAAAGGGCTTAGATTAAAATGAAGGAGGGTGGGGACTTATCTATACACATGGATACAGTAAATGGAAATAGAAAGAAAGGGCTCAGATTAAAATGAAGGAGGGTGGGGACATATCTATACATGTGGATACAGTACTTGGAAATAGAAAGAAAGGGCTTAGATTAAAAATGAAGGAGGTGGGGACTTGTCTATACAAGTGGATACAGTACATGAAAATAGAAAGAAAGGCCTAGATTAAAAAAAAAGGAGGGTTGGGACTTATCTAAACACATGGAAACATTACATGGAAATAGAAAGAAAGGGCTTAGATTAAAAATGAAGAAGGGTTGGGACTTTTCTATACATGTGGATACAGTACTTGGAAATAGAAAGAAAGGGCTCGAATTAAAAATGGAGGAGGGTGGGGACTTATCTATACACGTTGATACAGTACTTGGAAATAGAAAGAAAGCGCTCAGATTAAAAATGAAGTGGGTTGGGACTTATCTACACACGTGGATACAGAACTTGGAAATAGAAAGAAAGGGCTTACATTAAAAATGAAGGAGGGTGGAGACATATATACAAGTGGATACAGTACTTGGAAATAGAAAGAAAAGGCCAAGATTAAAAATGAAGGAAGGTGGGGACTTACCTATACACATGGAAACAGTCCTTGGAAATAGAAAGGAAGGGCCAAGATTAAAAATGAAGGAGGGTGGGGACTTATCTATACATGTGGATACAGTACTTGGGAATAGAAAGAAATGGCTTATATTAAAAATGAAGGTGGGCCGGGACTTATCTATACACATGGAAATAGAAAGAAAGGTCTTAGATTAAAATGAAGGAGGGTTGGGGACTTATCTATACACATGGAAATAGAAAGAAAGGTCTTAGATTAAAATGAAAGAAAGGTCTTAGATTAAAATGAAGGAGGTTGGGGACTTATCTATACACATGGAAATAGAAAGAAAGGTCTTAGATTAAAATGAAGGAGGGTTGGGACTTATCTATACACATGGATACAGTCCTTGGAAATAGAAAGAAAGGTCTTAAATTAAAATGGAGGAGGGTGGAGACTTATCTTTACATCTGGATACAGTACTTGGGAATAGAAAGAAAGGTCTTAGATTAAAATGAAGGAGGTTTGGGGACTTATCTATACACATGGAAATAGAAAGAAAGGTCTTAGATTAAAATGAAGGAGGGTTGGGACTTATCTATACACATGGATACAGTCCTTGGAAATAGAAAGAAAGGTCTTAGATTAAAATGGAGGAGGGTTGGGACTTATCTATACACATGGATACAGTCCTTTGAAATAGAAAGAAAGGTCTTAGATTAAAATGGAGGAGGGTGGAGACTTATCTATACATGTGGATACAGTACTTGGGAATAGAAAGAAAGGTCTTAGATTAAAATGAAGGAGAGTGGGGACTTTTCTATACACATGGATACAGTCATTGGAAATAGAAAGAAAGGTCTTAGATTAAAATGAAGGAGGGTTGGGACTTATCTATACACATGGATACAGTACATGGAAATAGAAAGAAAGGTCTTAGATTAAAATGGAGGAGGGTGGGGACTTATCTATACACGTGGATAAAGTCCTTGGAAATAGAAAGAAAGGTCTTAGATTAAAATGAAGGAGGGTGGAGACTTATCTATACATGTGGATACAGTACTTGGGAATAAAAGAAAGGTCTTAGATTAAAATGAAGGAGGGTTGGGACTTATCTATACACATGGATACAGTCCTTGGAAATAGAAAGAAAGGTCTTAGATTAAAATGGAGGAGGGTGGGGACTTATCTATACATGTGGATACAGTCCTTGGAAATAGAAAGAAAGGTCTTAGATTAAAATGAAGGAGGGTGGGGACTTATCTATACATGTGGATACAGTACTTGGGAATAGAAAGAAAGGTCTTAGATTGAAATGAAGGAGGGTTGGGACTTATCTATACATGTGTATACAGTACTTGGGAATAGAAAGAAATGGCTTAGATTAAAATGAAGGAGGGTGGGGACTTATCTATACACATGGATACAGTCCTTGGAAATAGAAAGAAAGGTCTTAGATTAAAATGGAGGAGGGTGGGGACTTAATCTATACATGTGGATACAGTATTTGGGAATAGAAAGAAAGGTCTAAGATTAAAATGAAGGAGGGTTGGGACTTATCTATACACATGGATACAGTCCTTGGAAATAGAAAGAAAGGTCTTAGATTAAAATGGAGGAGGGTGGGGACTTATCTATACACGTGGATACAGTCCTTGGAAATAGAAAGAAAGGTCTTAGATTAAAATGAAGGATGGTGGAGACTTATCTATACATGTGGATACAGTACTTGGGAATAGAAAGAAAGGTCTTAGATTGAAATGAAGGAGGGTTGGGACTTATCTATACACATGGAAATAGAAAGAAAGGTCTTAGATTAAAATGAAGGAGGGTTGGGACTTATCTATACACATGGATACAGTCCTTGGAAATAGAAAGAAAGGTCTTAAATTAAAATGGAGGAGGGTGGAGACTTATCTATACATCTGGATACAGTACTTGGGAATAGAAAGAAAGGTCTTAGATTAAAATGAAGGAGGTTTGGGGACTTATCTATACACATGGAAATAGAAAGAAAGGTCTTAGATTAAAATGAAGGAGGGTTGGGACTTATCTATACACATGGATACAGTCCTTGGAAATAGAAAGAAAGGTCTTAGATTAAAATGGAGGAGGGTTGGGACTTATCTATACACATGGATACAGTCCTTTGAAATAGAAAGAAAGGTCTTAGATTAAAATGGAGGAGGGTGGAGACTGATCTATACATGTGGATACAGTACTTGGGAATAGAAAGAAAGGTCTTAGATTAAAATGAAGGAGAGTGGGGACTTTTCTATACACATGGATACAGTCATTGGAAATAGAAAGAAAGGTCTTAGATTAAAATGAAGGAGGGTTGGGACTTATCTATACACATGGATACAGTACATGGAAATAGAAAGAAAGGTCTTAGATTAAAATGGAGGAGGGTGGGGACTTATCTATACACGTGGATAAAGTCCTTGGAAATAGAAAGAAAGGTCTTAGATTAAAATGAAGGAGGGTGGAGACTTATCTATACATGTGGATACAGTACTTGGGAATAAAAGAAAGGTCTTAGATTAAAATGAAGGAGGGTTGGGACTTATCTATACACATGGATACAGTCCTTGGAAATAGAAAGAAAGGTCTTAGATTAAAATGGAGGAGGGTGGGGACTTATCTATACACGTGGATACAGTCCTTGGAAATAGAAAGAAAGGTCTTAGATTAAAATGAAGGATGGTGGAGACTTATCTATACATGTGGATACAGTACTTGGGAATAGAAAGAAAGGTCTTAGATTGAAATGAAGGAGGGTTGGGACTTATCTATACACATGGAAATAGAAAGAAAGGTCTTAGATTAAAATGAAGGAGGGTTGGGACTTATCTATACACATGGATACAGTCCTTGGAAATAGAAAGAAAGGTCTTAAATTAAAATGGAGGAGGGTGGAGACTTATCTATACATCTGGATACAGTACTTGGGAATAGAAAGAAAGGTCTTAGATTAAAATGAAGGAGGTTTGGGGACTTATCTATACACATGGAAATAGAAAGAAAGGTCTTAGATTAAAATGAAGGAGGGTGGGGACTTATCTATACATGTGGATACAGTACTTGGGAATAGAAAGAAAGGTCTTAGATTGAAATGAAGGAGGGTTGGGACTTATCTATACATGCGTATACAGTACTTGGGAATAGAAAGAAATGGCTTAGATTAAAATGAAGGAGGGTGGGGACTTATCTATACACATGGATACAGTCCTTGGAAATAGAAAGAAAGGTCTTAGATTAAAATGGAGGAGGGTGGGGACTTAATCTATACATGTGGATACAGTATTTGGGAATAGAAAGAAAGGTCTAAGATTAAAATGAAGGAGGGTTGGGACTTATCTATACACATGGATACAGTCCTTGGAAATAGAAAGAAAGGTCTTAGATTAAAATGGAGGAGGGTGGGGACTTATCTATACACGTGGATACAGTCCTTGGAAATAGAAAGAAAGGTCTTAGATTAAAATGAAGGATGGTGGAGACTTATCTATACATGTGGATACAGTACTTGGGAATAGAAAGAAAGGTCTTAGATTGAAATGAAGGAGGGTTGGGACTTATCTATACATGCGGATACAGTACTTGGGAATAGAAAGAAATGGCTTAGATTAAAATGAAGGAGGGTGGGGACTTATCTATACACATGGATACAGTCCTTGGAAATAGAAAGAAAGGTCTTAGATTAAAATGGAGGAGGGTGGGGACTTATCTATATACGTGGATACAGTCCTTGGAAATAGAAAGAAAGGTCTTAGATTAAAATGAAGGAGGGACAGGACTTATCTATACATGTGGATACAGTACTTGGAAATTAAAAGAAAAGGCTTAGATTAAAAATGAAGGAGGGTGGGGACTTATCTATACATGTGGATACAGTTCTTGAAAATAGAAAGAAAGGGCTTAGGTTAAAAATGAATGAGGGTTGGCACTTATCTACGCATGTGGATACAGTACTTGGAAATAGAAAGAAAGAGCTCAGATTAAAATGAAAGAGGGTGGAGACTTATCTATACATGTGGATACAGTACTTGGAAATGGAAAGAAAGGGCTTAAGTTGAAATGAAGGAGGGTGGGGACTTATCTCTACATGTGGATACAGTAAGAAAGGACTCAGATTAAAAATGAAGGAAGGCAGGGATTTATCTATACCCATGGATACAGTAAGAAAGGGCTTCTAATAAAATGAAGGAGGGCAGGGACTTATCTAAACATGTGGATACAGTACTTGGAAATAGAAAGAAAGGGTTCAGATTAAAAAGAAAAAGGGTGGGGACTTACTTATACATGTGGATACAGTACCTGGAGATAGAACTAAAGGGCTCAGATTAAATTGGAGGAGGGTGGGGACTTATCTATACAAGTGGATACAGTACTTGATAATGGAAAGAAAGGGCTCAGAATAAAATAAAGGAGTGTGGGGACTTATCTATACAAGTGGAAACAGTACTTGATAATGGAAAGAAAAGGCTTAAATTAAAATGAAAGAGGGTGGAGACTTATCTATACAAGTGGATACAGTACATGGAAATAGAAAGAAAGGTCTTAGATTAAAATGGAGGAGGGTGGGGACTTATCTATACACGTGGATACAGTCCTTGGAAATAGAAAGAAAGGTCTTAGATTAAAATGAAGGAGGGTGGAGACTTATCTATACATGTGGATACAGTACTTGGGAATAGAAAGAAAGGTCTTAGATTGAAATGAAGGAGGGTTGGGACTTATCTATACATGTGGATACAGTACTTGGGAATAGAAAGAAATGGCTTAGATTTAAATGAAGGAGGGACGGGACTTATCTATACATGTGGATACAGTACTTGGAAATAAAAAGAAAGGGCTTAGATTAAAAATGAAGGAGGGTGGGGACTTATCTATACATGTGGATACAGTACTTGGAAATAAAAAGAAAGGGCTTAGGTTAAAAATGAATGGGGGTTGGCACTTATCTACACATGTGGATACAGTACTTGGAAATAGAAAGAAAGAGCTCAGATTAAAATGAAAGAGGGTGGAAACTTATCTATACATGTGGATATAGTACTTGGAAATGGAAAGAAAGGGCTTAAGTTGAAATGAAGGAGGGTGGGGACTTATATCTACATGTGGATACAGTAAGAAAGGACTCAGATTAAAAATGAAGGAAGGCAGGGATTTATCTATACCCATGGATACAGTAAGAAAGGGCTTCTAATAAAATGAAGGAGGGCAGGGACTTATCTAAACATGTGGATACAGTACTTGGAAATAGAAAGAAAGGTCTTAGATTAAAAAGAAAAAGGGTGGGGACTTACTTATACATGTGGATACAGTACCTGGAGATAGAACTAAAGGGCTCAGATTAAAATGGAGGAGGGTGGGGACTTATCTATATAAGTGGATACAGTACTTAATAATGGAAAGAAAGGGCTCAGAATAAAATAAAGGAGTGTGGGGACTTATCTATACATGTGGATACAGTACTTGGAAATGGAAAGAAAGGGCTTAAATTAAAATAATGTAGGGTGGGGACTTATATATACACATGGATACAGTAAGAAAGGACTCAGATTAAAAATGAAGGAGTGCAGGGACTTATCTATACCCATGGATACAGTAAGAAAGGGCTTAAAATGAAGGAGTGGAGGGACTTATCTATACACATGGATACAGAACTTGGAAATAGAAAAAAAGGGCTCATATTAAAAATGAAGGTGTGCAGGGACTTATCTATACACGTGGATACATTACATGGAAATAGAAAGAAAGGGCTCAGATTAAAAATGAAGGAGGTTGGGGACTTATCTATACATGTGGATACAGTACTTGGAAATAGAAAGAAAGGGCTTAGATTAAAAATGGAGGAAGGTGGAGACTTATCTATATGCGTGGATACAGTATTTGGACTGTGGATTATTTTTAGCTCTAAGGACTTATGTGTGGCATGTTGTCTGTTGTCTCTCATCTGTTAATAGCAGCACTTTCGCTTATACCATTATGCCAATTATACTCAAGTTCACATGGATGTTTCTATTGCATAAGAGACTATAACGAAGATTTTTATTTTCAATCTGAAATTTAAGATGGCCACCATTACTAAAAATAATCAAAAAATTAAAAAAAATCTTCTTCTTATGAAACCCCTAGGTAATGAAAAGCAACTATTGTTTAATTAGATTTGTACAAATGGTGTCTTTGGGGTTAAAAATCACCTCACTCTGATGGCTTAATTAGGGGACACATTTCATTATAATGAAAATTAATATATATATTTTTAAAATGGAACTGACTTTTCCTATATATATATTTCCACAGAAGTATTGTTTGGGCAAGGATATTCAAACTTGTAAAAATGACTGGGTTTGAGTTTTACATTCTAATGGGAAAATGGAAAAATCTAATTGTTCATCCATTTATGCAGAATTATTATATAGTTTGAAATTTGAAGTTATAGCAAATAAGATTTAGTTCAATGAGCAAGATTTAACATCTATAAGGGGCCAGGTGGGGCCACAAAAGGGTAAAAATGAAAATTCTCAAATATCTTATTCTCAACAACTGGTGAGTTAAAATGATGCAGGCCTTCTGCGAGCAATCAGATTGGCCACAAATCATATAGACCATTGTATTTTCACCCCATCTCCTCACCAACATTTATCAATGAGGAAATTGAAATTGACTGCCACAATGTTCTGCAATCTTGTTTCTGTCAAGAAATCAAAAAGAAAATGTATAAAAATGGGCTTCTCTTGCCATTAAAACTCCCAGATAATGAATCAATCCAATTTGCCAAAATTTTATCAAATACAGATTAGGCAAATGATTGTGCCAACTTTATTGCTGCTCCAAATGAGAGAAGGAATAATGTTCCAGAAGATCCATTAAAAGAAAATGGACTAAAATTAGCAATTTTCAGTTAGTTGTGAGTTGTGCACTGTAACATTACTGTTTTTTGCTTTGAAAGAGCACGAATTGAAAAGAAAACCTTATTCATTGCAGTAGATTCTAATAAATTGGTATAATGTAGCCGAAAATAGAACATGTAGGAGTTTTCTGTAATTTTTAGACTGGATCATTGCTTAATTCTTTTTCAGTGGAAATATTGCTAATCTGCAAATTTGTTTGAAAACACAAAAAATATGATAAAAAACTGGAAAATGAGATGAAGGGGTGATTGTTGAGCAATAAAAAAGGGAACAAACAAAGGTTCAATTTCATCCACATCACCATTTTCCAATATGAAGCTTCCATCATGTTAATTACATGTTAATTACAGCGCTGATTTCATAATCTACATATCTCGGCTTCCTACTTCAGTTAAATGCAATTTGTATTGCTGGCAACTGGTTTATATAGGTGGCTAAAACAGCAATATGCTGCCAATGACAAATATGGTGGTTGAAACAGCAATATGCTTCCAATGACAAATATGGTGGTTGAAACAGCAACATGCTGCCAATGACAAATATGGTGGCTAAAACAGCAACATGCTTCCAATGACAAATATGGTGGCTAAAACAGCAACATGCTGCCAATGACAAATATGGTGGCTAAAACAGCAACATGCTTCCAATGACAAATATGGTGGCTAAAACAGCAATATGCTGCCAATGACAAATATGCTGGTTGAAATGTCACACGAATTTAAAAGGGCTGCAACTTGAATCATGATTTCAACAGTTATTTACGACAGACATTGTGAACAAACTGCTCATGTTCATTTGCATTGAATTGCAATTGTTACTCAAGTATAATATTGTTACTCAAGTATAATATTGTAACTCAAGTATAATATTATTACTCAAGTATACTATTGTTACTCAAGTATAATATTGTTACTCTTGTTACTCAAGTATAATATTGTTACTCAAGTATAATATTGTAACTCAAGTATAATATTATTACTCAAGTATACTATTGTTACTCAAGTATAATATTATTACTCTTGTTACTGAAGTATAATATTATTACTCAAGTATAATATTATTACTCTTGTTACTAAGTATAATACTGTTACTAAAGTATAATATTATTACTCAAGTATCAAGTATAATATTGTTACTCAAGTATACTATTATTTAACAAAACTTGAACTGAGCTGTCTGATCACTTGATGTCCTTCCTATGTCAATCAGTGACCTCGAAATATTTATGAAAAATCAATAAGGTCAACTTCTTTTCCTGGAAAAATAAGTGAAACAATTTATAACTGTACAACTAAATTATATTATATTTGCTAGTTAGATTTAATAAAAGTTTGTCCATTACAATGTTTATCTGCAGCTCCTGGTGGCTCATTACACTTGCTAGGAAGTAATGGTATGAAGCAGTTGTGCATATTGTCTATATACTCTGGTTCATTGACTGTTAAGTAACCATAGTGCACTCAAAGCTTACAGCAGGGAAATTGTTGTCCACAGACAAATTGCTAGTTGTAACATCTGGGCTCGTAGTCGCCAACCATTTTTGTCCACAGACACATTGCTAGCTGTAACATCTGGGCTCGTAGTCGCCAACCATTCTTGTCCACAGACACATTGCTAGCTGTAACATCTGAGCTCATAGTCGCCAACCATTCTTGTCCACAGACACATTGCTAGCTGTAACATCTGGGCTCATAGTCGCCAACCATTCTTGTCCACAGACACATTGCTAGCTGTAACATCTGGGGTCGTAGTCACCAACCATTCTTGTCCACAGACACATTGCTAGCTGTAACATCTGGGGTCGTAGTCACCAAAGTGTATATATCATCTTTATCATATTACTGTACCATTTACCATTATATAACAGTGGACATAGTGTCTTTGTCATATGACTGTACCATTTACCATTATATAACAGTGGATATAGTGTCTTTATATTACTGTACCATTTACCATTATATAACAGTGAATATAGTGTCTGTGTCATATTACAACCATTTACCATTATATAACAGTGAATATAGTGTCTTTATCATATAACCATACCATTTACCATAATATAACAGTGGATATAGTGTCTTTATCATATTACCGTACCCTTTACCATTATATAACAGTGGATATAGTGTCCTTTATCATATGACTATACCATTTACCATTAAATAACAGTGGATATAGTGTCTTTATCATATGACCGTACCATTAACCATTGTATAACAGTGGATAAAGTGTCTTTATCATATTACTGTACCATTTACCATGATAAAACAGTTGATATAGTGTCTTTATTATATTACTGTACCATTTACCATTATATAACAGTGGATATATCAACTTTATCATATTACTGTACCATTTACCATTATAGTACAGTGGATATAGTGTCTTTATCATATGACGGTACCACTAACCATTGTATAACAGTGGATATATCATCTTTATCATATTACTGTACCATTTACCATTATAGTACAGTGGATATAGTGTCTTTATCATATGACCGTACCATAAACCATTGTATAACAGTGGATATAGTGTCTTTATTATATTACTGTACCATTTACCATGATATAACAGTTGATATAGTGTCTTTATTATATTACTGTACCATTTACCATTATATAACAGTGGATATATCAACTTTATCATATTACTGTACCATTTACCATTATAGTACAGTAGATATATTGTCTTTATCATATGACGGTACCACTAACCATTGTATAACAGTGAATATATCATCTTTATCATATTACTGTACCATTTACCATTATATAACAGTGGATATAGTGTCTTTATCATATTACCGTACCATTAACTATTATATAACAGTGGATATAGTGTCTTTATTATATTACCATACCATTAACCATTATATAACAGTGGATATATCATCTTTATCATATAACTGTACCATTTACCATTATATAACAGTGGATATAGTGTCTTTATCATATTACCATATCATTAATCATTATATAACAGTTGATATAGTGTCTTTATCATATTACCATATCATTAACCATTATATAACAGTTGATATAGTGTCTTTATCATATTACCATACCATTAACCACTATATAACAGTGTATATATAGTCTTCATCATATTACTGTACCAATTACCATTATATAACAGTGGATATATCATCTTTATCATATTACCATACCATTTACCATTATATAACAGTGGATATAGTGTCTTTATCATATTACCGTACCATTTACCATTATATAATAGTGGATATATCGTCTTTATCATATAACCGTACAATTAACCATTATATAACAGTGGATATATCATCTTTATCATATTACTGTACCATTTACCATTATATAACAGTGGATATAGTGTCTTTATCATATTACCGTACCATTTACCATTATATAACAGCGGGTATATCGTCTTTATCATATTACCGTACCATTAACCATAATGTAACAGCGGATATAGTGTCTCTATCATATTGCCATACAATTTAACAATTATGTTACAGTGGATATAGTGTCTTTATCATATTACTGTACCATTTACCATTATGTAACAGTAGATATAGTGTCTTTATTATATGACTGTACCATTTACCAGTATGTAACAGTGGATATAGTGTCTTTATCATACTATTGTACCATTTACAATTATATAACAGTGGATAAAGTCACTTTATCATATTATTGTACCATTTACCATTACATTACAGCGGATATATCGTCTTTATCATATGACTGTACCATTTACCATTATATAACAGTGGATATATCATCTTTAATATATTACTGTACCATTTACCATTATGTAACAGTGGATATATCGTCTTTAATACATTACTGTACCATATTCCATTATGTAACAGTGGATATAGTGTCTTTATCATATTACCCTACCATTAACCATTATATAATAGTGTATATATCGTCTTTATCATATTACTGTACCATTTACCATTATATAACAGTGGATATATCGTCTTTAATATATTACTGTACCATTTACCATTATGTAACAGTGGATATAGTGTTTAATCATATTACTGTACCATAACCATTATATAACAGTGGATATAGTGTCTTTATCATACTATCATATCATTTACTATTATCGTCTTCATCATATTACTGTTCCATTAACCATTATATAACAGTGGATATAGTGTCTTTATCATACTACCATACCATTTACCATTATATAACAGCCGGTATATCATCTTTATCATATTACCGTACCATTAACCATAATGGAACAGCGGATATAGTGTCTCTATCATATTATCATACCATTTACCATTATATAACAGTGGATATAGTGTTTTTATCATATTACCGTACCATTTACTATTATATAACAGTGGATGTATAGTCTTTATCATATAACCGTACCATTTACCATTATATAATAGTGTATATATAGTCTTCATCATATTACTGTACCATTTACCATTATATAACAGTGGATATAGTGTCTTTATCATATTACCATATCATTTACCATTATATAACAGTGGATATAGTGTCTTTATCATATTACCGTACCATTAACCATTATATAACAGTGGATATAGTGTCTTTATCATATTACCATACCATTAACCATTATATAACAGTGGATATAGTGTCTTTATCATATGACTGTACCATTTACCATTATATAACAATGGATATAGTGTCTTTATCATATAACCATACCATTTAACATTATATAACAGTGGATATAGTGTCTTTATCATATTACCATACCATTTAACATTATATAACATTGGATATAGTGTCTTTATCATATAACCATACCATTTAACATTATATAACAGTGGATGTAGTGTCTTTATCATATTACAGGGCTCGAATTTAAGCACTCGCCACTCGCAAAATGCGAGCTGTATTTTGAAAATGCGAGTTGAAATTACTTAAGCTGGCATTTTTTTGCGAGTGGATTTCAAGTTGAGAAAATTACTTATTTTATTGATTTTTGAAAATAAACAAGTATTATCCTGGTAAAAATAACGAGTTCTTGTCAATTTTACCAAATTTCTTTTGCTTCTCGCGCCAAATTACCCCCTAGCAGCACGATTGTCAATGACATGTATTAAATATTTATATATGTGTAGACTGCGTCCAATTGTTTTTGATCTCAAGTTCATTCTGCAAAAAGGAAGTTAAGTTAAAACCCGTCAACAACATAATGAGTAGACTGTGTCTAGTTTGATCGATCGCGCACTCACTCTATAAAATAAAAGTAAAGGTGAAACCCGTCAAATTTATTGTTTACATATTTTGTCAGCTGTTAAAGTGGCAGATAAAATAACATCTTTTTCTCCATTGAACCGACGAATGGAAGTTAGTCCCAACAAGAAAAAAGTGAAATAATCCTTCCGTTAATACTGTAATGAAATGGGAGCGACAGCTCAATATCACACAGGGCTATAAACTTGACAATGACAAAATGGTGTGTCAATTGTAGAAACCACCGCGATCGACAGATCATCCATAATAATTAAACTATATTACTATGATATCACAACATTTACACATGTTAAACAATCGTCCTTGGCTAGATCTAGATCTTATTTTAAAACGAAAGGCCATTGGCTATATTAATTCTATAAATAGAAATGTGTGTATGTCACAATCTCAGCCTCTCTGTACACTTGTTATTGTTGAATCCATGATTCATATTTTGGTTTAGTTAAAAGTGTTTATTTATGATATATCATTGTATGCATTTATTTATGGTAGTATAATAAATAACAAGGACAATTTTATTTTTTTAAATATTTTGTTTTGTAAAGTATTGCTTTGAATTGTACCTTAACATATATAATAACCTTGATACCATTGTCTATAAATAAAAAAAAAGCTAATAATGCATATTAAATAACACGCAGGCTTTGAAACAATTAATTTTGGGTTTATTTAGACATTTAGGACTACAAGTTTCTGCGAAAATTGGTTTGGCTAGTTGGTTTCAAATTTGGCCAGTTGAAATTTTAGGCACTGGCCAAAATTGCCAGTGCACAAAAAAGTTAAATTCTAGCCCTGATATTACCGTACCATTAACCATTATATAACAGTGGATATAGTGTATTTATCATATAACTGTACCATTTACCATTATATAACAGTGGATATAGTGTCTTTATCATATGACTGTACCATTTACCAATAATAACAGTGGATGTAGTGTCTTTATCATATGACCATACCATTTACTATTGTATAACAGTGGATATATCATCTTTATCATATTACTGTACCATTTACAATTATATAACAGTGGATGGAGTGTATTTATCATGTTACCGTACCATTTACCATTATATAACAGTGGATATAGTGTTTTTGTCATATGACTGTACCATTAACAATTATATAACAGTGGATATAGTGTCTTTATCATATTACCGTACCATTAACCATTATATAACAGTGGATATAGTGTCTTTATCATATGACTGTACCATTTACCATTATATAACAGTGAATATAGTGTTTATCGTATTACTGTACCATTTACAATTATATAACTGTGGACAAAGTGTCTTTAACATATTACCGTACCATTTACCATTATATAACAGTGTATAATATAGTGTTCATCATATAACTGTACCATTTACCATTTCTAACAGTGGATATATCGTGTTTATCATATTACCGTACCATTTACCATTATATAACAGTGTATAATATAGTGTTCATCATATTACCGTACCATTTACCATCATATAACAGTGGATATAGTGTCTTTATCATATTACTGTACCATTTACCATTATATAACAGTGGATATATCGTCTTTATCATATAACCGTACCATTTACCATTATATAACAGTGTATATTTAGTCTTCATCATATTACTGTACCATTTACCATTATATTACAGTGGATATAGTGTCTTTATCATATTACCATATCATTTACCATTATATAACAGTGGATATAGTGTCTTTATCATATTACCGTACCATTAACCATTATATAACAGTGGATATAGTGTCTTTATCATATTACCATACCATTTACCATTATATAATAGTGTATATATCGTCTTTATCATATTACCGTACCATTAACCATTATATAACAGTGGATATTTCATCTTTATCATATTACTGTACCATTTACCATTATATAACAGTCGATATAGTGTCTTTATCATATTACCGTACCATTTACCATTATATAACAGTGGATATAGTGTCTTTATCATATTACCATTCCATTTACCATTATATAACAGTGGATTATATTGTCTTGTATTCTATAAAAAAGAAATGTGAGAAATAGCACACGGCTACTAAACGCAAGCGCCACCACCAACAAGTGGTGATAAGAAAATAAGCTTTCGACACATCCGCGATGGAGCTAACGAGTATTTTTATTTGAACACACGTGAGTATGATTTACTTTTTGTCTTTTATTTTTATTTATTGATCTCATTTCAAAAATCAGGCAATGTAGTACCGTGTATGAATACTTTTACTACTGATTGGCCACGATTTAGTTTCAATATTTTGTAAATTGTGTTGTCAACAGCTTTTTTCCTGATTCGGACATTTTATACATGTCCGAATTTCAACTACAATTAGATATAGGCACACAGTAAGACCATTCTAGCGGGTGCAAATAATTCAAATATTATAATAGTTACACAGGAACTCATCAGGATTAATAAAACTTTCTTAAAAGAGAAATATGCATATATTTATAAAAGTGGTGGGGCTATCACTGTAGTGGTGGGGTTATCACTGTAGTGGTGGGGCTATCACTGTAGTGGTGGGGCTATCACTGTAGTGGTGGGGCTTTCACTGTAGTGGTGGAGCTATCACTGTAGTGGTTGGGCTATCACTGTAGTGGTGGGGATATCAAGAAGTGGTGGCGCTGTGACCGTGTATAATCATATAATTATAAACTTGTCAGTTGATATCGGTATTACAATGATTATTTTCGTTTTCTTTCATGTTTAAAAATGTATGCTAGCGAGTTTTTGGTTGAGTATATTAACAAATATAAGTTACAGAATTAGGGCTATGTAAGTCCAGTACTCGTAGATAATACTATATACTGCATAGCTACAGGTATGTCAGTTTGATATCAATATATTAAAGACTACTGTTATCGTTCTTTATACATACAAACCCGATATAGGTATTATAATTTTCTAGTAGTTTCTTTCTTAACAATGTAATAAAGCGGCCATATTTGTCGTGTATAAAACAATTGTCAATTACGGAATATCGTATCTTGAATTACAACATAGCATTTCAATGGGAAAGAAATCATGTCCACATGACAAATAAAACCATTTTAAAAATAATGTTGAACAAAATATTGTCATTACATCTCTAATACAATGTGCTTGAAAATAATATGATAAACAAAATTATTACCAATAACAATATTAAATATTAAATGGGCAAAGTATGATGCATTTTAATTCTGTAACTTATATTTGTTAATCAACCAAAAAATCGCTAGAATACATTTTTTTAACATGAAAGAAAACGAGAAAAATCATTGTAAAACCGATATCAACTGACAAGTTTATAATTAAATATTTATACACAGTCTTTGGTAAATTGATATAAATTTACACGTACCCTTAGCCTACTAGTATAGTATTATCTACTAGTACGTGACTCGCGTACCCCTAGAACGCGAGGCTAGAGGTACGGACCCGTAACCCTAGGCAATGCCTTCTAAAGACGACATGCACTGTAACTATTTGTCCTTGTACATGACTTAAGCTTCGATGCTCACTTTCCCCACCAATGCAAATGACTTATTGAATTATTAACTAAATTTTAACATAAGACACAGCGCCACCACTACTAGATAGCTCCACCACTACAGTGATAGCTCCACCACTTTTACAAATATATGCATATTTCTGTTTTAAGAAAGTTTTATTAATCCTGATGAGTTCCTGTATTAGTATTATAATATGTGAATTATTTGCACCCACGAGAATATTCTTACACTGTGCCTAAACATATCGTTGTAGTTGAAATTCGGACATGTATAAAAAATATGCACGTGTCCGAATCAGGAGAAAAGCTCTTGACAACACAATTTACAAAATATTGAAACTAAATCGTGGCTAACTAGTAGTAAAAGTATTCGTACCCGGTATTACATTGCCCGATTTTGGAAATGAGATCTATTAATAAAAATATAAGACAAAAAGTAAATCATACTCAGGTGTTTCTTTCTTCTTAGTTTGTTATGGGAAATGAAATATTTCACCTTTGTAACTTTGCTTTTTGTCTATCCTACTATATCCTATCATTGTAAAAGTTACTTACTTCCTGTCATAATATAACAAGTTCAGCATAATCACGTGTTTCAAAAGGATTCGAATTACAAACGTTAAACTATACAGTAAGCATGTTGTACAACCCACTTAGGCATATGTAACAATGTGAAATACCCAGTTGGCATTGTCAATTATGACAACAGCTAGGTGCCACTTGACGTATATGAAAGAATAACGACTGGTCCCTAGTGGAATCGGCAATGCTTTGTTTTCATCGTTGGTCATATGGAACATATGGTCAGCTACCACCATTGAGAGGAGCTCTCTGATCGTATAAAAAAGTAAAGGGATGTTCAGGGTATATATTTTTATAGTAAACTTAGTTTTGGTTGGATGACAATGTCAAACTGGCAAATGATCACAATAAAATATAAGTTTAGTATGCTTGTGTAAATAAAACATATTGCAGAAACTACCTCAGACACTTAAATCGATAAAATCCAATAAAGGCTACTCTGTCTAGTAGTCGAAAGTGTATCGCTTCCCTTTACATTTTCCGATAATGAGAAATAAACTACCTGTCGCTACATCTTTTGCCTGCGGGCATATAAAGATTAAATCGATAAAATTGTTATAAAGTACATTTTTGCTTAATCAATTGTTGCAGCAGTTTTAATGTAATAAAGGGGTATATGCAATGTATTAAGAATGAGACATGACAACATTTATTTTTTATTTTTCATTAATATTCATTATTTATGTTTTATAAACAAAATATCCATAACTTAATATGGCATACTACGATACTAATAAAAAATAAATATCTAATACATGTACATACATCTCATTAAGCATATTTTTCACTGATTAATCTGGCATGCACCCGTGATTATGATCGTAATTTTGATTTCAGTAAATCTAGTAGTAATTTTTCTTTCTTTGTGAATTTGGTGAGTACACCTAATGCACTTAGTCTCATTTTCAGTTCATTTGCATTTAATTCTTCAAAGTCACAATCTCCAGTTACCATTTCAGGCAGATATTTGAAATTGGCTTCAATTTGTTTCTCAGGGATTTCCTGCTTTTTCTTAGTTATTCTGAACAAAACTAAGTTCAAGTCACTTTCTAACAAACAGAGTGTCATGTGTTGGGTCTATCAAACCAAACATGCGTAAAATATGGTCAGATAATCAATATTTTAGATTTCTCAAGTTTTATGACCCCGCCTGGAGAAACAATGATTTCATTCATTCATTCATTCATTCATTTATTCATATTTCTCAATTTCATTCATTCATTCATTCATTCATTCATTCATTCATTCATTCATTCACTCATTTTTTATAATCATACATTAGCATATAATCATCAATTAACATAAAATCATCCATTAACATATAACCGTACATAAACATATAATCATCAATTAGCATATAATCATCCATTAACATATAATCATACATAAACATATAATCATCCATAAACATATAATCATACATTAACATATAATCATACATAAACATATAAGCATACATAAACATTTAATCATCCATAAACATATAATCATACATTAACATATAATCATACATAAACATACAAGCATACATAAACATATAATCATACATTAACATATAATCATACATAAACATATAAGCATACATAAACATATAATCATCCATAAACATATAATCATCCATTAACATATAATCATACATAAACATATAATCATACATAAACATATAAGCATACATAAACATATAAGCATACATAAACATATAATCATGCATTAACATATAATCATGCATAAACATATAAGCATACATAAACATATAATCATACATAAACATATAATCATTCATAAACATAAAATCATACATAAATATATAATCATACATTAACATATAATCATCCATTAACATATAATCATACATAAACATATAGTCATCCATTAACATATAGTCATACATAAACATATAATCATCCATAAACATATAATCATACATAAACATATAATCATCCATAAACATATAATCATCCATAAACATATAATCATCCATAAACATATAATCATACATAAACATATCATCATCCATAAACATATAATCATCCATAAACATATAATCATCCATTAACATATAATCATGCATAAACATATAATCATGCATAAACATATAAGCATGCATAAACATATAAGCATACATAAACATATAATCATCCATAAACATATAATCATCCATTAACATATAATCATACATAAACATATAAGCATACACAAACATATAATCATCCATAAACATATAATCATCCATTAACATATAATCATGCATAAACATATAAGCATACACAAACATATAATCATACATAAACATATAAGCATACACAAACATATAATCATGCATTAACATTGAATCATACATAAACATATAATCATACATAAACATATAATCATTCATAAACATAAAATCATACATAAACATATAATCATCCATTAACATATAATCATACATAAACATATAATCATCCATTAACATATAATCATCCATTAACATATAATCATACATAAACATATAATCATCCATTAACATATAATCATACATAAACATATAATCATCCATAAACATATAATCATACATAAACATATAATCATCCATAAACATATAATCATCCATAAACATATAATCATCCATAAACATATAATCATACATAAACATATCATCATCCATAAACATATAATCATCCATAAACATATAATCATCCATTAACATATAATCATGCATAAACATATAATCATGCATAAACATATAAGCATACATAAACATATAAGCATACATAAACATATAATCATACATAAACATATAATCATCCATAAACATATAATCATCCATTAACATATAATCATACATAAACATATAAGCATACACAAACATATAATCATCCATAAACATATAATCATCCATTAACATATAATCATGCATAAACATATAAGCATACACAAACATATAATCATACATAAACATATAAGCATACACAAACATATAATCATGCATTAACATTGAATCATACATAAACATATAATCATACATAAACATATAATCATTCATAAACATAAAATCATACATAAACATATAATCATCCATTAACATATAATCATACATAAACATATAATAATCCATTAACATATAATCATACATAAACATATAATCATCCATTAACATATAATCATACATAAACATATAATCATACATAAACATAAATCATACATAAACATATAGTTATACAATTATTGAGTCCTTGCATTCCCAATACACATGAACAGATGTTAATTATACAGCATATACATAAAGACTATATTCGGTTTTATTAAAAATAATTTAAATATTTCAACACTGTAACTTTAAAAATATTGCATAGTTGCTTAAAATACATCTAATATATTTAAGAGCAAGTGATAAGAATGTTTTGAAGCTAAGAGCAAGAGAGCAATAAAGAAGGATGTATTGAGGCTAAAAGCAAGAGGGCAAGAAAGAAAGATGTTTTGAGGTGAAGAGCAAGAGAACACACAAGAAAGAAGGATGTTTTGAGGCTGAGAGCAAGAGAGAATGATATATTGAGGCTAAGAGCAAGAGGGCAAGAAAAAAGGATGTTTTGAGGCTAAGAGCAAGAGAGCAAGAAAGAAGGATTGTTTGAGGCTAACAGCAAAAGAGCAAGAAAGAAGGATGTTTTTAGACTAAGAGCAAGAGAGCAATAAAGAAGGATATATTGAGGCTAAGAGCAAGAGGGCAAGAAAGAAGGATGTCTTGAGGCTAAGAACAAGAGAACAAGAAAGAAGGATATTTTGAGGCTAAGAGCAAGAGGGCAAGAAAGAAGGATGTTTTGAGGCTAAAAGCAAGAGGGCAAGAAAGAAAGATGTTTTGAGGCTAAGAGCAAGAGAACACACAAGAAAGAAGGATGTTTTGAGGCTGAGAGCAAGAGAGAATGATATATTGAGGCTAAGAGCAAGAGGGCAAGAAAAAAGGATGTTTTGAGGCTAAGAGCAAGAGAGCAAGAAAGAAGGATTGTTTGAGGCTTACAGCAAAAGAGCAAGAAAGAAGGATGGTTTTAGACTAAGAGCAAGAGAGCAATAAAGAAGGATGTATTGAGGCTAAGAGCAAGAGGGCAAGAAAGAAGGATGTCTTGAGGCTAAGAACAAGAGAACAAGAAAGAAGGATATTTTGAGGCTAAGAGCAAGAGGGCAAGAAAGAAGGATGTTTTGAGGCTAAAAGCAAGAGGGTAAGAAAGAAAGATGTTTTGAGGCTAAGAGCAAGAGTGCAAGAAAGGAGGGTGTTTAGAGGTTAAAAGCAAGAGAACAAGAAAGAAGGGTGTTTTGAGGCTAAGAGCAAGAGGGCAAAAAAGAAGAATCTTTTTATGCTCTGAGATAATAGTGGTTGTACAAGGAGTAAGTGTGAAAGATGCTTTGAAGCTAAGAGATAATGTGGTTGGAAGTTAGGAGTAAGTGTGATTCAAGATGTTTGAAAGATGCTTTGAAGCTAAGAGATCATGTGGATGGAAGCCAGGAGTAAATGTGATTCAAGATGTGTGAAACATGCTTTGAAGCTAAGAGATCATGTAGTTGGAAGCTAGGAGTAAGTGTGATTCAAGATGTGTGAAAGATGCTGTAAGAGAAAACAAACATGGTTGGAAGATAGGAGTAAGTGTGATTCAAGATGTGTGAAAGATGCTCTAAGAGAAAATGCAGTTGGAAGCTAGGAGTAAATGTGATTCAAGATGTTTGAAAGATGCTTTGAAGCTAAGTGAAAATGTAGTTTGAAGCTAGGAGTAAGTGTGATTCAAGATGTGTGAAAGATGCTTTGAAGCTAAGAGATAATGTAGTTAGAAGTCAGGAGTTAGTGATATTCAAGATGTTTGAAAGATGTTTTGAAGCTAAGAGATGATGTGGTTGGAAGCTAGGATAAAGTGTGATTCATGATGTTTGAAAGATGCTTTGAAGCTAAGAGGTGATGTGGATTGAAGCCAGGAGTAAGTGTTATTCAAGATGTTTGAAATATGCTTTGAAGCTAAGAGATCATGTGGTTGGAAGTTACGAGTAAGTTTGATTTAAGATGTTTAAAAGATGCTTTGAAGCTAAAAGATCATGTGGATGGAAGCCAGGAGTAAATGTGATTCAAGATGTGTGAAAGATGCTTTGAAGCTAAGAGATCATGCGGATGGAAGCAAGGAGTAAGGGTGATTCAAGATGTGTGAAAGATGCTTTGAAGCTAAGAGATCATGTGGTTGGAAGCCAGGAGTAAATGTGAATCAAGATGTGTGAAAGATGCTTTGAAGCTAAGAGATCATGTGGTTGGAAGCCAGTCGTAAATGTGATTCAAGATGTGTGAAAGATGCTTTGAAGCTAATTGATCATGTGGTTGGAAGCCAGTCATAAATGAGATTCAAGATGTGTGAAAGATGCTTTTAAACTAAGAGATCATGTGGATGGAAGCCAGTCGTAAGTGTGATTCAAGATGTGTGAAAGATGCTTTTAAGCTAAGAGATCATGTTGGAAGCCAGGAGTAAATGTGATTCAAGATGTGTGAAAGATGCTTTGAAGCTAAGAGAGCATGTGGTTGGAAGCCAGGAGTAAATGTGATTCAAGATGTGTGAAAGATGCTTTGAAGCTAAGAGATCATGTGGTTGGAAGCCAGGAATAAGTGTGATTCAAGATGTGTGAAAGATGCTTTGAAGCTAAGAGAGCATGTGGTTGGAAGCCAGGAGTAAATGTGATTCAAGATGTGTGAAAGATGCTTTGAAGCTAAGAGATCATGTGGTTGGAAGCCAGGAGTAAATGTGAATCAAGATGTGTGAAAGATGCTTTTAAGCTAAGAGATCATGTGGATGGAAGCCAGGAGTAAGTGTGATTCAAGATGTGTGAAAGATGCTTTGAAGCTAAGAGATCATGTGGTTGGAAGCCAGGAGTAAATGTGATTCAAGATGTGTGAAAGATGCATTTAAGCTAATAGATCATGTGGTTGGAAGCCAGGAGTAAGTGTGATTCAAGATGTGTGAAAGATGCTTTGAAGCTAAGAGATCATGTGGTTGGAAGCCAGGAGTAAGTGTGATTCAAGATGTGTGAAAGATGCGTTGAAGCTAAGAATAGGTGTAAGTGGTTGGTATTCTGGGGCTATGTGTAAAAGATAAAGGTATTTTGAAGTTATGAAAAGGAAGAGATAATATTCTTTTGAAGTTACTGGCAACGGATAAAATAAATGCATTTTAAGTTTTAAAAAAACGGTTTTGAAGCTTTGAGTAATTAGAAAATATATGGCCAGAAATTAGTAGGGAAGCTATGAAATGTAAAACCAAAATTGACATTGTTAAAGAGATATCAGGTTGGCATTATATTATTATAATAATAATAATAATAATAATAATAATAATAATAATAATAACAATAATAAAAGGACAATTCAATTTTGGTGTGGAAAAAAGCTTAAATGATGACTGACTGGGCTGGCAACTTTTAAATATGATGTTGGGTGATTGTGGAAATTGCCTTCTTTAAGACTGGGAAGACATTATATGTCATGAAGACCAATTTGTGGCTTGATTGATGGATATGGTGTCCAATTATCGAGGATGGGCTTTTTTCTCAATAAAATTCTCATTTTCCTAAGACTGCTGCCAGAGCATTAATTTGGAGAGAAAAATATTGGAATATTCAGACTCGTTTACAATCTTAAACACTTTTGTTGAATTAATTCACAATTTTATATAGTGTTGGACAGTTTATTTAGAGTACCTAAGTACTAGGTAACTTTGTTTCTATTTTAGCTGTTATATACATCTTACTGTTGTTATAGGTTTTCACATAGAATGAATAAATGTATAGATGATACTTCATGCTGGTTGATCTCACTTAACATTATTTTTTTTGTGACAGTACAGTGAATAGTTAAATGTGTGTTTGTTTTAGAGGTTTTTTCTCTCCCTTTTTCATATGGTAGAATGTTTCACCTAAGGATATTTTATGAAAAACATTGTCTATTTTTCAATTCCTCCAAAGAAGGAGATGAATATGAGTATTTGTTATGCCATTTACTGTATAACAAGCTTTGAAAATAATATACTCTTGCAAACAGAGTTTGAGAGGGGGATACTCTATAGGTCAGTGTGTCTTTCAGGAACTTGTGGAATGAACTTCTTTCAAAGTTTTTAGGCAATTGATTTGAAACTTTGCATACCTGACATGATCAACATCTGGTGCGGAGGTTTGTGAATCAAATTTTGTGTCACTGACTTATGAGATACACAAATATTGTGACACTGACTTGAGTCCATGTAGAGTTATTGCTCTTGCACTTTGTAACATTGCTGTATTTACCATAATGCAATTCTTGCAAACAAACCCACTTCACCATAAACAAAGAAATTGTGAAGAATGGTCTGACTGCTACCTAAAGAGTTATAACTAATGTAAGATAGATAGATGTTATAAATATGTCTTTATTTCAGATGATCACTCTAGAGTTGTACTGTCCACCAACACTAACGTCTCAGGCTCAGACTTCATCAATGCAAGCACAATAGTAAGTTATTTTTGTAGGACAGCTTATATATATATTATATTGTTGATATTTATCAAAGATGTTCAGTATGATTAAATTCTTCCTTTTATGTATAGCCTGGGTACCAGGACTACACTTTTCCTTTTCAGTGTAGCCTCAGTCACCAGGACTACACTTTTCCTTTTATGTATAGCCTCAGTCACCAGGACGAAATTTTCCTTTATGTATAGCCTCAGTCACCAGGACTACAATTTTCCTTTTATGTATAGCCTCAGTCACCAGAACTAAACTTTTCCTTTTATGTATATAACCTGAGTACCAGTACCACACTTTTCCTTTTATGTATAGCCTCAGTCACCAGGACTAAACTTTTCCTTTTATGTATAGCCTCAGTCACCAGGACTAAACTTTTCCTTTTATGTATAGCCTTAGTCACCGGGACTACACTTTTCATTTATTGTATAGCCTCAGTCACCAAGACTACACTTTTCCTTTTATGTATAGCCTCAGTCACCAGGACTAAACTTTTCCTTTTATGTATAGCCTCAGTCACCAGGACTAAACTTTTCCTTTTATGTATAGCCTTAGTCACCGGGACTACACTTTTCATTTATTGTATAGCCTCAGTCACCAAGACTACACTTTTCCTTTTATGTATAGCCTCAGTCACCAGGACTAAACTTTTCCTTTTATGTATAGCCTCAGTCACTGGAACTAAACTTTTCCTTTTATGTATAGCCTCATGCACCAGGACTTAACTTTTCCTTTTATGTATAGCCTTAGTCACCAGGACTACACTTTTCATTTTATGTATAGCCTCAGTCATCAGGACTACACTTTTCCTTTTATGTATAGCCTCAGTCACCGGGACTAAACTTTTCCTTTTATGTATAGCCTCAGTCACCAGGACTAAACTTTTCCTTTTATGTATAGCCTTAGTCACCAGGACTACACTTTTCATTTATTGTATAGCCTCAGTCACCAAGACTACACTTTTCCTTTTATGTATAGCCTCAGTCACCAGGACTAAACTTTTCCTTTTATGTATAGCCTCAGTCACTGGAACTAAACTTTTCCTTTTATGTATAGCCTCATGCACCAGGACTAAACTTTTCCTTTTATGTATAGCCTTAGTCACCAGGACTACACTTTTCATTTTATGTATAGCCTCAGTCATCAGGACTACACTTTTCCTTTTATGTATAGCCTCAGTCACCGGGACTAAACTTTTCCTTTTATGTATAGCCTCAATCTCCAGGACTACACTTTTCCTTTTATGTAGAGCCTCAGTCACCAGGACTACACTTTTCCTTTTATGTATAGCCTCAATCTCCAGGACTACACGTTTCCTTTTATGTAGAGTCTCAGTCACCAGACTAAACTTTTCCTTTTATGTAGAGCCTCAGTCACCAGGACTAATTTTTTCCTTTTATGCATAGCCTCAGTCACCAGGACTACACTTTTCCTTTTAAGCATAGCCTCAGTCACCGTGACTCAACTTTTCCTTTTATGTATAGCCTCAGTCACCGGGACTAAACTTTTCCTTTTATGTATAGTCTCAGTCACCAGGACTAAACTTTTCCGTTTGTGTATAGCTTCAGTCACAAGGACTAAACTTTTCCTTTTACGTATAGCCTCAGTCACCAGGATTAAACTTCAAACTGGAAATTTAATCTTCTTGTTATGGTTAGAGCCCAACTATATTCAAAGCACTTTTTGTGGAAAAGTCTAACGTACATTACTTGCAGAAGGATAGTGGTTCTACTCAGTTTCATTTTAAAGTCATCTTTTACCAATATACTAGATACCATAGATAATCTGTACTGATTTGAAAATGGAAATAAAACACCATTCTGTGATCTGATTCGCGACAATGTTTTTTTAAAACATGCTAAGGCAGTTGGATCATAGACCATAGGCGTACACACAGTGGAGTTGAGATGACATTTTACAAACAGTTATATTAGAACATGAAAACAAAAATGATGTTCTAAAAAATCACTATGAAACAAAATACAAATAATAAAATTAGTACAAAATAGTATTAATATGATTCAATAAACAAAATATAATATTATACACCACAATAAAGTAATCTGCAATACACTACAATATTTCTTTTATTAGCTCGCCAGGACAAAGTCCAAGGAGAGCTATTGCTATGACCCCGGCATCGTCGTCTGTAGACACCCTGGTTAAACTTTTGCATTTAAGTTTTAAGATATCTATGCAACCACTTATTCGATGTGAATGAAACTTTGCATGTGTGTTCAGCATCATCATTGGACACACAGAGACAAGAACCATAACTCTGGATTGCTTTTTGGCACAGTTATGGCCCTTTTTGGACTTAGACACCCAGGGCTGAGCTTTGTTGTCTTCTGAAAACTCTTGTTGTTTTACATTCTGAAGAAGGTTCAGAAAGCCAAAACCTTGTAATGCATATAAACCGAATCAGCTATTTTGAAAATATGTCATTCTATTTTTAGACATTTTGTATTAGGGGTGTTTGTAGTATGATGGCAGATGTATCTGTTACATAAACTATAAAATAAACTAGACATCAATATTAAGTGTATTGTACTACTGTCGGTTCCGATAGCACAGTGGTAACGGTTTGAACTGTCAACTAAGACGTGGCGAGTTTCAGCCATATCTACCGTATATTCCCTTATAAACGCGCCCCCCCCCCCCCCCCCCCCCCCCCCACCTATTTACTGGAAAATCAAAAAATAAAACGTATATGCGATTTGAGTGCTTTTTCGCCCATCTTTCCTTGATCGATTATTTTGTTACACAGACAACAATTAGCGGAGTGCTTATTACCTTTGAACTCTTTAACCCATTGTTTATATCTTGGGTGACCACTTAACCACTTTTGGTTGAACAAATACTTCCCCTTATTGGCTATTTAATACTAGTAAAAACACCGTCTGCCAATTAAGACATTACAAAACGTCAACAATGCGGTTAGTCTGTGTACTCTGAAAGCTCATTGTTCCACGTTGATAAGAGCAAGCGTCCAAGTGATTTAAAGTGAAGAGTACACTGACCATAAATTCCGATATTCCAGTACGCAGACTAGTAATTTCATACAGATTTTCAGCTTTTTTTCATCCTATGTCAATTATTTTATTCACTCTCAAATAATTCTGAACCACTTTTTCGGGGACTTAAACCGGTTTAAGGTTTTTTCCATGGCTTTATTGGTTTTATTGTATTTTTAACTGTTGTTAAATTTAATTTTTTTATCCTTTATAAACGCCCCCACCTTGTAAAATGTAACGCCCCCAGCGGCGTTAATTAGGGTATATACGGTATGTTGAATTTTTTTTTTCAATTTAATTTGCCATAATAGTATAGAGTGTCTTGATATATTATATTAATTATTATATATCATTATGAATTCTTCAATCTCATTGATATTACAAAAGATTTATTGATGATGGCTTTGGGTTGTGGACAGGTGGGATTGATAAGTTGAAGCAATTTGCTATATTTGCAAATAACATACATGTTAACATAAAAGTTGAACTTAGGTAAAGTTGTCATCAAATTGAATTTCTGGACACGCTGGTAAAGTTGGAAAATGGCCACTATACAAGAAAACATCAGATAAACAACTTTATCTACAGAAAAATTCATGTCATCCGTCGCATACCAAGAGGGCATTGGCCTATGGCCTAGGAATAAGAATCAAAAGAATATGCGGAAGACAAACAGATTACAGTAAACATAGAGAAAACCTGAAACAACAGCTAAGAAAAAGAGGATACAGCAGCAATGAGATTGAACAACAACTGCAACGAGTGGATAAGATAGACAGACAAGAGTTGTTGCAAACAAAAAAGAAAAAATAAGTCAAAAGAAAAAAGTAACGTTAATGCTGACTTACTCCAAAATGTTACCGGACATAAGGAACATTCTGCATAAACACCAAAAAGTTCTACATAATTTGGAACGTATGAAATCTGTTTTCTAAGGTACGCCAATGTTAGCCTTTTGGAGGGATAAAAATATCAGTGATGTATTGGTACATGGTAAACGAACAGAGTGTGTAAGTCTTCTGCTGCTACAGACCGTAATCCGTTCAAGTACACCAAAAATGCATTTCAATTGCGTTCGTTTTGCGTGTCAAACGCTTTTGTTTTGCGTTTGAAATGCATTTTAGTTTCGTTAATGGTTTGCATTTTTTTATGATAAACGTTAGAGAAAATACGAAAATGCAGTTCAAAACGAT
The DNA here is from genome assembly GCA_029582155.1 of Panopea generosa. NCBI lineage: Eukaryota > Metazoa > Mollusca > Bivalvia > Adapedonta > Hiatellidae > Panopea > Panopea generosa. The sequence goes on along the minus strand of CM055909.1, from coordinate 52,106,062 downwards.
AGTGAATGCATTTTAACCTGCATTTGCGTTCGAATCGTTTAGCGTGTATCGTTTACCGTGTATCTTTTACCATCTAACGTTTACACGACATGTTCACCAATCGCATCATCTCTAGTTGTCTAATTGTAACACCGCAGTAGAATAAATAATAAGAACTAGATAATTAAAGAAATCGCCGGGTTTTATATGATAATATATTAATTAAATAAATTAAAATAATATTGATTAAAATCTTTCTGAAATATTGATTAAAATCATTCTGAAATATTTCTAACTAAGCCACCCTATGTTAGATATGGCCTACCATAAAGTTGATGATTTGTAGTGTGACAGCAGATTAATATATTACATAAAACTCAATCATTGAAATTTAATACACATGGTACTGGGCATGTCAATTACATCAGTTAAAACACGTTACCGTCACGTAATCATTAGATTGGCCAAACATTGCCAGACTGGTTTACACTAACATTAATATTACAGTATCGAAAAAGTATATAGTAAATAAATGTGAACCAGTCCGTGTTTTTTTATATCTGCAGTGGTGTATAATCTGATATTATGCAAGAAACAGAGTATAGACGCCTCAGCAAGTATTTATTTTATTTACAGGAATAATGCATTATTTACAAGTATTTTCCAATTTTAATTCCAGTTATGAATTTCGATAGATTGTCGTGTTAAACAATTATAACAATTCATTAAACAAAATAATTTATATAATCCGCAAAGATAAATATAATTACAAATACACATGCCTTAATTTATGTAGCGAGCGCACACACTTTATGTCTATTACTCGGACACAATTTATTTCTGACCTCGTGGCAATGTGCAATGTCGTCACTCTGACAGTTTCTTGCGTCATTTAACGTCGGGTTCTATTTCACTATGGTAAATGCATGGGGGAGGCGGAGATGTTTCCATAAAAAAAGATGCCTTTAAGGGTAAAAGTTTTATGTCTTGTGGCATGGCTTCTAAAATCGCTGGTACATGTACTTCCGTCTGACGCTTTCAAGGACTTTTATGTACATTACACCGATAGAATTTCTTTGATATCCTTCCATCAAAAATGTCAAAGATACCCACTTAGTGAATAAAATGTTTGTTTCACTATTGACGTCATCGGACATTGGCACAAGGTGATAGTGAAAGGGACAGCGTGTTCATTCTGTACACAAATTTAGGTATGTGTAGTTATTAATAACTCTATTAGCTTAATAGTAATCTTTTTTTAACATATGTCTATATTGAAAACAAACATTTTGGAAGACACCCAGTTACAAACAAACACCAACCCTTTATGTGTGTTTGTTATATATATATGAACTATTTTTATATACAATTTTGGAAAAGCCCTAAGGGTTTTTGGTGTAACAAACATATTTTCTAAAATTGCGTGAAAACTTTTCCTGATTGGCAATCATATAACAGAACAGCAACAAAATCGGTGTTCAGATAATTAAATCAGTTAATTGGGGTAGTTGTATAAGCAGGTCATGCATCGTCTGATTGTTTTATCACACTTTGACAAGTAAAGAAACAATGCCCGAGGCAATGCTTTTCACGGGTAATTCGGGATTAAAACTTATAACAAAGAAATTTAATTAAAGTAACAGGTATAGCAATTTAAAGATTTTAAATGACAAAGAGAGCAATCATTTCGTTTAATTATTTATTTCATTGTCAATATAACTACGACAATATTAGAGGATATCCGAATCTTTATTATTTGATGCGTTAAAGTTTGCATTATCGTTTTGTATGGTTCGTGGATCGTTCGCCCTGTTGCGTCTGTGTATCGTTTCGTTTATCGTTTCGTTTTCGTTTATCGTTTCATTTGCATTGTTAGTCCGTTTGTATATCGTTTAAAACGCGTTTGACATTCGTTTCGTTTGCGTCCGTTTGGTGTACTTGAACGGATTACGGTCTGTATATGTTCCTGCCATGAAAGGGTGGTAACTGAAACAGCAAACAAGCTGTTAGATACACAAGCTGTATTGATACAAATCGTTTGTATGGTTTACTCTGTAAACAATGTAACAAAACAGTGTATGTTGGAGAGACAGAACGAATGTTAAAGGAGAGGATAAGTGAACATCTGCATGATATAAGGCAGCAATCTGACAAACCGATCAATCACCATAGTTTCCTGCTTTGGGTCAATAGTCTATTCCATGGATAAATAATTTTAACCAAGGTAGATAATTGTATACTATTGTTCATTAAAACAACTACATAATTAATGCAACACCTTTTTATGTAAAAATCAACATTTGGGAGGAAATTAACTAACAATGTTTTATTCATATGCACACGTGCATATTACGTCAGCTGTTATCCACAGCAGCAAGTCGGCACAGGCAACAGAGGCTCCTCAGAAGCCACTGTCAGACAGAATTGTTTTAGATGATTTTGACTTGGGTGTGTTGAGACGCTGTATACAGGCAATGTATATAGAGAAGAGGTTGCTACCAACACTTACAAAATTAAAAAAACAAATTAAAACAGTACATTCTGATACTACTATGGCAAAATAAATTGCAAATAAAAATTCAACATAGATACAGCTCAAACTAGCGACATTTGGGTTGGCAGTTCAAATCGTTACCACTACACTATCTGAACAGACAGTAGTACAACACACTTAATACTGATATCTAGTTATTTTATAGTTTATGTAACTGATAACTACAAACACCCCTAATACAGTAGGTTCCATCTAAAATAGAATGACGTAGTTTCAAAATAGCTGATTTGGATTTTACAGGTGATTTTTATTTACCTGACAACCGTTGTAAACATAAACAGCTACCTTATTAACCTGACAACTGTTGTAAACATAAACAGCTACCTTATTAACCTGACAACTGTTGTAAACATAAACAGCTACCTTATTTACTTGACAACCTTTGTAAACATAAACAGCTTCCTTATTTACCTGACAACTGTTGTAAACATTAACAGCTACCCTATTTACCTGACAACCGTTGTGAACATAAACAGCTACCCTATTTACCTGACAACCGTTGTAAACATAAACAGCTACCTTATTTACCTGACAACTGTTGTAAACATAAACAGCTACCTTATTTACCTGACAACCATTGTAAACATAAACAGCTACCTTATTTACCTGATAACTGTGTAAACATAAACAGCTACCATATTCACCTGACAACTGTGTAAACATAAACAGCTACCCTATTCACCTGACAACTGTGTAAACATAAACAGCTACCTTATTTATCTGACAACCATTGTAAACATAAACAGCTACCTTATTTCCATGACAACTGTGTAAACATAAACAGCTACCCTATTCACCTGACAACTGTGTAAACAAAAACAGCTACCTTATTTACCTGACAACCATTGTAAACATAAACAGCTACCTTATTTACATGACAACTGTGTAAACATAAACAGCTACCCTTTTTACCTGACAACTGTGTAAACTTAAACAGCTACCTTATTTACCTGACAAAAGTTGTAAACATAAACAACTACCTTATTTACCTAACAACCGTTGTAAACATAAACAGCTACCCTATTGACCTGACAACTGTGTAAACATAAACAGCTACCCTATTTACCTGACAACTGTGTAAACATAAACAGCTACCCTATTTACCTGACAACTGTGTAAACATAAACAGCTACCTTATTTACCTGACAATCGTTGTAAACATAAACAGCTACCTTATTTACCTGACAACTGTGTAAACATAAACAGCTACCTTATTTACCTGACAACTGTGTAAACATAAACAGCTACCTTATTTACCTGACAACCGTTGTAAACATAAACAGCTACCTTATTTACCTGACAACCGTTGTAAACATAAACAGCTACCCTATTTACCTAACAACCATTGTAAACATAAACAGCTACCTTATTTACCTGACAACCATTGTAAACATAAACAGCTACTTTATTTACATGACAACTGTGTAAACATAAACAGCTACCCTATTTACCTGACAACTGTGTAAACATAAACAGCTTCCTTATTTACCTGACAACCATTGTAAACATAAACAGCTACCATATTTACCTGACAACTGTGTAAACATAAACAGCTACCCTATTTTCCTGACAACTGTGTAAACATAAACAGCTACCCTATTTACCTGACAACTGTGTAAACATAAACAGCTACCTTATTTACCTGACAATCGTTGTAAACATAAACAGCTACCTTATTTACCTGACAACTGTGTAAACATAAACAGCTACCTTTTTTACCTGACAATCGTTGTAAACATAAACAGCTACCTTATTTACCTGACAATCATTGTAAACATAAACAGCTACCTTATTTACATGACAACTGTGTAAACATAAACAGCTACCCTATTTACCTGACAACTGTGTAAACATAAACAGCTACCTTATTTACCTGACAACTGTGTAAACATAAACAGCTACCCTTTTTACCTGACAACCGTTGTAAACATAAACAGCTATCTTATTTACCTGACAATAGTTGTAAACATAAACAACTACCCTATTTACCTAACAACCGTTGTAGACATAAACAGCTACCTTATTTACCTGACAACTGTGTAAACATAAACAGCTACCTTATTTACCTGACAACTGTTGTAAACATAAACAGCTACCTTATTATTAATTAGGGGTTTGCAGGTTAAAATGCATACTATTTGACCAATAAGAAAATGCAGTGACTGTTTCTCATTTGCATTCAAATTTGAATTGACTGTAAATGTCTATGAAATGTTGACAAACAGCCGCATGTAAACAACTGTGTTCACAATGGTATGCTGCTAGTCTCTGATAATGACTGATTGATTAGATAACATCAGAGATGCAATTAAAATGAAATTGCTTAATTGGATTACTGACCTTACTCATTTTTATTATAGAAACTTACAGTCTGCTCAGATTGGTCTCCATGGAGAAACTTTTGGTGACTGACAATTATTTATAATGAACTATTTAAGTAATTATGATTCGAGATAAGGTTTTGACTATTAAGTGAATAATTCAGTATCAGATTTCAAACAAAGGGATTATAATATCATTTGTATAAAAATGTATGCTCCTTATTTTAAAGACAAAATTAAGGTAAGAATTTAACAAGCACTAATCACCTACAGAATGACAGTAAGACCCTATATTAAATAAACAATACTGATTGGTGTTTTACTTCTTTACAATACAATAAAAATGCAATATGATTCACAATAATACAAATAAACAAAATACAATACAAAAGTACAGTCCATCTTTCTTGCTATAATATTATGATTTTCTTTATTTCCATTATTTCCAGATGGTCCATAAGTAATAGTGACATATACATGAATACAAATATGGTAACAAGTCCTATCCAATAAACTATTAATCAACACCTAGTTCTCGGTCCATTACTAAACTTGTGTCACATCATCAACCAGCCAGATAGAACTTAAGTCACAGATATGTCTATTTGCAGATGACTGTTTTCTCTTTAAACCTATCAAAACATTTGAGACCATCAAATTCTCCTAGAGAATCTTAACAACCTCCAACAGTGGGCAAAGGATTGGGGAATTAAGTTAAATGCAAGCAAGTGCCATCTCTTACACACCAGAACCAAAAGCAGCCATTTTTATACCATCAGTGATCAGATCCCAAAGCAGACATAAGCAATCCATACTTAGGTATTACATTTTATGACAACCTCACATGGAAAACCCACATCACCAACATAACAAGTGGGCCAACTCAGCACTTGGATTCCTCAGGAGAAACCTTGGACACTGCCAAGCAGCCTGCAACTAGGATGCAAACCTAGCTATCATACTATCCAGGCTTGAATATATGGCGCCCATACCTCCAAAGCGACATAGACTGGCTCAGCGTGTACAGAGATTGGCTGCTTGATTCATCACAAATGATTAAAGATCAATATGGAGGAGGGATGTGTGTTCAGCTATGCTTAAGAATCTAGACCTATCACATCTACAAGAAAGGAGCTGCCACCAGAGATTGACATTCCTCTATAAAATGGTGGAAGGGCACATACCAGCAATTAACATTGTGTACAATCTGAAATATCAGAGAGTTAAAAGATTGATAAGGGCTAAACAATTTTAAGACTATGATTATAAAAACTTTGTAGATAATTCAGTGACCAACAATTCAAAATGTTTTGAATCTACTTATGCTCCAACAGTTAATTACAAACATTCCTACTTTGTACAACATGTTAGACTGGACCAGTGTCCTGGTAGTAATGTGGAGGTTAGACTGGACCAGTGTCCTGGTAGTAATGTGGAGGTTAGACTGGACCAGTGTCCTGGTAGTAATGTGGAGGAAGATTCCATGCAGTGCTTCAAGTCACTAGTGACTATCAGTAAATGGGCCCTCCCTCCCGTTGTATGGACACTTCAACATACTATTCAGATTCAAATAAGATAACAATGGTGCTTAGTTAAATGACTAACTTTATGTTAATAATTTTTGCTCAATATCTAATTTTGCTATCTTGCAGACGGACCACGATCCTCGAAATCCAGCGTATATTGCCACCCAAGGTCCACTACCCCACACAGTTGCAGATTTCTGGCAGGTGAGAAGGCATATAATTGTATATGGTTTTGCTTACAGCAAAAAATCATTAATGTTTAAGATAATATATTCTTGCATTCAGATTTTACATCCTACGCACCGTGCATGCTTATCTTACTCTCCTTGAGCTATGTACTATCACCATTCAGAAAGTTGTAGTGCTTCAACATTTCCTTGAACTATGATGTATCTCCATTCATAAAATCCTCCCACTATGACATATCTTAGATACTATGGTATTCTTATGCTATGATGAAATATAAACCTGAATAAAAACCTTTTAAAAAACACGCCATGTCTTTTATGGGGTTTTCCATCCCTCGGGATAACTGTCTTTGTGTAAATCAGGCAACTTGAGTATGCACTCCTGGACCTGTATTCACAAAACATCTCAACTTGAGTATCAACTTCTGGACCTGTATTCACAAAACATCTCAACTTGAGTATGCACTTCTGGACCTGTATTCACAAAACATCTCAACTTAAGTATACATTCGTTATCTTGCATCAACAAAACATCTCAACATGAGTATACAAACCTGGTCTTGTATCAACAAAACATCTCAACTTGAGTATACACTCCTGGACCTGTATCAACAAAACATCTCAACTTGAGTATGCACTCCTGGCTCTGTATTCACAAAACATCTTAACGTGAGTATACATTCCTTGTCTTGCATCAACAAAACATTTCAACTTGAGTATACAAACTTAGTCCTGTATCAACAAAACATCTCAACTTGAGTATGCACTCCTGGACCTGTATTCACAAAACATCTCAACTTGAGTATATAAACTTGGTCCTGTATCAACAAAACATCTTAACTTGAGTATGCACTCCTGGACCTGTATTCACAAAACATCTCAACTTGAATATACATTCCTTATCTTCCATTAACAAAACATCTCAACTTGTGTATATAAACTTGGTCCTGTATCAACAAAACATCTCAACTTGAGTATGCACTCCTGGACCTGTAATCACAAAACATCTCAACTTGAGTATGCACTCCTGGACCAGTATTCACAAAACATCTCAACTTGAGTATGAACTCCTGGACCTGTATTTACAAAACATCTCAACTTGAGTACACTCCTTGTCTTGCATCAACAAAACATCTCAACTTGAGTATACACTTCTTGTCTTGCATAACAAAAAAATCAACTTGAGTATATGAATCTTGTCCTGTATCAACAAAACATCTCAACTTGAGTATGCACTCCTGGACCTGTATTCACAAAACATCTCAACTTGAATATACATTCCTTATCTTGCATTAACAAAACATCTCAACTTGAGTATATAAACTTGGTTCTGTATCAACAAAACATCTCAACTTGAGTATGCACTCATGGACCTGTATTCACAAAACATCTCAACTTGAGTATGCACTCCTGGACCAGTATTCACAAAACATCTCAACTTGAATATACATTTCTTATCTAGCATTAACAAAACATCTCAACTTGAGTATACACTTCTTGTCTTGCATCAACAAAATATTTCAACTTGAGTATATGAATCTTGTCCTGTATCAACAAAACATCTCAACTTGAGTATCCACTCCTGGACCTGTGTTCACAAAACATCTCAACTTGAGTATGCACGCCTGGACCTGTATTCACAAAACATCTCAACTTGAATATACATTCCTTATCTTCCATTAACAAAACATCTCAACTTGTGTATATAAACTTGGTCCTGTATCAACAAAACATCTCAACTTGAGTATGCACTCCTGGACCTGTATTCACAAAACATCTCAACTTGAGTATGCACTCCTGGACCAGTATTCACAAAACATCTCAACTTGAGTATGAACTCCTGGACCTGTATTCACAAAACATCTCAACTTGAGTACACTCCTTGTCTTGCATCAACAAAACATCTCAACTTGAGTATACACTTCTTGTCTTGCATAACAAAAAAATCAACTTGAGTATATGAATCTTGTCCTGTATCAACAAAACATCTCAACTTGAGTATGCACTCCTGGACCTGTATTCACAAAACATCTCAACTTGAATATACATTCCTTATCTTGCATTAACAAAACATCTCAACTTGAGTATATAAACTTGGTTCTGTATCAACAAAACATCTCAACTTGAGTATGCACTCATGGACCTGTATTCACAAAACATCTCAACTTGAGTATGCACTCCTGGACCTGTATTCACAAAATATCTCAACTTAAGTATGCACTCCTGGACCTGTATTCACAAAACATCTCAACTTGAGTACACACTCCTTATATTGCATCAACCAATCATCTTAACTTGAGTATATAAACCTGGTCCTGTATCAACAAAACATCTCAAATTAAGAACGCACTCCTGGACCTGTATCAACAAAACCTGTATCAACAAAACATCTCAACTTGAGTATGCACTCCTGGACATGTATTCACTCGCATCTCAACTTGAGTATACATTCCTTATCTTGCATCAACAAAACATCTCAACTGGAGTATATAAACATGGTCCTGTATCAACAAAACATCTCAACTTGAGTATGCACTCATGGACCTGTATTCACAAAACATCCCAGCTTGAATATACATTCCTTATCTTGCATTAACAAAACATCTCAACTTGAGTATATAAACTTGGTCCTGTATCAACAAAACATCTCAACTTGAGTATGCACTCATGGACCTGTATTCACAAAACATCTCAACTTGAGTATGCACTCCTTGTCTTGCATCAGCAAGACATCTCAACTTAAGTATATGAACACTGTCGTGTATCAACAAAACATCTCAACTTGAGTATACACTCCTGTACCTGTATTCACAAAACATCTCAACTTGAGTATGCACTTCTGGACCTGTATTCACAAATCATCTCAACTTGAGTATGCACTCCTGGACCTGTATTCACACACAAAACATCTCAACTTGAGTATACATTCCTTATCTTGCATCAACAAAACATTTCAACTGGAGTATATAAACCTGGTCCTGTATCAACAAAACATCTCAACTTGAGTATTGTTTCCTGGACCTGTATCAACAAAACATCTCAACTTGAGTATGCACTCCTGGCCAAGTATTCACAAACATCTCAGTTTGAGTATGCACTCCTGGCTCTGTATTCACAAACATCTCAATTTGAGTATGCACTCCTGGCCCTGTATTCACAAGCACCTCAACTTGAGTATGCACTCCTGGCCCTGTATTCACAAACACCTCAACTTGAGTATGCACTCCTGGCTCTCTAATGCACAAAACATCTCAACTTGAGTATGCACTCATGGCCATGTATTCACAAACATCTCAATTTGAGTATGCACTCCTGGACCTATATTCACAAAACATCTCAACTTGAGTATGCACTCCTGGCTCTGTAATGCACAAAACATCTCAACTTGAGTATGCTTTGTCTTCTAAACATTTAAAATGAAAAAAGTTTTATGTTCTTATCCAATAAGATTAACTTAATAATTTGACAAAAAAAACAAATTTGTAAATAATTTATGGATTGGAGACAAATATTACCTTTGTGCAAATAGCTGCTTCAAGATATGATGACTGTTGGCATGGTGGTGATTGATTCGTCTTTGAGCTGCTTGTCGGGATAGTGTTGATATTTTATAGATATTAGAAATTCTGTAACAATTTAACCTAATCAATACATAAAGTTACAACAGTGAGTCAATGAATCAAAACAGTGGAAGTACTGGAAGGTGTTTCTTCATAATGGTATCAACTTTATTGGAGTGATAAGTAACCCAGCCATGTTACAAGTAAAATGCAAATATGGTAAATAAAATAAATAGCCATAATCAATAATCATACCTGCAGAACATGTGGCCAAACCCAAAAATGTTCTTGATCACTGACTCAGCTGATTCTCATATTTTATATTCGTTGTAACCAGATAGTTGCTCATTAAGCTAGCTCACTAGAAGGAGTAAAAATTTGAACTTTAATTCTTTGTCTGATTTTGCAAAGTCTCGCATTATAAGATATGAGGAAAAAACACTTTACTCTTCTTCAATTAATTTGTTATTGGAGCTGATGCATTTTCAATGTGACCTCCCCTGAGTTACAGACCTTCATCACACAGCTTCCTGTGCAGGAATGAAAGAACAACATTTATTATTTCACACATTTTTACACATTTCAATAGATAAGCTCCAATTAAGTGATCAGTGTTATCCATTCAATAATAATGGTGTTGTGTTTTTTTTCCGGACAAACAGATGGTTTGGGAGCAAGGCAGCGTGGTGATAGTGATGCTGACCAAACTGACAGAAAACAGCGAGGCTAAGTGTCACCGCTACTGGCCAGAGGAGGGCAGCGACCTCTATCATATATATGAGGTACATTTTGTGTATTTGTCAAATATTCTGTGTATGAGAAGTTAGTTATATTTTCTGGGTATATGACATGAGTCAGTCAGATATACTTGGTATGAGAAGTTAGTTATATTTTCTGGGTATATGACATGAGTCAAGTCAGATATTCTGGGTATGAGAAGTTACCTCTACAGTGTATATGAGCTGTCAGTAGCCTCTACATATACATGAGATATTGTCTAACCTTAATAGTTTACATACCCTGTCAGTAGCCTCTACATATATATGAGATATTGTTTAACCTTAACAGTTTACATACCCTGTCAGTAGCCTCTACATATATATGAGATATTGTTTAACCTTAACAGTTTACATACCCTGTCAGTAGCCTCTACATATATATGAGATATTGTTTAACCTTAACAGTTTACATACCCTGTCAGTAGCCTCTACATATATATGAGCATTATATAAATTTATGTACATTCTATGCATGCAAAAATTGCTGTCTTTCGCATTGTCTCCTCTGCCGCAGGTAAGCGATTTAGAGCCAATATGGCCCTTGTTCACTATAGTGCTCCAAAAACTTTCCCATTTCTATAAAATTAGGTTCCAACAGAAAAAAGAAAATAATCCATATATTCATTTATCTTTGCACATATCTAGGGACCGTTCTCATACCTTATGGTAGACCGAATTGGTTCAGTTTATACAATTTTATGAGAAATTTTATGGTAATTTTGTCAGTGAAATAGTTAATTTGCATTGGAATTACTGATCAGTACATATTATTTAAAAAAAACTGTAAGATATAATATAATAATTTAGCTACTTACCTACCCAAGATGGAAACGATGGGTAGGTAAAGGACAAACAAACAATAGTTTATTTTGAGCCCTATACATTTGACAGGTACATTTGGTGTCTGAACACATCTGGTGTGATGATTACCTAGTCAGGAGCTTCTACCTGAAGAACCTACAGACCAGTGAAACAAGGACCGTAACTCAGTTCCACTTCCTTACTTGGCCAGACCTTGGTGTTCCTGGATCCATCAAGGCCCTGCTTGACTTTAGAAGGTAAAGCTTTGTGTTTCTCTAACCTTTAATTTGCTTATTATTTAAAATAAATTGGAGTATTGCCTGCATGACATGCATTGCATACGTACATTGTACTGATTGAAGCAAGTCAGCTTATTATTTATTGTAAACCACTTGGTTTATGATAGAAACAGGTCAATTAGTAGGAGATTGTTTAATAATTATGGTAAACAATTCTATTGTTAGGTAAAATATAGTGAATGTGATGTAAAATAGATAATGGAAGATATATTTCATCATTCATGGTGTACCAAGGGATGTTATTATAAGATGGAAAAAATGCAAAGAGTACCTAGGGTGATAATCCTGGGAATATAATTATGGTATGGTGTACCAAGGGAGATAATCATGGGAATATATGGTATGGTGTATCAAGAGAGATAATCATTGGAACATTTGGTATGGTTTACCAAGGGAGATAATCCTGGGGTAATGGTGTGCCAAGGGAGATAATCATGGGAATATATGGTATGATGTAGGAAGAAAATCATTGGAACATATGGTCACCAAAGGAGAAAATCATGGGAATATAATATTATGGTATGGTGTACTAAGGGAGATAATCATTGGAATATATGGTATGGTGTACCAAAGGAGATAATCACGGGAATATAATATTATGGTATAGTGTACCAAGGGAGATTGTTGTATAATGAAGCAACACTTTGTATGATAGACAAAGGAACATAATTTCAATGTATGTATCAATATTTAGTTTCAAGGAAACTGATAACAAAAAAACATGCTGAACCAAGGGAGGTAAGTAAGTAAAACACAACATAAGCTGGTATATTACTTATCATGGATTATAGAAGTAACAAAGGAACATGCAAAAATAGATCAATGGAGATGAATAAAATTACATAATATGATTAGACGATATGAGAAAGGAGATAAATATAATGAAGGAACAAGATAATTTTATAACACTATGCCAAGGAAAATGAATATATAGGAACATGACGCACAGTGTACCAAGGGAAATATATAAAATGTGGCCACATTATACAAAGAGAGATGACTGTAAGTATAAAACATGACATAATGATGTACCAGAGAAGAGTGGTAGAATGCAGATGAAATTTGGTGAATTATTGGCAAATGTTTTATAATGAAGGAACAAATGAAAAATTAAAAGCAAATATTTATAAAAACAATGAAGGAACAGATGACAAATTATTGGCAAATATTTATAAATGTAATGAAGGAACAAATGACAAATTAAAGGCAAATATTTATAAATATAATGAAGGAACAGATGACAAATTACTGGCAAAAGCTTATAAATATAATGAAGGATCAGATGACAAATTATTGACAAAAGCTTATAAATGTAATGAAGGAACAGATGACAAATTATTAGCAAAAGAAAAATATAATGAAGGAACTGATGACAAATTATTGGCAAAAGAAAAATATAATGAAGGAACTGATGACAAATTTATTGGCAAAAGAAAAATATAATGAAGGAACTGATGACAAATTATTGGCAAATGAAGAAAAATATAATGAAGGAACAGATGACAAATTATTGGCAAATGAGAATAAATATAATGAAGGAACTGATGACAAATTATTGGCAAATGAGAATAAATATAATGAAAGAACTGATAACAAATTATTGGCAAATGAAGAAAAATATAATGAAGGAGCTGATGACAAATTATTGGCAGATGAAGAAAAATATAATGAAGGAACTGATGACAAATTATTGGCAAATGAGAATAAATATAATGAAGGAACTGATGAGAAATTATTGGCAAATGAGAATAAATATAATGAAGGAACTGATGACAAATTATTGGCAAATGAAGAAAAACACAAGAAGGAAATGATGATAATGATAATTCATTATCTACAAATGAAGATAAATATAATAAAGGAACTGATAATAAATTATTGACAAATGAAGATATACACAATGAAGGAACTGATGATAAATGAATAGAATATAAATAAAGTTGAAAACACAAAGAAAGAACTGATGATAGTGATAATTTATTATTTACAAATGAAGACAAATATAATGAAGGAACTGATGAATGATTCTTGGCAAATGAAGATAAATATAGTGTAGAAATTGGTGACAATTTATTGCCATTTGAAGACAAACACAACAAAGGAATTGATGAAAATGATAATGAATGACTGACAAATGAAGATAAATATAATGTAGGAATTGATAATAAATTTGTATGTATTGATATTTAAAGGTAAACACAATGAAGGAACTGATGATGAATGATTGACAAAATTAATGAAGTTAAAAACAATGAAAGAACTGATGGTCATGATAATAAATTATTTACAAATGAAGTTAATACAATGAAGGAACTGATGACAAATTATGGAGAAATGAAGATAAATATAATGAAGGAACTGATGATGAAGGATTTGACAAATGACAACAGTATTAGGGAAAATGGTGTGTGATGGTCCAAAAATATTAAAAGAATATGAGGTAATGATATTATCTATGAAATTAACTTATAGTATAATATATAAAGAAAGGTAAATATCAGGAAAGTATGAACAAATATAATTTATAAATACATTACATTGATAAATTATGTAATAAACAGGAGTGTACTAATGTCCCCATTATTCGAAGAATTGTGAATTGTTTGATGAGGGTATCGTCATGTTAACATATCAACATATTCAAACTTAAATACAAAAATGCATCCAGGTGATCATGATTTCAAACTGGTTCCAGTACAGTTGCACTGACCTTAGTTAAAGACAAGTGATTGTTATAAGAAAAGATTTGGTTTGTTTTTGAAACTAGTGTGACTTTAAGATATTTTCATGTGCATAAAAGTAACCAATCCTTATAACTGAAATGTGAAAATAGGTTTTACAGATTTTGCAGTACTTTTCAACATCTAATTTTTTTTTTTTTCCCCTTTTTTAGCTCATCTGAGCAATTGTAATCTACCATCCATCATTCACCGTTAACTTTTGCTTGAAACGACTTCTCAGAAATCACTTGACAGATTTTTACCAATTTTTTTTCTTACACAAAGCTCTCTCAAGTTTGTTCAACTGATGACCTTAGGGTCAAATTTGGCCCCGCCCCAGGGGTTTATCAATATTTTCTTTCCAAAATTTCAAAAATTTTCTTCTCCGAAAGTGCAAGGTCTAAAGCTTTGATATTTTGCCTGTATTATCAGCTAATGAATTTTTTTCAAGTTTCTTCAAGCCATGACTCTAGGTTCAAAATTGACAAGTCAGTTTAACATAGGGAAATTTACATTTAAAAATCTTCTCAAAAACCATCCAATCAAATTGGTTCATATTTAGTGTAAATGATCCTTATGACTAGGAGTTTTCTTTTAGTTTCAAATTTGTTCAAATAAAGGGGTTAGGATCGATTGGGGCCCAGATTGGGGACTTAGATTTTTACAAAGGAATACTATGGGAAAACGAAAAATTCTGCTTTTTTATCTATTTTAGATATTATTTCAACTATCCTCATGTCTGGAGCATTGCTAAGACATAACAGTTGAGACGGGGTTCTTTAAAAGGGATTTGATATAAAAGAAGGACCAGCAGGGGCCAAAAAAAAGATAAAATTGAGAAATTTTAAAAATCTTCTTAAAAGCTAATGGGCCAAATTAATTAATATTTGGTGTTAATGTCCCTTATGAATAGAGTTTCAAAGTTGTTCAAATAAAGGGGTTAGGATATACGTGGGTCCAGTTAAGGGACTTCGATTTTTACATAGGAATATTATGGGAAAACAGATAATTCTGTTTTTCTCACTTATTTTATGTATTATTTCAACTATCTTGAGGTCTGGAACATTGTTTAGTCATAACAGTTGAGACTTAATCTTTTAAAGGGGATTTAATATCCATAAGGGGTCAGTAGGGGTACAAAAAGCGATAAATTGGTGATTAGTCAAAAATCTTGTTTATTACCTCTATTATTTCTTTTCAAAAAAATCTTCTCCTCAAGAACTGTCTAGCCAAATTTGTTCATATTTGGTATAAATGATCCTTATGAGTAGGGGTTTCATGTTTGATCAAATGAAGGGGCTAGGATCTATTAGGATCCAGTGAGGGGTCTTTGATTTTTATATAGGAATACTATAAAAAAAAAACAGTGAATTCTATTTTTATCAGTTATTTTAGGAATTATTTAATCATCTTGAGGTCTGGAGTAATGTCTAGTCAAAGCAGCTGAGCCTGATACTTTTAAAAGGCTTTTAATATCCATAAAGGGCCAGCAGGGACCCAAAAAGGGATAAAATGGTGATTAGTAAAAAAAAATCTTGGTTATTACCTCCTTTTATTTTTTTTTTTTTTTGTTATTGTTTCTGTTCAATAAGTTAATATATATAGTTTTCAAAAAAATCCAACATATAAAGGGTCAATAAAAGTATTGAAGTAAATGAATATTTGACACAAAATTAGTGGACAAAATTTCCAAGAGTTAAATGAAACCCAACATTTCAAAGTAGCTGTCTACCTAAACATGATAGCAGACTTTTCTGATACTACTGTAGTTATCACTTTATCCTGCTGTCCAAAATGACTAGTTCAAAGCAGTATGAATAAAAATTGTTTGTCTATGATATTGCTGTCTGAGTTTTGATTTCAATTAAAAGTATGTAAGGAGTTTGCTTGAAATTAGGGGCAATGGTCCGTTGGAGCCCAATAGGCTGACTTTCACTTTACATGGAAATGCTCTGAGAAAACAGATAATTCTCATTTGTCTCATCTATAACAATAACAAGTTCTTCATTGGCGCTTAGTCCATACAAAATTTGAAAGGAAGTGACATGTGAAACTAGATGACGGACTTAGGTCCATCTTGTTATCACTTGGGAGTTGTCAAACTTGCCATCGTTACTATGATTTCTCTGTGATTAGTTGGTGAAGCCGTGACAAGGGAAATATCTATGTATAAAAAGCATGTGAAATGGTAAAAAATTCTCCAGTTAAGAATGTATAAATATCCATGTATAAAAAGCTTGTGAAATGGTAAAAATTCTCCCGGTTAAGTATGTATCAATTGCATTTACAATACGAGACACTTGTATGGTGTGTTGCCATGGCAATGAAGTTGTGTCTGCAGTAGCTAAAATAAGGTTTGCTTTATTTTGTATTTGAAAATGGATTTCGCAGACACTAGATGGAATTTTTTTTTTTTCATTTTCAAGAGAAATAATTATGTTTGAGAAGCTTTGATAATTGCCTTGGAAAATAGAATTTCTTCATTGAGCGTCTTTGCTGATCATTAAATCCACTAACTCATTAGATCTCACAATGTGGTTTTAATGAAAGTGATTAAAAGACACCATTTGGCAGTAAATTGAAAATTAATTTTAGGTCTAAGCAGTTAAAATTCTTTGCTAGCAAAAGGTTACATATTCTTCCAGTTGTGTACTTGTTGGGCTATATTTAGCCTTGCTGTGAAAATTGTGTCTGAAATATTACAAATGTCAATTAAAGTAAACGTCATTGCCACAAACATGATAAGTCATGAACATTTTAGTAATCTCTACATGTTGTTATGTTGGTATCAAATGCTAGTGGTTTCTATATGTTGTTATGTTGGTAGAAGATATAACTGGTCCCTACATGTTGTTATTTGGTATCTAATGTTACTGGTCTCTACATGTTGTTATGTTGGTATCAAATATTACTGGTCTCTGCATGTTATGTTAGTAATAAATGTTACTGGTCTCTAAGTTATGTTGGTATAAATTGTTACTGGTCTACATGTTGTTATGTTGGTATAAAATATTACTGGTCACTACATGTTGATATTACTGGGGTTTACATGTTGTTATGTTGGTATCAAATATTACTGGTCTCTACATGTTATGTTGGTATCAAATGTTACTGGTCGCTACATGTTGTTATGTTGGTATAAAATATTATTGGCCACTACATGTTGTTATGTTGGTATAAATTGTTACTGGTCTTCATGTTGTTATGTTGGTATCAAATATTACTGGTCTCTACATGTTGTTATGTTGGTATAAAATATAATTTTGAAACCGTCAGTGTTTTCATTGTTAATCAATGAGTTTAATGTAGGACTGATTTCGCCACACAAAATTTGCATAGATTACTTGCCAACCTTAAAGATTTAGGCACACAAAATCTGCATAGATTACTCGCCAACTTTAATGATTCAGGCACACAAAATCTGCATAGATTACTCGTCAACCTTAATGATTTAGGCACACAAAATCTGCATAGATTACTCGTCAACCTTAATGATTTAGGCACACAAAATCTGCATAGATTACTCGCCAACCTTAATGATTTAGGCACACAAAATCTGCATAGATTACTGGCCAACCTTAAAGATTTAGGCACGCAAAATCTGCATAGATTACTTGCCAACCTTAAAGATTTAGGCACACAAAATCTGCATAGATTACTCGCCAACCTTAATGATTTAGGCACACAAAATCTGCATAGATTACTCGCCAACCTTAATGATTTAGGCACGCAAAATCTGCATAGATTACTCGCCAACTTTAATGATTTAATGGTGGCTCTGTGCTTACAATTGTAATCTGCTGTTGAAAGTAAAGTAACCGTGGCAACCAATTTATCTGACAGTTTTGTAATTAATGATAAAAACAATCAATGCTTTCCACTTATGACAAATACGGACAAATCTTGATCAATTATTGTTTATGGCATTGTTCCAATAACCATTAATCTGATAAACACTGAAGTACATAAACACATTTGTAGAGGTCCATATTTGTGTGGGAAAGTGTCTTCATTTTTTTCCTGCTTTTAGTTTGAAATTGAATAATATTAAAAGAAGTTTTTTTTTCTCCAGCTTTCCTTAATATATAAGCACTATAGCCTCTTTAGTATTTCTTAAATGATGAATTCGGAAATTAGCAATTTTATGATTCATTGTAATAATTCCACTCTCATTATCATATATATATTTAAAGCATTTTCATTGGACAACGTTAATTTTAAAAGATTTTATTTTTTGATCAAACCCTGGAACTAGACTACTTTTACGTTTCTCACGTAAACAAAGAAGCATAGACATTTTGATGGTGGGTTTAACAATATACTATCTTAAATGATGTTCACTACGGTTCCACGTATATTTGATAATAAAATACAGCAAAAACAAATGTTAGATTTTAAGTCCTAGCTGTTTACATCGGTTAATTGTTTTATAGATTTCTTTGGTTCAGCGATTTAACCGAACGTCACAATCAGACCATAAGTTGTTTTGAGAAACAATGAAATAGGTCATAAAATTTTCGATTTTGAGATGTATAGTATACCATTGAACACAACTCTGGTTTACTGAATGTGAATACTAGTTGTTGAAAAAAAAAATCCACAGACTAATTCATTCTACAGGAAAAATGAAATAAAAACATGTACATGTAGTTGAAGTTCAGAAGCAGACGATCGTGAGACAATATAAATACACAAACCTTGCACGTAAAAATTGTTTAAAATGTTCCAAATTCGGATTCTCCGTCAATGAGTGTGGATTTATATGACCTACGTAAATATTGACACATTTTTTTAAAAACAAGTGTGTAGACAAATACTAAACAATAACATCGGCGTCTACACTGTGTGGGTATTTCCTGGAATTATTGATTTTTTATTTGTCTAAATCGAGCGATTAACGACGGGTGGTTAATTTTTTAACCGCAAAATATTTCATCATTTTACAAATAAACAACTAATGTTACAGAGTTCATCTGATAATGGAAACAACAGCCATTACGATATTATTGTATATTAGATCTCGAGAATTTGATGTCAACCAGGACAGAGATGATGATTGTATTCTTACGGGTTTACTTTGCAGCTTATAGTTATTTTTTTTTGTTTTTTTCATTCACTTGAGGAGTCTCAAATTAAATATAATCATCAGGATTGGAATTATAAAGATTAAATTCATTTTTTCTGTTTTTTATGCTTGTGTAAAGGATATCAAATCACGCATAAATCTGATATAAGTATGTTGGACTTTATTTGATTGGTGTGTGATTCGACATTCTTTACACATGCAGAAAAAAATGCATTTAATCCTATAATGTTTCTAAGAGTTAAATTCAATGTCAGAATTTTTCTCTTGAGTTAAAATTCAATGTTGGAAGCCAGTGTGGTTCTGGCTAAGAATAGAATCACTATCGATCTCAGCAGAAGGGTAGGAATCCTTCAAATGGGTGTCATGTTCATTTTATCATTTTTTTGTCATGTTCACTATTGAGGTTAAATTATCAACCCCTGTTTGGTTCCAGGGAGCCATGAGTGATGGCAAGAATAGGATCACTGTGGCTTATGCATGTCGTAAGAAGCGACAAATTGAGTAATACGATGGAATTTGCTGAAACTCTGCAGTTCTGCAGGTATTAAGGTTTTAGGTTCATTTTGCATATTCATTTTTGATGAACAGTCAAACCTGTCTTAAGCAGCCAGCCAAGGGAAAGGGCCAAATTGGCTGCTTAAGACAGGTGGCTGTCTACTTCAGGGTCATCAATTTCCACCCAGATTAGCAAAGTATTTTTGTATATTGGCACAATTTCACAACCTCAACACGTTCATCCAAATTCAAACACTTCCATTTTGGTGGCATTGTTAACACACTGACAATCAAAACATTTATGATTTAAGTCACAATAAATCATTTCCAAATTTTATATTTTTCCACAACTAGTGCTTTTTACAAGTGTGAACTTAATGAGTTAATTCCTTATCGTTCGTTAAAAGCACGAACAAACTGCCATTCTAATTATCGTCTCAAAAACGTTAGCTTCTTTAATCTTTTTATATGCCGACTTTTTCACAGTTAACGTGTTTACACAAAACACTTTGATTTGTCTATTTTACCAATTACGCAGCTAAAAATAGAGATGTGAAAATTATCACGCACTACGCTCGTGTTTGAGTCGGAAAAATTGCGATTATGTAGAACACAATAACAGTTTTGTTTGGTTTGTTTACGGCCAATTAAGAAAGTTTAAACTAAAAGAAACTTATTTTAAATTAAAGATATATTATAATTATTTGATTTATTTGGTTTATAGTACTTTAATTAACTATTAATTCTGTAGCCGTAATGAAATTTTTATATGCCAAAATCGATATTTTATGGTAAAATTTGTTCATTTGGTGGCCGTTTTAGGAGGTTTTTAATGCATTTGGGACCAAAATTGTTGGCCGCTGGCCGCGTCGACCAGGTGACCGCCTATTGCAGTTAAACTATATAGTAAATTTCGACGGGAGGGTCTGAAACTGGCCGCTTAAGGCAGGTGGCTGCTTATAACAGGTGACCGTTAGTACAGGTTTGACTGTACTTTTTTTAATCTGTATGTTAATTTGTTGTTTTTGTTCTTGTAGAGTGAACCTGGAATCTTCCTTCCTGTTAGCGTCGAATAACTTATAATGTGTTGGTAGCTGTAAAACCCTATTCATTTATTCAATGTTGGAATCTATTAGAGTTACATTTTAATGTAGAGGGTTGTCTCCATTAAAAAAGCAACTGAAGAGTCTAATGAAGGCAATTCTTCCAAGTTAAAATTTGACAGTGGAATTTTACTTTTTATAGGAATTTGTTCTGTTAAACATCCAAAGAAGACAAAGCAATGCACTTCTTTAAAGTAAATTTCAATGGAGGAACCATTGCAAGTTAAAATTCAGTATAGGAATTTCCCCAATATAATTCAAATAATGAAACTGATTGAAGAATAATAAGTGAAGGTATCTTTTATTAAATAAAATTCAACAAATTTTGAGTTGAAATTCTCTGCAGTCAAGTATGCTTGGATACATTAGACAGTTTAAATATGTTTGTATAAACAGCCTCATTAATTCATTACTCTGTGGTAGGCCAGCATTTTCAATAAAGCTATATGACATCAGATGTAACAGATATATTTGTGCCTGCTTATATCAATATAAACCATGATGTCAGATGTAACAGATACATTTGTGCCTGCTTATATCAATATAAACCATAGCATCGGATGTAACAGTAACATTTGTGCCTGCTTATATCAATATTAACCATGACGTCAGATGTAACATATACATTTGTGCCTGCTAATATGACGTCAGATGTAACAGATACATTTGTGCCTGCTTATATCAATATTAACCATGACGTCAGATGTAACAGATACATTTGTGCCTGCTTATATCAATATTAACCATGACGTCAGATGTAACAGATACATTTGTGCCTGCTAATATCAATATTAACCATGATGTCAGATGTAACATACATTTGTGCCTGCTTATATCAATATTAACCATGACGTCAGATGTAACAGATACATTTATGCCTGCTATATCAATATAAACTATGACATCAGATGTAACAGATACATTTGTGCCTGCTTATATCAATATTAACCATGACATCAGATGTAACAGATACATTTGTGCCTGCTTATATCAATATTAACCATGACGTCAGATGTAACATACATTTGTGTCTGCTTATATCAATATTAACCATGATATCAGATGTAACAGATACATTTGTGCCTACTTATATCAATATTACCCATGACGTCAGATGTAACAGATACATTTGTGCCTACTTATATCAATATTAACCATGACGTCAGATGTAACAGATACATTTGTGCCTGCTAATATCAATATTAACCATGACGTCAGATGTAACAGATACATTTGTGCCTACTTATATCAATATTAACCATGACGTCAGATGTAACAGATACATTTGTGCCTGCTAATATCAATATTAACCATGACATCAGATGTAACATACATTTGTGCCTGCTTATATCAATATTAACCATGATGTCAGATGTAACAGATACATTTGTGCCTGCTATATTAATATAAACCATGACATCAGATGTAACAGATACATTTGTGCCTGCTTATATCAATATTAACCATGATGTCACATGTAACAGATACATTTGTGCCTGCTAATATCAATATTAACCATGACATCAGATGTAACATACATTTGTGCCTGCTTATATCAATATTAACCATGATGTCAGATGTAACAGATACATTTGTGCCTGCTATATCAATATAAACCATGACATCAGATGTAACAGATACATTTGTGCCTGCTTATATCAATATTAACCATGATGTCACATGTAACAGATACATTTGTGCCTGCTTATATCGATATGCACCATGATGTCACATGTAACAGATACATTGTGCCTGCTTATATCAATATACACCATGATGTCACATGTAACAGATACATTGTGCCTGCTTATATCAATATAAACCACGATGTCAGATGAAATAGATACATTTGTGCCTGCTTATATCAATATTAACCATGACGTCAGATGTAACAGATATATTTGTGCCTGCTTATATCAATATTAATCATGACGTCAGATGTAACAGATACATTTGTGCCTGCTTATATCAATATTAACCATGACGTCAGATGTAACAGATACATTTGTGCCTGCTAATATCAATATTACCCATGACGTCAGATGTAACAGTAACATTTGTGCCTACTTATATCAATATTAACCATGACGTCAGATGTAACAGATACATTTGTGCCTGCTTATATCAATATTAACCATGACGTCAGATGTAACAGATACATTTGTGCCTGCTAATATCAATATTAACCATGACATCAGATGTAACAGATACATTTGTGCCTGCTTATATCAATATTAACCATGATGTCACATGTAACAGATACATTTGTGCCTGCTTATATCAATATGCACCATGATGTCACATGTAACAGATACATTGTGCCTGCTTATATCAATATACACCATGATGTCACATGTAACAGATACATTGTGCCTGCTTATATCAATATAAACCACGATGTCAGATGAAATAGATACATTTGTGCCTGCTTATATCAATATTAACCATGATGTCAGATGTAACAGATATATTTGTGCCTGCTTATATCAATATTAATCATGACGTCAGATGTAACAGATACATTTGTGCCTGCTTATATCAATATAAACCATGACGTCAGATGTAACAGATACATTTGTGCCTGCTTATATATCAATATAAATCATGACATCAGACATGGTAAATATGTTTGTGCCTGCTTATATATCAATATAAACCATGATATCAGACAAACCATGACATCAGACATGGCAAATATGTTTGTGCCTGCTTATATATTAATATAAACCACGACATCAGATATGACAGATATGTTTGTGCCTGCTGACATATCAATATGAAACATGACACCAGAAATAGCAAATACATTTATACCTGCTGACATATTAATATAAAATATGACATCAGAAATGGCAAATACATTTGTACCTGCTGACATATCAATATAAACTGTAAATAGAGTTGAAATTATACAACATCATTACATTCCGTTGTTTTTCATTGGTACCCATAGTAAACACTACACATAGTAATAAGTGATGTATGATTGGTTTATTGTCTGATAGATGTGTGATAGCAGATGGTAATTTAGCCACTGGTCAAGTGACTAGATGCCCCTGTGATTAGCAGTAGCATTGACAGCTGACAATGGTCTTGCTGTGTGGACAGTGGTCAATGTAAACTGGCAGGCAGGTTGACTAGACTGGCCACAACACAAATTCAATAATACTCTAGCCAATGATTAAATATGCCTAATTATAGATATGTTACTAAACATTGCAGATGGAAGGAAATTAGACACTGTCCAGCCTCAGCACACAATACACAATAATGATTTCTGACTAATTTTCAGCGCAGCCAGATAGTTATAAATAAAGGACTTCTGCTACAACAGGTTATTATCGGTTGTGAATGGTTAATATATTTATCATGTGCTCAGCAAACAAATATTTACTCAACTTGTTTTGTGTATTTCTCGGACACTAACAACCCATTATTTTAATTCATTCATTTATTTGATATTTTCTAAACAATTGTGTGATATCTGATATTCAAATAATTTATATTTATATTTTTGTAGATAAATGTCCCTTTAAACCATATTGTAAGGCATGTATCTAAATTATACATTTACAATGTTTATTATGTTTTTCTAGAAAGTTTAGAGATAGAAGATATTTACATAGAGAACCTTACATTGGTGATCATTTATTATTGAATTTATTAAACTAGTTGTCAAAAATATATTATGCAAAGCTCTGCAGAGGAATCAAAAATGTGAATTTTGTATGATGTGTGTAAAATGTCATAAAACATGCTGCCAGAAATGAATCAACTTTTACTAAAACAGACTTGAAATCTTGAAAGTGGTTAGTCATTTTATATTCCATTAAAATACATGATAGCATGGGTACCCAGTATAATAAAGTATAAAAGAGAAAGGAAAGAAATGAGAATATAGATGTCACTGACGTGAAGTGATTATACATTCATCATAGGGATTTGATGGTTGAGGAGATAGAAAACTGACACAGCCGTTAATTTTCCAGTCCAGCATTTAGTAATGAAAGTCTGACAATAACTACAGTAATAATTGGTAAATATGATATTATATACAAATATAATTATAAATCTATATTGTATTTATACATTTTAACATTTTGCTTTGTAAAATCTAAGCCATTGGTAACCATGTTTAACATTTCTGTGAAGCTTGGTTACATGGCAGCAAGGAAAGTTGGTAAATATCCCATTGTTTCTACATTTCTGTGAATTTGTGAGAGTAACAACTTTGCACATGTTTAGCTTGCCTAACTTTAGCCTGCTCGTGCATAATTTTGTGACAATCACCATTTATTGTATCTCATTTCTTTTCAATGATGACTTTTATAATGTAAATGAATGTGCATATTTGGATAATGTCATCTAAATACTAATACTTATTAATACTACCGTATATCGTCGGCCACATATGTGGTGACACTTATCCACGGATTACAGAATATACCAAATATTCAACAGAAGACTGCATTTGTTTGTCGGCTGCATATTTGCCGTTGATTCGATAACGGTACATGAACGTATACATGCGTAAGGTCAGTTGTGAGTGCAGGCAATCGCTACTGTAGGAATTTTAATATTTAGGTGACCCAAATCTCACCCACTTCCTTCTCGAAAATTCTGGGTCGACTTAAGGAAGGGTCAATGCAAAAAACTGAGATATGAAGGTCAAAAAGTCCCCTCGACTTATGGCCCGACTCGCCTTATGGTCCGATATAACACGAATTCCGTGATAACGCGTTTTTTTCTTGGCTCCCATTTTTTTCGCCGCGGGGGGGGGGGGAGGGGGCAGGGAGTTGTGATATAAAACTTGAAAATCTGCGCGAATTATCAAATGACAACAAAACAATAAATGTTTTGATTTGATAATCGCTCATCTTCTACTTGCCAATTAGCCTTGATTATAACCATTACCTCATGGTGGTTTAAAGGATAGTTTAAGTGATCAATTCATGCCAGCATTGACTATAAACAGTTTGTAATAATCTCGAGTGCTTCAATAAATGCTGACACACGCCAAACATGTAAGCAATATGCAAACTTTGTTATTATCGAGTGATCATGTGATCAAGCAACGAAGCGGTTGACAGGTATTAATATATCGCAGGTATCTTATCCGATCGTAAACACAAACTTATTTTTATTATTTTATTGTTGTTAATTATTCAAATATATACTTTCAATATTTTAACACTAACATCGTTGAGTTTAAATTGAAGCGAGATTTTTTATATAGACACCGTTTTTTCTCCTTCCAGGTTAAACGGAAATGGCTGCCAATTTTAGTATAATCAAAACACGAAAAAAGTTTTTCTTTCTTTTCTTTTTTTGTAATAATTTTATACATATCTAAGTGTATCTGCTGTAACCAAATACGCGTTGTTTCATGTTACAATGCAAACAATACCATTCAGTCGGACAGCACGATAGGTGTGAATAACCGACAGCAATTTTTTTTCGAGGTAATTATCGCTATAACGCGTTTTGTGGACCCCAAGAACCGATTTATAACGGGACCCGAGTGTATTAATATTGATACTAAAACTAATTTGATAATAATACTTAAATATTCATTGAACATGGTGCTCCACCAGAGTTGCTGCAATTTATATGATTTTAGTAAATGTTTTGCAAGTTTGTGGGAAGTTTTCATTAAGTGGATGTCATGAAATAAAGATCTACCAATACCTATAAATTATTTATATTTTATGTAATTATTATATAAATTATCAGTGAAGATTATACAAAAAAAGTAAGAAAGTGCTAAGAATACAGGGGAATCCTATTGCTTGGTTAGAATGTGCTAAAGCGGGGCGGTAGTGTAATGGACAGAGTTGGCCGCTCATGCCAGAGGTTGCAGGTTTGATCCCCCGATCAACCCGATGCCTCTCATAAAACAACACAGTACAGGAAGCGGATTCTAAAACAGTTCATATAAGCTCTGAAGTTTAATTGCAATTGAGCTAAAATAAATTAATATCAATTAATGTGAATACAGGGGAATCCCATTGCCTGATTAGGAAGTTCTAAAAACACAGGAGAATCCCATTACTTGGTTAGAAAGTGCTAGGGATACAGGAGAATCCCATTACTTGGTTAGAAAGTGCTAGGAATACAGGAGAATCCCATTACTTGGTTAGAAAGTGCTAGGAATACAGGAGAATCCCATTGCATGATTAGGAAGAGCTAAGAATACAGGGGAATCCCTTTGCTTGGTTAGAAAGTGTTGGGAATACAGGAGAATCCCATTGCATGATTAGGAAGTGCTAAGAATACAGGGGAATCCCATTGCCTGATTAGGAAGTGCTAAGAATACAGGGGAATCCCATTGCTTGGTTAGAAAGTGTTGGGAATACAGGGGAATCCCATTGCTTGGTTAAAAATGGTTAGGAATACAGGAGAATCCCATTGGTTGGATAGTACTTGCTAAAGATTCAAGGGAATCACATTGCTTGGTTAGAAAGGGCTAGAAATAAAAGAGAATCCCATCGCTTGGTTAAAAAGTGCTAATTATGACACCAAAACTGATTTGGTCTAAAGAAACACTAGCATGTTACGAAAACCTGATAATGTTGGTAGAATGACTTGGGCTACACATGTTAAATCCTTACTTTTTAGATATGGTTTTGGTTTCGCTTAGATTTCAGATCATGCTGAAATTCAAAATCTGTTTTTTGCATTATTCAAACTTGTTATTGACTGTGCTGTACAAGATTTGCAGTCGGATATTTCTCCGTCACAAAAAGCTGTCCATTTTGAAAACTTTAAATCTCTTTTAAATGTTGAAAAATATTTTACTTAAAAATACCTCTAAAGTTTAAAATTGCTTTTGCAAAATTAGATGCTCAGCTCACAAATTATATGTAGAAACTGGAAGACACAATGATGTTGCTTATGAAGATAGAACTTGTATACTTAGTGCAGCTGGAGAAATTGAAGATGAATATCATGTATGCATGGAATGTTCCTATTATGAAGATTTACGCAGTGAATACCTTTCCAATATTTTGAATGTTACTATCATAAATTAAAATTCATTTTACAGATTAATAAGTAAAACAAATGATCAAAAATTAAAAACACTATGTAAATTTATTTTTAGCTCGCCGGGACGAAGTCCAAAGAGAGCTATTGTCATGACCCCGGCGTCGTCTGCGGACACCCAGGTTAAACTTTTGCGTTTAAGTTTAAGATATTTATGCAACCACTTATTGGATGTGAATGAAACTTTGCATGTGTATTCACCATCATCACCGGAACACACAAAGACAAGAACCATAACTCTGGAATGCATTTTGGCACCGTTATGGCCCTTTTTGGACTTAGACACCCAGAGGCGAGCTTTGTTGGTCTTCTGACAACTCTTGTTGAAGTATTTAATAAAAGAAATTATTTTTCCAATCACTTACCATGTAAACAAATGCAAATCAATTGTTATCTATCTATTGATATATGTTTTGTATTTGTAACACTGTTGTCACTTTTCACTATATAAATTATGATATAAATGTAATTATGTATTATGGGCCGGAGGTCTAGATTGCTTAATAAAACATTTGTCATAATTGTCAAACATTTGTCATTGTCAAAGTGCCAGGAATATAAGGAAATCCTATTGCTTGTGTAGCAAGAGCTAGGAATACAAGGGATCCCATTGTTTGGGTTAGAAAACACTATGATGAATGGGAATCCCAGTGGCTTTAAGATCTAAAGAAACCAGTGGTTAGTATATTTAAAATACAGGGGTATAACAAATTTGTGAAATTATGACAAATTAATTCTAATGACTTTCGTTATAGTAATGAATGGAAAACAAAAAACAATCTTGAACATTGACCATAAAATCAACAGTGTTATAAGCAGCATAAATATTGATTTAATTATGATCAATATTTGCATTATAGGCGATGATAAAAGAAAAAACATAAAGCCAACATTTATTTCTGTTTCACTGGATACATTGATTGTGAGGATGATTATTTTTCATGATTATTACATCCATTTAAATGGATCAATACAGATTTTCAATTGCTACCTCTGGAGTAGATGTATTATCTGATGTGCCGTTAAGCCTGGTACAATGCCAGCTTGGATTTGGATTTGCTTTTGTTAAACTTTCCTTTTCCGAAATGATTGAAGAGTTGAGATTGCAACATGTGTTTTTTTTTATCAGAGTGTTGGTCAACTGATAACATGTGTGGGTATTCGCGAATACAATCTTAAATCATCATGTAAAAATAGAAAAATATCACTTGATTGTCTCCCACCTCTGAACATGTAGGAAAGTATTCAGTGACTTACAGATAAGGACTGGTGTGTCTAGTACTGGTTAACTGCCTAATGGACACCATGAACGATGATGTAACCAAAGAAAAAAAAAAACAAAGAAAAAATAATACAAACAAATAATTCTTGTGCTTGGGAATTTATG
Organism: Panopea generosa; assembly: GCA_029582155.1. NCBI lineage: Eukaryota > Metazoa > Mollusca > Bivalvia > Adapedonta > Hiatellidae > Panopea > Panopea generosa. The sequence goes on along the minus strand of CM055909.1, from coordinate 52,076,220 downwards.
TTAAAATATAAATTGTGTATCATTTGTATCATGTATATATCATTTATGAATATGACCAGTACAATACAACTTAAATCTAGAAGTGGAGCAAAAAAAGCAAATGTAAAGATTTGATCCAACTCTTGTTCTCAGTGGAAGCCCTCACTTGAGATATTTAATGAAAACGGCCCCTGAGAAATAAATAGAAAACAAACAGCTTGCTAAATTTATTATGTTCAAATTCCACCAGTTATGGTGAAATTTGGTCCAGTGGTTGACTGCAACAACCATGTTAACTGAGGTTACATTAAGGTGTGAACGGACAATATGCTAGTATTTCATGTGCATTACAAACTCATGTAAAACTAATTAAATATGTTGCTGGTGTTCTTATTCATTACTCTTTGATGCACAATATTATTGTGAGAAAAAGCCATAGCCTCTGCTAAGTCATTAGTACCTTAATGACAGGGATGATGTAATGTGATCAGTTTTCACACCTCATCCTAAGTGCCACCTTTCTCATATTGATTTCTCCAGCAGCTGGGTAAAAATTAGTTTTTTGTGAAATAATCCATTTGATCAGTAATTGGATAACATATCTATCACGGTCAGGGAACTCTGTCACAACGTAGAGTGATTCGCGTCGACTGTTTGTCATAGATTCACATCGACAGTATTATTGTTTTGTGAATTTTGTCACAGTTGCTAGTAAATAGCGGGACATAATCGCTGATAATTTTATTTTAATATAATCAAACTGTATACTTCATACAGTTTGATTATATTTTTGACATTCGGGGCAATGTAGTACATTATAAGTAAAATGCAATCAAATTGAAAATCTGATAATGAATATTTCTTCAAGTTTAAATTTTTTAAAATGTCACAGGTTTGTGACGACAGGGTAACTGAGGCATGTTGATCCTTATTTTAATGTCACGGAATCAGTGTCGATAGTTTTAACATTGTAGAATAGTGCAACCCTACGCAAATACTGCCATTTACACTTCGGGTCTCGCACGGAGGCTGTCCGGCATATAGTTTTAGAACATTGTCATTATGTTACGGATGAAGTCAGTGAAAGTTACAACCAACACACAGAAGCAAAACAATACCTAGGTACTTACAACCCAAAAGCAATAGTCCTGTTTTGTGAGACTTCTGCTGGTTGTTTAAAACTCTACATATAACAAATCATTATTGGGGGAAATTGTCACTTTTTATACGTATTTACGTTTTGAGTGATGTATTTATCCAGCCCATTGATTGATGCATGTCTTGTTCTCTATTAACTGCCTAAGTTTGAGACTCAAAATCTTCCACTATTCTCCATTATTTGTTTTCTTTTATCTAACAAATAAGAAATTTAATTAAGATTTGAACTTGGAACTTTTTCAAACTTATAGGGATTAATAAAACAAAACACATATGGTAACCTTATATTCGTTTTTCTTTTTATGAAATAATAAAGCTAAATGTACATAGAAACTAATTATCTACAGGGGAAAACATGAAAGACAAGTTAGGTAATGCGAATACTCTCAAGTATACTTGGAGTTTTGGAGATGTGCTTATTTACACATGTCAATACAGTAAAACCCCACCTAATGACCACCCCGATATTAAGACCACCCCGCTATTACGGGCATATTTTTGGGGACGGAATTTTTCCTTCTTTATTCAATGGTTGGTAACCCCAATAATACGGGCACTCCGCTAATCCAGTATTACGACCACCAAAGCTGTCCCAAGTGCGGTCTTTGTTCTATTTTCACACCCTTAATTACGACCACGTGTGTGACCAAAGACCCCTCGAGGAAAAGTTTACGACATAATCAACAAGCCGATTTGGGGTTGTCGTTAAAGGTGTGACGTTTTCAGGTAAACAAAGCCATAAAGGACACCGGAGAGTGTTGTAAAAACAAACTTTGTGGTCGATAGAATATGCAACCAGTCAAAAAACAATGGCTATGAAGAATGAAAACCAGTAAGTTTGCATCTTTTAATTGGTTAATTGTTATTTGAGTGATATCGATGGTCTTTTATGATGTGGTGAATTGCATTTTTAAATTTTACTGTAAAAATAAAACGGAGAAACAAAAATAAAAAAATACAATGAATTTACTTTTAAAGAAAATGATACTCTTATTACCGGTAATAATAACAATTTTATATGATGATTAAGAATGAAACTGTTGTTACAATTTTTATATTTTCGTGACATCTTAATGTTTTCTTTTTTTGTTTTCAGGGTCCTGACAATGATGAAATGAATGTTCAAATACATTCATTGATAAGGATAGAATGCCATAAGTGAAAGGAAACAACCCTACTAAGTACCCCACGAGAAGGACTATATCTACTCAAGCATAATGTTAAAATATTTTTGTGTTGTCTTTACTTCTTATTATATTATGTATGTAAATAAAAGATAAACCATACAACATATTTATTTTAATTATATCCTAAAAACATTAACAAATCATAATTAGAAAGAAAGGATTTATTTTATTATTATTATTATCATTGGTATAACTGTAAATCCACACAAATATAGTATACATCCATTTACTATTACAGCTACAAAGGCCTGCAACTTTTGCCAATTAACGACTCTGGACCTTGTTAATAAGACCACCCCGCTATTAAGACCACCTTTGCCCTGTCCCAAAGGTGGTCTTTTTAGAGCGGTTTTACTGTATATCTTCCATTGGACTCACTCTCACAAAAAAAATAAATCTTGTATTTATGTGTTTTATAAATTTTATATGATTATATGATCATTTGAATGAAAAAAAGTCGTAATGATATCTTATATATAGGCCCTACTCAGCAAAAAAAGAAACGTCACTCTTTTTATAACTGATGTAGCTCTGTCTGTGTTTCATGTCCAATGTACATGTATTTTTTACCTTGGCGATGACGGATGTTGAGAATAAAGTCATGTGGAGTTTACCTAATATGCACCGTGTACATAGCACTTAACCCAGAATATCATTTCCACTTTTTCCATGTGCAAATGCAGTCGACAGGTTTTTCAGACAATGTCCTACAATTCATGCAATAGAGGCTGATTTGAATTTTTTTTTAGTTTTTCACAGTTTTTAACATGCTACGGATTTCTGAAAACAGATGCAATAAAATGATAGTGGGTGGGGTAATGGCCATGGTGGTCGCATTCCAGTTCTGGTGCTATCGCAAATAGATCGAGTGACTTGGGGCAGATTTCTGATATACCTGAACTGTTTACAGTCTGCAGCGACCTGGTAAACATGGAGAGAAAGACCGGAACCGAACGTTACACCACGTTGACGTACTTACGTCATTATCTTGCCAGCTACCTCAGCTGCTGGGCAGCATGGCCTCTCAGTACAGATTATTAGTTACCGTTTGCGTCGTAACTCTCAACTAATGAGAGTAGCCCGGTGCCAATACACTAGTACTGGTCAAATAATGACCCGACGTTACCTCGCTGCCATGCTTTTATGTGTTCAACGTCATCTGAACTGGATCTTAATAGCAGCCCATGTTCACCAGGCAAAACTTGATCCATGTCAATGTTTTCACATGGCCGGAAGTTTCCCTTGATCCTTGCAAAAATTGAGAATATCTGGGTCATAAAACCACCAAACGGATAATATCTGTGATTTGGCTCTGGAGCTGCTACGGGGATCAAGGAATTTGCCAAATGCATTGGTTTTGCGTTACGTTACGGCGAGACAACGTAAAATTATTTAATACATACCTGCAAATGGCAGATTGACAAATTCTTACTCAAACTTGATGACCTAAACGTTACATAACAAGTGTCTGATAGTTTGTATTTTTTATTTTGACCAGTCCCCCCACACACACACACACATACTTCCCCATGGTATCAATATGAAAATGTTTGTGCTAACCGGATGTAGCAAAATGATATCAATTCGCAAATGAATGAACAGTTTTGGTACATGCCTCTTTTCCATTTTCGTCCAAAGACACATGCATTGGAAAGACATTATTTGGCTAGTAGAAAATTCCACATAACTTCTAACTGGCTTAGTTGATCTACTTTCTCGTTCCTGGAAAGATGTAATCGACAGAGGAAAGAATTCAACACCTACTGACAGTCATGACATTCAAAATAAAATGAAATGTTTTATTTTCAAAAATATGAGCGGTTTCATTGGTGGCTGAGAAAGGACATCTAATCAATAATAGGCCTTCATCCAGATCACAATACAGCAAGGAATCTTTGACAAGGGGTATGTCTAGTCCTGCCAATAGTGTCGACTGGAATCTGTGACCCTGTAGAGAAGAATCCGTGACATTTAAATCAATATCCGACACAAACCTGTGACACATGAAGCTTTTTTCAAACGGAACTTCTCACATGGTATAAGTAAAAAGTCAATTAGTAATAACTCTTTTTTTAAACAAAATTACTTAAACAACGGTTATAGATGATATTCTGCACTGATTAATGTTTTTATTGACAATTTCATGTCTACTTTCGTTTTGCATACATATTTAGCGAGGATTTATTAATTCTTGCGTTTTAAACATTAACAAATTCTCACATGATTGATTGGAACATTGAAAATACTAATTAATATTAGGTGAAATTCAATCATGTAAAAAATTTAAAACTTACAGCTGTATCCAGTAAATAATTGACTTTATACATCAAAGTATGCCATGTTTTCTTGCATCAGATGGACGTGAATCTGTGAGACTGTCAACAGGAATCACACCACATTGTGACGGAGTTCCCTGACCGTGTCTATTTCCATGAAATCTTTTTTCCTGCAAACAATGCGGAAAATATCCTGTTTAAAAAAGTTTTAATTTTTTTTTTGTGGTTGGAGTTGCCCTGTATCAATTTAATTAAAAAGATATTCAGTTTTAAAGGCAAGAATTTAGCTTTTTATGAGAAAAAAATATTATAATTATGTACGATTCAATCAATTCCTTAAAATGATTAAAAGGCAAAAAAATACATTTGTATAAAATAGATACAGAGGGGCAGAGAAGTTCCTGCCAAATATCTATTTTGATTGGGAAAGAACATAAATCCAGCAGTCACAGAAATGCCAGCAGTGATCTATTTATCTAGCAACTCATACACTTTGCTATATCCTTCTAATTTCTTTCTGAGGTTGCTGCATTTCTCCAGAAGCAACGTGTATATTAAACTGTCAGTATAAAACAATTTTCACAACCATTTTTGATCATAAAAACCCTAAAAATCCTAAAAACTTAAAAAATGTATTAACTTCAAATTAAATTCTGCTGTTTGAAAAAGCAACATTTGTATTTTATTCTATGATAATCTTGATAAGGAATACAACCAGGAATACATTAGTATTTATTTAACACTTATTTTAAATAAAGTAAAGTATTCAATTGTGTTTAATATTAATTTTTTTCGACTTCCTGGATGTTTTAGAATTCTGTTTTTATTTATTTGGATCATTAATGTGGAATAATATTTTAATTAAAATAAATTGTGTTAAGTAGATAATTTCAGTTTTAAAGTCAGTGTGACATTTTAAAATCTTCATGATATGGTTCCAGTTTCACCAAGAAATTCAATGTAAATTACAATGTACTTAACCCTTACATGAAGGAAAAGCATCCCATGGTGTTCAGGATTTTAGACTTGCTGCAGAAAAATGCATTTGGTTTCATCAGCACTGAATGAAGAAAATCAAAGTAACCAGTCAAAACAATGAGAAAAAAAAGCATTATTGGAGTGAAGATGCAAATATGCCTCAGAGCGAAATGTCTTGCTGAAACCATTACGTACGAGAATGAAGATAAACGAGCACACTCGTAGTAATGGTAACCATGAAATATGAATTTAATAACTCCGCAGACATCATTAATTTTAATTTACACCCAAAACCTAAACAATTACATGATTGTAGCGACAATCACCACACAGAGTATGCTCGCCCTGAATATTGATTATTGCCAATGTGTCAATGATATCACCACACTAGCTTTCCTGCAATTATCATGAGTTCATGAAAAACGTGATAATTATCACCCGTCATGGAACTGAACAGCATGATTTTCTCCTGCTGAAGGGAACAAAGGTCGCTATGGTAATGATGGATTACATTGATTATTTTTCTGTGACACATGTGACCCTGCTATAGAAACCAGATAAATTTGAGATTTTGAAAAGTTGGGATCAGATGTTGTGAGGAAATAGTAGGAAGAGCACCATGATGGAGTTTTTTGTTTGTTCGGTTTTGTTTGATGGTTTTGTGGAGTTACAGGGCAAGAAGGTATTTAATGTATTTCAAATTTTTATTTTTTCTACTGCTAATAGAGGATTTGTTATCTTTTGGTAACAAGATATTTATTTTATACAGCACATGATTTTTAGCTCTACTGGCCAAAGGCCAAAAGGGCATATGCGATAGCATGTTATCTGTTGTCTGTCTTCCATTGTCTGTCAGCAGCATTTTCTCTGAAACAACAATGCCAATTAAACTCAAACTTCATATGGTTGTTTTTATTGCATAGGAGAGACTATACAAAATATTTTTATTGCGACTGATTTTGCCTATATTATCACAAAAGCATTGTTTGGTCAATGAGGTTCAGACTTGTAATAACGATTGGGTTCCACTGTCTTAAGGGGCCAAATGGGGCCCATAAAGGGTAAATTTTGGAATTACATAAATCATTTTCTTAAGAACCAGTCAGTCAAATTAGTTTATATTTGGCATAAATTTTTCCTGTTTGTAGGGATTTGAATGAAGGTAAGAATTAAGGGGTTATAATATTTATAGGATCCCTGTAAGGGGATTTTACAAAGGGATACTATAGGAAAGCAAAATGATTATTTAGGTTGAGATCTGAAGCATCTGTAAGTCATAGCAAATAAGTTTTTCTTCAATGATCAGGACTGAATTTCTTTAAGGGCCCAGGTGGGGTCACAAATGGATTAAAATTAAAATTCTTAAAAATCTTATTCTCAACAACTGGTCAATCAAATTGTGTGGTGTGTCCATAAGGGGTCAAAACAACCCGCAAGGAGGTTTAATGTTGTGAAATTTCAAAAAGTGCTATGGCCACTATGAGCCAGTAGAGCATCCTCAGGCCTACTTGGGTCTCTAAATAGTACAGTAATCTTTATATTATAATATTGTAGAGTTATAAAACTTTACTTAACTGCATACTATTGATTGTAATTGCAGAATGATATTGTTGATAAAGGCTGATTACAGGGAATAAACAGCTGGTTATGTCATTTGTTACAAAAGTAAATAAGAAATTGTATTGTTTAATTTAGCTTCACTGCAAAGTGCAAAGCTCAAAAGTGCAAAGCTCACTCAGACCTTATATGAATGGCTCTTGTATCCATTTGCCGAGTAGAAACGGAGCTGTTAGAATGGCTCTTGTGTCCATTTGCCGAGTAGAGACAGAGCTTATATGAATGGCTCTTGTATCCATTTGCCGAGTAGAAACGGAGCTGATATGAATGGCTCTTGTGTCCATTTGCCGAGTAGAAACGGAGCTGATATGAATGGCTCTTGTGTCCATTTGCCGAGTAGAGACGGAGCTTATATGAATGGCTCTTGTGTCCATTTGCCGAGTAGAGACGGAGCTTATATGAATGGCTCTTGTGTCCATTTGCCGAGTAGAGACGGAGCTTATATGAATGGTTCTTGTGTCCATTTGCCAAGTAGAGATGGAGCTTATATGAATGGCTCTTGTGTCCATTTGCCAAGTAGAGAAGGAGCTTATATGAATGGCTCTTGTGTCCATTTGCCGAGTAGAGACAGAGCTTATATGAATGGCTCTTGTGTCCATTTGCCGAGTAGAAACCTAGCTTATATGAATGGCTCTTGTGTCACCTAGCTTATATGAATGGCTCTTGTGTCCATTTGCCGAGTAGAAACCTAGCTTATATGAATGGCTCTTGTGTCCATTTGCCGGGTAGAAACTGAGCTTATATGAATGGCTCTTGTGTCCATTTTCCGAGTAGAAGCCGAGCTTATATGAATGGCTCTTGTGTCCATTTGCTGAGTAGAAACCGAGCTTATATAAATGGCTCTTGTATCTATTTGCCGAGTAGAAACGGAGCTTATATGAATGGCTCTTGTGTCCATTTGCCGAGTAGAGACAGGGCTTATATGAATGGCTCTTGTGTCCATTTGCCGAGTAGAGACAGAGCTTATATGAATGGCTCTTGTGTCCATTTGCCGAGGAGAAATGGAGCTTTTATGAATGGCTCTTGTGTACATTTGCCAAGTAGAGACAGAGCTTATATGAATGGCTCTTGTGTCCATTTGCCGAGTAGAAACGGAGCTGATATGAATGGCTCTTGTGTCCATTTGCTGAGTAGAGACGGAGCTTATATGAATGGCTCTTGTGTCCATTTGCCGAGTAGAGACGGAGCTTATATGAATGGCTCTTGTGTCCATTTGCCGAGTAGAGACGGAGCTTATATGAATGGCTCTTGTGTCCATTTGCCGAGTAGAGACGGAGCTTATATGAATGGCTCTTGTGTCCATTTGCCAAGTAGAGAAGGAGCTTATATGAATGGCTCTTGTGTCCATTTGCCGAGTAGAGACAGAGCTTATATGAATGGCTCTTGTGTCCATTTGTCGAGTAGAAACCTAGCTTATATGAATGGCTCTTGTGTCCATTTGCCGGGTAGAAACTGAGCTTATATGAATGGCTCTTGTGTCCATTTTCCGAGTAGAAGCCGAGCTTATATGAATAGCTCTTGTGTCCATTTGCTAAGTAGAAACCAAGCTTATATAAATGGCTCTTGTATCTATTTGCCGAGTAGAAACGGAGCTTATATGAATGGCTCTTGTGTCCATTTGCCGAGTAGAGACAGGGCTTATATGAATGGCTCTTGTGTCCATTTGCCGAGTAGAGACAGAGCTTATATGAATGGCTCTTGTGTCCATTTGCCGAGGAGAAACCAAGCTTTTATGAATGGCTCTTGTGTACATTTGCCAAGTAGAGACAGAGCTTATATGAATGGCTCTTGTGTCCATTTGCCGAGTAGAAACAGAGCTTATATGAATGGCTCTTGTGTCCATTTGCCGAGTAAAAATGGAGCTTATATTAAAGGCTCTTGTGTCCATTTGCTGAGTAGAAAACGAGCTGATATGAATGGCTCTTGTGTCCATTTGTCAAGTAAAAACAGAGCTGAGTGTTGTGTTTTAGTGGTAATGTATTGGGTTGAAGTTTGGATCAAACCTATGACCTCTTGCGCAAGTAAACTAAAGAAATTATCCAAAAAAAAAAGGGTAAATTATAAAGGAAAAATGGTAAGCAGGTTATAAAATGGATGGGTGATTTGAGTACGTATCTTTCCCTGATCGATTATTTTGTTACACAGTCAATAATTAACAATTAACGAAGTGTTTATTACCTTTGGACTCTTTAACCCATTGTTTATATCTTGGGTGACCACTTAATCACTTTTGGTTGAACAAATACTTCCCCATATTTGCTGTTTAATATTAGTAAAAATGCCGTCTGCCGATTAAAACATTCCAAAACGTCGGAAAATGCGGTTAGTCTGTGTACACTGAAAGCTCATTGTTCCACGTTGATAAGAGCAAGCGTCTAAGTGATTGAAAGTGAAGAGTACAATGACCATAAATTCGGATATTCCAGTACGCAGACTATAATTTCATACAGATTTTCAGCTTTTTTTCATCCTATGTCGACTATTTCATTCACTCTAAAATAATTCTGAACCACTTTTTCTGGGATTTAAACCGGATTTAAGGTTTTTTTTCCATGGTTTTATTGTATTTTTAACTGTTGTTAAATTTGCTTTTTTTATCTTTTATAAACGCCCCCACTTTGTAAAATGTAACGCCCCCAGGGGCGTTAATTAGGAAATATACGGTATATTTATTGTATTGCAATTATTGTGGAGGGAACTTCTTCCACAGTACTTTTGCTATATTTATTGTATTGCAATTATTGTGGAGGAAATTCTTCCACAGTACTATTGCTATATTTAATGTATTGCAATTATTGTGGAGGGAACTTCTTCCACAGTACTATTGCTATATTTATTGTATTGCAAATATTGTGGAGGGAACTTCTTCCACAGTACTATTGCTATATTTATTGTATTGCAATTATTGTGGAGGGAACTTCTTCCACAGTACATGGAGGGTACTTCTTCCACAGTACTTTTGCTATATTTATTGTATTGCAATTATTGTGGAGGGAACTTCTTCCACAGTACTATTACTATATTAATTGTATTGCAATTATTGTGGAGGGAACTTCTTCCACAGTTTTCAGATGATTGATACTCTGTGAAGTTGACTTAGTTACTGTGGGGGTATTAATCAGCTTCTGTGATACGTTTTGTTTTGTATTGTATAAGTGAGTCAGATAAAAAACTGTATTCTTAACGTTGATGCACCAGAATATCATACAACAGTCAGATGGTGTGATATGCCATCCAGTTAGATTATATGGACACTGGGCCAACCAGTCTTAGAACTAGCCTCTAAGAAAGCAATCGTTTTTTTATCATTATTCAAGTCTTTGGTGTGATGAACTGGCTGGTGATTAGTCCATCAGTTCATTTTTTTTTTTAATCGTCCATCAGAGTTCAAATTGATTTTAGATCAATAACTTCTGAAATGTTTTTTCTTCCAAGTAATTCATCCTTCAAAATCTGAGTGTTTACCATTTATGTTTATGTATTTATTTAATTTTTGTTATGTAGCTGTATAGTTGTAAACTTGAATATAGTTCTCAACATAATTTTCCATAAAATCATACTTTCGATCAATAACTTCTAAAAAGGTCTATGACATGTGTTTACTTAATATAAGATTTAAATTTAATTTTTTAGTTAAATTGCTAACATAAAGCTAGGGCATTGGTATAATATGGACTCATTTCTATTTGTATGAAAAGTTGTAAATGTACATATAAACCAGTAGATTGATAATTTCCTTCAAATGTATGCTTTATCCCTGAATAAAGGTCTTGACTAACTATTTTAGTTTTTCTATATTTGTTGTTTTATAGATAACATCATCATCAGACATATTTACACTGACAAATGGTTCTTGTTTATAAAACTAAATATCTTCTGTAAGTTACAATAATGGTGCTGTTGGGATCTAAGGCACTCCCTCATGATCACTTTAAGCCTCCTTTCTGGGGCCTTTTTCACTAACATTCATAAGTTTACAAACTTCTTAGTGTAAAATTTGAAGTTACATAACAAAAAGTCTGGATATTCATCTAATGATTCACTTACATCATTTTAGGAACTTTAATAAGCCTTTTAAGTAGTATTCTTTTTGAAATTTGTAAAAATACCACACAGGTGAAATGTTCCTGGGTGTCACAATTTGTTTGTACAAAAATCTTAAAAAGTTTTGAAGGTTTGTGAAACGGGCGAGAGTGATGTTATCTTGTATCAACATTTCTGGACAAAAATTAAACACAATTTAAACTTGGTCATAACTTACCAGTCTGAGACTGCATGTAACTTACCAGTCTGAGACTGCATGTAACTTACCAGTCTGAGACTGCATGTAACTTACCAGTCTGAAACTGCATGTAACTTACCAGTCTGAGACTGCATGTAACTTACCAGTCTGAGACTGCATGTAACTTACCAGTCTGAGACTGCATGTAACTTACCAGTCTGAGACTGCATGTAACTTACCAGTCTGAGACTGCATGTAACTTACCAGTCTGCATGTAACTTACCAGTCTGAGACTGCATGTAACTTACCAGTCTGAGACTGCATGTAACTTACCAGTCTGAGACTGCATGTAACTTACCAGTCTGCATGTAACTTACCAGTCTGAGACTGCATGTAACTTACCAGTCTGAGACTGCATGTAACTTACCAGTCTGAGACTGCATGTAACTTACCAGTCTGAGACTGCATGTAACTTACCAGTCTGCATGTAACTTACCAGTCTGCATGTAACTTACCAGTCTGCATGTAACTTACCAGTCTGAGACTGCATGTAACTTACCAGTCTGAGACTGCATGTAACTTACCAGTCTGCATGTAACTTACCAGTCTGCATGTAACTTACCAGTCTGAGACTGCATGTAACTTACCAGTCTGAGACTGCATGTAGCTTACCAGTCTGAGACTGCATGTAACTTACCAGTCTGCATGTAACTTACCAGTCTGAGACTGCATGTAACTTACCAGTCTGCATGTAACTTACCAGTCTGCATGTAACTTACCAGTCTGAGACTGCATGTAACTTACCAGTCTGAGACTGCATGTAACTTACCAGTCTGAGACTGCATGTAACTTACCAGTCTGCATGTAACTTACCAGTCTGCATGTAACTTACCAGTCTGAGACTGCATGTAACTTACCAGTCTGAGACTGCATGTAACTTACCAGTCTGAGACTGCATGTAACTTACCAGTCTGAGACTGCATGTAACTTACCAGTCTGCATGTAACTTACCAGTCTGAGACTGCATGTAACTTACCAGTCTGCATGTAACTTACCAGTCTGCATGTAACTTACCAGTCTGAGACTGCATGTAACTTACCAGTCTGAGACTGCATGTAACTTACCAGTCTGCATGTAACTTACCAGTCTGAGACTGCATGTAACTTACCAGTCTGAGACTGAGATAATTTTTTTCTTTTTAAATGACTGAAGTATGGTAAGGTCTCAAGTGTTTGTGATGTATGATTGTTACTAATACTACCTTGTGGAGAGTCCTATTTTATATAACTATAACACACAATTTCCGTTAAAACAAAAATAAAGTTACAATAGACACTTTCAAGTGCAGCACAACAAATTATTTCTTGTTGCAAACTGTTACTCTTGGCAACATCCAATTAAAAGTGCTGTCTCGACCAGACAGCTGACTATTATTCCATATGTATGTATTCTTGGAAACAGCTAACATTAAAAATAAAAAATGATTGTGTTTCCTCATTACTTCCTTATAGGTTGTTAATTAAATTACTGAAAAAATAGTGTGAATATAATTTAACTGGAATAAAAATATACAGAGCAGTTTTGTTCATGTCAAGGGACATTCTATATATGTATTATGTATAATACAATGAAAATGGAGGTAATTTTGTTTTATATGTTATTATCCAAAAAAAATAAGTTAGGTTTAGATATAAGCATGTGTAAAGGGAGACAATTCATAGTGCATGTCACTATGTGGATGGTGCTTGATGCCTTGTCAATAATACCATATAATACAATATTCTGAGCTGATGCCAATACTGTCACAATTGCACAAATGTCACAAAATATGTGTGTGGAGAGAATTAAAAAAAACTTAATATTGAAATGAACATTTCTACATGCGATCTTAACTTCGCCTGATTAGAATCTCCGATTTACATTCAACCTCAGCGATGGAAAGGATTACATCCTGGGGAAAGGATTAGCGAAGTTTCAGTCATATGTGGTGAGAAGATAATTAACTTGGCTGACTATAATCCCCACATTAACCCGCGGAGGCGCAGAATAAGTGATCATCTCAGGAAATGCTTTTTGTCTGATTAATGTCAGCAAAAAATATTAACAAACATATTGCTGTCAAGTTTAAATTCGTTGATTACCCTTGATCAATAGATGTAAGAAGGACTCGGTGGGATGAAAGCCTTTAATAACATGGATCAGATGTAATAAAGTGAAGAGGGAGAATCGCAACATATCTGCAGATGGAATTTCCTTTGTTAAAAATAAAAAAGAAAGAAAATAATCTTTCTCTCTTTCTCCCTCTCTCTCTCTCTCTTTCTCTCTCTGTGTCTCTCTATCTCTCTCTGTCTCTCTCTCTCTCTCTCTCTCTGTCTCTCCATTTTTTCACAGCCTGCAAGCACAGTGTTGGAGTTTAAACCTTTGTAAATATTGTGTCAACAATTGTGCAGTTAAAACCCTACCATCAAGTGTTTGGTACCCATACCCGGGCTGTAATATAGTGGTCACTCATACCAAACATCAAGTGTTTGGTACCCATACCAGGGCTGTAATATAGTGGTCACTCATACAAAACATTCACTCATACCAAACATCAAGTGTTTGGTACCCATACCAGGGCTGTAATATAGTGGATATAGACCACTCGTACCAAAGGTCAAGTGTTTGGTACCCATACCAGGGCTGTAATATAGTGGTCACTCATACCAAACATCAAGTGTTTGGTACTCATACCAGGGCTGTAATATAGTGGTCACTCATACCAAACATCAAGTGTTTGGTACTCATACCAGGGCTGTAATATAGTGGTCACTCATACCAAACATCAAGTGTTTGGTACTCATACCAGGGCTGTAATATAGTGGTCACTCATACCAAACATCAAGTGTTTGGTACTCATACCAGGGCTGTAATATAGTGGTCACTCATACAAAACATTCACTCATACCAAACATCAAGTGTTTGGTACCCATACCAGGGCTGTAATATAGTGGATATAGACCACTCGTACCAAAGGTCAAGTGTTTGGTACCCATACCAGGGCTGTAATATAGTGGTCACTCATACCAAACATCAAGTGTTTGGTACTCATACCAGGGCTGTAATATAGTGGTCACTCATACCAAACATCAAGTGTTTGGTACCCATACCAGGGCTGTAATATAGTGGATATAGACCACTCATACCAAACATCAAGTGTTTGGTACCCATACCAGGGCTGTAATATAGTGGTCACTCATACCAAACATCAAGTGTTTGGTACCCATACCAGGGCTGTAATATAGTGGTCACTCATACCAAAGGTCAAGTGTTTGGTACCCATACCAGGGCTGTAATATAGTGGTCACTCATACCAAAGGTCACTCATACCAAACATCAAGTGTTTGGTACTCATACCAGGGCTGTAATATAGTGGTCACTCATACCAAACATCAAGTGTTTGGTACTCATACCAGGGCTGCAATATAGTGGATATAGACCACTCGTACCAAAGGTCAAGTGTTTGGTACGCATACCAGGGCTGTAATATAGTGGTCACTCATACCAAAGGTCAAGTGTTTGGTACCCATACCAGGGCTGTAATATAGTGGTCACTCATACCAAACATCAAGTGTTTGGTACTCATACCAGGGCTGTAATATAGTGGTCACTCATACCAAACATCAAGTGTTTGGTACTCATACCAGGGCTGTAATATAGTGGTCACTCATACCAAACATCAAGTGTTTGGTACTCATACCAGGGCTGTAATATAGTGGTCACTCATACCAAACATCAAGTGTTTGGTACCCATACCAGGGCTGTAATATAGTGGTCACTCATACCAAACATCAAGTGTTTGGTACCCATACCAGGGCTGTAATATAGTGGATATAGACCACTCGTACCAAAGGTCAAGTGTTTGGTACGCATACCAGGGCTGTAATATAGTGGTCACTCATACCAAAGGTCAAGTGTTTGGTACTCATACCAGGGCTGTAATATAGTGGTCACTCATACCAAACATCAAGTGTTTGGTACTCATACCAGGGCTGCAATATAGTGGATATAGACCACTCGTACCAAAGGTCAAGTGTTTGGTACCCATACCAGGGCTGTAATATAGTGGTCACTCATACCAAACATCAAGTGTTTGGTACTCATACCAGGGCTGCAATATAGTGGATATAGACCACTCGTACCAAAGGTCAAGTGTTTGGTACCCATACCAGGGCTGTAATATAGTGGTCACTCATACCAAACATCAAGTGTTTGGTACTCATACCAGGGCTGCAATATAGTGGATATAGACCACTCAAACCAAAGGTCAAGTGTTTGGTACGCATACCAGGGCTGTAATATAGTGGTCACTCATACCAAAGGCCAAGTGTTTGGTACTCATACCAGGGCTGTAATATAGTGGATAAAGACCACTCATACCAAAGGTCATGTGTTTGGTGCCACATTTGACCCAAACAAAATTCAGTACTTGTTTTTCCCAGGAGACAGACTGAAAGCGATACTGTATATGTGGGTACAACTAACTTGTTTCTACCACATCCTGGCTGTACTGTGTATGTGGGTACAACTAACTTGTTTCTACCACATCCTGGCTGTACTGTGTATGTGGGTACAACTAACTTGTTTCTACCACATCCTGGCTGTACTGTGTATGTGGGTACAACTAACTTGGTACTTCCACATCCTGGCTGTACTGTGTATGTGGGTACAACTAACTTGGTACTTCCACATCCTGGCTGTACTGTGTATGTGGGTACAACTATCTTGTTACTTCCAAATCCTGGCTGTACTGTGTATGTGGGTACAACTATCTTGTTACTTCCACATCCTGGCTGTACTGTGTATGTGGGTACAACTAACTTGTTACTTCCACATCCTGGCTGTACTGTGTATGTGGGTACAACTAACTTGTTACTTCCACATCCTGGCTGTACTGTGTATGTGGGTACAACTAACTTGTTACTTCCACATCCTGGCTGTACTGTGTATGTGGGTACAACTAACTTGTTACTTCCACATCCTGGCTGTACTGTGTATGTGGGTACAACTAACTTGTTACTTCCACATCCTGGCTGTACTGTGTATGTGGTACAACTAACTTGTTACTTCCACATCCTGGCTGTACTGTGTATGTGGGTACAACTAACTTGTTACTTCCCCATCCTGACTGTACTGTGTATGTGGTTACAACTAACTTGTTACTTCCACATCCTGACTGTACTGTGTATGTGGGTACAACTAACTTGTTACTTCCACATCCTGACTGTACTGTGTATGTGGGTACAACTAACTTGTTACTTCCACATCCTGGCTGTACTGTGTATGTGGGTACAACTATCTTGTTACTTCCACATCCTGGCTGTACTGTGTATGTGGGTACAACTATCTTGTTACTTCCACATCCTGGCTGTACTGTGTATGTGGGTACAACTAACTTGTTACTTCCACATCCTGGCTGTACTGTGTATGTGGGTACAACTAACTTGTTACTTCCACATCCTGGCTGTACTGTGTATGTGGGTACAACTAACTTGTTACTTCCACATCCTGGCTGTACTGTGTATGTGGGTACAACTAACTTGTTACTTCCACATCCTGGCTGTACTGTGTATGTGGGTACAACTAACTTGTTACTTCCACATCCTGGCTGTACTGTGTATGTGGTACAACTAACTTGTTACTTCCACATCCTGGCTGTACTGTGTATGTGGGTACAACTATCTTGTTACTTCCACATCCTGGCTGTACTGTGTATGTGGGTACAACTATCTTGTTACTTCCACATCCTGGCTGTACTGTGTATGTGGGTACAACTATCTTGTTACTTCCACATCCTGGCTGTACTGTGTATGTGGGTACAACTATTTTGTTACTTCCACATCCTGGCTGTACTGTGTATGTGGGTACAACTAACTTGTTACTTCCACATCCTGGCTGTACTGTGTATGTGGGTACAACTAACTTGTTACTTCCACATCCTGGCTGTACTGTGTATGTGGGTACAACTATCTTGTTACTTCCACATCCCGACTGTACTGTGTATGTGGGTACAACTATCTTGTTACTTCCACATCCCGACTGTACTGTGTATGTGGGTACAACTATCTTATTACTTCCACATCCTGACTGTACTGTGTATGTGGTTACAACTAACTTGTTACTTCCACATCCTGACTGTACTGTGTATGACGGTACAACTATCTTGTTACTTCCACATCCTGGCTGTACTGTGTATGTGGGTACAACTATCTTGTTACTTCCACATCCTGACTGTACTGTGTATGTGGGTACAACTATCTTGTTACTTCCACATCCTGATTGTACTGTGTATGTGGGTACAACTAACTTGTTACTTCCACATCCTGACTGTACTGTGTATGTGGGTACAACTATCTTGTTACTTCTACATCCTGGCTGTACTGTGTATGTGGGTACAACTATCTTGTTACTTCCACATCCCGGCTGTACTGTGTATGTGGGTACAACTAACTTGTTACTTCCACATCCCGGCTGTACTGTGTATGTGGGTACAACTAACTTGTTACTTCCACATCCCGGCTGTACTGTGTATGTGGGTACAACTATCTTGTTACTTCCACATCCTGACTCTACTGTGTATGTGGGTACAACTATCTTGTTACTTCCACATCCTGGCTGTACTGTGTATGTGGGTACAACTATCTTGTTACTTCCACATCCTGACTGTACTGTGTATGTGGGTACAACTATCTTGTTACTTCCACATCCTGACTGTACTGTGTATGTGGGTACAACTAACTTGTTACTTCCACATCCTGACTCTACTGTGTATGTGGGTACAACTATCTTGTTACTTCCACATCCTGGCTGTACTGTGTATGTGGGTACAACTAACTTGTTACTTCCACATCCTGGCTGTACTGTGTATGTGGGTACAACTATCTTGTTACTTCCACATCCTGGCTGTACTGTGTATGTGGGTACAACTATCTTGTTACTTCCACATCCTGGCTGTACTGTGTATGTGGGTACAACTATCTTGTTACTTCCACATCCTGGCTGTACTGTGTATGTGGGTACAACTATCTTGTTACTTCCACATCCTGACTGTACTGTGTATGTGGGTACAACTATCTTGTTACTTCCACATCCCGGCTGTACTGTGTATATGGGTACAACTATCTTGTTACTTCCACATCCTGGCTGTACTGTGTATGTGGGTACAACTAACTTGTTACTTCCACATCCCGGCTGTACTGTGTATGTGGGTACAACTATCTTGTTACTTCCACATCCCGGCTGTACTGTGTATGTGGGTACAACTATCTTGTTACTTCCACATCCTGACTGTACTGTGTATGTGGGTACAACTAACTTGTTACTTCCACATCCTGGCTGTACTGTGTATGTGGGTACAACTATCTTGTTACTTCCACATCCTGACTGTACTGTGTATGTGGGTACAACTATCTTGTTACTTCCACATCCTGACTGTACTGTGTATGTGGGTACAACTAACTTGTTACTTCCACATCCTGACTGTACTGTGTATGTGGGTACAATTATCTTGTTACTTCCACATCCTGGCTGTACTGTGTATGTGGGTACATCTATCTTGTTACTTCCACATCCGGGCTGTACTGTGTATGTGGGTACAACTAACTTGTTACTTCCACATCCCGGCTGTACTGTGTATGTGGGTACAACTAACTTGTTACTTCCACATCCTGGCTGTACTGTGTATGTGGGTACAACTAACTTGTTACTTCCACATCCCGGCTGTACTGTGTATGTGGGTACAACTATCTTGTTACTTCCACATCCCTGCTGTACTGTGTATGTGGGTACAACTAACTTGTTACTTCCACATGCCAGCTGTACTGTGTATGTGGTACAACTAACTTGTTACTTCCGCATCCTGGCTGTACTGTGTATGTGGGTACAACTATCTTGTTACTTCCACATCCTGGCTGTACTGTGTATGTGGGTACAACTATCTTGTTACTTCCACATCCTGGCTGTACTGTGTATGTGGGTACAACTATCTTGTTACTTCCACATCCTGGCTGTACTGTGTATGTGGGTACAACTAACTTGTTACTTCCACATCCTGGCTGTACTGTGTATGTGGGTACAACTAACTTGTTACTTCCACATCCTGGCTGTAATGTGTATGTGGGTACAACTATCTTGTTACTTCCACATCCTGACTGTACTGTGTATGTGGGTACAACTAACTTGTTACTTCCACATCCTGACTGTACTGTGTATGTGGGTACAACTATCTTGTTACTTCCACATCCTGGCTGTACTGTGTATGTGGGTACAACTATCTTGTTACTTCCACATCCTGGCTGTACTGTGTATGTGGGTACAACTAACTTGTTACTTCCACATCCTGGCTGTACTGTGTATGTGGGTACAACTAACTTGTTACTTCCACATCCTGGCTGTAATGTGTATGTGGGTACAACTATCTTGTTACTTCCACATCCTGACTGTACTGTGTATGTGGGTACAACTAACTTGTTACTTCCACATCCTGGCTGTACTGTGTATGTGGGTACAACTATCTTGTTACTTCCACATCCTGGCTGTACTGTGTATGTGGGTACAACTAACTTGTTACTTCCCCATCCTGACTGTACTGTGTATGTGGGTACAACTAACTTGTTACTTCCACATCCTGGCTGTAATGTGTATGTGGGTACAACTATCTTGTTACTTCCACATCCTGACTGTACTGTGTATGTGGGTACAACTAACTTGTTACTTCCACATCCTGGCTGTAATGTGTATGTGGGTACAACTATCTTGTTACTTCCACATCCTGACTGTACTGTGTATGTGGGTACAACTAACTTGTTACTTCCACATCCTGACTGTACTGTGTATGTGGGTACAACTATCTTGTTACTTCCACATCCTGGCTGTACTGTGTATGTGGGTACAACTATCTTGTTACTTCCACATCCTGGCTGTACTGTGTATGTGGGTACAACTATCTTGTTACTTCCACATCCTGGCTGTACTGTGTATGTGGTACAACTAACTTGTTACTTCCACATCCTGGCTGTACTGTGTATGTGGGTACAACTAACTTGTTACTTCCACATCCTGGCTGTAATGTGTATGTGGGTACAACTATCTTGTTACTTCCACATCCTGACTGTACTGTGTATGTGGGTACAACTAACTTGTTACTTCCACATCCTGGCTGTACTGTGTATGTGGGTACAACTATCTTGTTACTTCCACATCCTGGCTGTACTGTGTATGTGGGTACAACTAACTTGTTACTTCCACATCCTGGCTGTACTGTGTATGTGGGTACAAATTTCTTTCATCAAAGAATTTCTGTATCAAGGATTAATTCTACAACCAAATTTTCCAAAGAATTTCTATATCGAGGATTAATTCTTCAAAAAAATTACCAAAGAATTGCTGCTTCAGGAGTAAATTCCACAACAATTTTACCAAAGAATTTCTGCACCAGGAGTAAATTCCACAACAATTTTACTAAAGAATTTCTGCACCAGGAGTAAATTCCACAACAATTTTACCAAAGAATTTCTGCACCAGGAGTTAATTCCACAACAATTTTACCAAAGAATTTCTGCACCAGGAGTAAATTCCACAACAATTTTACCAAAGAATTTCTGCACCAGGAGTTAATTCCACAACAATTTTACCAAAGAATTTCTGCACCAGGAGTAAATTCCACAACAATTTTACTAAAGAATTTCTGCACCAGGAGTTAATTCCACAACAATTTTACCAAAGAATTTCTATATCTGTGATAAATTCCACAACAAAATTACCAAAACATTGATATATTGTGGATTAAGTCTACAACAAATTTACCAACAAATGTCTATATTGGAGTTTAATTCCACAAATTATTCAAAGAATTTTTGCATCAGGGAATAAATCCATAACAAATTTACCACAGAATTTCTGCATCAGGGAATAAATCCATAACAAATTTACCACAGAATTTCTGCATCAGGGAATAAATCCATAACAAATTTACCACAGAATTTCTGCATCAGGGAATAAATCCATAACAAATTTACCACAGAATTTCTGCATCAGGAGTAAATTCCGCAACAAATTTACCAAAGAATTCCTTTGTAATTGAGTTATTGCAAAAAATGTTGTATTTCAAATAATTATTTGCGTGCTGCAAATACTCACGTGATAGAAAAGTTCTCTACATATTTTGTAGTAACTTTCAGTGGGGGAAATATTCCTGCTTTGAATAATTTTAGCATTCCTCTGAAACTTTGTACAAAATCTTGTTAGCAAGTGTGACTGTGTCAACATCTTAAAAATTGTAAATGTGATTGTTGTCTGTGTACATTTTTGTAAGGGAAATAAATCTATTGCAGAAGTCACTGAAAGCACAAAATGAGTTATATCCCTTGTTTTATTTTTCATTGGTTCTCGGGGAGCTTTTGTGATTTAGCAATTGTGACAACTCCAAATTGCATAGTCACAAAAGTGATCTGATGACCAAGTTCACTACTTACACTTCTTAAATCACATGTTACGTGAATGGCTCACATAGCTTCTCATGTGGTGGATGGGTAATTTGATCACATATATCATTTTGTGTTCTGGATGGATACTTTAATCATGCACATTACTAACATAACTTCTCATGTGGTGGAAGGATAATTTAAGCATATAACTTCTCATGTGATGGAATGATAATTTAATCATGTAACTTCTCATGTGGTGGATGAATAATTTAAGCATATAACTTCTCATGTGATGGAAGGATAATTTAATCATATAACTTCTCATGTGGTGGAAGGATAATTTAATCATATAACTTCTCATGTGATGGAATGATAATTTAATCATGTAACTTCTCATGTGGTGGATGAATAATTTAAGCATATAACTTCTCATGTGATGGAAGGATAATTTAATCATATAACTTCTCATGTGGTGGAAGGATATTTTTAAGCATATAACTTCTCATGTGGTGATAGGATAGTTTAAGCATATAACTTCTCATGTGGTGGATGGATAGTTTAATCATATAACTTCTCGTGTGGTGGATGGATAATTTAATCATATAACTTCACATGGTGTGGAAGGATAATTTAATCATATAACTTCTCGTGTGGTGGATGGATAACTTAGGCATATAACTTCACATGTGGTGGAAGGATAATTTAATTATATAACTTCACATGTGGTGGATGGATAATTAAATCATATAACTTCCCATGTGGTGGAAGGATACTTTAGTCATATAACTTCACATGTTGGATGGATAATTTAATCATATAACTTCCAATGTGGTGGATGGATAATTTAATCATATAACTTCACATGTGGTGGATGGATAATTTATTCATATAACTTCCCATGTTGTGGAAGGATAATTTAATCATATAACTTTCCATGTGGCAGAAGGATAATTTAATCATATAACTTCACATGTGGTGGATGGATAATTTAATCATATAACTTCACATGTGGTGGATGGATAATTTAATCATATAACTTTCCATGTGGCTGAAGGATAATTTATTCATATAACTTCACATGTGGTGGATGGATAATTTAATCATATAACTTGCCATGTGGTGGAAAGATAATTTAATCATATAACTTCACAAGTGGACAGAAAATAAATCATGCACATCAGGGCTTCTAAAATCGCCCGTTTTACAGTTTTTGGACCGATTTCTACTGTTCAAAACAGTTTTTCATTTTAAAATTTAATAAAAATTTGGTCCAGATATTTTCTATCAGACGTATAAATTGCCCTTATTGTGCCTTATAAGCTGTGAAATACGCCTTGCGGTAATAACATTCGATTGTTTTGTCACTCGCTGTGCGAAAGGAGGTAAATTTTTACTAAGCCATTATGGATAGAAGTGGATTTTTTCGAAAGAGTCTATCGCTACATCACATGTCTTCGATGTTTGGTCAGCGACCCATATCTGTTCATCAAACTGAATAAGCTTCGGTAATTTCTTTGATATACCACTTGCCGCAATGTGTTTGTTCTGCCGGGTTTTTTTCCAAGTGGTTAAAGCTGGGACTTTCGGACGGAAAATTGCTTGCGTCATTAAAATATTTAATAAAAACGCGCAGTATTACTTGTACTGTTTGAGTTGATTAACAATGACTTTAATAATAATATTAATGGCATTAATTTAGGAAAGTGATCAAACCTGGACCAATTTTATTTTGATGTCAGACAGAAATTGTTTGCGTTAGCCATATCGTTTGGAAAAATAGTTGTCCACAGAGTACAGATCTGTGCGTCATCAACGTAACTTGAACTAAATAATTAATATAAAATTTCCATACCGTTTATATATCTTATCCATTAATTTGATATATTTCCTCCATATAACTAACTTCGTAATCCAAAAACATGCTTCATTTTCAAAAAGAAATGACTTCAACATGTCACTTTCAAGGACTTGAAATCATGTACATTTCACCCTTACAATATCCCTTTGATGTTAGCCGACGTATAGTGACGTCACAGTCATCAAAGAGACGACAGCAAACTTGTTGTTTCATATAATACATGCTATGAAATTGTGCAGTTTGTTTGTGTTCACTTAAAATAGGATTTTGTCAATAAGTATTATATTCCATTTTAAATGCGAACTTTTTTTTAATGCATTGATAATAATATAATAGGAGACAGAGTTGAAAGTGGTTGTACGCCAATTTACATATATTCATGTTTAGTTTAGCGACAATAATACTGTTTAAATGTCACATTCGATAAAAAGTGCTTCTGACAATGTTCAAAGCATGGAATGCAGCATCAACTTGAACCAGTGCTATATCTGGTATACACGATACTTCCGGTTTACATCCTGAATCTATTTTTTGCGTGAAATTGATTGGAACTGGTTCATTCAAATGAAAGTACATTATTTTGGAAATAATAATGTACATATTTAGAAAAGTTTAGTCAAATGAAACACACATAGCATGAAAAATAAAAGAACTGATAAAATTGCACAGTGGGTGGAGTATTGGGATATATATACATGCATGGGCATAATGTAGAGTGGTTTTAAAAGGAAAAAGTGTGATTCTTACGGTAGCGATTCTTACGGCAATAAAAACCCTGGACCAATTTGCATTTTAGAATTTTAGAAGCCCTGGTGAACATTACTAACATATATTCTCATGTGGTGGATGGATAATTTATTACATAGCTTCTCATGTGGTGGATGGAAAACTTACTCACTTAGCTTCTCACATCATTGATGGATAATTTAATCACATAGCTTCTCATGTGGTGGATGGAAAACTTACTCACTTAGCTTCTCACATCATTGATGGATAATTTAATCATATAGCTTCTCATGTAAGAAAAGGATGATGTGATCACATGAAATGGAGAATTTAATAACTAACGTAACTCAGATAGCTTATTATGTGATGGCTAGATAATTTAATTTTATAATCATTTAGTTCAAGCTAGCAAAGCTCAAGGTGATTTTGGTCACCTTGTGTCCATCATCTGTTGTTAGGTTTTCGTTGTATACAGGAAACATCTGCATTTTTTATTGAATATTGATCAAAATAAAATAGTAGTTGTATGTAACCATAGTATCTTGGATAAATTCTTGAAAACTAAATTGGTTAATTAATGTACAAGACCAAAAATTGTACTTTGTGACCTTGTGTGGACTGGACACCTGCATTTTCATTAGTTCTTCACCAAACCAAGGACTTGTATAGAAAGATAGGAAACCAGCATCTTTCTGCTAAATGTCGATAAAATAGCATGTGAAGAATTAAGTTCATAGATTAATCATTCAAATTTCACAGGCAACTGATTCCTTTTACATAAAATGTAAAGTGTATCAAACCTTAGATGTTTTAAAATGTTTTAGATATGTAAAATAATCTTGAATTTAAAATGTTGCAGTTTAAAGTAAAATTTTAAGGACTTTCCTTGATTTTTATAGTTGCAATATAAAAAATCTGTAATCATAAGAACTTCAACAATTGTTAACACAATTTGCTGGGAAGGGTCTCGTTCTGTAGAGAATTCCATTGTGCAAAGAAAGAATTTTGATCTATATTTCTGAGATGAATGTAAAAATCAAATAATTAATTGAATGCTGGTGCTACATCAAAAAGTGGACTGTTTGCACTTTTCATTGGATATTCACCAAACTTGCAAAGTAATATAAGATTTTAACCAAACTTGCACAGTAGTTACATTACCATCTCAAACAAGTTTATGAACCGGCAATCTCTGATATTCCCTGGTTTGGTGTACATATTTGAAAAATCACTGTATAAAGTTTTATTTATTTTTTGTACTTTCAGAAAGGTGAACAAGTCCTACAGGGGGCGCTCATGTCCCATTGTGGTCCACTGCAGGTAAGGGGCAGACAGTATTTTGAATATATGAAGTTTTCACCAATAGCACTGAAATGTATATAGCATTCACTGTTGTATTTTTACTTGGTTAAATTATAAATCAATACTGCTTAATTTTAATAAATTATTAGGATGTATCCACCTCCCGCTGGTGGTGATGGTGGGGGGGGGGGGGTCTGTACTAATGTTAATTACAATAATAGAGTAGTCTATGTTAATTACAATAATAGAGTAATTTGTGTAAATGTTAATTACAATAAAAGAGTAATCTGTGTTAATGTTAATTAATAGAGTAATCTGTGTTAATGTTAATTACAATAATAGGGTAATCTGTGTTAATGTTAATGACACTAATACAGTAATCTGTGTTAATGATAATAACAATAAAAATAGTAATCTGTGAATCTGTGTTAATGTTAATAACAATAATAGGGTAGTCTGTGTTAATGTTAATGACACTAATAGAGTTTCTGTGTTAATGTTAATTACAATAAAAGGATAATCTGTGTTTAAAAGGATAATCTGTGTTAATGTTAAGTACACTAATAGAGTAATCTGTGTTATTGTTAATTACAATAAAAGGGTAATCTGTGTAATTGTTAATTGCAATAATAGAGTAATCTGTGTTAATGTTAATCACAATAATAGGGTAATCTGTGTTAATGTTAATTACAATAAAAGGGTAATCTGTGTTAATGTTAATTGCAATAATACTGTAATTTGTGTTAATGTTAATCACAATAATAGGATAATATGTGTTAATGTTAATCACAATAATAGGGTAATCTGTGTTAATGTTATTTACAATAATTGGGTAATCTGTGTTAATGTTAATTGCAATAATAATAGAGTAATCTGATCTGTGTTAATGTTAATTACAATAATTGGGTAATCTGTGTTAATGTTAATTGCAATAATAATAGAGTAATCTGATCTGTGTTAATGTTAATCACAATAATAGGGTAATCTGTGTTAATGTTAATCACAGTAATAGAGTAATCTGTGTTAATGTTAATTACAATAATAGGGTAATCTGTGTTAATGGTAATTGCAATAATAGGGTAATCTGTGTTAATGTTAATAACAATAATAGGGTAATCTGTGTTAATGTTTATTACAATAATAGGGTAATCTGTGTTAATGATAATTGCAATAATAGGGTAATTTGTGTTAATGTTAATCACAATTATAGGGTAATCTGTGTTAATGTTAATCACAATATGTGTTAATGTTAATTGCAATAATAGAGTAATATGTGTTAATGTTAATTGCAATAATAGAGTAATCTGTGTTAATGTTAATCACAGTAAAAGAGTAATCTGTGTTAATGTTAATTGCAATAATAGAGTAATCTGTGTTAATGTTAATTGCAATAATAGAGTAATCTGTGTTAATGTTAATTGCAATAAAAGAGTAATCTGTGGTAATGTTAACTGCAAAAATATGGTAATCAGTGTTTATTACAATAATAGAGTAATCTGTGATAACGTGAAGGAAAAAAGTGAATACCAACTTTAGTTTAACAGTTTTGAAGACAGCAGTTGTTTAAGGAGTGAGGCTCTCCATATAGTTCTGTAAACCATTAGTTCATTGTGCATTTGGCTCATTTCACTACATGCAGATTCAGAATATTCACAATGAGGGAAGTGTTCCAAGAATTTTTCAAAACTTCCTAGTTCATGTGAATTTAATTAGTAATTATTTAAGGTGATCATGCCAATGAATATATGACATTACTGCCATCAAACGTACTTACAACAGTAGGAAGTCAACCTAATGTGTCCCTGTACAAAGTAATCATTAAAGTGCATTGGGTGAATCAGTGAATAAATCATCTATACCTATTTCAGTGATGGATGTGGCAGAACTGGCACCTACAGTCTGATAGACATGGTTCTCAACAGGATGGCTAAAGGTAAAGTATTGTGTCTGGCTGGCTGGCTGGCTGTGTCTGTCCATTCTTCTGTATGTCCTTGTTTTATTTTTTTATGTTTTTCTTTTCTTTCTTTCTGCATTCTTTAGAAATATTAACTTATATCATGCTACTCATTCCATACATTCACATGTTAAAAAAAAGAAATAATTGTTTCTTCTTGTCTGCTTTCTCTCTTCAGAAATGGCAATTTCTTAAAACATGCTTTGCATTACAGAAAGAATGAGGAAGTTTGAACTTCTTTCTTTCTTTCAAATTAGTAACTTCTTTTCATGCTTTACTTTCTATACGTTCACATATTGAAAGTTCATACTTTGGAGCCAATATCAGTGCAAAATTCTCAACAACATTTTTTTTTCACATTCTGTAATCATGTTTTATTATGTGTGCATATGAAGGTAAGGCCAAGACAGTTTGACATGTGAGGGTTAGACCAAGACAGTTGGACATGTGAGGGTTAGACCAAGACAGGCGGACATGTTAGGGTAAGGCCAAGACAAGCTGACATGTGAGGGTAATACCAAGACAGGTGGACATGTGAGGGTTAGACCAAGACAGGCGGACATGTTAGGGTAAGGCCAAGACAAGCTGACATGTGAGGGTTATACCAAGACAGGTGGACATGTGAGGGTAATACCAAGACAGGTGGACATGTGAGTGTTAGACCAAGACAGGCAGACATGTGAGGGTAAGACTTAGACAGGTGGACATGTGAGGGTAAGACTAAGACAGGTGGACATGTGAGTGTTAGACCAAGACAGGCGGACATGTCAGGGTTAGACCAAGACAGGCAGACTTGTTAGGGTAAGGCCAAGACAAGCTGACATGTGAGTGTTAGACCAAGACAGGCAGACATGTGAGGGTAAGACCAAGACAGGCGGACATGTTAGGGTAAGGCCAAGACAAGCTGACATGTGAGTGTTAGACCAAGACAGGCAGACATGTGAGGGTAAGACTAAGACAGGTGGACATGTGAGTGTTAGACCAAGACAGGCGGACATGTCAGGGTTAGACCAAGACAGGCAGACTTGTTAGGGTAAGGCCAAGACAAGCTGACATGTGAGTGTTAGACCAAGACAGGCAGACATGTGAGGGTAAGACTAAGACAGGTGGACATGTGAAGGTAATACTAAGACAGGTGGACATGTGAGTGTTACACCAAGACAGTTGGACATGTGAGGGTTAGACCAAGATAGGCAGATATGTCAGGGTTAGACCAAGACAGGCAGACTTGTTAGGGTAAGGCCAAGACAAGCTGACATGTGAGGGTTATACCAAGACAGGTGGACATGTGAGGGTAATACCAAGACAGGTGGACATGTGAGTGTTAGACCAAGACAGGCAGACATGTGAGGGTAAGACTAAGACAGGTGGACATGTGAGGGTAAGACTAAGACAGGTGGACATGTGAGTGTTAGACCAAGACAGGCGGACATGTCAGGGTTTGACCAAGACAGGCAGACTTGTTAGGGTAAGGCCAAGACAAGCTGACATGTGAGTGTTAGACCAAGACAGGCAGACATGTGAGGGTAAGACTAAGACAGGTGGACATGTGAAGGTAATACTAAGACAGGTGGACATGTGAGTGTTACACCAAGACAGTTGGACATGTGAGGGTTAGACCAAGATAGGCAGATATGTCAGGGTTAGACCAAGACAGGCAGACTTGTTAGGGTAAGGCCAAGACAAGCTGACATGTGAGTGTTAGACCAAGACAGGCAGACATGTGAGGGTAAGACTAAGACAGGTGGACATGTGAAGGTAATACTAAGACAGGTGGACATGTGAGTGTTACACCAAGACAGTTGGACATGTGAGGGTTAGACCAAGATAGGCAGATATGTCAGGGTTAGACCAAGACAGGCAGACTTGTTAGGGTAAGGCCAAGACAAGCTGACATGTGAGGGTTATACCAAGACAGGTGGACATGTGAGGGTAATACCAAGACAGGTGGACATGTGAGTGTTAGACCAAGACAGGCAGACATGTGAGGGTAAGACT
Organism: Panopea generosa; assembly: GCA_029582155.1. Taxonomy (NCBI): domain Eukaryota; kingdom Metazoa; phylum Mollusca; class Bivalvia; order Adapedonta; family Hiatellidae; genus Panopea; species Panopea generosa. The sequence continues at coordinate 52,046,502 of CM055909.1, read as the reverse complement.
AAGACAGGTGGACATGTGAGGGTAAGGCCAAGACAAGCTGACATGTGAGTGTTAGACCAAGATAGGCAGATATGTCAGGGTTAGACCAAGACAGGCAGACTTGTTAGGGTAAGGCCAAGACAAGCTGACATGTGAGGGTTATACCAAGACAGGTGGACATGTGAGGGTAATACCAAGACAGGTGGACATGTGAGTGTTAGACCAAGACAGGCAGACATGTGAGGGTAAGGCCAAGACAAGCTGACATGTGAGGGTAATACCAAGTCAGGTGAACATGTGAGGGTTAGATCAAGACAGGCAGACATGTGAGGGTAAACTAAGACAGGTGGACATGTGAGGGTAAGACTAAGACAGGTGGACATGTGAGGGTTAGACCAAGACAGTTTGACATGTGAGGGTTAGACCAAGACAAGCGGACATGTGAGGGCATGACCAAGACAGGTGGACTATCGAGGGTAAGACCAAGACAGGCAGACATGTGAGGGTAAGACCAAGACAGGCGGACATGTGAAGGCAAGGCCAAAACAAGCGGACATGTGAGGGTAAGGCCGAGAGAGGTGGACATGTGAGGGTAAGGCCAAAACAGGCAGACATGTGAGGGCAAGGCCAAGACAGGCAGACATGTGAGGGCAAGGCCAAGACAGGTGGAAATGTGAGGACAAGGCCAAGACAGGCTTACATGTGAGGATAAGGCCAAGACAGGCGGACATGTGATGGTAAGGCCAATACAGGCAGACATGTGAGGGTAAGGCCAAGATTTGCGTTTTTTAGACTAATAATTAAACTAGGAATTATGAGTTTTTGCTGCCTATTTCTATTCTTGTGTTTATTCCAGGAGCCAAGGAGATTGATATTGCTGCCACGCTGGAGCATATTAGAGACCAAAGGATGAACATGGTTAAAACAAAGGTATGAGATATTTCACCATGATAATAATGTCAGACTCCTCAGTGCTGTGAGTTGATTAAGACCAAACTCCACTGTCTTACAGTGATTTTGACCACCACACTCCTCTGTCTTACAGTGGTTTTGACCACCACACTCCTCTTTCTTACAGTGGTTTTCCAAACTCCTCTGTCTTACAGTGATTTTGACCACCACACTCCTCTTTCTTACAGTGGTTTTCCAAACGTGTCTGTCTTACAGTGATTTTAACCACCACACTCCTCTGTCTTACAGTGATTTTAACCACAACACTCCTCTGTCTTACAGTGGTTTTACAAACTCCACTGTCTTACAGTGATTTTGACCACCACACTCCTCTGTCTTACATTGATTTTGACCACCACACTCCTCTTTCTTACAGTGGTTTTACAAACTCCTCTGTCTTACAGTGATTTTGACCACCACACTCCTCTGTCTTACATTGATTTTGACCACCACACTCCTCTGTCTTACAGTGATTTTGACCACCACACTCCTCTGTCTTACATTGATTTTGAGCTTCATTCCTGTCTTATAGTGATTTTGACCACCACACTCCTCTGTCTTACAGTGATTTTTACCACTACAATCCTCTGTCTTACATTGATTTTGACCACCACACCCCTCCGTCTTACATTGATTTTCACCACCACACTCCTCTATCTGATATTGATTTTCACCACCACACTCCTTTGTCTTACATTGATTTTGACCACCACACTCCTCTGTCTTACATTGATTTTCACCACCACACTCCTCTGTCTTACAGTGATTTTGACCACCACACTCCTCTGTCTTACATTGATTTTCACCACCACACTCCTCTGTATTGAATTTATTTTGACCACCACACTCCTCTATCTTACATTGATTTTGACCATCACACTCCTCTGTATTGAATTTATTTTGACCACCACACTCCTCTATCTTACAGTGATTTTGACCACCACACTCCTCTGTCTTACATTGATTTTGACCACAACACTCCTCTGTCTTACATTAATTTTGACCACCACACTCCTCTTATCATTCAGTGATTTTGACCACCACACTCCTCTGTCTTACAGTGATTTTGACCACCACACTCCTCTGTCTTACATTGATTTTGACCACCACACTCCTCTGTATTGAATTTATTTTGACAACCACACTCCTCTGTCTTACATTGATTTTCACCACCACACTCCTCTGTCTTATATTGATTTTCACCAACACACTCCTCTGTCTTACATTGATTTTGACCACCACACTCCTCTGTCTTACATTGATTTTCACCACCACACTCCTCTGTCTTACAGTGATTTTCACCACCACACTCCTCTTTCTTACATTGATTTTGACCACCACACTCCTCTGTATTGAATTTATTTTGACCACCACACTCCTCTATCTTACAGTGATTTTGACCACCACACTCCTGTCTTACATTGATTTTGACCACCACACTCCTCTGTCTTACATTAATTTTGACCACCACACTCCTCTGTATTGAATTTATTTTGACCACCACACTCCTCTATCTTACAGTGATTTTGACCACCACACTCCTCTGTCTTACATTGATTTTGACCACCACACTCCTCTGTCTTACAGTGATTTTGACCACCACACTCCTCTATCTTACATTGATTTTGACCACCACACTCCTTTGTATTGAATTTATTTTGACCATCACACTCCTCTATCTTACAGTGATTTTGACCACCACTCTCCTCTGTCTTACATTGATTTTGACAACCACACTCCTCTGTCTTACATTAATTTTGACCACCACACTTCTCTTATCATTCAGTGATTTTGACCACCACACTCCTCTGTCTTACAGTGATTTTCACCACCACACTCCTCCGTCTTACATTGATTTTCACCACCACACTCCTCCGTCTTACATTGATTTTCACCACCACACTCCTCTGTCTTACAGTGATTTTGACCACCACACTCCTCTGTCTTACATTGATTTTGACCACGACACTCCTCTGTATTGAATTGATTTTGACCACCACACTCCTCTATCTTACAGTGATTTTGACCACCACACTCCTCTGTCTTACATTGATTTTGACCACAACACTCCTCTGTCTTACATTAATTTTGACCACCACACTCCTCTGTCTTACATTGATTTTGACCACCACATTCATCTGTCTTACAGTGATTTTGACCACCACACTCCTCTGTCTTACATTGATTTTGAGCTTCATTCCTGTCTTATACTGATTTTGACCACCACACTCCTCTATCTTACAGTGATTTTGACCACCACACTCCTCTGTCTTACATTGATTTTGACCACAACACTCCTCTGTCTTACATTAATTTTGACCACCACACTCCTCTTATCATTCAGTGATTTTGACCACCACACTCCTCTGTCTTACAGTGATTTTGACCACCACACTCCTCTGTCTTACATTGATTTTGACCACCACACTCCTCTGTATTGAATTTATTTTGACAACCACACTCCTCTGTCTTACATTGATTTTCACCACCACACTCCTCTGTCTTATATTGATTTTCACCAACACACTCCTCTGTCTTACATTGATTTTGACCACCACACTCCTCTGTCTTACATTGATTTTCACCACCACACTCCTCTGTCTTACAGTGATTTTCACCACCACACTCCTCTTTCTTACATTGATTTTGACCACCACACTCCTCTGTATTGAATTTATTTTGACCACCACACTCCTCTATCTTACAGTGATTTTGACCACCACACTCCTGTCTTACATTGATTTTGACCACCACACTCCTCTGTCTTACATTAATTTTGACCACCACACTCCTCTGTATTGAATTTATTTTGACCACCACACTCCTCTATCTTACAGTGATTTTGACCACCACACTCCTCTGTCTTACATTGATTTTGACCACCACACTCCTCTGTCTTACAGTGATTTTGACCACCACACTCCTCTATCTTACATTGATTTTGACCACCACACTCCTTTGTATTGAATTTATTTTGACCATCACACTCCTCTATCTTACAGTGATTTTGACCACCACTCTCCTCTGTCTTACATTGATTTTGACAACCACACTCCTCTGTCTTACATTAATTTTGACCACCACACTTCTCTTATCATTCAGTGATTTTGACCACCACACTCCTCTGTCTTACAGTGATTTTCACCACCACACTCCTCCGTCTTACATTGATTTTCACCACCACACTCCTCCGTCTTACATTGATTTTCACCACCACACTCCTCTGTCTTACAGTGATTTTGACCACCACACTCCTCTGTCTTACATTGATTTTGACCACCACACTCCTCTGTATTGAATTGATTTTGACCACCACACTCCTCTATCTTACAGTGATTTTGACCACCACACTCCTCTGTCTTACATTGATTTTGACCACAACACTCCTCTGTCTTACATTAATTTTGACCACCACACTCCTCTGTCTTACATTGATTTTGACCACCACATTCATCTGTCTTACAGTGATTTTGACCACCACACTCCTCTGTCTTACATTGATTTTGAGCTTCATTCCTGTCTTATACTGATTTTGACCACCACACTCCTCTGTCTTACAGTGATTTTTACCACTACAATCCTCTGTCTTACATTGATTTTGACCACCACACTCCTCCATCTTACATTGATTTTCACCACCACACTCCTCTGTCTTATATTGATTTTCACCACCACACTCCTCTGTCTTACATTGATTTTGACCACCACAATCCTCCGTCTTACATTGATTTTCACCACCACACTCCTCTGTCTTACAGTGATTTTGACCACCACACTCCTCTGTCTTACATTGATTTTGACCACCACACTCCTCTGTATTGAATTTATTTTGACCACCACACTCCTCTATCTTACAGTGATTTTGACCACCACACTCCTCTGTCTTACATTGATTTTGACCACCACACTCCTCTGTCTTACATGAATTTTGACCACCACACTCCTCTTATCATTCAGTGATTTTGAACACCACACTCCTCTGTCTTACAGTGATTTTCACCACCACACTCCTCTGTATTGAATTTATTTTGACCACCACACTCCTCTGTCTTACATTGATTTTCAACACCACACTCCTCTGTCTTTTATTGATTTTCACCACCACACTCCTCTGTCTTACATTGATTTTGACCACCACACTTCTCCGTCTTACATTGATTTTCACCTTCACACTCCTCTGTCTTACAGTGATTTTGACCACCACACTCCTCTGTCTTACATTGATTTTTACCACCACACTCCTCTGTCTTACATTGATTTTGACCACAACACTCCTCTGTCTTGCATTGATTTTGATCATCACACTTCTCTGTCTTACAGTGATTTTGACCACCACACTCCTCTGTCTTACATTGATTTTGACCACCACACTCCTCTGTCTTACATTGATTTTGACCACCACACTCCTCTATCTTACATTGATTTTGACCACCACACTCCTCTGTCTTACAGTGATTTTCACCACCACACTCATCTGTCTTACATTGATTTTGACCACCACACTCCTCTATCTTAAATTGATTTTTACCACCAAACGCCTCTGTCTTACATTGATTTTGACCACCACACTCATCTGTCTTACATTGATTTTGACCACCACACTCCTCTATCTTACATTGATTTTGACCACCACACTCCTCTGTCTTACATTGATTTTCACCACCACACTCCTCTGTCTTACATTGATTTTCACCACCACACTCCTCTGTCTTACAGTGATTTTGACCACCACACTCCTCTGTCTTACATTGATTTTGACCACCACACTCCTCTATCTTACATTGATTTTGACCACCACACTCCTCTGTCTTACATTGATTTTCACCACCACACTCCTCTGTCTTACATTGATTTTGACCACCACACTTCTATGTCTTTCAGTGATTTTGACCACCACACTCCTCTGTCTTACATTGATTTTGACCACCACACTTCTCTGTTTTATAGTGATTTTGACCACCACACTCCTCTGTCTTATAGTGATTTTGACCACCACACTTCTCTGTCTTATAGTGATTTTGACCACCACACTCATCTGTCTTACATTGATCTTGAGTTTCACTCCTGTCTTACAGAGATTTTGACCACCACACTCCTCAGTTTTACAGTGGTTTAGACCACACTCCTGCCTTACAGCGATTTTGACCACACTCTATGAATGGTGCCTTGAGTCACACTCCTCTGTCTTACAGTGATTTTGACCACACTCCATTTATTGTGACTTGAACCACACTCCTCTGTTTTACAATGATTTTGACCACACTCCATCGATGGTACCTTGAGCCACACTCCTCTGTCTTACAGTTATTTTGACCACACTCCATGTATAGTGCCTTGAGCCACACTCCTCTGTCTTACAGTTATTTTGACCACACTCCATGTATAGTGCCTTGAGCCACACTCCTCTGTCTTACAGTTATTTTGACCACACTCCATGTATAGTGCCTTGAGCCACACTTCTTTGTCTTACAGTTATTTTGATCACACTCCTCTTTCTTAAAGTGATTTTGACAACTACACTTTTCTGTCTTACAGTGATTTTGATCACATTTCATCTATGGTGCCTTGAGTGACACTCCTCTGTCTTACAGTGATTTTAGCCACATTCCATCTATGGTGCCTTGAGCCACACTCCTCTGTCTTACAGTGATTTTGATCACATTTCATCTATGGTGCCTTGAGTCACACTCCTCTGTTAAACAGTGATTTTGACTACACTCCATCTATAGAGACTTGAGTCACACTCCTCTGTCTTACAGTGATTTTGACCATATTCCATCTATGGTGCCTTGAATCACACTCCTCTGTTAAAGAGTGATTTTGACTACAACACTTCTCTGTCTTACAGTGGTTTTGACCACACTCCTCTGTCTTAAAGTGATTTTGAACACACTCCTCTGTCTTACAGTGATTTTGACTACAACAGTCCTCTATCTTACAGTAATTTTGACCACAGTCCTTTGTCTTTAAGTGATTTTGACCACACTCCTCTGTCTTACAATGATTTTGGCCACACTCCTCCGTCTTACAGTGATTTTGGCCACATTCCTCTGTCTTACAGTGATTTTGACCACACTCTTCTGTCTTATAGTGATTTTGACTTCACTGGTTCCGTCCTCAAACAAGATACATTATCTGAATATACTAAGTTGGTACTGGTTTTGTCCTCAAACAAGATACATTATCTGAATATACTTAGTTGGTACTGGTTCTGTTCCCAAACAAGATACATTATCTGCATATACTTAGTTGGTACTGGTTCTGTCCTCAAACAAGATACATTATCTGAATATACTTAGTTGGTACTGGTTCTGTTCCCAAACAATATACATTATCTGCATATACTTAGTTGGTACCGGTTCTGTCCCCAAACAAGATACATTATCTGCATACACTTAGTTGGTACCGGTTCCGTCCCCAAACAAGATACATTATCTGCATATACTTAGTTGGTACCGGTTCCGTCCTCAAACAAGATACATTATCTGCATATACTTAGTTGGTACTGGTTCTGTCCCCAAACAAGATACATTATCTGCATATACTTAGTTGGTACTGGTTCTGTCCTCAAACAAGATGCATTATCTGCATATACTTAGTTGGTACTGGTTCTGTCCCCAAACAAGATACATTATCTGCATATACTTAGTTGGTACTGGTTTTGTCCTCAAACAAGATACATTATCTGAATATACTTAGTTGGTACTGGTTCTGTTCCCAAACAAGATACATTATCTGCATATACTTAGTTGGTACTGGTTCTGTCCCCAAACAAGATACATTATCTGCATATACTTAGTTGGTACTGGTTCTATCCACAAACAAGATACATTATCTGCATACACTTAGTTGGTACCGGTTCTGTCCCCAAACAAGATGCATTATCTGCATACACTTAGTTGGTAGCGGTTCCGTCCTCAAACAATATACATTATCTGAATATACTTAGTTGGTACTGGTTCTGTCCTCAAACAAGATACATTATCTGCATATACTTAGTTGGTACTGGTTCTGTCCTCAAACGATATACATTATCTGCATATACTTAGTTAGTACCAGTTCCGTCCTCAAACAAGATACATTATCTGCATATACTTAGTTGGTACTGGTTCTGTCTTAAACAAGATACACTATCTGCATACACTTAGTTGGTACTGGTTCTGTCCACAAACAAGATAAATTATCTGCATACACTTAGTTGGTACTGGTTCTGTCCACAAACAAGATACATTATCTGCATATACTTAGTTGGTACCGGTTCTGTCCTCAAACAAGTTACATTATCTGAATATACTTAGTTGGTACTGGTTCTGTCTTAAACAAGATACATTATCTGCATACACTTAGTTGGTACTGGTTCTGTCCACAAACAAGATACATTATCTGCATACACTTAGTTGGTACCGGTTCTGTCCCCAAACAAGATGCATTATCTGCATACACTTAGTTGGTAGCGGTTCCGTCCTCAAACAATATACATTATCTGAATATACTTAGTTGGTACTGGTTCTGTCCTCAAACAAGATACATTATCTGCATATACTTAGTTGGTACTGGTTCTGTCCTCAAACGATATACATTATCTGCATATACTTAGTTAGTACCAGTTCCGTCCTCAAACAAGATACATTATCTGCATATACTTAGTTGGTACTGGTTCTGTCTTAAACAAGATACATTATCTGCATACACTTAGTTTGTACTGGTTCTGTCCACAAACAAGATACATTATCTGCATACACTTAGTTGGTACTGGTTCTGTCCACAAACAAGATACATTATCTGCATATACTTAGTTGGTACCGGTTCTGTCCTCAAACAAGTTACATTATCTGAATATACTTAGTTGGTACTGGTTCTGTCTTAAACAAGATACATTATCTGCATACACTTAGTTGGTACTGGTTCTGTCCACAAACAAGATACATTATCTGAATATACTTAGTTGGTACTGGTTCTGTCCACAGACAATATACATTATCTGCATATACTTAGTTGGTACTGGTTCTGTCCACAAACAAGATACATTATCTGCATACACTTAGTTGGTACTTGTTCTGTCCTCAAACAAGATACATTATCTGAATACACTTAGTTGGTACTGGTTCTGTCCTCAAACAATATACATTATCTGCAATTACTTAGTTGGTACTGGTTCTGTCCACAAACAAGATACATTATCTGAATATACTTAGTTGGTAGCGGTTCTGTCTCAAACAAGATACATTATCTGCATATACTTAGTTGGTACTGGTTCTGTCCCCAAACAAGATACATTATATGAATATACTTAGTTGGTAGCGGTTCTGTCTCAAACAAGATACATTATCTGCATATACTTAGTTGGTACTGGTTCTGTCCCCAAACAAGATACATTATCTGAATATACTTAGTCTTACAGTGGTTTTGACTGCACTCCTCTGTCTTATGAAATTTGTCTGCATAGTTTATTTTGACCAATTGAGTGAGGAATGTAAGTACATATAGTTTTTGTCTGAGTATTTCCCAAATGACCTCAATGTATGACCCATAATGGGTTTAAAATAACATTCTACTCACGTCACATATTAAATTAATTGAATAATAGATAATCCACAAATTTAAATGAGGTGTACTTTTGTTTCTGTCTTCAGGAGCAGTTCCAGTTTGCCCTGGCTGCAGTTGCCGAGGAAGTACACGCCATTCTGAAAGCTCTCCCCCAGTAACAGACAAGTCGCATGACTTTACCGAACTTTAGAAATCACATGACACTGCAATAGCAGTCATATTAAGATATGAATATAAACACTTTGTGAAACTTTATTCTTGTTGAATGTTATATTATATATGGAATATTAAACATATTTGATGACTTGTTTTAAAATGTATAGTGATTGTTATGATTGTTTTGCATAATCAGATTGTACTCTCACCTCCATTGTTATTTTGATTATTTATTTTTATTGTTTTTCTTCAAAAATTAAAAAAATCTTAATTCATGTACTTGGTATTTTATTGGACAGTATAAAGTGATAAAATTTGACTTCAGAAAATCATCAAAAATTCGAAGTCTGAAAAAAAGATCATTTGTTACAGACCATGTCAGCGGATATTATGATAACTTCAAATTGAATTTATCCATGGTTATAGCTTACACCTTGCTGCATTAAAAGCATTTTCAGCTATAGATAGATCTGTGAAATTTATATAAAAAATATATATGTATATCAAGTTATCTTTGCTTATTGATTTGAGAATTAAATCTTTTGCGTTTGATTTTTTAGATTTTTACTCCGTTTCAGTAAAATGGTTTACTTACAGGTATTGGTGTGAATACTGCAGATGAGAGGAGTTATTTAAAGCTGAAGTCCAATTGATAGTATCAACTGTTGTATAATAAGTAGTTGATGAACCACTTTACTTAATAATCATTTATATTACACTCGATTAGTAATTCATCATCACATATATAGATATATAATGTTATGTTGAAGAGGGACACATGTGCAATGATTTTGTAATAATTATATACACAACTGTTAAATAAGTCATCTAATTGTGGAGCAAATTGTTCAGTCCGGTGGCAGAACATTAGACTCAAATGGACAGGTTAACAAGACCCCAATCTCCAGCCACAGCACTGTGTTCTGTCCTCAAACAATATACATTATCTGCATACACGAAATTGGTACTGGTTCTGTCTACAAACAAGATTCATTATCTGCATATACTTAGTTGGTACTGGTTCTGTCTACAAACAAGATTCATTATCTGCATATACTTAGTTGGTACTGGTTCTGTCCTCAAACAAGTTACATTATCTGCATACACTTAGTTGGTACTGGTTCTGTCTACAAACAAGATTCATTATCTGCATATACTTAGTTGGTACTGGTTCTGTCCTCAAACAAGTTACATTATCTGCATACACTAAGTTGGTACTGGTTCTGTCTACAAACAATATTCATTATCTGCATATACTTAGTTGGTACTGGTTCTGTCCTCAAACAAGTTACATTATCTGCATACACTTAGTTGGTACTGGTTCTGTCCACAAACAAGATACATTATCTGCATAAACTTAGTTGGTACTGGTTCTGTCCTCAAACAATATACATTATCTGCATACACTTAGTTAGTACTGGTTCTGTCCACAAACAAGATACATTATCTGCATACACTAAGTTGGTACTGGTTCTGTCCTTAAACAAGATACATTATCTGCATACACTAAATTGGTACTGGTTCTGTCTACAAACAAGATTCATTATCTGCATATACTTAGTTGGTACTGGTTCTGTCTACAAACAAGATTCATTATCTGCATATACTTAGTTGGTACTGGTTCTGTCCTCAAACAAGTAACATTATCTGCATACACTAAGTTGGTACTGGTTCTGTCTACAAACAAGATTCATTACCTGCATATACTTAGTTGGTACTGGTTCTGTCCTCAAACAAGTTACATTATCTGCATACACTAAGTTGGTACTGGTTCTGTCCACAAACAAGATACATTATCTGCATAAACTTAGTTGGTACTGGTTCTGTCCTCAAACAATATACATTATCTGCATACACTTAGTTGGTACTGGTTCTGTCCGCAAACAAGATACATTATCTGCATACACTAAGTTGGTACTGGTTCTGTCCTCAAACAAGATACATTATCTGCATATACTTAGTTGGTACTGGTTCTGTCCACAAACAAGATACATTATCTGCATATACTTAGTTGGTACTGGTTCTGTCCTCAAACAAGTTACATAATCTGCATACACTAAGTTGGTACTGGTTCTGTCCACAAACAAGATACATTATCTGCATATACTTAGTTGGTACTGGTTCTGTCCACAAACAAGATACATTATCTGCATATACTTAGTTGGTACTGGTTCTGTCCTCAAACAATATACATTATCTGCATACACTTAGTTGGTACTGGTTTTGTCCGCAAACAAGATACATTTTCTGCATACACTTAGTTGATACTGGTTCTGTCCTCAAACAAGATACATTATCTGCATACACTTAGTTGGTACCGGTTCTGTCCGCAAACAAGATACATTATCTGCATATACTTAGTTGGTACCGGTTCTGTCCTCAAACAAGATACATTATCTGCATAGACTAAGTTGGTACTGGTTCTGTCCGCAAACAAGATACATTATCTGCATAGACTTAGTTGGTACTCGTTCTGTCTGCAAACAAGTTACATTATCTGCATACACTTAGTTGGTACTTGTTCTGTCCGCAAACAAGATACATTATCTGCATACACTTAGTTGGTACTGGTTCTGTCCTCAAACAAGATACATTATCTGCATATACTAAGTTGGTACCGCTTCTGTCCTCAAACAAGATACATTATCTGCATATACTTAGTTGGTACCGGTTCTGTCCGCAAACAAGATACATTATCTGCATATACTTAGTTGGTACTGGTTCTCTCTGCAAACAAGATACATTATCTGCATATACTTAGTTGGTACCTGTTCTGTCCACAAACAAGAAACATTATCTGCATATACTTAGTTGGTACTGGTTCTGTCCTCAAACAAGTTACATTATCTGCAAACACTAAGTTGGTACCGGCTCTGTCCATAAACAAGATACATTATCTGCATATATTTAGTTGGTACCGGTTCTGTCCACAAACAAGATACATTATCTGCATATACTTAGTTGGTACCAGTTCTGTCCACAAACAAGATACATTATCTGCATATACTTAGTTGGTACCGGTTCTGTCCACAAACAAGATACATTATCTGCATATACTTAGTTGGTACCGGTTCTGTCCACAAACAAGATACATCATCTGCATATACTTAGTTGGTACCGGTTCTGTCCACAAACAATACACATTATCTTCATTTACTTAGTTGGTACTGGTTCTGTCCACAAACAAGTTACATTATCTGCATAGTAATACTTAGTTTGTATTGGTTGTTTCCAGGAAGACATCTGATGAGGTTTGTCTGAGTTGTAAGAACAACCAATGTAAAATAAATATGTTTGAAACAATTTGGTTTCTAATTGGACTGACATTAAATATGTTGTTTTTAAGTTCAGGTAAATGGAGGTCATTAATCAAAGTATTACTTAGGGAAGAAATTTATACCACATGAAACATAATAAAATAATTAAACGTATTTTACAATTTTAATTGTTCTTTGAATTATCTATTGATTATTAAACAATTTTCTGTCTATTTGTAGCTCTGTGATGATACAGTTTATATACTTGTTAAAGTTCTTCAATTTTTTTACCGATATGATTAACCATAACATGCCTTTTATGTGTGTCATACACTTGAACAATAAGCTGTCTGGTACATGTTACCTCTACATTATATGCATTGTGTGTTACTCATCTCAATAAGGCTTTATACCAATATAGGTCACTACTACATATAAAATCAACTTGATATAACTTTAAAAAGAGCTATTGTGTAAATTGGTTTCTTTAACATACATTTTATATGTGTATTACGTCATTTATCCAGTGCATGAACTTTTGTTTAATGTAGGTTTCTTTTATGTGTATTGCACACTTAATAAAGTTTAGCTGATATAAACTTCTTTCACATTTAGTTATACGACACACATTTGAAAAGCATAGCTAATAGAAGATACTTTATATATATTGAAATTATGTGTATATCTCTATTTAATATTTAACTGATATGTGTATCAGACCATAAACTGATAACAGCTACTTTTACAAATAATATATTATAATAGCTTCTTTTACATATAATATATTATAATAGCTTCTTTTACATATAATTTATGATAATAGCTTCTTTTACATATAATATATGATAATAGTTTCTTTTACATATAATTTATGATAATAGCTTCTTTTACATATAATATATTATAATAGCTTCTTTAACATATAATTTATGATAATAGCTACATTTACATATAATTTATGATAATAGCTACTTTTACATATGATAATTACTTCTTTTACATATAATTTATGATAATAGCTTCTTTTACATATAATTTATGATAATAGCAACTTTTACATATAATTTATGATAACAGTTACTTTAACATATAATTTATATGCGTAACACCCACCGTCTGAAGCCATAGACTGATAACAGCTACTTTTACATATAACTTATGATAATAGCTACTTTTACATATAATTTATGATAATAATTACTTTAACATATTACTTATATGTGTAACACCCACCGTCTGAGGGCATAGACTGATAACAGCTACTTTTATATATAATTTATGATAATAGTTACTTTTTAGCTTGCCCGGACGAAGTCCAAGGAGAGCTATTACCATGACCCCATCGTCGTCGGCGGCGGCGTCTGTAGACACCCAGGTTAAACTTTTGTGTTTAAGTTTAAGATATTTATGCAACCACTCATTGGATGTGAATTAAACTTTGCATGTGTGTTCTTCATCATCAATTGAACACACAGAGACAAGAACCATAACTCTGGATTACATTTTGGCACAGTTATGGCCCTTTTTTGACTTAGACACCCAGGGGCGAGCTTTGTTGTCTTCTGACAATTCTTGTACATATAATTGGTGGTACTAGTTCCATTTGCATATATTTTATATGTGTAACACCCACCGTCTGAAGCCATAAACTGATTACAGCTACTTTTACATATAATTTATGATAATAGTTACTTTTGCATAATATTTATGGTTATAGTTACTTTTGCATATAATTTATGCTTATAGTTACTTTTGCATATAATTTATGGTAATAGTTACTTTTGCATATAATTTATGGTAATAGTTACTTTTGCATATAATTCATGATTATAGTTACTTTTGCATATAATTTATGGTTAAAGTTACTTTTGCATATAATTTATGGTAATAGTTACTTTTGCATATAACTTATGGTAATAGTTACTTTTGCATGTAATTCATATGTAACCCACAGAAAAGAATTGTTATCAATATAGACTTCTTTAAAACATATTAGTAATAAATAATATTTACATTTATTATAATATCCCCATATAATAAACTCTGCAGGGAATAACAGAGAAAGTTTATACAGAAAAATTATCGCCCACCGAAAACATATTGATATTAATTATACATTTATCTCTACTTTTGTACGTGATTTTTTGGGGGGCATCGGGGGAATGGGTAAAATGGAAAGAAAGCTTTTTAAGTCTGGAAAGAACTTATTAATGGAAAGTTCCTAAAATAACTTTAAAACTATTTTTTTAATTAATGGATAAGCTCAGAATTGAAATGTTTTGTTTTGGGTTTTTTTGTTCTAAAAAAACAGTTTCCAGTTGTCATTGTTGCTCATTGTTGGTAACAAGATTAAAAAATATATTGGAATAATTATAAAATCTTTAAGATATCATAAATGACATTCATTATGGTGGTAATTTATGTTAATTTATGATGCTTCACATTTCCGGGGTTTTTAATACACTGCAATAGTTTATAACATGGTCAATGGAAAGTATGATTGACAGTTTTTTGTTAAATTTATATAGTTATCATTACTAAAGCATTGAGAAAAATAATATCAGAATATTATTAAGAGGAAATAATCAAAGCTTTTGTTTATTACCTTAAAAAAGGGAAGTTGTGAAATGGGTGTTTAGTGTTCATATATCAATGCTATTGGAGTTATGCGACTTTGTATATTTTAAAGTCTTTACAGTTGTGAATTCATGAATTGACTGGGTGTTGGTAGTCAAGGACTTAATTATCCTTGGATTTAATGGGACTTATATATTTCATTGGCCATTTGAGAGGAGGCAGGTGTATGCCAGTGCATGTGTGTGTGGTGGTGGGGGTAGGGGATTGACAGTGTTTTTCATGTGGTGAGCTTCTTCTATATACTGGTACCATTTAATGAAATATCAAGACCGTCATTAAACAGTATCCGCATTCACTGTTTCCCATTTCAGTTTTCAGCGCATATTAACCTGTATTAAGCAACACCCTGTCTTAGAATGCCACTTTTCTCCTTCATTTGACTGGCTGCTTCACACCGGTTTAACTGTATTTAGACAGCATATTGTAACAAGACAGAATCATGATGAAAAAATTTATATTGAATTGTTGAATTTTATAATATAGGATACAGTATATAATTTATACAAGAGGTTATAAATTATTAAATCATTTGACAAAATTCTGTTATTTTTATTGAACAATATTTGACTGTAACTAGTTAAATAATGTAATATGAAATGTTAAAATAGTATTGGGTACAGTCAAGTATGTTAAATATTATTGGGTACAGTCAAATATGTTAAATATTATTGGGTACAGTCAAGTATGTTAAATATTATTGGGTACAGTCAAATATGTTAAATATTATTGGGTACAGTCAAGTATGTTAAATATTATTGGGTACAGTCAAATATGTTAAATATTATTGGGTACAGTCAAGTATGTTAAATATTATTGGGTACAGTCAAATATGTTAAATACTATTAGGTACAGTCAAGTATGTTAAATATTATTGGGTAGTCAAATATTTTAAATATTATTGGGTACAGTCAAGTATGTTAAATATTATTGGGTACAGACAAATATGTTAAATATTATTGGGTACAGTCAAGTATGTTAAATATAATTGGTTACAGTCAAGTATGTTAAATATTATTGGGTACAGTCAAATACATTAAATATTATTGGGTATACAGTCAAATATGTAAAATGTCCTTGGGTAAAGTCTAATACATTAAATATAATTGAGTACAGTTAAATATGTTTAATATAATTTGGTACAGTCAAATATGTAAAATATAATTTGGTACAGTTAAGTATGTAAAATATAATTGAGTACAATTAATATGTTTAATATAATTTGGTACAGTCATAATATGTAAAATATAATTTGGTACAGTCAAATATATAAAATATAATTTGGTACAGTCAAATATGTAAAATATAATTTGGTACAGTCAAATATGTAAAATATTATGGAGTACAGTTAAATATGTTAAATATAATATGGTACAGTGACTTTACAAGTAATTCTTCTTTTGTTGGTAAATTTCTGGTATGATTATGTATACTGCATACCTCTAAATAAATGCCCTGCCACATTTGTATGGTTTCTAATCAATGTAGTTTTCAATTCTGGTTAAAAACATTTTAATAAATGCCTCATTATCAGCAGCGTCCGCTGTTTTACACACAATTCATACAAATATGGACAACAATTTTTTTGTTTGTGGTAATAAGCCCACCTCTCTCCTCCACCATTTTCAATCAAACAATCACCCGGTCACAGCCGGGATCGTCAATCAAACAATCACCGAGTGACAGCCGGGATCGTCAATCTTTTCTCACCACTGATTTAAGTGGGAAAGTTATCAGTTACTTGCAGAGATTGATGTGCTTCAGTAATGAATTCCAGGAATGAGTGATTAGGTAAACTGAATTTCTCTTAGCTCCTGATGGCATAAAATATGACTCTAAATATTCAAACAAACACTCAAAACTTTTGCAAACTTCACTGACATTTGGTTTATTTATTTGGGGGTATAAAGTACTCGTTTTTTTCTTAATTTTATGAAGCAATATATAAGAAGTCAACAGTGAAGATGTACGATTTAAAGTGTGAAATAGGGAACCTAAATGAAGTAGTCCTTGTAGTTTAGAAGGATTGGGTACTGAGGCTGTAAGACTCCAGCAATATTTTGAAAAATAACAAAAACAGTTAAAATCTTCTCATCTGTATATCTTTGTGTTATCATGTGTAGTAGCTATAAGTATTTGTGAATGTTGTGTATGTATAGATATCACTTGTTAATTATTCCTTATAATAGACAGTCCTAAAGTTATCCCTGTTACAGATATCTCTTGTAAAAACAACTGTTAAGTTTTTACTATTTTAATCCATTTTATTGTATGTTAGTTTCTCTCTTATCTCATTGTCTATGGTGCCTGTGCTGTACAATTTATTTTTAAAAATTCTAAAATCTTGACAGCATAATATTATGGTTAATTATCCCCTGCCTTTCACATACATGGATGTTATTGAGATTGTTTATTATTCAATTGGTTTGTCCGTTTGTCTGTTCAAACTACAATTACCACTGAGGTTTCTCTGAAATTAGCTACATGAACTCGGTGTTGTTTTTTATAAACTTGAACAGTGTTGATGCATAATCACACTGATGTTATTTTCTTTAAGCTGTTCAGATAGTGAGAGGTTGAGGGAATACGTAACTGGAAACTATCACCAAAATAAAAGATTTAAAAAAATCATGCTTATAACAGAGATTCCTTTTCAACAAAAGCAACATATTTCAATGTTATACATGTACTGTTGTTAGTTTTCTGGTTGTTAATCAGAATGCATGAATGTCTTTATTGTCATGCTTGTAATTATTTACAAATACAGGAAGTTAAACCAAATATAAATATCAAACGAAACATTCATGAAGGGGAATATTTTGCGACTTGTCACAATCATATGCATTATATAAGCACTTAAACTAGTTTTGCTCCAAAAACACGAAATATCAAATGAAATCTAAAGAGTTGAGGAAAATCTCAGCTAGAGAAATTGAGATTTTTGAGTTAAGAAATATCTCAATTTCTCTAGCTGAGATTTTCCTCAACTAAAAAAATAAATTTCTCTAATCGAGAACGTCACCTGTTGCATGGTAAATGACAACACAGAATGGATGTCACAACAAATCTTTACTCATTAGTAAAGGATAACATGCAAAAATGATCAATGTAAATGAATAATAGCATTTCAGAAATTTGAGTGAAGTCAAATCTCAAGTTGAAATGTGTAGTGAAATGAGGGCCATGTAGGAAATATAAAATGTTTCATGAAAAAAAGAGAAATTCAGCTTTTAATAAATACAAGTTATAGTTGAAGTTTGGTTGGAAAAGTGATATACCAATACTATCTTTACAAATATTATTTATTTTTTTAGTTGGTTGGTCATAATATTTAGGTTTTAGACTATATTGGCATGTATTCAAATATTTGATCTTACAAATACATGTAGTCATATGACGTTGTTAAAGTTGCAAAATTAAATTTTGGCTCAATTTAATGTTGAGATTTTAAAAATGTTAAAAAATATAATGGTTTCTGACAAGGGATAGTTTTATTTGAGTCTTATTCCTCCCCCTAAAAATGACAATCATTTTTTTTTTCAGTAAAACATTATTCAGTGCAAGAGACACGACTTAATGCAATCTGTAACTTGCATTTATAATTTTTATCAAAAATATATATTTTTAATTTGATAAAATTTTCACAAATCTGAAATTACAAGTATGGAACTTTTTTGCATGTTTCTCTGTTGTTGAAGTTTGTCAACCTATGGCAAACATAGAAGAAATTACAAAAATAGCTACAAAATGGTCTTAATTATTAATACATTTCTGCTAGTTTGAATTTTTCATTTTTCTTAAATTCAGGAATAAGATGAAAAAAAGATTATATGAATTCATAATTTATTTTATATAAAGTACCATTCTTCCCAATTTGATAATTAACAAAAAAAATATTTCTATGAAGTGAAATAAACATTCGCTACGAGAGTTACCAAACCTGTAGGTTAAAATGTTGTCATAGAAACAGACTGTCATACATATTTCATAAAGTTCCACCTACAACAGTAACATTTGTATTGGTTTAATCTATTTCTATTTTTGGATTTTCTTGATTGCTATATTTAGAACAATAATTATCATCATGAAGGTGTTTACTGTTGTAACTGTGGTACCATTGTCATCAAGAAGTAAATAAAGTTATATCTGGGCAATCTGATGCAATTGTTGTTTTTCATGATTTTTCTCCGCAATCATATTTCCTTATATCACACCTGTCGTCACCTTACACTCATTTCACAATTTTCAACTCTAAGCTATCATCTCCTTACACACAGTTCACAATTCTCATTTTTCATTTCCTTACACGCATCTCACAATTCTCATTTCTTATCTCACAACTGTAATCACCAAACAAGCATCTCGCAATTCTAATATCACAACTATCATCACCTAACACGCATCTCACAATTTTCATCTAACACGCATCTCACAATTTTCATCTAACACGCATCTCATAATTCTCATGTAACATGCATCTCATAATTCTCATGTAACACATCATCTACTAACAAGCAGCTCACAGATCTCATCT
The DNA here is from genome assembly GCA_029582155.1 of Panopea generosa. Classification (NCBI taxonomy): domain Eukaryota; kingdom Metazoa; phylum Mollusca; class Bivalvia; order Adapedonta; family Hiatellidae; genus Panopea; species Panopea generosa. The sequence continues at coordinate 52,026,444 of CM055909.1, read as the reverse complement.
CACAACTAACATCATCTAAAACACATCACACAATTCTCATCTTTCATCTTACAACTATCATTACTTAACGAGCATCTCACAATTCGCATCCATTATCTCACAACTATTAACTCCTAACACGCATATCACAGTTTTCAGCTCTCATCTCACAGCTATCATCACCTAACACACATTTCACAATTCTCATCTCACAGCTATCATTACCTAACACATATTACACAATTCTCATCTCACAACTATCATCTCCTAACATGCATTTCACAATTCTCATCCCACAGCTATCATCACCTAACACACATTTCACAATTCTCATCTCACAGCTATCATTACCTAACACACATTTCACAATTCCCATCTCGCAACTATCATCTCCTAACATGCATTTCACAATTCTCATCCCACAGCTATCATCACCTAACACACATTTCACAATTCTCATCTCGCAACTATCATCTCCTAACATGCATTTCACAATTCTCATCTCACAGCTGTCATCACCTAACACACATTTTACAATTCTCATCTCACAGCTATCATCACCTAACACACATTTCACAATTCTCATCTCACAGCTATCGTCACCGAATACACATTTCACAATTCTCATTTCACAGCTATCATCACCTAACACACATTTCACAATTCTCATCTCACAGCTATCGTCAACTAACACACATTTCACAATTCTCATCTCACACCTATCGTCACCTAACACACATTTCACAATTCTCATCTCACAACTATCATCACCTAACACACATTTCACAATTTTCATCTCACAGCTATCATCACCTAACACACATTTCACAATTCTCATCTCACAACTATCATCACCTAACACACATTTCACAATTCCCATCCCACAGCTATCATCACCTACATGTAACACACATTTCACAATTCTCATCTCACAGCTGTCATCACCTAACACACATTTCACAATTCTCATCTCACAACTATCATCTCCTAACATACATTTCACAATTCTCATCCCACAGCTATCATCACCTAACACACATTTCACAATTCTCATCTCGCAGCTATCGTCACCTAACACACATTTCACAATTCTCATCCAACAGCTATCATCACCTAACACATTTAACAATTCTCATCCCACATCATTCATCACCTAACACACATTTCACAATTCTTATCTCACATCATTCATTACCTAACACACATTTCACAATTCTCATCTGACAACTATCATCTCCTAACATGCATTTCACAATTCTCATCCCACAGCTATCATCACCTAACACACATTTCACAATTCTCATCTCGCAACTATCATCACCTAACACACATTTCACAATTCTCATCCCACAGCTATCATCACCTAACACACATTTTACAATTCTCATCTCGCAACTATCATCACCTAACACACATTTCACAATTCTCATCTCACAGCTATCATCACCTAACACACATTTCACAATTCTCATCCCACAGCTATCATCACCTAACACACATTTCACAATTCTCATCCCACAGCTATCGTCACCTAACACACATTTCACAATTCTCATCTCACAGCTATCGTCACCTAACACACATTTCACAATTCTCATCTCGCAACTCATCACCTAACACGCATTTCACAATTCTCATCTCACAACTATCATCACCTAACACACATTTCACAATTCTCATCCCACAGCTATCATCACCTAACACACATTTACAATTCTCATCTCGCAACTATCATCACCCAACACACATTTCACAATTCTCATCTCACAACTATTATCACCTAACACACATTTCACAATTCTCATCCCACAACTATCGTCACCTAACACACATTTCACAATTCTCATCTCACAACTATCATCACCTAACACACATTTCACAATTCTCATCACACAGCTATCGTCACCTAACACACATTTCACAATTCTCATCCCACAACTATCATCACCTAACACATATTTCACAATTCTCATCCCACAACTATCATCAACTTACACACATTTCACAATTCTCATCTCACAACTACAGACCCTAAACCGCTCAAGTACCCCAATTGCACGCAAACGGAGTGCACTCAGAGCGTAAGCGGAGCGCGAGCGTAGCGCAGACGGAGCGCGAACGGAGCGCAGATTGAGCGCTGACGGAGAGGACATGGGCCGTTAGCAAACGCTGGATTTTGAATGATAAACGCACTCCTGAACGCATGAAATAGATCGAGTGCACTCAGACACGCTGAATGCACTCAGATACGCTGAGTGCACTCAGATGCGCTGTATACGCGAGACACAGTAAGATAACTGATAACAGAACTATTCGTGCGCTACTGAGTGCACTCGTTCATTCGGATATACTCTTTTTTTATTATTTGATCGTGAAGTCGATACTTAAAATCGAGATAAAAAATAAATTTTCTTTCACATAAATATAAACCATGTAGTTTATATAAATGTTTTACTGTAAAACGCATGATAAAACTTATTTTGGTCAACAATTTATCAATTATAACATAAATATCAATATTTAGCTGATCAATACAATAATGTTTAAAATACCTATTATACAATAGACGACCTATTAATGGTTATCTACGGTTTCAAGGCTCATTAGTTGCATGTTTAAGCATGATTTGATTTGCGCAACAAAAATATAAATAATTATATATATTGTGTAAATAACAATTCGTTATTCAAAGATGTTATTTGCCGTGTTATTTCGATATAAATTAGTACTGCTCCAAATACAAAAATATCAAAGCATGCGTGAATCAAACAAAAAAAAAATATGCGTAAAATTATATGATTATGATTCTATTTGTTTGGGTATTTCGGCAAAATAAAAATTACCAATTTTCAATTTAATTTGGACTTTAGTTTTATATTTTCCCCAAACATAGTTATACTGAGTTTGTGCTTAGTTGTGAACAAATCTACGTAAAACTGTTATATTGCAATTAAAGTGGAAACATTATACTCGTGCACATCTCATTAAAATAATAATAATAAATTAATTGTATTCTAAAATATAAAGTGGGTCAGTAGTACAGCGGATAGGGTGCTGGCTTCAGACGGCAGAGGTCGCGAGTTTGACACAGGTTTTACCCGACCTCTCGAAACACAATTCAGTACCAGATCTAATGAGGGAATGCACTGGAAACAATATGCATAAGCTCCAAGCTTACTTCACAATCAAGCTAAAAAAATTTATGTAAAATAAATGTATGTATACCAAATTAACAGAACAGACCGCAATAACACATTAGACATAGGAAATAAAAACTAGCAAACGTAAATTTCTAGGTGGCCTTTTTGAGGTTGTGATTTTATATTGACTAAAGAACAGCTTTTGATCATGAGGAAGGTTTAAATAAACAAAAAAGAACATGTATTCACTGCCTATAAAATAGTAAATAATTATATTGTTTTCCCGCTTTCCTACAAAATCGATACGCAACAATTAAGCCACTATAAAAGTTGTAAAAGGGGCAACAAGTAATAAATGACAACAATAATAATAATAATAATAATAATAATAATAATTATAATAATAAAGAAGAAAAAATACTCAGATAATAATAATATGATATATAATAATATAATAATAAAGTAATATAGCAATAATAACAATAATATTAGTAATAATAGTAATAAATAATAATAAAATATGTAATAGATATTAATAATAATGATGATAATAATAAAATCTGCATATTTAAATATTGATTTTGACTATATATTTCTTATCCAATCACATGCCGCGGGTTAAATAAAGATTCATTCATCTGGCACAAATTATAATCAAAATGAAAATTACACACCGGCAGGGTTCTTTGTGATCAATGGACCGATAAATCACCAATTAACTATTTATTGACACACATGTGGTTCTCACCATGGGTATCTGTTTTGATGATTGCCATGCAACTCTGCCTTCATTATAGTAATTAAACTGTTATATTAATTGTGAACGACTGACCAGATGCACGTACGCACGTATCCAATATAAAAGCTATGACAAATCAATAAGTCAACATGTATATTATAATAATAGCTCCAATGATAATAATATTTAAAAAAAATAAAACAAATAATAAAAGTAAAAATAATACAAATAAGATACTACATTTTTACAAGGAATTATTTAGAGACATGTCTTTATTTTTTATTAGTTTTAAAATTGTAGGATTGTTATTATTTTGTAAATTAACAATTCTGATCTGTTTTTTATACGTAATCGCTATGGCAGCTGTGGTAAAATGACAGCCCTGAATACACATCCCTTTATACGTGTATGTCACACTTTCTACCATTCACTCAGAACTGGCGTGGGGTTTTCGGTTCGTTAATTTAATGATATTAAGATCATGATATTTACATACTAAATTGTTCTAAAACTTCGAATAACCAATATCTTAAATGTTTTTTTATTTGTTGTTAATTGGCTGGCAGTTTTTCTTTTTTTTTCTTTTCTTTTCAATCACATAATGTTGGCTCAATTAAAATTCATCCATCTGGCACGAATTACAATCAAAATGAAATCATACATATCTTCCGTGGTCAATAGACCGATAAGTCACCACTTTAGCATATAACTTAATTGACACGGCTCTCACTGGCATGTGACATAACGTAATTAACACCACGGGTGTGTTGCTGCGTGTCATATAATTAGTGGTATAGCACAGTGGGTGTAGTTTCAAACAAGTTTAATATAGTTTGTCATTTTAAATAATATATTAACATAAAGCATACTATCAGTAAAAGATTAATTTGAGAAACCCACTGAAAAAAGTTCATTGCAAGTATATTTATATACATAATGATAACGAAAATAATTATAAAAACTTAAAATATCAGAATTTCTTTTTTTTAAGTTTAGTGAAGCCACATTTGGACTCAAATCGAGAAAAAACACTACAAGATTATTATTTTTCAAAAATCATTTATTATAATGTCGAATTGCATCGCACGGATTATAGTAAATTTTTCATCACCCATGCAGTGCATATTATTGATTATAAAGCTTATTTTAGTTTGAACATTAACAAAACCAGTGATATATCCACATGTTGTTAAGTCACTGCTTACACTGAGCAGATTTATGGATTATCATAAGGCCAACGAGGTATCAACAGTATGGAATTATTAATTAAATTTAATTATTAATAACAATATATATTATTTAGTTTATGTTGATGATGTATATGTACATTTTGTGGACAAACTTTATTGCTTTCCTGTAACAAACGGCTTACGGTATATCAAAGAAGATACTGACGCAAACAAATGTCGGTCTGGATGACAGAAGCCGGTATAACGTGCGATATTCTTTGATCACCCAGACCACTGATCACATATCAAAACATAGACACTTCCGTTAAACATGCCTACTATCGATACTTGTTCAACCTTTCGCCCAGCGGGTGACATAATCTGTAGACAAACAATCGGATTATGAATTAATTTACCTTGACTAAATCTCATGAATACATTTAATTGCTCCATTGGAACAGATTAAATTAAAAAGTCAATATAGAATCATTTTAAAGAGTTGAGATGTTGCGATTGGTTATGGCCCGGAAACAGAACTGAGCGAACTGAACGCTGAGTGAACGCTGAACGAAGCGAACGCTAAGAGGAGTATTAAATAGAGCACTCAACTATACAGCGCTCGTGAGCGATTTCTTGCGTTTGTGAGTGCATTAAATTAACCGCGTTTAATCGAGTACATGCAAACGGAGCGCGAACGGAGCGCGAACTAAGCGCGAACGGAGTGCAAACTGAGCGCAAACGGAGCGCAAACGGAGTGCAATTATGGGGTACTTGAGCGGTTTAGGGTCTGTATCATCACCTAACACACATTTCACAATTCTCATCCCACAGCTATCATCACCTAACACACATTTCACAATTCTCATCCCACAGCTATCATCACCTAACACACATTTCACAATTCTCATCTCACAGCTATCGTCACCTAACACACATTTCACAATTCTCATCTCACAGCTATCATCACCTAACACACATTTCACAATTCTCATCTCACAGCTATCGTCAACTAACACACATTTCACAATTCTCATCTCACACCTATCGTCACTTAACACACATTTCACAATTCTCATCACTAACACACATTTCACAATTCTCATCACTAACACACATTTCACAATTCTCATCTCACAGCTATCATCACCTAACACACATTTCACAGTTCTCATCTCACAACTATCATCACCTAACACACATTTCACAATTCTCATCCCACAGCTATCATCACCTACATTTAACACACATTTCACAATTCTCATCTCACAGCTGTCATCACCTAACACACATTTCACAATTCTCATCTGACAACTATCATCTCCTAACATGCATTTCACAATTCTCATCCCGCAGCTATCATCACCTAACACACATTTCACAATTCTCATCTCGCAACTATCATCACCTAACACACATTTCACAATTCTCATCACACAGCTATCATCACCTAACACACATTTTACAATTCTCATCTCGCAACTATCATCACCTAACACACATTTCACAATTCTCATCTCACAACTATTATCACCTAACACACATTTCACAATTTTCATCACACAGCTATCATCACCTAACACACATTTCACAATTCTCATCTCGCAACTGTCATCACCTAACACTCATTTCATAATTCTCATCTCACAGCTATCATCACCTAACACACATTTCACAATTCTCATCCCACAGCTATCGTCACCTAACACACATTTCACAATTCTCATCTCAAAGCTATCGTCACCTTACACACATTTCACAATTCACATCTCGCAACTCATCACCTAACACCAATTCACAATTCTCATCTCACAACTATCATCACCTAACACACATTTCACAATTCTCATCCCACAGCTATCATCACCTAACACACATTTACAATTCTCATCTCGCAACTATCATCACCCAACACACATTTCACAATTCTCATCTCACAACTATTATCACCTAACACACATTTCACAATTCTCATCCCACAACTATCGTCACCTAACACACATTTCACAATTCTCATCGCACAACTATCGTCACCTAACACACATTTCACAATTCTCATCACACAGCTATCGTCACCTAACACACATTTCACAATTCTCATCCCACAACTATCATCACCTAACACATATTTCACAATTCTCATCTCGCAACTGTCATCACCTAACACTCATTTCATAATTCTCATCTCACAGCTATCATCACCTAACACACATTTCACAATTCTCATCCCACAGCTATCGTCACCTAACACACATTTCACAATTCTCATCTCAAAGCTATCGTCACCTTACACACATTTCACAATTCTCATCTCGCAACTCATCACCTAACACGCATTTCACAATTCTCATCTCACAGCTATCGTCACCTAACACGCATTTCACAATTCTCATCCCACAGCTATTGTCACCTAACACACATTTCACAATTCTCATCCCACAGCTATCATCACCTAACACACATTTCACAATTCTCATCTCACAACTATCATCACCTAACACACATTTCACAATTCTCATCCCACAACTATCATCACCTAACACACATTTCACAATTCTCATCTCACAACTATCATCACCTAACACACATTTCACAATTCTCATCCCACAGCTATCATCACCTAACACACATTTCACAATTCTCATCTCACAACTATCATCACCTAACACACATTTCACAATTCTCATCTCACAACTATCATCACCTAACACACATTTCACAATTCTCATCTCACAACTATCATCACCTAACACACATTTCACAATTCTCATCCCACAGCTATTGTCACCTAACACACATTTCACAATTCTCATCCCACAGCTATCATCACCTAACACACATTTCACAATTCTCATCTCACAACTATCGTCACCTAACACACATTTCACAATTCTCATCTCAAAGCTATCGTCACCTTACACACATTTCACAATTCTCATCTCGCAACTCATCACCTAACACGCATTTCACAATTCTCATCTCACAGCTATCGTCACCTAACACGCATTTCACAATTCTCATCCCACAGCTATTGTCACCTAACACACATTTCACAATTCTCATCCCACAGCTATCATCACCTAACACACATTTCACAATTCTCATCTCACAACTATCATCACCTAACACACATTTCACAATTCTCATCCCACAACTATCATCACCTAACACACATTTCACAATTCTCATCTCACAACTATCATCACCTAACACACATTTCACAATTCTCATCCCACAGCTATCATCACCTAACACACATTTCACAATTCTCATCTCACAACTATCATCACCTAACACACATTTCACAATTCTCATCTCACAACTATCATCACCTAACACACATTTCACAATTCTCATCCCACAGCTATTGTCACCTAACACACATTTCACAATTCTCATCCCACAGCTATCATCACCTAACACACATTTCACAATTCTCATCTCACAACTATCGTCACCTAACACACATTTCACAATTCTCATCCCACAACTATCATCACCTAACACACATTTCACAATTCTCATTCCACAACTATCATCAACTTACACACATCTCATCTCACAACAAGCATCATCAATTCTCATCTCTAATCTCACAACTATCATCAGCCAACACACATCTCATAATTTTCATCTCTAATCTCACAACTATCATCACCTAACAAGCATCTCACAATTTTCATCTCTAATCTCATTACTATCATCACCTAACAAGCATCTCATAATTTTCATCTCTAATCTCACAATTATCATCACCTAACAAGCATCTCACAATTCTCATCTCTAATCTCAATACTATCATCACCTAACAAGCATCTCATAATTTTCATCTCTAATCTCAGAACTATCATCACCCAACACACATCTCACAATTATCATCTCTAATCTCACAACTATCATCACCTAACATGCATATAACAATTCTCATTTCTCATCTCAAAACTATCACAACCTAACATGCATCTCACAATTCTCATCTCTTATCTCACAACTTTAATTGCCTAACACAAATCTCACAATTCTCATCTATCATCACCTAGCACGCATATCACAATTTTCATCTCTAATCTCACAACTGTCATCAACTAACATGCATTTTACAATTCGCATCTCTTATCTCGCAACTATAGTCACCTAACACCAATCTCACAATTCTCATCTATTGTCACCAAACACGCATTTCACAATTTTCATCTCGCAACTATCATCTCCTAACACACATTTCACAATTCTCATCTCACATCTATCATCTTGGAGAAAGAGGGTTTTTCACTTTATGTTCAATGAATAAACTAGGAGATTTTTTTTCAAATATGTAGTTCAACTTGGAGATTGATTTACACATATATGTCTAGGTCATCTTTGAGAATTAAGTTTTTTAAGTGCATTAGATTTAACTTGGAGATTAAACTTTCTTTATTATACATATTATAATTTGGAAATAGAGATATTGAGATTGGTATCCGAATGTCTAACACTTTGGATGCAAGGCAGTAGAGGACTGCGATAGTGAAGTCGGGTCCAAATTTCTAACCTTTTGGATGCAAGGCAGTTCAGTAGACGACTGTGATAGCAAAGTTGGGGTCCGAATTTCTTACCCTTTGGATGCAAGGCAGTTCAGTAGACGACTGTGCTATAGCAAAGTTGGGGTCCGAATTTCTAACCCTTTGGATGCAAGGCAGTTCAGTAGACGACTGTGCTATAGCAAAGTTGGGGTCCGAATTTCTAACCTTTTGGATGCAAGGCAGTTCAGTAGACAACTGTGCGATAGCAAAGTTGGGGTCCGAATTTCTAACCATTTGGATACAAGGCAGTTCAGTAGACGACTGCGATAGCAAAGTTGGGGTCCGAATTTTTAACCATTTGGATGCAAGGCAGTTCAGTAGACGACTGCGATAGCGAAGTTGGGGTCCGAATTTCTAACCCTTTGGATGCAAGGCAGTTCAGTAGACGACTGTGTGATAGCAAAGTTGGGGTCCGAATTTCTAACCCTTTGGATTTTGGATGCAAGACAGTAGACGACTGTGTGAAAGCAAAGTTGGGGTCCGAATTTCTAACCCTTTGGATTTTGGATGCAAGACAGTAGACGACTGTGTGAAAGCAAAGTTGGGGTCCGAATTTCTAACCCTTTGGATTTTGGATGCAAGACAGTAGACGACTGTGTGAAAGCAAAGTTGGGGTCCGAATTTCTAACCCTTTGGATGCAAGGCAGTTCAGTAGACGACTGTGCAATAGCGAAGTTGGGGTCCGAATTTCTAACCCTTTGGATGCAAGGCAGTTCAGTAGACGACTGTGCTATAGCGAAGTTGGGGTCCGAATTTCTAACCCTTTGGATGCAAGGCAGTTCAGTAGACGACTGCGATAGCAAAGTTGGGGTCCGAATTTTTAACCCTTTGGATGCAAGGCAGTTCAGTAGACGACTGCGATAGCGAAGTTGGGGTCCGAATTTCTAACCCTTTGGATGCAAGGCAGTTCAGTAGACGACTGTGTGATAGCAAAGTTGGGGTCCGAATTTCTAACCCTTTGGATTTTGGATGCAAGACAGTAGACGACTGTGTGAAAGCAAAGTTGGGGTCCGAATTTCTAACCCTTTGGATGCAAGGCAGTTCAGTAGACGACTGCGATAGCGAAGTTGGGGTCCAAATTTCTAACCCTTTGGATGCAAGGCAGTTCAGTAGACAACTGTGCTATAGCGAAGTTGGGGTCCGAATTTCTAACCCTTTGGATGCAAGGCAGTTCAGTAGACAACTGTGCTATAGCGAAGTTGGGGTCCGAATTTCTAACCCTTTGGATGCAAGGCAGTTCAGTAGACGACTGCGCGATAGCGAAGTCAGGGTCTGAATTTCTAACCATTTGGATGCAAGGCAGTTCAGTAGACAACTGTGATAGCGAAGTTGGGGTCCGAATTTCTAACCCTTTGGATGCAAGGCAGTTCAGTAGAGGACTGTGCGATAGCGATGTCAGGGTCTGAATTTCTAACCCTTTGGATGCAAGAGTTCAGTAGACGACTGTGCGATAGCGATGTCAGGGTCTGAATTTCTAACCCTTTGGATGCAAGGCAGTTCAGTAGACAACTGTGTGATAACAAAGTCGGGCTCTGAATGTCTACATGTAACCCTTTGGATTCGAGGCAGTTCAGTAGATGACTGTGTGATAACAAAGTCTGGGTCTGAATGTCTAACCCTTTGGATGCCAGGCAGTTTATTAGTCAGGGTCTAAACGTTTAATCCTTTTGATGTGTGTCAGTTCACAGGACAACTGTACAGCATGGTGCATGTAGAATGTTCACACAATATAAGTAAACTAAACAACTTTACGACAAACGTGAGTTATATAGACAACTTTGTGACAAGATGCTTGTAGAATTAAAATATAAATGTGAAACCTTCATAAAATATAGTAAAATAGCCTATTTGTAACCATATGATTGCCTAAATAAAAAGGAATGGTGAACGAACATTGTATACTATATGGCCTTTGAATTTGCTTTTAGATTTGTATTTAAATAACTGAACTGAGCATAGGAACAAAGACGACTTTAGACAACACTTTTGGTACAATTGAAACACAAGTGTTTACAAATGATAGTAAAATAGACAACAAAGCAACACAGACCAAAGAAGAAATTGATCGCGCATCATAGTAAAATGGACGACTTTGCAACAAAAAAATAAACAATTGAAACAAAGTGTTTAAAATATATATTAAATTGTGACAATGTGCTTGTGCAATTCAAACAAAACATGTGAACGACTTAAATGTTTACAAACTAGAGGACATTGTCAATGTGTTTATACCACAGCAATATGTGTATGACATTAGATATATCACAAACACTTATGCACAGTACCTAGTTTCAAACAAATCACTTTTATTTGACATGTATGCATAGTTTTACAAGCATCTATAAGGCAATGAAGATTTTCTTGCAATACAAAACAAATGCCAGAGTGATCCAGATAGCAACATCCCAAACTGCTTTCAGTAAAAGTTTCCAATGCACTAGTTCAAGCACCCAGTTAACAGGGAAGAACCGGTAGAATATGTCTTGGCACAGGTACACCACTAATGGATTCATGCCTGAAAGGTAAATTACTACTTGAAATAAACTGTATTACAAATACAATATGAAATTATAGAATATATTACTAATAACAATGAATACGTCTGTATTATCATAATTGTTATCCTCAATTTGGTCTTGAATAATAAAGAACATTAAGGATAACAATGAATATATCTGTATTATTATCATTGTTATCCTAAATTTGGTCTTGAATAATAAAGAAAATTAAGGATATCAATGAATACATCTGTATTATTATCATTGTTATCCCAGATTTGGTATAGAATAATAAAGAAAATTAAGGATATCAATGAATACATCTGTATTATTATCATTGTTATCCTAAATTTGGTCTTGAATAATAAAGAAAATTAAGGATATCAATGAATACATCTGTATTATTATCATTGTTATCCTAAATGATTTATTCAAGTCCAAATTTCATGGAATTGCTTTGATACTTTTTAGGAAAAAACATAAAATGCCAGGTTGATGGTTAGCTGTTCTGTTCACTATAATTGCTATAAGTGTACTTACCTGGATATATAAAGGGCGTTCCATTCCACCATTTTAGAATATCCACAAAGATGTAAAGAACGCATAGAAGAATGTATCCAAAGCTGGCAGTCACCAAAATAAAGGACAGCGACCTATAAATGATCAACAAACATCATTTTTTGTAATAAATCATGCTTAAATATATATTCACTGAGCTCTGGATATTTATTAAAATGCATGTATACCCATTAATATTATATTGAATAGGCATTTTCTAACTGGCCTACACGCCCAGGATAGACAAAAACAATTGTTCCACTTAAAATGTTAATAGGTGTTACAGCCAAGGAATGGTCAGTGGCAACATGGCCACTCGGGAGCTTAGATCTTCTAGTTAACGTCTGTACCCAACAAATCTTCATGATCTGCTCACATGTTAAAATGCATTTAAAATGTATCACACTGTTATGGTTGTAGTTTGAATGGGTATATTTAGTTTAGCATATACTATTATAGAAAGCTTGACTGAAAAAAATAAGTATTAAATTGCAGCAACCTTGCTTTGTGAAAATAAAAAAAAATGAAAATATAAAAAATTAAAAAAATATATTTATATGTCCAATATGAGATGTAAATAAACATTATCAACATAATTTATAGAATGGTCCTAATAAATAGAATGCATACATACAGAAGAAATTACAACACTGGGTTTACCACCTTTGAACAATAAGTTGTAAAACTGCCATTAAATCTGGCATACAGGAGCACGCAACCTCACTCAACCCCAGACAACCAGACATCAAATCATAAAACGAGACAATGTGAATAAAGTAGTTCCACCAGACTATTGCCTTACAAATGGAACAGTCAATTATTTATGTAATGAATAAAATAGTTACGCCAGACTATTGCCTTACAAATGAGACAGTAAATTATTTAGGTAATGAATAAAATAGTAGGCCAGACTATTGCCTTACAAATGAGACAGTAAATCATTTATGTAATGGATTAAGTAGTTCCGCAAGTCTCTTACCTTACAAATGGGACAGTACATTGTTTATATAATAATTAAAGTAGTTACGCCAGACAAACGCCTTACAAATGGGACAGTAAAATATTTTTGTAATGAATAAAGTAGCTCTGCCAGAATACTACCTTACAAATGGGACAGTACATTGTTTATATAATAATTAAAGTAGTTCCGCCAGACTAACGCCTTACAAATGGGACAGTACATTGTTTATGTAATGAATAAAGTTGGTCTGCCAGACTACTACCTTACAAATGGGACAGTACATTGTTTATGTAATGAATAAAGTAGTTCTGCCAGACTACTACTTTACAAATGGGACAGTACATTGTTTATGTAATGAATAAAGTAGGTCCGCCAGACTACTGTCTTACAAATGGGACAGTACATTGTTTATGTAATGAATTAAGTAGTTCTGCCAGAGTACTGCCTTACAAATGAGACAGTACATTGTTTATGTAATGAATAAAGTAGGTCTGCCAGACTAATACCTTACAAATGGGACAGTACATTGTTTATGTAATGAATAAAGTATTTCCGCTAGAATACTGCCTTACAAATGGGACAGTACATTGTTTATGTAATGAATTAAGTAGTTCCGCCAGACTACTGCCTTACAAATCGGACATTACATTGTTTATGTAATGAATAAAGTAGTTCGGCTACACTACTGCCTTACAAATGGGCCAATAAATTATCTATGTAATGAACAAAAAAGGTCTGCCAGACTACTACCTTACAAATGGGACAGTACATTGTTTATGTAATGAATTAAGTAGTTCTGCCAGACTACTACCTTACAAATGGGACAGTACATTGTTTATGTAATGAATTAAGTAGTTCTGCCAGACTACTGCCTTACAAATGGGACAGTACATTGTTTATGTAACGAATAAAGTAGTTCTGCCAGACTACTACCTTACAAATGGGACAGTACATTGTTTATGTAATGAATTAAGTAGTTCCGCCAGACTACAACTTACAAATGGGACAGTACATTGTTTATGTAATGAATTAAGTAGTTCTGCCAGACTACTGCCTTACAAATGGGACAGTACATTGTTTATGTAATAAATAAAGTAGTTCTGCCATACTACTACCTTACAAATTGGACAGTACATTGTTTATGTAATGAATTAAGTAGTTCCGCCAGACTACTGCCTTACAAATGGGACAGTAAATTGTTTATGTAATGAATTAAGTAGTTATGCCAGACTACTACCTTACAAATGGGACAGTACATTGTTTATGTAATGAATAAAGTAGTTTCGCCCGACTACTGCCTTACAAATGGGACAGTACATTGTTTATGTAATGAATTAAGTAGTTCTGCCAGACTACTACCTTACAAATGGGACAGTACATTATTTCTGTAATGAATTAAGTAGTTCTACCAAACTACTACCTTACAAATGGGACAGTACATTGTTTATGTAATGAATTAAGTAGTTCCACCAGACTACTACCTTACAAATGGGACAGTACATTGTTTATTTAATGAATAAAGTAGTTCTGCCAGACTACTGCCTTACAAATGGGACAGTACATTGTTTATGTAATCAATAAAGTATTTCCACCAGACTACTACCTTACAAATGGGACAGTACATTGTTTATGTAATAAAATTAAGTAGTTTTGCCAGACTACTGCCTTACAAATGGGACAGTACATTGTTTATGTAATGAATAAAGTAAGTCTGCCAGACTACTACCTTACAAATGGGACAGTACATTGTTTATGTAATGAATAAAGTAGTTCTGCCAGACTACTGCCTTACAAATGGGACAGTACATTGTTTATGTAATCAATAAAGTAGTTCCGCCAGACTACTACCTTACAAATGGGACAGTACATTGTTTATATAATGAATTATGTAGTTCTGCCAGACTACTGCCTTACAAATGGGACAGTACATTGTTTATATAATGAATTATGTAGTTCTGCCAGACTACTGCCTTACAAATGGGACAGTACATTGTTTATGTAATGAATTATGTAGTTCTGCCAGACTACTGCCTTACAAATGGGACAGTACATTGTTTATATAATGAATTATGTAGTTCTGCCAGACTACTGCCTTACAAATGGGACAGTACATTGTTTATGTAATGAATTATGTAGTTCTGCCAGACTACTGCCTTACAAATGGGACAGTACATTGTTTATATAATGAATTATGTAGTTCTGCCAGACTACTGCCTTACAAATGGGACAGTACATTGTTTATGTAATGAATTATGTAGTTCTGCCAGACTACTGCCTTACAAATGGGACAGTACATTGTTTATGTAATGAATTAAGTAGTTCTGCCAGACTACTACCTTACAAATGGGACAGTACATTGTTTATGTAATGAATTATGTAGTTCTGCCAGACTACTGCCTTACAAATGGGACAGTACATTGTTTATATAATAAATAAAGTAGTTCCACCAGACTACTACCTTACAAATGGGACAGTACATTGTTGATGTAATGAATTAAGTAGTTCTGCCAGACTACTACCTTACAAATGGGACAGTACATTGTTTATGTAATGAATTATGTAGTTCTGCCAGACTACTGCCTTACAAATGGGACAGTACATTGTTGATGTAATGAATTAAGTAGTTCTGCCAGACTACTACCTTACAAATGGGACAGTACATTGTTTATGTAATGAATTATGTAGTTCTGCCAGACTACTGCCTTACAAATGGGACAGTACATTGTTTATATAATAAATAAAGTAGTTCCACCAGACTACTACCTTACAAATGGAACAGTACATTGTTGATGTAATGAATTAAGTAGTTCTGCCAGACTACTACCTTACAAATGGGACAGTACATTGTTTATGTAATGAATTATGTAGTTCTGCCAGACTACTGCCTTACAAATGGGACAGTACATTGTTTATATAATGAATTATGTAGTTCTGCCAGACTACTGCCTTACAAATGGGACAGTACATTGTTTATGTAATGAATTATGTAGTTCTGCCAGACTACTGCCTTACAAATGGGACAGTACATTGTTTATATAATGAATTATGTAGTTCTGCCAGACTACTGCCTTACAAATGGGACAGTACATTGTTTATGTAATGAATTATGTAGTTCTGCCAGACTACTGCCTTACAAATGGGACAGTACATTGTTTATGTAATGAATTAAGTAGTTCTGCCAGACTACTACCTTACAAATGGGACAGTACATTGTTTATGTAATGAATTATGTAGTTCTGCCAGACTACTGCCTTACAAATGGGACAGTACATTGTTTATATAATAAATAAAGTAGTTCCACCAGACTACTACCTTACAAATGGGACAGTACATTGTTGATGTAATGAATTAAGTAGTTCTGCCAGACTACTACCTTACAAATGGGACAGTACATTGTTTATGTAATGAATAAAGTAGGTCCCCAGACTACTGCCTTACAAATGGGACAGTACATTGTTTATGTAATGAATAAAGTAGTTCTGCCAGACTTCTACCATACAAATGGGACAGTACATTGTTTATGTAATGAATAAAGTAGTTCTGCCAGACTACTACCTTACAAATGGGACAGTACATTGTTGATGTAATGAATTAAGTAGTTCTGCCAGACTACTACCTTACAAATGGGACAGTACATTGTTTATGTAATGAATAAAGTAGGTCCCCAGACTACTGCCTTACAAATGGGACAGTACATTGTTTATGTAATGAATTAAGTAGTTCCGCCAGACTACTACCATACAAATGGGACAGTACATTGTTTATGTAACGAATTAAGTAGTTCTGCCAGACTACTACCATACAAATGGGACAGTACATTGTTTATGTAATGAATTAAGTAGTTCTGCCAGACTACTACCTTACAAATGGGACAGTACATTGTTTATGTAATGAATTAAGTAGTTCTGCCAGACTACTGCCTTACAAATGGGACAGTACATTGTTTATGTAATGAATTAAGTAGTTCTGCCAGACTACTACCATACAAATGGGACAGTACATTGTTTATGTAATGAATTAAGTAGTTCTGCCAGACTACTGCCTTACAAATGGGACAGTACATTGTTTATGTAATGAATTAAGTAGTTCTGCCAGACTACTGCCTTACAAATGGGACAGTACATTGTTTATGTAATGAATAAAGAAGTTCTGCCAGACTTCTACCATACAAATGGGACAGTACATTGTTTATGTAATGAATAAAGTAGTTCTGCCAGACTACTACTTTACAAATGGGACAGTACATTGTTTATGTAATGAATAAAGTAGTTCCGCCAGACTACTGCCTTACAAATGGGACAGTACATTGTTTATGTAATGAATTAAGTAGTTCCGCCAGACTACTACCATACAAATGGGACAGTACATTGTTTATGTAATGAATTAAGTAGTTCCGCCAGACTACTGCCTTACAAATGGGA
Organism: Panopea generosa; assembly: GCA_029582155.1. Classification (NCBI taxonomy): domain Eukaryota; kingdom Metazoa; phylum Mollusca; class Bivalvia; order Adapedonta; family Hiatellidae; genus Panopea; species Panopea generosa. The sequence goes on along the minus strand of CM055909.1, from coordinate 52,008,417 downwards.
CAGTACATTGTTTATGTAATGAATTAAGTAGTTCTGCCAGACTACTACCATACAAATGGGACAGTACATTGTTTATGTAATGAATTAAGTAGTTCTGCCAGACTACTGCCTTACAAATGGGACAGTACATTGTTTATGTAATGAATTAAGTAGTTCTGCCAGACTACTGCCTTACAAATGGGACAGTACATTGTAGACTACTGCCTTACAAATGGGACAGTACATTGTTTATGTAATGAATAAAGAAGTTCTGCCAGACTTCTACCATACAAATGGGACAGTACATTGTTTATGTAATGAATAAAGTAGTTCTGCCAGACTACTACTTTACAAATGGGACAGTACATTGTTTATGTAATGAATAAAGTAGTTCCGCCAGACTACTGCCTTACAAATGGGACAGTACATTGTTTATGTAATGAATAAAGTAGTTCCGCCAGACTACTGCCATACAAATGGGACAGTACATTGTTTATGTAATGAATTAAGTAGTTCCGCCAGACTACTACCTTACAAATGGGACAGTACATTGTTTATGTAATGAATAAAGTAGTTCTGCCAGACTACTGCCTTACAAATGGGACAGTACATTGTTTATGTAATGAATTATGTAGTTCTGCCAGACTACTGCCTTACAAATGGGACAGTACATTGTTTATGTAATGAATTAAGTAGTTCCGCCAGACTACTACCTTACAAATGGGACAGTGCATTGTTTATGTAATGAATTAAGTAGTTCTGCCAGACTACTACCATACAAATGGGACAGTACATTGTTTATGTAATGAATAAAGTAGTTCTGCCAGACTACTACCATACAAATGGGACAGTACATTGTTTATGTAATGAATTAAGGTTCGCCAGACTACTACCATACAAATGGGACAGTACATTGTTTATGTAATGAATAAAGTAGTTCTGCCAGACTACTACCATACAAATGGGACAGTACATTGTTTATGTAATGAATTAAGGTTCGCCAGACTACTACCATACAAATGGGACAGTACATTGTTTATGTAATGAATTAAGTAGTTCTGCCAGACTACTACCATACAAATGGGACAGTGCATTGTTTATGTAATGAATTAAGTAGTTCCGCCAGACTACTACCATACAAATGGGACAGTAAATTGTTTATGTAATGAATTAAGTAGTGTTCCGCCAGACTACTGCTTTACAAATGGGACAGTACATTGTTTATGTAATGAATTAAGTAGTTCCACCATACTACTACCATACAAATGGGACAGTACATTGTTTATGTAATGAATTAAGAAGTTCTGCCAGACTACTACCTTACAAATGGGACAGTACATTGTTTATATAATAATTAAAGTAGTTCTGCCAGACTACTACCTTACAAATGGGACAGAACATTGTTTATGTAATGAATTAAGTAGTTCCGCCAGACTACTGCCTTACAAATGGGACAGTACATTGTTTATGTAATGAATTAAGTAGTTCTGCCAGACTACTACCTTACAAATGGGACAGTACATTGTTTATATAATAATTAAAGTAGTTCTGCCAGACTACTACCTTACAAATGGGACAGTACATTGTTTATGTAATGAATTAAGTAGTTCCGCCAGACTACTGCCTTACAAATGGGACAGTACATTGTTTATGTAATGAATTAAGTAGTTCTGCCAGACTACTACCTTACAAATGGGACAGTACATTGTTTATATAATAATTAAAGTAGTTCTGCCAGACTACTACCTTACAAATGGGACAGTACATTGTTTATGTAATGAATAAAGTAGTTCTGCCAGACTACTACCTTACAAATGGGACAGTACATTGTTTATGTAATGAATTATGTAGTTCTGCCAAACTACTACCTTACAAATGGGACAGTACATTGTTTATGTAATGAATTAAGTAGTTCTGCCAGACTACTACCTTACAAATGGGACAGTACATTGTTTATGTAATGAATTATGTAGTTCTGCCAGACTACTACCTTACAAATGGGACAGTACATTGTTTATGTAATGAATTAAGTAGTTCTGCCAGACTACTACCTTACAAATGGGACAGTACATTGTTTATATAATAATTAAAGTAGTTCTGCCAGACTACTACCTTACAAATGGGACAGTACATTGTTTATGTAATGAATTAAGTAGTTCTGCCAGACTACTACCTTACAAATGGGACAGTACATTGTTTATGTAATGAATAAAGTAGGTCCACCAGACTACTGCCTTACAAATGGGACAGTACATTGTTTATGTAATGAATTATGTAGTTCTGCCAGACTACTACCATACAAATGGGACAGTACATTGTTTATGTAATGAATTATGTAGTTCTGCCAGACTACTACCTTACAAATGGGACAGTACATTGTTTATGTAATGAATTAAGTAGTTCTGCCAGACTACTACCTTACAAATGGGACAGTACATTGTTTATATAATAATTAAAGTAGTTCTGCCAGACTACTACCTTACAAATGGGACAGTACATTGTTTATGTAATGAATTAAGTAGTTCTGCCAGACTAATACCTTACAAATGGGACAGTACATTGTTTATGTAATGAATAAAGTAGGTCCACCAGACTACTGCCTTACAAATGGGACAGTACATTGTTTATGTAATGAATTAAGTAGTTCTGCCAGACTACTACCACACAAATGGGACAGTAATTTTATTTATGTAATGAATAAAGTAGGTCCGCCAGACTACTACCATACAAATGGGACAGTAAAATTTTTTAAGTAATGAATAAAGTAGTTCTGCCGGACTACTTCCTTACAAATGGGACAGTACATTGTTTATGTTATGAATTAAGTAGTTCCGCCAGACTACTACCTTACAAATGGGACAGTACATTGTTTATGTAGTTCCACCAGATTACTGCCTTACAAATTGGACAGTACATTGTTTATGTAATGAATAAAGTAGTTCTGCCAGACTACTACCATACAAATGGGACAGTACATTGTTTATGTAATGAATAAAGTAGTTCTGCCAGACTACTGCCTTACAAATGGGACAGTACATTGTTTATGTAATGAATTAAGTAGTTCTGCCAGACTACTGCCTTACAATGGGACAGTAAATTATCTATGTAATGAATAAAGTAGGTCTGCCAGACTACTAGCATAAAAATGGGACAGTACATTGTTTATGTAATGAATAAGATGCTACAGTGGAGCATGTGGTCCAGTGGTCATGGGTTCAATTCTTCTCCTCGACCATGTGTGGTGTCCTTAAGCAAGACACGTTTTCTGCATATGTTTAGTGATGGTTCTACCCAGGAAGACTTTGAGCATTATTTGTATAATTATGTTGAAGAAATGTAGTAAAAATAAATTACAGTACAACTCACATATATCGAACTTCGATATATCGAATTTCTCGGTATATCAAACTTTTTCTCAAGTCCCAACTTTTTTCCTTTTAAATCTTTATGGAAAAACTGCAAATATATCGAAGTTATACATATCGAATTTTTCAGTATATCGAAGTTTTTTCACGGCCCCAAAGAGTCCTTTTATACATCATTAACCATTTATGTATCGAATATCAATTACCTGTTCAAAGTTTCTCGCAGGAGTGATGTACATGTTTATCACACCTGCGGTGCGCCGGTGCGATGATCGTAGGAACAAAGGCCCCGCTGATTATATAGTGTAAAGTCCCTTCAAGTACTCGGATAAATGTTTGTTAGGAGTCACACTTTAATAAATATTTGATTACTTAAAGGCAGAATGGTGATAATTTACTGATAAAACACTTTAACTTTGTGTACGCAAACATGGCAGCTGCGTCTGTCATGATTACATATCACCAATTTACCCTACGTGTAAATCGCACGCATTGTATAACGTTTAGTTTCGTATCATGTTATCTTACAAGTGTAATTTATGAACATTTATTTATGTTTATTGTACATGTATGTTGATGTTTTGTTCATGTGTGTTTGTACCAACTGATGTGCTGATGGAATATTCATGTACATGTATGTGCTTATTTTCATATACCTGAAGTGCTCCATGTAATTTTATGTTTGTACATGTTTGTAGTACTTTGGTTATATTGATTTTTAAATGACATGCAGGGATTCAATAAATAATAAACATGACTTGATTTATGGGTTTTTTTCAACTTACCTTTACTAGTAAATGTATGACAGGTAGATAGATCTACAGTCATATACATGTTGCGATCTCATTACCAATCAAACTTTTACCATTACCATCGAGTGATCCAGACATGCACATATATCGAAGTCCCGGTATATCAAACTTTTCATGACGGTCCCCTGAACTTCGATGTATGGAAGTTATACTGTAGTTTAAATTAAGATGCAACTTTAATTTTAGCTATATAACATACCAGAGGTTCTTGTTTAGAGGAATTATGCCATCATTCTGTGAGCATTTGCACAGTCCAGCACCGATTGCACCCTGTAATCGAAGATGTGAGTAATTATTTGTAACATAATTACCTTAAAGTAGTGTTGTTTCGAGTGAATGATAATCACTGAATTGTTAACAAAAGACATGCATTTTTTTGTTCGTTGGTGAATTATACTAATTATTGCATAAGAGATGCCTTTCTTCCTTATAAATCAATTGAACATTGAATATAATTATGTCAGGCAACTACTCAATCTCACCTAGACCCTTACTAAGATGGCTGACAAACATGAAGATGAATGATTGTATCCAATACCAGGGAACAACAAAACATTCTGCTCCTTCGGTTTAATATATAATACATGTTTAATAAATTATTCACGATTTTAATCATTAATCAGTTGTCTGAAATGTTAGATAAATCAATTTAAAACTCTCCTTTCATTAATCATTTGAAAAATCTTCTCAAATTTATTAGTTTATGGTACTGAGCAATGGCTAACCTCACATACTGTAATTCATGTTAGGCAATTTGACCATTCTCATTCTAGTATTGGTGCAGAACCACTATTGTAGTTTTGTTGCATTGATACATATTCTCTTAATTCTATTTTCAAGTAACATGCATCATAGAAATGAAAAGCAAATAGAATATCTTAGTATGTGCACACACCCTTAATAGCATTTCTTTCTCTATTTTTTTTTCTTTTGAAAAGGGTGCTCAATTCATATGATAAAACAAGTGTCACAAATATTTTATTTTCATCAATTAACAAGGATATACAAAATATGAATATATATTTCTTAAATATAAAATTTTTAAGCGGAGCTGTATAGCTTATAGAGTGTTGGCCGAACATACCATAGTTGCGGGTTTGATCCCCAGTTCGAATTGATGTCTCAAAATGACATCATTCAGTACTGAATCTGCTCAGGAAGCAGGCTCAGGAGCGGTTCATATCAGCTCAGAGGTTTCTTTGCAATCAAGCAAAAATAAATTAATATGAACTAAATTAGATATGAAGTTTGAGATAGTGTTTGTCAGTTATATGACTGGTTTGTGTAAATATTGCTGCTTATCCCTTCAGTTTTCAATAAAGTTGATTGAACTATTATAACAGTGTTAGTACCGTTATTACGGCCCAGATGATCAGCCTGATGATCCGACCTTTGTGTTTCTTGTACGTCACGAAGATGCGGCCAGCCTACAAAACAATAAACACCATTTTAAATTTGTAAAACTTGAGCTTTGACCGGTTTCTTAAATAGTTTTTAAACATTGCAAAAGAAACCATATGTAATTTTACTGGGACCTTCTATAGTCATGATCACATGTATGTCTTTTTCAGATTTAATTTTTTAAGTATTAAAGAATATACAGTTGAGTCATTTGTGAAGAAATCGTTATTAATAAGTTTGTGGTTTGATACTTTCTGAACTTTCACTTACATTCTGTGGTGTGTTATTAAACACGAGCACACACTTTTGCATGCCACATATTCTTTAACTAATACTTGAATATATCTTTCAACCAAACTAAATAAAATGTCCGCTACACTTATGCCCACTACACTTACCTGTAGTTTCCTAAACTTACCTGTAGTTTGCTAAACTTACCTGTAGTCTGCTATAGTAACCTCCACATTTACATCCGCTAAACTTACCTGTAGTCCACTACAGTTATCTGCACACTTACATCACCTAAACTTATTTGTAGTCTGCTACAGTTACCTGCACACTTACATCTGCTAAACTTACCTGTAGTCCACTACAGTTACTTGCACACTTACATCCGCTTCACTTACCTATATACCACTACACTTACCTGCACATTTACATTCGCTAAACTTACCTGTATACCGCTACACTTACCTGCACACTTACATCTGCTTAAATAACTTGTAGTCTGCTATAGTTATCTGCACACTTACATCTGCTACACTTACCTGTAGTCTGCTACACTTACCTGTACACTTACATCTGCTACACTTACATCCACTACAATTACCTGTTGTCTGCTACAGTCACCTGCACACTTACATCTGCTACACTGACTGGTAGTATGCTATAGTTACCTGTGAACTTACATCTGCTACACTTACATCCACTACACTTACATCAACTACAATTACCTGTAGTCTGTTACAGTCACCTGTACACTTACATCTGCTAAACATACTGGTAGTCTTCTATAGTTACCTGTACACTTACACGTGCTACACTTACATCAGCTACACTTACATCCACTACACTTACCTGTAGTCTGCTACAGTTACCATCACACTTACATCTGCTACACTTACCTGTAGACTGCTACAGTCACCTGTACACTTACATCTGCTACACTGACTGGTAGTCTACTATAGTTACCTGTACACTTACATCTGCTACACTGACTGGTAGTCTACTATAGTTACATGTACACTTACATCTGCTACACTTACATCCACTACACTTACATCAACTACAATTACCTGCAGTCTGCTACAGTCACCTGCACACTTACATCTGCTACACTGACTGGTAGTATGCTATAGTTACCTGTACACTTACATCTGCTACAATTACCTGTAGTTTGCTACAGTCACCTGTACACTTACATCTGCTATACTGACTGGTAGTATGCTATAGTTACCTGTACACTTACATCTGCTACACTTACATCCACTACACGTACATCAACTACAATTACCTGTAGTCTGCTAAAGTCACCTGCACACTTACATCTACTACACTTACTGGTAGTATGCTATAGTTACCTGTACACTTACATCTGCTACACTGACTGGTAGTCTACTACAGTCACCTGCACACTTACCTCTGCTATACTGACTGGTAGTATGCTATAGTTACCTGTACACTTACATCTGCTATACTTACATCCACTACAATTACCTGTAGTCTGCTACAGTCACCTGTACACTTACATCTGCTACACTGACTGGTAGTCTACTATAGTTACCTGTACACTTACATCTGCTACATTTACATCCACTACAATTACCTGTAGTTTGCTACAGTCACCTGCACAATTACATCTGCTACACTGACTGGAAGTATGCTATAGTTACCTGTACACTTACATCTGCCACACTTACATCCACTACACTTACATTAACTACAATTACCTGTAGTCTGTTACAGTCACCTGCACACTTGCATCTGCTACACTGACTGGTAGTATGCTATAGTTACCTGTACACTTACATTTGCTACATTGACTTGTAGTATGCTATAGTTACCTGCACACTTACATCTGCAACACTTACATCCACTACAATTACCTGTAGTCTGTTACAGTCACCTTCACACTTACATCCACTTCACTTACATCAACTACAATTACCTGTAGTCTGCTACAGTCACCTGTACACTTACATCTGCTACACTGACTGGTAGTCTACAATAGTTACCTGTACACTTATATCTGCTACACTTACATCCACTACACTAACATCAACTACAATTACCTGTAGTCTGTTACAGTCACCTGCACACTTACATCCACTTCACTTATATCAACTACAATTACCTGTAGTCTGCTACAGTCATCTGTACACTTACATCTGCTACACTTACTGGTAGTCTGTTATAGTCACCTGTACACTTGCATCTGCTACACTTACATCCACTACACTTACATCAACTACAATTACTTGTAGTCTGCTACAGTCACCTGTACACTTACATCTGCTACACTGACTGGTATTCTACTATAGTTACCTGTGCACTTACATCTGCTACACTTACATCCACTACACTTACATCAACTACAATTACCTGTAGTCTGCTACAGTCAACTGTACACTTACATTTGCTACACTGACTGGTAGTATGCTATAGTTACCTGTACACTTACATCTGCTACACTTACATCCACTACACTTACATCAACTACAATTACCTGTAGTCTGTTACAGTCACCTGTACACTTACATCTGCTACACTAACTGGTAGTATGCTATAGTTACCTGTACACTTACATCTGCTACACTTACATCAACTACAATTACCTGTAGTCTGTTACAGTCACCTGTACACTTACATCTGCTACACTTACTGGTAGTCTACTATAATAACTGTACACTTACATCTACTACACTTACATCAAATACAATCACCTGTAGTATGATACAGTCACCTGTACACTTACATCTGCTACACTGACTGGTAGTCTACTATAGTTACCTGTACACTTACATCTGCTACACTTACATCCACTTCATTTACATCAATTACAATTACCTGTAGTCTGCTACAGGTCTTGTACACTTACATCTGCTACACTGACTGGTAGTCTACTATATTACCTGTACACTTACATCTGCTACACTTACATCCACTACACTTACATCAACTACAATTACCTGTAGTCTGCTACAGTCACCTGCACACTTACATCTGCTACACTGACTGGTAGTATGCTAAAGTTACCTGTACACTTACATCTGCTACACTGACTGGTAGTATGCTATAGTTTCCTGTACACTTACATCTGCTACACTAACATCCACTACAATTACCTGTAGTCTGTTACAGTCACCTGCACACTTACATCCACTTCACTTACATCAACTACAATTATCTGTAGTCTGCTACAGTCACCTGTACACTTACATCTGCTACACTGACTGGTAGTCTACTATAGTTACCTGAACATTTACATCTGCTACACTTACATCCACTACACTTACATCAACTTCAATTACCTGTAGTCTGTTACAGTCACCTGCACACTTACATCCACTTTACTTACATCAACTACAATTACCTGTAGGCTGCTACAGTCACCTGTACACTTACATCTGCTACACTTACTGGTAGTCTGCTATAGTCACCTGTACACTTACATCTGCTACACTTACATCCACTACACTTACATCAACTACAATTACCTGTAGTCTGTTACAGTCACCTGTACACTTACATCTGCTACACTGACTGGTAGTATGCTATAGTTACCTGTACACTTAAATCTTCTACACTTACATCCACTACACTTACATCAACTACAATTACCTGTAGTCTGCAACAGTCACCTGTACACTTACATCTGCTACACATACATCCACTACACGTACATCAACTACAATTACCTGTAGTCTATTACAGTCACCTGTACACTTACATCTGCTACACTAACTGGTAGTATGCTATAGTTACCTGTACACTTACATCTGCTACACTTACATCAACTACAATTACCTGTAGTCTGTTGCAGTCACCTGTACACTTACATCTGCTACACTTACTGGTAGTCTAATATAGTTACCTGTACACTTACATCTGCTACACTTACATCAACTACAATTACCTGTAGTCTGTTACAGTCACCTGTACACTTACATCTGCTACACTTACTGGTAGTCTACTATAGTTACAGGTACACTTACATCTGCTACAGTTACATCAACTACAATTACCTGTAGTATGTTACAGTCACCTGTACACTTACATCTGCTACACTGATTGGTAGTCTACTATAGTTACATGACACTTACATCTGCTACACTTATATCCACTTCACTTACATCAACTACAATGACCTGTAGTCTGCTACAGTCACCTGTACACTTACATCTGCTACACTGACTGGTAGTATGCTATAGTTACCTGTACACTTACATCTGCTACACTTACATCCACTACAATTACCTGCAGTCTGCTACAGTCACCTGCACACTTACATCTGCTACACTTACTGGTAGTATGCTATAGTTACCTGTACACTTACATCTGCTACACTGACTGGTGATATGCTATAGTTACCTGTACACTTACATCTGCTACACTGACTGGTAGTATGCTATAGTTACCTGTACACTTACATCTGCTACACCTACATCCACTACACTTACATCAACTACAATTACCTGTAGTCTGCTACAGTCACCTGCACACTTACATCTGCTACACTTACATCCACTACACTTACATCAACTACAATTACCTGTAGTCTGCTACAGTCACCTGCACACTTACATCTGCTACACTTACATCCACTACACTTACATCAACTACAATTACCTGTAGTCTGCTACAGTCACCTGTACACTTACATCTGCTACACTTACATCCACTACACTTACATCAACTACAATTACCTGTAGTCTGCTACAGTCACCTGCACACTTACATCTGCTACACTTACATCCACTACACTTACATCAACTACAATTACCTGTAGACTGCTACAGTCACCTGCACACTTACATCTGCTACACTTACTGGTAGTATGCTATAGTTACCTGTACACTTACATCTGCTACACTTACATCCACTACAATTACCTGTAGTCTGCTACAGTCACCTACACACTTACATCTGCTACACTAACAAGTAGTATGCTATAGTTACCTGTAAACTTACATCTGCTACACTTACATCCACTACACTTACTTCAACTACAATTACCTGTAATCTGCTACAGTCACCTGTACACTTACATCTGCTACACTGACTGGTATTCTACTATAGTTACCTGTGCACTTACATCTGCTACACTTACATCCACTACACTTACATCAACTACAATTACCTGTAGTCTGTTACAGTTACCTGTACACTTACATCTGCTACACTGACTGGTAGTCTACTATAGTTACCTGCACACTTACATCTGCTACACTTACATCCACTACACTTACATCAACTACACTAACCTGTAGTCTGCTACAGTCACCTGCACACTTACATCTGCAACACTTGGTAGTATGATATAGTTACCTGTACACTTACATCTGCTACACTTACATCCACTACACTTACATCAACTACAATTACCTGTAGTCTGCTACAGTCACCTGCACACTTACATCCACTTCACTTACATCAACTATAATTATCTGTAGTCTGCTACAGTCACCTGCACACTTACATCTGCTACACTTACTGGTAGTATGCTATAGTTACCTGTACACTTATATCTGCTACACTTACATCCACTACACTTACGTCAACTACAATTACATGTAGTCTGTTACAGTCACCTGCACACTTACATCTGCTACACTTACTGGTAGTATGCTATAGTTACCTGTATACTTACATCTGCTACACTTACATCCACTACACTTACATCAACTAGAATTACCTGCAGTCTGCTACAGTGACCTGCACACTTACATCTGCTCCACTTACATCCACTACACTTACATCAACTACAATTACCTGTAGACTGCTACAGTCACCTGTACACTTACATCTGCTACACTGACTGGTAGTATGCTATAGTTACCTGTACACTTACATCTGCTACACTTACATCCACTACTGTTACATAAACTACAAGTGCCTGTAGTCTGTTACAGTCACCTGCACACTTACATCCATTTCACTTACATCAACTACAATTACATGTAGTCTGCTACAGTCACCTGTACACTTACATCTGCTACACTGACTGGTAGTATGCTATAGTTACCTGTACACTTACATCTGCTACACTTACATCCACTACACTTACATCAACTACAATTACCTGTAGTCTGCAACAGTCACCTGTACACTTACATCAACTACACTAACCTGTAGTCTTCTACAGTCACCTGTACACTTATATCTGCTACACTTACATCCACTACACATACATCAACTACAATTACCTGTAGTCTGCTACAGTCACATGTACACTTACATCAACTACACTAACCTGTAGTCTGCTACAGTCACCTGTACACTTACATCTGCTACACTTACATCCACTACACTTACATCAACTACAATTACCTGTAGTCTGCTACAGTTACCTTCACACTTACATCTGCTACAATTACCTGTAGACTGCTTCACTGAACTGTAGTCTGCTACACTTACCTGTAGTCCAATACACTTACCTCTAGTCCACTACACGTACCTGTAGTCTGCTACACATACATCAGAGCAGTCCTTCTAAAATTCCAAAATGCAAATCGGTACAGGTTTTTTTACTAACGTAAGAATCCGCTTATTTTAAAAAAAATCACTAAAATTGCCTTACATGATCAGATACACTTACCATTTACCTGTAGTCCACCACACTTACCTGTAGTCCGCTATAGTAAACTGCACACTTACATCAGCTACACTTACATGTAGTCTGCTGCAGTTAACTGTACATTTACATCCGCTACACTTACTTGTAGTCCGCTACAGCTATCTGTACACTTTAATCCACTTCACTTACCTGTAGTCTGCTAGTTACCTGTTCACTAACATTCACTTCACTTATCTGTAGTCCATTACTGTTACCTGAACACTAACATCTGCTTCACTTACCTGTAGTCCGCTACAGTTACCTGTACACTTAAACCTGCTACACTTACCTGTAGTTCACTACAGTTATCTGTACACTTAAATCCGCTACAGTTACCTGAACACTTACATCCGCTACACTTACCTGTAATCTGCTATAGTTACCTGTACATTTACATCTGCTACACTTACTTGTAGTCTGCTACAGTTATCTGTACACTTAAAATATGCTATACTTACCTGTAGTCTGCTTTAGTTACCTGTACACTTAAATCCACTGCACTTACCTTTAGTCCACTACAGTTACATGTACACTTAAATCCACTACTCTTACCTGTAAATCGTTCAATTAAAACCCCAACACAGCTCGTGTGCTAGATAAACATCGCATGGCGAACTCTAAACGGTGAACCTGGCATACCGTAATAATAACTGTATTGTAGCATGACTCATATATGTAGGTTAGAGACCACCAAATGTTGTTGTATGTTAAAAGCCAATACACTATATTCCTCCCTACCTTGAATAAATTTGCAAGTTACAAAACCCTAACAAAAAATCTAAACAAAAATCAGAAATGATGTATCAATGTTGCACATCTTACTTAAGTATTAGTTATCTATATTGAGACTTGTTTACCCACTGCAAAATTAATGTTTACAATTTACAACCTTAACAAATACTTATTTGTTTTCTTAAAAACTTGACAACAAATGTCAGGTGTGTACTAAACATTCTTTTAATTTAACAATTAGTTGCAAAACCTGAAATCAGTACCTTATCAAACATTCAAAAGGAACTCAATTATTTCAACGCATAGTCCTTATATTTCTGAAGCATTCCTGCTGACCTCAGTGGGTTCCTTCTAGGAATTTCAGTAGTAGGCACTGTATTAGAACATGAAGATTGAGAAACAGAAGGGTTGTCTGCTAATTCATGTGGTCTATGTGTTGTACCAGAGATAGTACTGGGATTACAGACAGAGTCAAGGAATGTGGGGGTTTCTTTACCTGCATTTGTAGCTGATTCTTCATCTTCCTGTTTGATGTCAACTTGAACTGGTCTAAAGTGTGACGAGTTGCGTGTTATGCAATGACCATTACGTTCAACTGTGACCATACTACCATTCTTTTGTACAATTGTCTAGGGTTCTGGCTTATAAGGTGGGGTAAGCTTATTCAGCTTGCACTGTTTGACTAACACAGAGTCACCTGGGGTGAGAGTGGACGGTGCTGTGTGTCACTTCTTGTCCGTGTAATCTTTCATCTTACCTTTACTTCCCGCATCATTCTGAGACATACGGACTGAAACAGGTTTGTGCTTCATCTTCAGAATATCAGCAAGCCCAATATTTAACTTCCTACCTGTAAGCGCTTCAAATGGGGACACATGAGTGGCACAATGGGGTGTGGCTCTATAATGCATTAGGAAACTAGGGAGTTCAGCTTTCCAATTACAATTTCCTGCAACAGAAGCATGAGTAAACTTGTTCAGAGTAGCCATAAATCGTTCAACTCCACCGTTTGAATCTGGCCAAAGAGGGGTTATCCTCCTATGCTTAAACCCGCAATTATGTGCAAAATTGGAAAACTCGTGTCCTTGAAACAGGGGACCGTTGTTTGTCTTCATGACATTGGGAAAACCTGGCAGGCAAAAGTAGAGTTAAGCTGTGAAATAACAGTCTTTGCCGATGTAGAGGAAACAATTTCGACCTCTGGGAAACGACTATATTCGTCTATAGCAACAAGCGAATACTGGCCAGATGGGAAACTAGGGAGTTCAGCTTTCCAATCACAATTTCCTGCAACAGAAGCATGAATAAACTTGTTCAGAGTAGCCATAAATCGTTCAACTCCACCGTTTGAATCTGGCCAAAGAGGGGTTATCCTCCTATGCTTAAACCCGCAATCATGTGCAAAATTGGAAAACTCGTGTCCTTGAAACAGGGGACCGTTGTTTGTCTTCATGACATTGGGAAAACCTTGTTAGGCAAAAGTAGAGTTAAGCTATGGAATAACAGTCTTTGCCGCCGTAGAGGAAACAATTTCAACCTCTGGGAAACGAATATTTTAGTCTATAGCAACAAGCAAATACTGGCCAGATGGGAAAGGCCCCGTAAAGTCAATAGCAATCTCAGACCATGGTTCTGAAGGAAGGGGAGTAGGACACAGGGTTTCACGCTTGTTTGGACCAGGGTAAGAAGCTTCACATGGGATACAAGCCTTAACAACATCTTCAACCATCCTGTCTATGCCTGGTAACCAGACCTTCTCTTGTATCAGCTGTTTAGTCTTTACTATGCCTTGGTGAGTATTGTGAGCTATATCAATAACCTTAGAATGTAAAGACAGGGGAATCACTAAATGGTGATCTCTCAAAATGACACCATCATAGATAGACAGTTCATCTTTGAAAATCCTGAAAGGCAACAAATCGGGATCACTCCTACTACCAGTCTGAATTGCAGTCATTACTTTCTGAAACAATGGAGTTTCTTAGGTTGCACTACAGACTTCATCAAAAGTCATAGCCTTGGGGACAGAATGCTGACTTACAAAAGCATTGTAAGCTTCGGCAGCATTGTCTCTTTTGGGTTGCTCAGATGGATGTCTACTAAGATAATCAGCAGGGTTTTGCTCATTTCTACCAGGCCTTTATTATAGATTGAATTGGTATGACATTGTACGTAATAGCCAAAGCTCAATGTGTGCAGTCGCTGGTTTCTGACTCTTTATGATACCCAAGAGTGGCTTGTGGTCAGTAACAACAGTGAATTCGGAAGCAAACAAGTAGAGATGGAAATGCTTTATACCAGTTACAACAGCTAACATTTCACAATCTGTTTGAGAGTATCGCTGTTCAACAACTGTAAGGGCACGGCTTGCGTAACTAACAACCTTACCTTCTTGTGTGAACATTGCACCTAATCCTACAGGGGATGCATCTACAATAATTTCAGTCTTTATCTTTGGGTCAAAGTACACCATTACACATGCACTTGAGAAAACACTTTTGAGATTATCAAAAGCAGACTGTTCTTTTTCTTTCCAGGACCATGCAGTGGTTTATCTCGTGAGACACCTGAGAGGTTCAGGGAGAGTAACATAGTGAGAAATATATCTAGAGACACACTGAGTCATGCCTAGAAAAGAATTGACTTCACCAGGATTTTTGGGAGCATTTCGCCCAACTATAGTTTTGATCTTTTCTGGATCTGGAGAAACAGCAATATCACTGAAAACATGACCAAAGAAAGTTATTTTGTTAACAGAAAAAATGCATTTGTTCTTATTCAGCTTGACACCACTTCTCTGTAGTCTGTCCAACTTCAACCTAAGGGCATCATCATGACCAGACTGTGTTCTACCATCAACTATGATATCATCTTAAAGATTTCTAGCACCATGTATATCAGATAGCGAATCAGCAATGACCACTTAAATCTGCTAACTTTACCAGTAGTACGCTACAGTTACATGTACACTTAAATTGACTGCACTTACCTGTAAACTGCTACAGTTACATGTACACTTAAATCCTCTACTCTTACCTGTAGTTTGCTAAAGTTACCTGTACACTTAAATCCACTGCACTTACCTGTAGTCTGCTACAGTTACATGTACACCTAATTCCACTACACTTACCTGTAGTCTGCTAAAGTTACCTGTACACTTAAATCCACAACACTTACCTGTAGTCTGCTTTAGTTACATGTACACTTAAATCCACTGCACTTACCTGTAGTCCACCACAGTTACATGTACACTTAAATCCATGACTCTTACCTGTAGTCCACTACAGTTACATGTACACTTAAATCCGCTACACTTACCTGTAGTCCGCTACAGTTACATGTACACTGAAGTCCACTGCACTTACCTGTAGTCGGCTACAGTTACCTGTACACTTAAATCCATTACACTTACCTGTAGTCAACTACAGTCACATGTACACTTAATTCTGCTACACTTACCTGTAGTTACCTGTACACTTTAATCCACTGCACTTTCCTGTAGTTTGCTACAGTAACCTGTACACTTAATCCTGCTACACTTACCTGTAGTTACCTGTACACTTTAATCCACTACACTTTCCTGTAGTCCGCTACAGTAACCTGTACACTTACATCCACTACACTTACCTGTAGCTGCTACAGTTACCTGTACTCTCAAATCCACTGCACTTACCTGTAGTCTGCTACAGTTACATGTACACTTAAATCCGTTACACCTGTAGTCCGTTACAGTTTCCTGTACACTTTAATCCACTGCACTTACCTGTAGTTTGCTATAGTTACCTGTATACTTACATCCGCTACAGT
The DNA here is from genome assembly GCA_029582155.1 of Panopea generosa. Taxonomy (NCBI): domain Eukaryota; kingdom Metazoa; phylum Mollusca; class Bivalvia; order Adapedonta; family Hiatellidae; genus Panopea; species Panopea generosa. The sequence continues at coordinate 51,991,486 of CM055909.1, read as the reverse complement.
TACCATTTACCTGTAGGCCGCTACAGTTACCTTAACTATTTACATCCACAACACTTACCTGTAGTCCGAGAAAGCACAGAAATGCCGATGATAAAGTTCCAAGAATGCCTTCAGGGTCAAAATGTACGTTAGTCTGGTAGATTGCCTGTTTACAGTAAGAATAAATGATATATATTTGTTTATTTTCTCTCTACACTGTATACGGTATTCTAATACACCTTTTCGTGTGTTCCTCAGTTTTTATATTGTGTAAAATGATGTTTGTAAATGTGACGACTTTTTGTGAGGAAATGCCATACTGTATACATCCATTTCCATATATATATATATTTTATATTAAATTTCATTCAAACAGTTGCATCGTTTTGTTGTTGAAAGGAAAAAGTGAAAAGAATTGCTTAAAAATCTAAATAAATATATAAAATATATATATTTCAAAACATGCACTTACACAAATATTTATTTTTGTATGTGCACCATACCAAAGACTTGAAAAATGGTACTAGAAGCTTCCTCGCTTGGTGTTCAGCATTCAAAGGATAGTTGTAGGCCTGGTCAGTTTGATGTCAGTATAATGTGACTGTGTGGGGTATCATACTATGTGCCTCCAGTATGATAACCCAGTGCAGTACTCAGACTTAAATGTCTCATGTAGACACCATCGCGATATCACTGAAATTGTTTAAATGTCTCATGTAGACACCATCGCGAAATCACTGAAATTGTTTAAATGTCTCATGTAGACACCATCGCGATATCACTGAAATTGTTTAAATGTCTCGTGTAGACACCATCGCGAAATCACTGAAATTGTTTAAAGTGACGCTAAACACCATATAAGGACATTACTGTATGAACAAACTTGATTACTGATAATATGGTCCCTATGCAACATAGAAAATATTCAATTATAGAAAATAGCAGTTTCCAGTGGGTGGGGTTGAGGGATATTAAATGCAATGCCCCTCTCAAATCTATGATCCTAGCTAAAGTGAGCAACACTGCGTTGGGAGAGCACATAAATAGTTTAAACTTATTTATCTTACTTCTATTGTGAAATAAGTTCTTTCAACTTAGGCAAATCATGCTCGAAGTCTTCCTGGGTAGTACCAGTACTTAGCATATTCGGTAGTGTTTTGCTCAAGGACATCACACATAGCCGTGGCATAGGGTCGAACCCACGACCCTCTGATCATGGTTTCGGTGCTCTACCACTGGATCAGGTGCTCCACACATAACTCAATCAGAAATAGAAATCGACTTACCTTTGGTGTGGGTTTTCCGTAGATGTGGGAGTTGCCTAAAACAACCCTGTCGATATATCCTGCTGCTCCGCCAGTACAATTTTCGTACAGTTTACCATCATGGAGCCCCCCTGGCCCAATGTATCCACTATAAATAATACATGTTTAACATCAAATCACTATAGTCACCTACAAAGACAGTTCAGTAATATAGCAGTATTTTGCTTCTACATGTTTGTAAACAAGAAATGTGTCCATAGGACACGGATGTCCCTGCTGTACATATTTACCAAAATATTAACAAGAAATGTGTCCATAGGACATGGATGTCCATGCTGTACATATTTACAAAAGTATTAACAAGAAATTTGTCTATAAAGGTCTCACTACACAGTTGAATTTTGTTCTTTGTTCTATATAAAATATGGTCTACGATTTCCATGGTAAAAAAAGAATTCCACATAGAATTTTTTTGTAAATTTTTTTTCCATACCAGGAATGTAAACCCACATGAAAATAAACACCTGAGAAAGGACATTAAACAATACCTATAAAAATATATTGTCAACAAAATTCTTAAAACAACCATAATTATTGAACTATTGAAAAATGAATTTCTTATTAATGTCATTAAAAATAAATATTTACTTCAATTTGACAAAAATTGACAAAAAAATTATAATGCTTGGCAGAACATCACACTCTATAATTTATTGTATCAAAATATAATAATGCTCGGCAGAACCTCACATCCTATATTGTATCAAAATGTTATAATGACCGGCAGAACCTCACATCCTATATTGTATCAAAATGTTATAATGACCGGCAGAACCTCACATCCTATATATATTGTATCAAAATGTTATAATGACCGGCAGAACCTCACATCCTATATTGTATCAAAATGTTATAATGCTTGGCAGAACCTCACATACTATTTTTTATCAAAATGTTATAATGACCGGCAGAATCTCACATTCTATATTGTATCAAAATGTTATAATGCTTGGCAGAACCTCACATCCTATATTGTATCAAACATGTTATAATGACCGGCAGAATTTCACATCCTATATTGTATCAAAATGTTATAATGCTTGGCAGAACCTCACATTCTATATTGTATCAAAATGTTATAATGCTTGGCAGAACCTCACATACTATTTTTTATCAAAATGTTATAATGACCGGCAGAATCTCACATTCTATATTGTATCAAAATGTTATAATGCTTGGCAGAACCTCACATTCTATTTTGTATCAAAATGTTATAATGACCGGCAGAACCTCACATCCTATATTGTATCAAACATGTTATAATGACCGGCAGAATTTCACATCCTATATTGTATCAAAATGTTATAATGCTTGGCAGAACCTCACATTCTATATTGTATCAAAATGTTATAATGACCGGCAGAACCTCACATCCTATATTGTATCAAAATGTTATAATGACCGGCAGAACCTCACATCCTATATTGTATCAAAATGTTATAATGACCGGCAGAATTTCACATCCTATATTGTATCAAAATGTTATAATGCTTGGCAGAACCTCACATTCTATATTGTATCAAAATGTTATAATGCTTGGCAGAACCTCACATACTATTTTTTATCAAAATGTTATAATGACTGGCAGAATCTCACATTCTATATTGTATCAAAATGTTATAATGCTTGGCAGAACCTCACATTCTATTTTGTATCAAAATGTTATAATGCTTGGCAGAACCTCACATCCTATATTGTATCAAACATGTTATAATGACCGGCAGAATTTCACATCCTATATTGTATCAAAATGTTATAATGCTTGGCAGAACCTCACATTCTATATTGTATCAAAATGTTATAATGACCGGCAGAACCTCACATCCTATATTGTATCAAAATGTTATAATAACCAGCAGAACCTCACATCCTATATTGTATCAAAATGTTATAATGCTTGGCAGATTCTCACATTCTATTTTGTATCAAAATGTTATAATGACCGGCAGAACCTCACATCCTATATTGTATCAAAATGTTATGATGCTTGGCAGAACCTCACATCCTATATTGTATCAAAATGTTATAATGCTTGGCAGAACCTCACATTCTATTTTGTATAAAAATGTTATGATGCTTGGCAGAACCTCACATCCTATATTGTATCAAAATGTTATGATGCTTGGCAGAACCTCACATCCTATATTGTATCAAAATGTTATAATGCTTGGCAGAACCTCACATCCTATTTTGTATAAAAATGTTATGATGCTTGGCAGAACCTCACATCCTATTTTGTATCAAAATGTTATGATGCTTGGCAGAACCTCACATCCTATATTGTATAAAAATGTTATAATGATCGGCAGAACCTCACATTCTATTTTGTATCAAAATGTTATAATGCTTGGCAGAACCTCACATCCTATTTTGTATAAAAATGTTATGATGCTTGGCAGAACCTCACATCCTATATTGTATCAAAATGTTATGATGCTTGGCAGAACCTCACATCCTATATTGTATCAAAATGTTATAATGCTTGGCAGAACCTCACATCCTATTTTGTATAAAAATGTTATGATGCTTGGCAGAACCTCACATCCTATATTGTATCAAAATGTTATAATGCTTGGCAGAACCTCACATCCTATTTTGTATCAAAATGTTATGATGCTTGGCAGAACCTCACATCCTATATTGTATAAAAATGTTATAATGATCGGCAGAACCTCACATCCTATATTGTATCAAAATGTTATAATGCTTGGCAGAACCTCACATCCTATATTGTATCAAAATGTTATGATGCTTGGCAGAACCTCACATCCTATATTGTATCAAAATGTTATAATGACCGGCAGAACCTCACATCCTATATTGTATCAAAATGTTATAATGACCGGCAGAACCTCACATCCTATATTGTATCAAAATGTTATAATGACCGGCAGAATTTCACATCCTATATTGTATCAAAATGTTATAATGCTTGGCAGAACCTCACATCCTATATTGTATCAAAATGTTATAATGCTTGGCAGAACCTCACATCCTATTTTGTATAAAAATGTTATGATGCTTGGCAGAACCTCACATCCTATATTGTATCAAAATGTTATGATGCTTGGCAGAACCTCACATCCTATATTGTATCAAAATGTTATAATGCTTGGCAGAACCTCACATCCTATATTGTATAAAAATGTTATAATGATCGGCAGAACCTCACATCCTATATTGTATCAAAATGTTATGATGCTTGGCAGAACCTCACATCCTATATTGTATAAAAATGTTATAATGATCGGCAGAACCTCACATCCTATATTGTATCAAAATGTTATAATGCTTGGCAGAACCTCACATCCTATTTTGTATAAAAATGTTATGATGCTTGGCAGAATTTCACATCCTATATTGTATCAAAATGTTATGATGCTTGGCAGAACCTCACATCCTATATTGTATCAAAATGTTATAATGCTTGGCAGAACCTCACATCCTATTTTGTATAAAAATGTTATAATGCTTGGCAGAACCTCACATCCTATTTTGTATAAAAATGTTATGATGCTTGGCAGAACCTCACATTCTATTTTGTATCAAAATGTTATAATGCTTGGCAAAACCTCACATTCTATTTTGTATCAAAATGTTATAATGCTTGGCAGAACCTCACATCCTATATTGTATAAAAATGTTATAATGCTTGGCAGAACCTCACATTCTATTTTGTATCAAAATGTTATAATGCTTGGCAGAACCTCACATTCTATTTTGTATCAAAATGTTATAATGCTTGGCAGAACCTCACATCCTATATTGTATCAAAATGTTATAATGCTTGGCAAAACCTCACATCCTATATTGTATCAAAATGTTATAATGCTCGGCAAAACCTCACATACTATTTTTTATCAAAATGTTATAATGACCGGCAGAATCTCACATTCTATATTGTATCAAAATGTTATAATGCTTGGCAGAACCTCACATTCTATTTTGTATCAAAATGTTATAATGACCGGCAGAACCTCACATCCTATATTGTATCAAAATGTTATAATGACCGGCAGAATTTCACATCCTATATTGTATCAAAATGTTATAATGCTTGGCAGAACCTTACATCCTATATTGTATCAAAATGTTATAATGCTTGGCAGAACCTCACATACTATTTTTTATCAAAATGTTATAATGACCGGCAGAACCTCACATCCTATATTGTATAAAAATGTTATAATGCTTGGCAGAACCTCACATTCTATTTTGTATCAAAATGTTATAATGACCGGCAGAACCTCACATCCTATATTGTATCAAAATGTTATAATGACCGGCAGAATTTCACATCCTATATTGTATCAAAATGTTATAATGCTTGGCAGAACCTTACATCCTATATTGTATAAAAATGTTATAATGCTTGGCAGAACATCACATCCTATATTGTATCAAAATGTTATAATGACCGGCAGAACCTCACATCCTATTTTGTATAAAAATGTTATAATGCTTGGCAGAACCTCACATTCTATTTTGTATCAAAATGTTATAATGACCGGCAGAATCTCACATCCTATATTGTATCAAAATGTTATAATGCTTGGCAGAACCTCACATCCTATATTGTATAAAAATGTTATAATGCTTGGCAGAACCTCACATCCTATATTGTATAAAAATGTTATAATGCTTGGCAGAACCTCACATCCTATATTGAATAAAAATGTTATAATGACCGGCAGAACCTCACATCCTATATTGTATAAAAATGTTATAATGACCGGCAGAACCTCACATTCTATGTTGTATCAAAATGTTATAATGCTTGGCAGAACCTCACATCCTATATTGTATCAAAATGTTATAAAGACCGACAGAATCTCACATTCTATATTGTATCAAAATGTTATAATGCCTGGCAGAACCTCACATCCTATATTGTATCAAAATGTTATAATGACCGGCAGAATCTCACATACTATATTGTATCAAAATGTTATAATGACCGGCAGAATCTCACATCCTATATTGTATCAAAATGTTATAATGATCGGCAGAACCTCACATCCTATATTGTATCAAAATGTTATAATGACCGGCAGAACCTCACATCCTATATTGTATCAAAATGTATGATTTTTTGTGGAGAACTCATGTTATTACCTTTTTTTTTTATAAATATTTAGGTTATTTTATATTATACCTCATTTGCACATGCTCTTTTAATACCTTGTCAGTTGATATGAAATAAGTTTATAAGTTGATTATACTCACGTTGGGCACCCTGGGACCGGCAATGCAAATGTAAGAGCCAGGAATGCTGCCAGTATACCAAGACTTACTATCCACTCTGGTATATAAAGTATGATGTCACGGGCCCACGACCAAGGCTTATTCTGAAACAGATTCAGTACATTCGGAGAAATAATTCATTTATATATATAACAAGCTTGGTGTATTTTTTTCAGATACTTGTTAAACAGTTAAGAGAATATTTGTTTTATTTAGGAGGTATTTTAGTTTTGTTTTATTTAAAGAGTATTTCATTAAAACAGTTAAGTTAATCATTTATTTAAAACCTTGATTAACTTAACATACATTCCCAACCTAAATAAATCTACATGGTAAAAGAAATACATATTTAACAAAATCCAAGATGGCATTCAGTACCACTTTTTTACCATTTCAAAGATATATATCTGTTAAATACATTCTCTTTCTACAACAAAGAATAAAACTATTTCATAATACAAGCTTGTTCAATCCATGATACATATTGTAATATGTGTTTATTTCGCAATAAAATGTATTTAAACTAAAGTATCGTAAAACAAAACATTTTGTCTTGATTTGAAAAACAGGGAACTTTTGATGTGTGGAAAACATAGAGTGCAACCAGGAAAAGAACAAAGCTGTCAAGGTTTTGGTCGGTAGCATTACATGCTTCACAAAAACCCGGGTTTGATTGTCCGCAACAGCTATGTTCCTTTAGAAAGATAATTTATCCGTATATTCTTAGAACCAGTTCTTCTAAGGATTACTTCAAGTATGATATGTCTGAATTGTAAAAATGTGTTTAACAATTGATGTAAAACACATGTTAGTATAGACAATGAACTCAATTATATATTCCTTACAAAGCAGGCCTTCTAAAAATCGGTCCAGGTTTTTTACTACCGTAAGAATCGCACTTATTTTAAAAAAATCACTAAAATTGCCTTACATTATGCCTTTACATGTAAGCATACCCCACCAACCATGTCAGCTGCATCATGTATTTTCTCCATTTATGTATTAATAAGGAATGATTTCAAGTTTATTTGTGTATTATTTATAACGTCATCAATTTTATAATTAAATTACTTTTTTTTTTAAAAAATGAAACAAACAAGTAACGCTGCACGTTTTATCAAATATTTTAATGACGCAAACAATATTCGGTCTGACTGTCCCAGCTTTGGTTAGCGGTATATCAAAGAAATTATGGACGCAAACACAGTCTTTTGATGAACTGACAGAGCGCTATAGGTCGCTGATCACACATCGGAGGCATGCTACATAGTGATAGACTCTTCCGATAAACTCCCCTAATACTGTCAATGGTTTAGTCGAAATTGACATCATTTCGCACAGCAGGTGACAAAATAAACAGATTATTGGGTCAAATGATATTGCCGCAAAGCGTATTTCACAGGTCAGTATGACATGGTAAGAGCAATTTATGAGATCTTATACGATCGATAGAAAATATCTGGACCGATTTTTTATTGAACTTTGAAAACATTTTGACCGATTTTTTATTAAACTTTGAAACGAAAACCGGTATTGAACTTCATAAATCGGTCCAAAAACCGAAAAACCGGGGCAATTTTAGAAGGCCTGTTACAAAGCCCTCTAAATAACATTCATTTTTATATAAAAAGAGAAGATTTTGCTACACACATTAGAGAAGCCATTGCTACATACTTAAGAGAAGACTTCATTTCATACATTAGAGAAGACTTAACTACAAACATTAGAGAAGACTTAACTACATACATTAGAAAAACCTTTCACTACACATTAGAGAAGACTTTGCTATATACATTAGAGAAGACTTCATTACATACATTAGAGAAGACTTTGCTACATACATTAGAGAAGATTTTGCTACACACATAAGAGAAGACTTTCCTTCACACATTAGAGAAGACTTCACTACATACATTAGAGAAGACCTTTCTACATTCATTAGAGAAGACTTCGCTACATACATAAGAGAAGATTTCGCTACACACATAAGAGAAGACTTTGCTACACACATAAGAGAAGACTTTACTACATACATTAGAGCAGACTTTGCTACAAACATAAGAGAAGAATTTGCTACATACATAAGGGGAGACTTTGTTACATTCATTAGAGAAGACTTCGTTACATACATTAGTGAAAACTTCACTACATACATTAGAGAAGACTTTACAACATACATAAGAGAAGACTTGTTACATACATTAGAGAAAACTTCACTACATACATTAGAGAAGACTTTACTACATACATTAGAGCAGACTTCGCTACATACATAAGAGAAGAATTTGCTACATACATAAGGGGAGACTTTGTTACATTCATTAGAGCGGACTTCCCTACATACATTAGAGAAGACTTTACTACATACATTAGAGAAGACTTCGCTACATACATTAAAAAAGACTTTTCTACATACATTAGAGAAGACATTGCTAAATACATTAGAGAAGATTTCACTACATTCATTAGAAAAGATTTCGCTGCATCCATTAGAGAAGACTTCCCTACACACATTAGAGAAGACTTCACTACATACATTAGAGCGGACTTTGCTACATACATTAGAGAAGACTTCACTACATACATTAGAGCAGACTTCACTACATACATTAGGGAATACTTCACTACATACATTAGAGAAGATATTGCTACATACATTAGAAAAGACATTGCTACATACATTAGAAAAGACTTTGCTATATACATTAGAGAATACTTCACTACATACATTATATAAGACTTTGCTACATACATTAGAGAAGACTTCGCTATATACATTAGAGAAGACTTTGCTACATACATAAGAGAAGACTTCACTACATATATTAGAGAAGACATTGCTACATACATTAGAGAAGACTTTGCTACATACATAAGAGAGAATACTTTGCTACATACATAAGAGAAGACTTTGCTACAGACATTAGAGAAGACATTGCTATATACATTAGAGAAGACTTTGCTACATACATAAGAGAGAATACTTTGCTACATACATAAGAGAAGACATTGCTACATACATTAGAGAATACTTTGCTATATACATATGAGAATACTTTTCTACATATACATATATTAGAGCAGACCCGTTAGGGAAAACTTTGTTACATACAATAGAGAAGTTTTCGCCACATACATTAGAGCAGATTTCGCTACATACATTAAAGAAGACTTCCCTACACACATTAGAGAAGACTTCACTGCATACATAAGAGCAGATTTCGCTACATATATTAGATATGACTTTACTACATACATTAAAGAAGACATCGCTAAATACAGTAGAGAAGACTTTCCTACATACATTATAGAAGACTTCACTAAACATAAGGGAAAACTTTGTTACATACAATAGAGAAGATTTCACTACATACATTAGAGAAGATTTCGCTACAAACAGTAAAGAAGACTTCCCTACACACATAAGAGAAGACATCATTACATACATTAGAGCAGACGTCGCTACATATATTAGTTATGACTTTACTACATACATTAGAGAATACTCTTACATACATTAGAGAAGACATGAATTTGCTACGTACATTAGAGAATAATTCGCTACATACATTAGAGAAGACTTTGCTACATACATTAGAGAAGACTTTGCTACATACATTAGAGAAGATTTCGTTACTAACATTAGAGAAGACTTTGCTACATACATAAGAGAAGACTTCACTATACATTAGAGAAGACTTTGTTATATACATTAGAGAAGATTTCACTACAAACATAAGAGAAGACTTTGCTACATACATTAGATAAGAATTTCCTACATACATTATAGAAGACTTCACTATACATTAGAGAAGACTTTGTTATATACATTAGAGAAGATTTCACTAAATACATTAGAGAAGACTTTGCTACAAAAAATAGAGAAGACTTCGTTACATACATTAGAGAAGACATTGCTATATACATTAGAAAAGACTTTGCTACATTCATAAGAGAATAATTCGCTACATACATTAGAACAGACTTTGCTACATACATAAGAGAATAATTCGCTATATACATTAGAGAAGACTTTGCTACATAAATTAGAGAAGACTTTGCTACATACATTAGAGAAGACTTTGCTACATACATTAGAGAAGACTTTGCTACATAAATTAGAGAATACTTTGCTACATACATTAGAGAAGACTTTGCTACATACATTAGAAAAGACTTCGCTACATTCATTAGAGAATAATTTGCTACATACATTAGAGAAGACTTCACTACATACATTAGAGCAGACTTCACTAAATGCATTACAGCTGACTTCGCTACATACATTAGAGAAAACTTCGCTACATACATCGGAGCAGACTTCACTACATACATTAGGGAAGACTTCACTACATACATTACAGAAGACATTGCTACATACATTAGAGAAGACATTGCTACATACATTAAATAAGACTTGTTACATACATTAGAGAAGACATTGCTACATACATTTGAAAAATGTTCCCTAAATGCATTAGAGAAGACTTCACTACATACATTATATAAGACTTTTCTACATACATTAGAGAAGACTTTGCTATATACATTTGAGAAAACTTTAATACATACATTAGAGAAGACTTCACTATACATTTAAGTGGCTTTGCTATATACATTAGGGAAGACTTCACTACATACATTAGAGAATACTTTGCTTTATACATTAGAGATCACTTTGCTACATATACATACATTAGAGCAGACCCATTAGGGAAACTTTGTTACATACATTGGAGAAGATTTCACTACATACATCAGAGAAGATTTCACTACATACATTAAAGACGACTTCCCGACACACATAAGATAAATTTCACTACATACATTAGAGTGGACTTCGCTACAAACATTAGAGAAGACTTCACTACATAAATTAGAGAAGACATTGCTACAAACATTAGAAAAATGTTCCCTAAATATATTAGACAAGACTTCACTACATACATTTGATAAGACTTTGCTACATACATTAGAGAAGATTTTGCTACATACATTATAGAAAACTTCACTGCATACATTAGAGAAGACTTTGTTATATACATTGAAGTAGACTTTGCTATATACATTAGAGAATACCCATTAGGGAAAACTTTGCTACATACATTAAAGAAGATTTTGCTACATACATTAGAGCAGACATCACTACATATCTCACGTACAGTTTATACCTAATTCTTTAGGTGACTTATTGGTCCAATGGGCCGGGTATTTGTTGTTGTTTTTTTATGTATATAACTATTTGTAATATATATTGTATGCACATGTCACTATAATAAATACTGGCTGGCTGGCTGGCTGGCTGGCTGGCTGTCTGGCTGGCTGGCTGGCTGGCTGGCTGGCTTGCTTGCTTGCTTGCTTGCTTGCTTACTTACTTACATTAGAGCAGACATCACTACATACATTAGAGAAGACTTTGCTACATACATTACAGAAGACTTTGCTACATACATTAGAGAAAACTTTGCTATATACATTAGAGAAGACCCATTAGGGAAAACTTTGCTACATACATTAAAGAAGTCTTTGCTACATACATTAGAGAAGATTTTGCTACATACATTTGAGAAGACTTTGCTACATACATTGGAGAAGACTTTGCTACATACATTAGAGAAGACTTTGCTACATACATAAGAGAAGATATTGCCAAAAACATTAGAGAAGACTTCACTATATACATGAGAGAAGATTTTGCTATATACATTAGAGAAGACTTCACTACATACCTTAGGGAAGACTGCACTACATACATTAGAGCAGACTTCACTACATACATTAGAGAAAACTTTGCTACATACATTAGAGAAGACTGTGCTACATACATTAGAGAAGACTTTGTTACATACATTAGAGAAGACTTTGCTACATACATTAGAAAAGACTTTGTTACATACATTAGGGAAGACTGTGCTACATACATTAGAGAAGACTTTGTTACATACATTAGAAAAGACTTCACTACATACATTAGGGACGACTGTGCTACATACATTATGGAAGACTTCGTTAAATACATTAGAGAAGACTTCGTTACATACATTAGGGAAGACTTCACTACTTACATTTGTGGCAATATTATTTGACCCAATAATCTGATTGTTTTGTCACCTGCTGTGCAAAAGATGTCAATTTTGACTAAACCATTAACGATAATAGGGGGAGTTTATCGGAAGTGTCTATCACTATGTAGCATGCCTTCGATGTGTGATCAGTGACCCAAAGCATTTTGTCGGTTCATCAATAGATTGTGTTTGCGTCCGTAATTTCTATAATAAACCGTTAGCCAAAGCTGGGACGGTCGGACCGAATATTGTTTGCGTCATTAAAATATTTGATAAAACGTGCAGTGTTACTTGTTTGTTTCATTTTTTTAAAAAAATAATATATAAAAGCTGGTTTTGGTAATTGTACGTAGTAGCTAGCTTATTAAAAATAAAAAGTTGAATGAATCATTACATTGGTTTCCACGGTGATTATTTCACGCTGTTCTGGTACTTGAGATACTTCCGGTTCGATCGAGCATTTTAAATATGATGAAAATTATTCAGTAAAGCGAAAACATAATAATGTCAGTCATTGAAATGTACACATTGTGATAAAGTATTTTATAAATAATAGGCAAATAAACTTGAAATAGTTCCCTTTTAAAGAATAAACTGAGAAAATACATGGTGCAGCTGACATAGTGGGTGGGGTATGCATACATGTAAAGGCATATAGTGATTATTTTTAAAACAAGTCTTACGGAATTAAAAAACCTGGACCGATTTGAATTTTGGTATTTTAGAAGGCCTGCATTAGAGAAGACATTGCTACATACCTTATAGAAGACATTGTTACATACTTTAAAGAAGACTTTGCTACATACATTAGAGAAGACTTTCCTACATATACATACATTAGAGCAGACCCATAAACTTTGCTACATATATTAGATAAGATTTCGCTACATACATTAAAGAAGTCTTTGCTACATACATTAGAGAAGACTTCGCTACATACATTAGAGAAAACTTCATTGCACACATTAGAGAGAATTTGCTATATACATAAGGGAAGATTTCACTACATACATTAGAGAAGACATTGATAAATACATTAGAGAAGACATTACTACATACATTAGAAAAATGTTCCCTAAATACATTAGAGAAAACTTCACTACATACAATTGATAAGACTTTTCTTCATACATTAGAGAAGACATTGCTTAATACAATGAAGACTTCCCTACACACATTAGAGAAAACTTCACTACATACATTAAAGCGGTCTTCACTACATACATTAAATAAGACTTCACTTCATACTTAAGAGCAGACTTCACTACATACATTACAGCGGACTTGGCTACATACATTACAGAAAACTTCTCTACATACATTAGAGCAGACTTTATTACATACATTAGGGAAGACTTCACAACATACATTATAGAAGACATTGCTACATACATTAGAGAAGACTTTGCTACAAACATTAGAAAAATGTTCCCTCATTAGAGCACACTTTGCTTCACACATTAGAGTAGACTTCACTACATACATTAGAGAAGACTTCACTGTATACATTAAAGCAGACTTCACTAAATACATAAGAGCAGACTTTGCTACATACGTTTTAAAAGCCTTCACTATATACATTAGAAAAGTCTTTGCTACATACATTAGGGAAGACATTGCTACATACATTAAAGAAGACATTGCTACATACATTAAAGAAGACATTGCTACATACATTAGAGAAGACATTGCTACATACATTAGAGAAGACTCTGCTATATACATTAGAGAAGACTCTGCTACATATACATAAATTAGAGAAAACATTGTTACATACATTAGAGAAGACTTCACTACATACATTAAAGCAGACTTTGCTACATACATTAGAGAAGCCTTCATTACATACATTAGCAAAGAATTTGCTCTATACATTAGAGAAGACTTTGCTACATATACATACATTAGAGAAGACCCATTAGGGAAGCCTTCACTACATACATAAGCAAAGACTCTGCTATATACATTAGAGAAGACTCTGCTACATATACATAAATTAGAGAAAACATTGTTACATTCATTAGAGAAGACTTCACTACATACATTAAAGCAGACTTTGCTACATATATTAGAGAAGATTTCGCTACATACATTAAAGAATACTTCGCTACACACGTAAGAATGACTTTGCTATATACATAAGAGAAGACTACGCTACAATCATTAGAGAAGACTTCGCTACATACATTAGAGAAGACTTTGCTACACACGTAAGAATGACTTTGCTATATACATAAGAGAAGACTACGCTACAATCATTAGAGAAGACTTCGCTACATACATTAGAGAAGACTTTGCTACATACATTAGAGAAGACTTTGCTACATACATTAGAGAAGACTTTGCTATATACATTATGGAAGACTTTGCTACATACATAAGAAGACTTTGCTACATACATTAGAGAAATCTTGCTATATACATTCGGAAATACTTTGCTACATACATAAGAAAAGACTTTGCTATATACATTAGAGAAGACACTGTTACATACATTAGAGAAGACTTTGCTAAATATATTAGAAAAGACATCGCCACATATATTAGAGAAGACTTCATTACATACATTAGGGAAGACATTGCTAAATTCATCAGGGAATGTAAGACTTTGCTACAAAAATTAAAGAAGACTTTGCTACATACATTAGAGAAGACTTTGCTAAATACATTAGAGAAGACTCTGTTACATACATTAGAGAAGACTTTATTACATACATTAGGGAAGACTTCACTACATACATTAGAGAAGACTTTGCTATATACATTAGAAAATACTTTACTAGATATATTAGAGAAGACTTCGCTACATACATTAGAGAATACTTCATTACATACATAAGGGAGACTTCACTACATACATTAGAGAAGATATTGCAACATACATTAGAGAAGAAATTGTTACATATATTTAAGAAGACTTTGCTACATACATTAGAGAAGACTATGCTACATATACATACATTAGAGCAGACCCATAAGAGCAGACTTTGCTGAACACATTAGAGCAGACTTTGCTACATACATTAGAGAATACTTTACTACACACAATAGAGCAGACTTTGCTACATACATTAGAGCACATTTTGCTTCACACATTAAAGCAGACTTCACTTCATACATTAGAGAAGATTTCAGTATGTACATTAGAGCAGACTTTGCTACATACATTAGGTAAGACTTCACTACATACATAAGAGAAGACTTTGCTACATACATTAGAGAAAACTTTGCTAAGTATATTAGAGAAGACTTCGCTACATACATTAGAGAAGACTCCACTACATACATTAGAAAAAACTTTGCTACATACATTAGGGAAGACTTCACTACAAACATAAGAGAAGACTTTGCTAAATATATTAGAGAAGACTTCGCTACATACATTAAAGAACACTTCAATACATACATTAGAGCAAAACTTTGCTACATACATTAGGGAAGACTTCGCTACATACATTAGAGAAGACTCCACTACATACATTAGAAAAAACTTTGCTACATACATTAGGGAAGACTTCACTACAAACATAAGAGAAGACTTTGCTAAATATACTAGAGAAGACTTCGCTACATACATTAGAGAACACTTCGCTACATACATTAGAGAAAACTTTGCTACATACATTAGAGAAGACTTTGCTACATACATTAGAGAACACTTCGCTACATACATTAGAGAAGACTTCACTATACAAATTAGAGCAGACTTTGCTACATACATTAGAGAAGCCTTCACTACATACATAAGAGAAGACTTAGCTACATACATTAGGGAAGACTGCAATACATACATTAGAGAACAGTTTGCTACATACATTACAGAAGACTCTGCTATATACTTTATAGCAGACTCTGCTACATACATTAGAGAAGACTTTGCTACATACATTACAGAAAACTCTGCTATATACATTAGAGAAGACTGTGCTACATACATTACAGAAATCTCTGCTATATACATTAGAGAAGACTTTGCTATTCATACATACATTAGAGAAGACATTGTTACATATATTGGAAAAGACATTGCTTCATACATTAGAGAAGACATTGCTACATACATTAGAGAAGATTTCGCTATATACATTAGAGAAGTCATTTTTACATACAATAGAGTAGACTTTGCTATATACATTAGAGAAGACTTTGCTTTATACATTAAAGAAAACTCTGCCATATACATTAGAAGAGATTTCACTACAAACATTAGAGAAAACTTTGCTACATACATTAGAGAAGACATTATTACAGACATTAGAGAAGACTTTGCCACATATACATACATTAGAGAAGACATTGTCACACATTAGAGAGTATTTTGTTACATACATTAGAGAAGACTTTGCTATATACATTAGAGAAGATTTTGCTATATACATTAGGGAAGTCTTTGCTACATCCGTAAGAGAAGTCTTTGCTACATACATTAGAAAAGACTTTGCTCTATACGTTAGAGAAGACTTTGCTATATACATTAGATAAAACTTTGCTACATACATTAGAGAAGACTTTGCTACATCCATTAGAGAAGACTTTGCTACAAACAATAGAGAAGACTTTGCTATATACATTAGAGAATACTTCGCTATATACATTAGAGAAGACTTTGCTATATACATTAGGGAAGACTTTGCTACATCCATTAGAGAAAAGTTTGCTACGTACATTAGAGAAGACTTTGTTACATACATTAGAGAAGACTTTGCTATATACATTAAAGAAGACTCTGCTACATATACATGAAAATACATTAGAGCAGATGCATTAGGGAAACTTTGCTACATACATTAAAGCAGACTTGCTATATACATTAGAGAAGTTTTTGCTACATACATTAGAGCAGACTTCACTACCTACATTAGAGCAGACTTCACTATATACATTAGAGCAGAATTCACTACATACATAAGAGAAGACTTTGTTAAACACATTAAAGCAGGCTTCGCTACATACATTAGAGCAGACTTTGCGCCACATATCAGAGCATACCTCGCTACATACATTTGAGAAGACTTTGCTACACACATTAAAGAAGACTTCGCTTCATACATTAGAGCACACTTTGCTACACACATTAGAGCAGACTTCACTACATACATGTGAAAAGACTTCACTATATACATTAGAGCAGACTTTGCTATATACATTAGAGAAGCATTCACTACATACATTAGAAAAGTCTTCGCTACATACATTAGAGAAGACTTCGCTACATACATTATGGAAGACTGCAATACATACATTAGAGAAGAGTTTGCAACATACATTAAAGAAGACACTGCTACATACATTAGAGAACAATTTGCTACACACATTAGAGAAGACCTTGCTACATACATTAGAGCAAACTTTGCTACACACATTAGAGCAGACTTCACTACATACATTAGAGCAGACTTTGCCACATACATTAGAGAAGCCTTCACTACATACATCAGAAATGTCTTCATATATTACATATAACATATATTAGTGAAGACTTCTCATAATACATGAGGGAAAAATGCACTTCATACATTAGAGAAGACTTTGCTACATACATTAGAGAAGACATTGTTACATACATTAGAGAAGACTTTGCTACACACATTAGAGAAGACACTGTTACATACATTAGAGAAGACTTTGTTACACACATTAGAGAAGACATTGTTACATACATTAGAGAAGAATTTGCTACACACATTAGAGAAGACTTTGTTACATACATTAGAGAAGACTTTGTTACACACGTTAGAGAAGACTTTGCTACATACATTAGAGAAGACATTGTTATATACATTAGAGAAGACTTTGCTACATACATTAGAGAAGACATTGCTACATACATTAAAGAAAACATTGTTATATACATTAGAGAAGACTTTGCTATATACATTAGAGGAGATTTTGCTTCATACATTAGAGAAGACACTGTTACATACATTAAAGAAGACTTTGTTACACACATTAGAGAAGACATTGTTACATACATTAGAGAAGAATTTGCTACACACATTAGAGAAGACTTTGTTACATACATTAGAGAAGACTTTGTTACACACATTAGAGAAGACTTTGCTACATACATTAGAGAAGACATTGTTATATACATTAGAGAAGACTTTGCTACATATATAAGAGAAGACATTGCTACATACATTAAAGAAAACATTGTTATATACATTAGAGAAGACTTTGCTATATACATTAGAGGAGATTTTGCTTCATACATTAGAGAAGACATTGCTACATACATTAGAGAAAACATTGCTACATACATTAAAGAAAACATTGTTATAAACATACATTAGAAAAGACTTTGCTACATACATTAGAAACAACTTTGCTACATATAGTAGAGAAGACTTTGCTATATACATTAAAGAAGACATTGTTACATACATTAGAGAAACCTTGCTACATATATTAGAAAAGACTTTGCTACATACATTAAAGAAGACATTGTTACATACATTAGAGAAGACTTTGCTTCACACAGTAGAGAAGACTTTGCTATTTACATTAGAGAAGACTTTGCTACATACATTAGAGAAAACATTTCTTTTAGAGAAGACTTTGCTATATATACATTAGAGAAGATTTTGCTATATACATTAGAGAAGAATCTCCTACATATACGTACATTAGAGCAGACACATTAGGGTAACTTTGCTCATACATTAAAACAGACTCCACTATATACATTAGAGAAGATTTCGCTACATACATTAGAGCAGACTTTGCTACATACAATAGAGCAGACTTCACTATATACATTAGAGTAGACTTCACTACATATGTTAGACCAGACTTCGCTAGTTACATTAGAGAATACTTTGCTACACACATTAGAGCAGATTTCGCTACATACATTAGAGCAGACTTTGCTACGTACATAAGAGAAGATTTTGCTGCACACATAAGAGCAAACTTCGCTACATACAATAGAGCAGACTTAGCTACACACGTTAGAGCAGACTTTGCTACATACATTAGAGTAGACTCTACTACATGCATTAGAGCAGACTTCGCTGCATACATTAGAGCAGATTTTGCAACACACACTAGAGAAGCCTTCACTACATACATTAGAAAAGTCTTTGCTACATACATAAGGAAAGTCTTCGCTGCATACATTAAATAATAGGATGATACTTTTGACTTTCGGCCATCCTGTCAGTTTCCTTGGTAGAACAAATACTAGATGTTATTTATGAGGACATCAGAATGGTTTACTGGGTAGAACAAGTATTGGGTGTTATTCATGAGGCCATCAAGTAGGTTGATTTCATGGGTAAACAAGAACTGGGGTGTTATTTACGAGACCATCATATCAGTTTCCTGGGTAAACCAGTACCAGGTGTTATTTACAAGACCATCGGATCTGTTTCCTCGGTAAAACAAGTATTGGGTGTTATTCATGAGGCCATCAGGTTGATTTTTTAATGGGTAAACAAGAACTTGGGTGATATTTACGAGGCCATCAGATCAGTTTCCTGGGTAAACCATTACCAGGTGTTATTTACGAGAACATCGGATCTGTTTCCTGGGTAGAACAAGTACCGGGTGTTATATACGAGGTCATTGCATCGTTTTCCTGTGTTAAACAAGTACTGGGGTGTTATTTACGAGGCCATCAGATTGGTTTCCTGAGTATTAAAAGTGCTGTGTGTTATATACGAGGTTATCGGATCGGTTTCCTGAGTAGAACAAGTACTGGGTGATATTTACAAAGCGATCCGGTCTGTATCCTGGGTAGTACTAGTACTGGGGCGTTATTTACGAGACCATAGGGTCTCTTTCTTGGGTAAAACAAGTACTGGGTGTTGTTTATGAGGCCATCAGGTCCGTTTCCTTGGTAGAACAAGTACTGATTTTTGTTTTCTAGGTCATCAAGTCAGTTTCCTGAGTAGAACAAATACTGGGTGTTATTTATAGGCCATTGGGTCCGTTTCCTTGGTAGAACAAGAACTGATTTTTGTTTTCGAGGCCATCGGGCCAGTTTCCTTGGTAAGAACAAGTACTGAGTGTCGTTTTCAAGGCAATCGGGCTGGTTTCCTTGTTATAACAAGTACTGGGTGCTGTTTTTGAGGCCATCAGGCCACTTTCCTGGGTAGCACAAGTACTGGGTGTTGTTTACGAGGTCATTGGGTCCATTGCCTTTGTAGAACAAGTAATGGGTGTTATTTTCGAAGGCATCTGGCCAATTTCCTAGGTAGAACAAGTACTGATCATTATTGATGAGGCCATTGTGTCAAACCTTTGATCAAATCTGCGACTTCTGGCATGAGCAGTGACCACTACAATACAATCATGTGCATGTCTGTACCATTGATACTATGATTATCTCATTGTGTGCATTTGGTTGGGTGCAGTGTCTTAGTGTTTTGACTGCTGCACCTCCTCACTTTCTGATTAGTTATATTTAGGCTACGTATACGATGAACCTACTCTAGTATGCTTTTTGGTTGTTGTGTTTTAGGAAGATAACTTTTGTTTCATTTCTTCAAATATCTGCTACTCACTTGACCAATATCTCGCCGTCTAGCAAACATAGCCTCTTGGACAGCAATCAATAGGTAGCTTAAACTCAACCTCTGGAGCACACCTGGTATTCTGTATTGTTCCAATTCAATGGCTGTAAGACATGGTAGAAAGTTAAGATCGTGTGTAAATACATCAATCGAATTAAGTTTATATTATTATTATCATTGCTCATAACTTGAAATTGTATATACTTATTTCAAACTTTGTTTTAAAATACAGATATCATAACAGTTTTCAATTTAAGTTAGATATAAGCAATACTCACGTCCCCAGTTCGTGTTCAAAATTAACCCAAAAGCAAACAACAGGACACTTCTGATGATAATCTTGGCCAGAATAGCAAGTCTGGTCTTGCCACGCTTAAACATACTTCTGAATGAGTAGTTCATGGATGTTCCCATCATAAACACAAACCTGAAATGATCAATGACATAAGTAGAACAAGAAATGTCACTGTTAAGTGTCACATGCCCACCAAAATGTCATGATGTTATGTTGATCATTTGTAGCAAGTATCATTAAAATTCATCTATGCATGACAAAGTTACAGGCCAAAAATGAAATCTCACATAAACTCAAAGTGTTGTCAAACAAACTGAAATTGTGACCTTGACCTTGAGGTACGGGTGTGGGTCTTACTCACGACACGTCGTCATGTTCTGTTGATCATTTGTTGCAAGTATCAACAAAATCCATCAATGCAAGACAAAGTTACAGGCCGGAAACGAAATACCGGACGGAAGGACGGATGTTCTCACAAATCGGTATTTAAGTGGCTTCTTTGCGTCAATCGTATTACTTGTGTGGCTAAATTTTAGCCACGTAAGAGAAAAAAAGCCACCTAAGAGCTGTTTTTTAAGTGTCTAGAACAGCCACTTAATGTTTTTTCAACAGCTTTTCAACTGTCCATAAAAATTACTAACCATAAACCCTAGACACTTAAATACCCATTTGTCCGCCCGGACGGACGGACGGACGGACGGACGGAAGGATGTTCTCACGAATGGGTATTTAAGTGGCTTCTTTGCGTCAATCATATACTTGTGTGGCTAAATTTTAGAAAAAAGCCACATAAAAGCTGTTTTTAAGTGTCTAGAAACAGCCATGTAATTATTTTTCAACTGCTTTTCAAATGTCCATAAAAATTACTAACCTTCAACCTTAGACACTTAACTACCCATTTGTGTGTACGGACGGATGGACGGACGGATGCTGCAATAACTATATGCCACTCAAAAAAACATTACTGAAACAAGACATCCATTAAATGGTATAATGGTGGAGGTTACAATGACAACACAGCCCAGAAACAAGACATCCATTCATGGTATAATGATCGAGGTTACAATAATACCACAACCCAGAAACAAGACATCCATTAAATGGTTTAATGGTTGAGCTTACAATGTAACACATTACTGAAACAAGACATCCATTAAATGATATAATGGTCGAGGTTACAATAATAACACAGCCCAGAAACAAGACATCCATTAAATGGTATAATGGTCGAGGTTACAATGTAACACATTCCTGAAACAAGACATCCATTAAATGGTATAAAGGTCGAGGTTACAATAATAACACAGCCCAGAAACAAGACATCCAATAAATGGTATAATGGTCGAGGTTACAATGTAACACATTCCTAAAACAAGACATCTATTAAATGGTATAATGATCGAGGTTACAAAAATAACACAGGCCAGAAACAAGACATCCATTAAATGGTATAATGGTCGAGGTTACAATAATAACACAGCCAACAAACAAGACATCCATCATGGTATAATGGTCGAGGTTACAATAATAACACAGCCCAGAAACAAGACATCCATTAAATGGTATAATGGTCAAGGTTACAATAATAACACAGCCCAGAAACATGACATCCATTGAATGGTTTAATGGTCGAGGTTACAATAATAACACAGGCCAGAAACAAGACATCCATTAAATGGTATAATAGTCCAGGTTACAATAATAACACAGCCCAGAAACAAGACATCCATTAAATGGTATAATGGTCGAGGTTACAATAATAACACATCCCAGAAATAAGACATCCATCATGGTATAATGGTCGAGGTTACAATAATAACACAGCCCAGAAACAAGACGTCCATTAAATGGTATAATGGTCGAGGTTACAATAATAACACAGCCTAGAAACAAGACATACATTAAATGGTATAATGATCGAGGTAACAATAATAACACAGCCCGGAAACAAGACATCCAATAAATTGTATAATGGTTGAGGTTACAATGTAACACATTCCTGAAACAAGACATCCATTATATGGTATAATGGTCGAGGTTACAATAATAACACAGCCCAGAAACAAGACATCCTATAAACGGTATAATGGTCGAGGTTACAATGTAACACATTCCTGAAACAAGACATCCATTAAATGGTATAATGGTCGAAGTTACAATGACAACACAGCCCAGAAACAAGACATCCATTCATGGTATAATGATCGAAGTTACAATAATACCACAGCCCAGAAGCAAGACATCCATTAAATGGTTTAATGGTTGAGCTTACAATGTAACACATTACTGAAACAAGACATCCATTAAATGGTATAATGGTCGAGGTTACAATAATAACACATCCCAGAAACAAGACATCCATTAAATGGTATAATGGTCAAGGTTACAATGTAACACATTCCTGAAACAAGACATCCATTAAATGGTATAATGGTCGAGGTTACAATAATAACACAGCTCAGAAATAAGACATCCAATAAATGGTATAATGGTCGAGGTTACAATGTAACACATTCCTAAAACAAGACATCCATTAAATGGTATAATGGTCGAGGTTACAATAATAACACAGCCTAGAAACAAGACATCCATTAAATGGTTCAATGGCCGAGGTAACAATAATAACACAGCTCAGAAACAAGACATCCATTAAATGGTATAATGGTCGAGGTTACAATGTAACACATTCCTGAAACAAGACATCCATTAAATGGTATAATGGTCGAGGTTACAATAATAACACAGCCCAGAAACAAGACATCCAATAAATGGTATAATGGTCGAGGTTACAATGTAACACTTTCCTAAAACAAGACATCCATTAAATGGTATAATGGTCGTGGTTACAATAATAACACAGGCCAGAAACAAGACATCCATTAAATGGTATAATGGTCGAGGTTACAATAATAACACAGCCTAGAAACAAGACATCCATTAAATGGTTCAATGGCCGAGTTTACAATAATAACACAGCCAACAAACAAGACATCCATCATGGTATAATGGTCGACGTTACAATAATAACACAGGCCAGAAACAAGACATCCATTAAATGGTATAATGGTCGAGGTTACAATAATAACACAGCCCAGAAACATGACATCCATTGAATGGTTTAATGGTCGAGGTTACAATAATAACACAGGCCAGAAACAAGACATCCATTAAATGGTATAATAGTCCAGGTTACAATAATAACACAGCCCAGAAACAAGACATCCATTAAATGGTACAATGGTCGAGGTTACAATAATAACACAGCCCAGAAACAAGACATCCAATAAATGGTATAATGGTCGAGGTTACAATGTAACACATTCCTGAAACAAGACATCCATTAAATGGTATAATGGTCGAGGTTACAATGACAACACAGCCCAGAAACAAGACATCCATTCATGGTATAATGATCGAGGTTACAATAATACCAAAGCCCAGAAACAAGACATCCATTAAATGGTTTAATGGTTGAGCTTACAATGTAACTCATTACTGAAACAAGACATCCATTAAATGGTATAATGATTGAGGTTACAATAACACAGCCCAGAAACAAAACATCCATTAATTGGTATAATGGTCGAGGTTTCAATGTAATACATTCCTGAAACAAGACATCCATTAAATGGTATAATGGTCGAGGTTACAATAATAACACAGCCCAGAAACAAAACATCCAATAAATGGTATAATGGTCGAGGTTACAATGTAACACATTCCTAAAACAAGACATCCATTAAATGGTATAATGGTTGAGGTTACAATAATAACACAGGCCAGAAACAAGACATCCATTAAATGGTATAATGGTCGAGGTTACAATAATAACACAGCCAACACACAAGACATCCATCATGGTATAATGGTCGAGGTTACAATAATAACACAGCCCAGAAACAAGACATCCATTAAATGGTATAATGGTCGAGGTTACAATAATAACACAGCCCAGAAACATGACATCCATTGAATGGTTTAATTGTCGAGGTTACAAAAATAACACAGGCCAGAAAAAAGACATCCATTAAATGGTATAATAGTACAGGTTACAATAATAACACAGCCAAGAAACAAGACATCCATTCAATGGTATAATGGTCGAGGTTACAATAATAACACATCCCAGAAAGAAGACATCCATCATGGTATAATGATCGAGGTTACAATAATAACACAGCACAGAAACACGACGTCCATTAAATGGTATAATGGTCGAGGTTACAATAATAACACAACCCAGAAACAAGGCATACATTAAATGGTATAATGATCGAGGTAACAATAATAACACAGCCCGGAAACAAGACATCCAATAAATTGTATAATGGTCGAGGTTACAATGTAACACATTCCTGAAACAAGACATCCATTAAATGGTATAATGGTCGAGGTTACAATAATAACACAGCCAAGAAACAAGACATCCATTAAATGGTATAATGATCGAGGTAACAATTATAACACAGCCCGGAAACAAGACATCCAATAAATGGTATAATGGTTGAGGTTACAATGTAACACATTCCTGAAACAAGACATCCATTAAATGGTATAATGGTCGGGTTACAATAATAACACAGCCCAGAAACAAGACATCCATTAAATGGTATAATGGTCAAGGTTACAATGTAACACTTTCCTGAAACAAGACATCCATTAAATGGTATAATGGTCGAGGTTACAATAATAACACAGCCCAGAAACAAGACATCCAATAAATGGTATAATGGTCGAGGTTACAATGTAACACATTCCTAAAACAAGACATCCATTAAATGGTATAATGGGTGAGGTTACAATAATAACACAGGCCAGAAACAAGACATCCATTAAATGGTATAATGGTCGAGGTTACAATAATAACACAGCCAACAAACAAGACATCCATCATGGTATAATGGTCGAGGTTACAATAATAACACAGCCCAGAAACAAGACATCCATTAAATGGTATAATGGTCGAGGTTACAATAATAACACAGCCCAGAAACATGACATCCATTGAATGGTTTAATGGTCGAGGTTACAATGTAACACATTCCTAAAACAAGACATCCATTAAATGGTATAATGGTTGAGGTTACAATAATAACACAGGCCAGAAACAAGACATCCATTAAATGGTATAATGGTCGAGGTTACAATAATAACACAGCCAACACACAAGACATCCATCATGGTATAATGGTCGAGGTTACAATAATAACACAGCCCAGAAACAAGACATCCAATAAATGGTATAATGGTCGAGGTTACAATGTAACACATTCCTAAAACAAGACATCCATTAAATGGTATAATGGTTGAGGTTACAATAATAACACAGGCCAGAAACAAGACATCCATTAAATGGTATAATGGTCGAGGTTACAATAATAACACAGCCAACAAACAAGACATCCATCATGGTATAATGGTCGAGGTTACAATAATAACACAGCCCAGAAACAAGACATCCATTAAATGGTATAATGGTCGAGGTTACAATAATAACACAGCCCAGAAACATGACATCCATTGAATGGTTTAATGGTCGAGGTTACAATAATAACACAGGCCAGAAACAAGACATCCATTAAATGGTATAATAGTCCAGGTTACAATAATAACACAGCCCAGAAACAAGACATCCATTCAATGGTATAATGGTCGAGGTTACAATAATAACACATCCCAGAAAGAAGACATCCATCATGGTATAATGGTCAAGGTTACAATAGTAACACAGCCCAGCAACAAGACGTCCATTAAATGATATAATGGTCGAGGTTACAATAATAACACAACCCAGAAACAAGACATACATTAAATGGTATAATGATCGAGGTAACAATAATAACACAGCCCGGAAACATCACATCCAATAAATTGTATAATGGTCGAGGTTACAATGTAACACATTCCTGAAACAAGACATCCATTAAATGGTATAATGGTTGAGGTTACAATAATAACACAGCCAAGAAACAAGACATCCATTAAAGGGTATAATGATCGATGTAACAATTATAACACAGCCCGGAAACAAGACATCCAATAAATGGTAAAATGGTTGCGGTTACAATGTAACACATTCCTGAAACAAGATATCCATTAAATGGTATAATGGTCGAGGTTACAATAATAACACAGCCCAGAAACAAGACATCCATTAAATGGTATAATGGTCAAGGTTACAATAATAACACAGCCCAGAAACAATACATCCATTAAATGGTATCATGGTCTAGGTTACAATAATAACACAGCCCAGAAACAAGACATTCATTAAATGGTATAATGATCGAGGTAACAACAGTAACACAGCCCGTAAACAAGACATCCATTAAATAGTATAATGGTCAAGGTTACAATAATAACACAGCGCAGAAACAAGACGTCCATTAAATGGTATAATGGTTTAGGTTAAAATAATAACACAGCCCAGAAACAAGACATTGATTAAATGGTATAATGAACGAGGTAACAATAATAACACAGCCAGGAAACAAGACATCCATTAAATGGTATAATGGTCGAGGTTTCAATAATAACTCAGACCAGAAACAAGACATCAAATAAATGGTATAATGGTCGCGGTTACAATGTAACACATTCCTGAAACAAGACATCCATTAAATGGTATAATGGTCGAGGTTAAAATAATAACACAGACCAAAAACAAGACATCCATTAAACAGTTTAATGGTCGGGGTTACAATAATAACACAGGCCAGAAACTAGATATCCATTAAATGGTATAATGGTCCAGGTTACAATAATAACACAGCCCAGAAACAAGACATCCATTAAATGGTATAATGGTCCAGGTTACAATAATAACACAGTCCAGAAACAAGACATCCATCATGGTATAATGGTCAAGGTTATAATAATAACACAGCCCAGAAACAAGACATCCATTAAATAGTATAATGGTAAAGGTAACAATAATAACACAGCCCAGAAACAAGACATCCATTAAATGGTATAGTGGTCGAAGTTACAATAATAACACAGCCCAGAAACAAGACATCCATCAAATGGTATAATGGTCCAGGTTACAATAATAACACAGGCCAGAAACAAAATATCCATTAAATGGGATAATGGTCGATTTTACAATAATAACACAGGCCAAAAACAAGACATACATTAAATGGTATAATGGTCGAGGTTACAATAATAACACAGCCAAGAAACAAGGCATCCATTAAATAGTATAATGGTCAAGGTAACAATAATAACACAGCCCAGAAACAAGATATACATTAAATGGTATAATGGTCAAGGTTACAATAATAACACAGCCCAGAAACAAGACCTGCATTTAATGGTGTAATGGTCGAGGTTACAATAATAACACAGCCCAGAAACAAGACATACAATTTATGGTATAATGGTCGAGGTTACAATGTAACACATTCCTAAAACAAGACATCCATTAAATGGTATAATGATCGAGGTTACAATAATAACACAGGCCAGAAACAAGACATCCATTAAATGGTATAATGGTCGAGGTTACAATAATAACACAGCCAACAAACAAGACATCCATCATGGTATAATGGTCGAGGTTACAATAATAACACAGCCCAGAAACAAGACATCCATTAAATGGTATAATGGTCGAGGTTACAATAATAACACAGCCCAGAAACATGACATCCATTAAATGGTTTAATTGTCGAGGTTACAAAAATAACACAGGCCAGAAAAAAGACATCCATTCAATGGTATAATAGTCCAGGTTACAATAATAACACAGCCCAGAAACAAGACATCCAATAAATGGTATAATGGTCGAGGTTACAATAATAACACATCCCAGAAACAAGACATCCATCATGGTATAATGGTCGAGGTTACAATAATAACACAGCACAGAAACAAGACGTCCATCATGGTATAATGGTCGAGGTTACAATAATAACACAGCACAGAAACAAGACGTCCATTAAATGGTATAATGGTCGAGGTTACAATAATAACACAACCCAGAAACAAGACATACATTAAATGGTATAATGATCGAGGTAACAATAATAACACAGCCCGGAAACAAGACATCCAATAAATTGTATAATGGTCGAGGTTA
Organism: Panopea generosa; assembly: GCA_029582155.1. Lineage (NCBI taxonomy): Eukaryota > Metazoa > Mollusca > Bivalvia > Adapedonta > Hiatellidae > Panopea > Panopea generosa. Next base: position 51,961,979 of record CM055909.1, on the reverse strand, counting down.
CAATGTAACACATTCCTGAAACAAGACATCCATTAAATGGTATAATGGTCGAGGTTACAATAATAACACAGCCAAGAAACAAGACATCCATTAAATGGTATAATGATTGAGGTAACAATTATAACACAGCCCGGAAACAAGACATCCAATAGATGGTATAATGGTTCAGGTTACAATGTAACACATTCCTGAAACAAGACATCCATTAAATAGTATAATGGTCGAGGTTACAATAATAACACAGCCTAGAAACAAGACATCCATTAAATGGTATAATGGTCAAGGTTACAATGTAACACTTTCCTGAAACAAGACATCCATTAAATGGTATAATGGTCGAGGTTACAACAATAACACAGCGCAGAAACAAGACATCCAATAAATGGTATAATGGTTGAGGTTACAATGTAACACATTCCTAAAACAAGACATCCATTAAATGGTATAATGGTTGAGGTTACAATAATAACACAGGCCAGAAACAAGACATCTATTAAATGGTATAATGGTCGAGGTTACAATAATAACACAGCCAACAAACAAGACATCCATCATGGTATAATGGTCGAGGTTACAATAATGACAAAGCCCAGAAACAAGACATCCATTTGATGGTATAATGGTCGAGGTTACAATAATAACACAGCCCAGAAACAAGACGTCCATTAAATGGTATAATGGTCGAGGTTACAATAATAACACAGCCCAGAAACAAGACATCCATTAAATGGTATAATGGTCGAGGTTACAATAATAAAACAGCCCAGAAACATGACATCCATTGAATGGTTTAATGGTCGAGGTTACAATAATAACACGGGCCAGAAACAAGACATCCATTAAATGGTATAATAGTCCAGGTTACAATAATAACACAGCCCAGAAACAAGACATCCATTCAATGGTATAATGGTCGAGGTTACAATAATAACACATCCCAGAAACAAGACATCCATTAAATGATATAAAGGTCGAGGTTACAATAATACCAAAGCCCAGAAACAAGACATCCATTAAATGGTATAATGGTCGAGGTTACAATAATAACACAGCCAAGAAACAAGACATCCACTAATTGGTATAATGATCGAGGTCACAATTATAACACAGCCCGGAAACAAGACATCCATTCAATGGTATAATGGTTGAGGTTACAATAATAACACATCCCAGAAACAAGACATCCATTAAATGGTATAATGGTCGAGGTTACAATAATAACACAGCCCAGAAATAAGACATCCAATAAATGGTATAATGGTCGAGGTTACAATGTAACACATTCCTAAAACAAGACATCCATTAAATGGTATAATGGTCGAGGTTACAATAATAACACAGCCTAGAAACAAGACATCCATTAAATGGTTCAATGGCCGAGGTTACAATAATAACACAGCCCAGAAACAAGACATCCATTAAATGGTATAATGGTCGAGGTTACAATGTAACACATTCCTGAAACAAGACATCCATTAAATGGTATAATGGTCGAGGTTACAATAATAACACAGCCCAGAAACAAGACATCCAATAAATGGTATAATGGTCGAGGTTACAATGTAACACATTCCTAAAACAAGACATCCATTAAATGGTATAATGGTCGTGGTTACAATAATAACACAGGCCAGAAACAAGACATCCATTAAATGGTATAATTGTCGAGGTTACAATAATAACACAGCCTAGAAACAAGACATCCATTAAATGGTTCAATGGCCGAGGTTACAATAATAACACAGCCAACAAACAAGACATCCATCATGGTATAATGGTCGACGTTACAATAATAACACAGCCCAGAAACAAGACATGCATTAAATGGTATAATGGTCGAGGTTACAATAATAACACAGCCCAGAAACATGACATCCATTGAATGGTTTCATGGTCGAGGTTACAATAATAACACACACCAGAAACAAGACATCCATTAAATGGTATCATAGTCCAGGTTACAATAATAACACAGCCCAGAAACAAGACATCCATTAAATGGTACAATGGTCGAGGTTACAATAATAACACAGCCCAGAAACAAGACATCCAATAAATGGTATAATGGTCGAGGTTACAATGTAACACATTCCTGAAACAAGACATCCATTAAATGATATAATGGTCGAGGTTACAATGACAACACAGCCCAGAAACAAGACATCCATTCATGGTATAATGATCGAGGTTACAATAATACCAAAGGCCAGAAACAAGACATCCATTAAATGGTTTAATGGTTGAGCTTACAATGTAACTCATTACTGAAACAAGACATCCATTAAATGGTATAATGATTGAGGTTACAATAACACAGCCCAGAAACAAGACATCCATTAATTGGTATAATGGTCGAGGTTACAATGTAATACATTCCTGAAACAAGACATCCATTAAATGGTATAATGGTCGAGGTTACAATAATAACACAGCCCAGAAACAAGACATCCAATAAATGGTATAATGGTCGAGGTTACAATGTAACACATTCCTAAAACAAGACATCCATTAAATGGTATAATGGTCGAGGTTACAATAATAACACAGGCCAGAAACAAGACATCCATTAAATGGTATAATGGTCGAGGTTACAATAATAACACAGCAAACAAACAAGACATCCATCATGGTATAATGGTCGAGGTTACAATAATAACACAGCCCAGAAACAAGACATCCATTAAATGGTATAATGGTCGAGGTTACAATAATAACACAGCCCAGTAACATGACATCCATTGAATGGTTTAATTGTCGAGGTTACAAAAATAACACAGGCCAGAAAAAAGACATCCATTAAATGGTATAATAGTCCAGGTTACAATAATAACACAGCCCAGAAACAAGACATCCATTCAATGGTATAATGGTCGAGGTTACAATAATAACACATCCCAGAAACAAGACATCCATCATGGTATTATGGTCGAGGTTACAATAATAACACAGCACAGAAACAAGACGTCCATTAAATGGTATAATGGTCGAGGTTACAATAATAACACAACGCAGAAACAAGACATACATTCAATGGTATAATGATCGAGGTAACAATAATAACACAGCCCGGAAACAAGACATCCAATAAATTGTATAATGGTCGAGGTTACAATGTAACACATTCCTGAAACAAGACATCCATTAAATGGTATAATGGTCGAGGTTACAATAATAACACAGCCAAGAAACAAGATATCCATTAAAGGGTATAATGATCGAGGTAACAATTATAACACAGCCCGGAAACAAGACATCCAATAAATGGTATAATGGTTGAGGTTACAATGTAACACATTCCTGAAACAAGACATCCAATAAATGGTATAATGGTTGAGGTTACAATGTAACACATTCCTGAAACAAGACATCTATTAAATGGTATAATGGTCGAGGTTACAATAATAACACAGCCCAGAAACAAGACATCCATTAAATGGTATAATGGTCAAGGTTACAATGTAACACATTCCTGAAACAAGACATCCATTAAATGATATAAAGGTCGAGGTTACAATGACAACACAGCCCAGAAACAAGACATCCATTCATGGTATAATGATCGAGGTTACAATAATACCAAAGCCCAGAAACAAGACATCCATTAAATGGTTTAATGGTTGAGCTTACAATGTAACTCATTACTGAAACAAGACATCCATTAAATGGTTTAATGGTCGAGGTTACAATAATAACACAGGCCAGAAACAAGACATCCATTCAATGGTATAATAGTCCAGGTTACAATAATAACGCAGCCCAGAAACAAGACATCCATTAAATGGTACAATGGTCGAGGTTACAATAATAACACAGCCCAGAAACAAGACATCCAATAAATGGTATAATGGTCGAGGTTACAATGTAACACATTCCTAAAACAAGACATCCATTAAATGGTATAATGGTTGAGGTTACAATAATAACACAGCCCAGAAACAAGACATCCATTAAATGGTATAATGGTCGTGGTTACAATAATAACACAGCCAACAAACAAGACATCCATCATGGTATAATGGTCGAGGTTACAATAATAACACAGCCCAGAAACAAGACATCCATTAAATGGTATAATGGTCGAGGTTACAATAATAACACAGCCCAGAAACAAGACATCCATTAAATGGTATAATAGTCCAGGTTACAATAATAACACAGCCCAGAAACAAGACATCCATTCAATGGTATAATGGTCGAGGTTACAATAATAACACATCCCAGAAACAAGACATCCATCATGGTATAATGGTCGAGGTTACAATAATAACACAGCCCAGAAACAAGACGTCCATTAAATGATATAATGGTCGAGGTTACAATAATAACACAACCCAGAAACAAGACATACATTAAATGGTATAATGATCGAGGTAACAATAATAACACAGCCCGGAAACATCACATCCAATAAATTGTATAATGGTCGAGGTTACAATGTAACACATTCCTGAAACAAGACATCCATTAAATGGTATAATGGTCGAGGTTACAATAATAACACAGCCATGAAACAAGATATCCATTAAAGGGTATAATGATCGAGGTAACAATTATAACACAGCCCGGAAACAAGACATCCAATAAATGGTATAATGGTTGAGGTTACAATGTAACACATTCCTGAAACAAGACATCCATTAAATGGTATAATGGTCGAGGTTAAAATAATAACAGAGCCCAGAAACAAGACATCCATTAAATGGTATAATGGTCAAGGTTACAATAATAACACAGCCCAGAAACAATACATCCATTAAATGGTATCATGGTCTAGGTTACAATAATAACACAGCCCAGAAACAAGACATTCATTAAATGGTATAATGATCGAGGTAACAACAATAACACAGCCCGGAAACAAGACATCCATTAAATAGTATAATGGTCAAGGTTACAATAATAACACAGCCCAGAAACAAGACGTCCATTAAATGGTATAATGATCGAGGTAACAATAATAACACAGCCAGGAAACAAGACATCCATTAAATGGTATAATGGTCGAGGTTTCAATAATAACACAGCCCAGAAACAAGACATCAAATAAATGGTATAATGGTCGCGGTTACAATGTCACACATTCCTGAAACAAGACATCCATTAAATGGTATAATGGTCGCGGTTAAAATAATAACACAGACCAGAAACAAGACATCCATTAAACAGTTTAATGGTCGGGGTTACAATAATAACACAGGCAAGAAACTAGATATCCATTAAATGGTATAATGGTCCAGGTTACAATAATAACACAGCCCAGAAACAAGACATCCATTAAATGGTATAATGGTCCAGGTTACAATAATAACACAGTCTAGAAACAAGACATCCATCATGGTATAATGGTCAAGGTTATAATAATAACACAGCCCAGAAACAAGACATCCATTAAATAGTATAATGGTAAAGGTAACAATAATAACACAGCCCAGAAACAAGACATCCATTAAATGGTATAATTGTCAAGGTAACAATAATAACACAGCCCAGAAACAAGACATCCATTCATGGTATAGTGGTCGAAGTTACAATAATAACACAGCCCAGAAACAAGACATCCATCAAATGGTATAATGGTCCAGGTTACAATAATAACACAGGCCAGAAACAAAATATCCATTAAATGGCATAATGGTCGATGTTACAATAATAACACAGGCCAAAAACAAGACATACATTAAATGGTATAATGGTCGAGGTTAAAATAATAACACAGCCAAGAAACAAGACATCCATTAAATAGTATAATGGTCAGGTAACAATAATAACACAGCCCAGAAACAAGACATACATTAAATGGTATAATGGTCAAGGTTACAATAATAACACAGCCCAGAAACAATACCTGCATTTAATGGTGTAATGGTCGAGGTTACAATAATAACACAGCACAGAAACAAGACATACAATTTATGGTATAATGGTCGAGGTTACAATGTAACACATTCCTAAAACAAGACATCCATTAAATGGTATAATGATCGAGGTTACAATAATAACACAGGCCAGAAACAAGACATCCATCAAATGGTATAATCGTTGAGGTTACAATAATAACACAGCCAACAAACAAGACATCCATCATGGTATAATGGTCAAGGTTACAATAATAACACAGCCCAGAAACAAGACATCCATTAAATGGTATAATGGTCGAGGTTACAATAATAACACAACCCAGAAACATGACATCCATTGAATGGTTTAATTGTCGAGGTTACAAAAATAACACAGGCCAGAAAAAAGACATACATTAAATGGTATAATAGTCCAGGTTACAATAATAACACAGCCCAGAAACAAGACATCCATTCAATGGTATAATGGTCGAGGTTACAATAATAACACATCCCAGAAACAAGACATCCATCATGGTGTAATGGTCGAGGTTACAATAATAACACAGCCCAGAAACAAGACGTCCATTAAATGGTATAATGGTCGAGGTTACAATAATAACACAACCCAGAAACAAGACATACATTAAATGGTATAATGATCGAGGTAACAATAATAACACAGCCCGGAAACAAGACATCCAATAAATTGTATAATGGTCGAGGTTACAATGTAACACATTCCTGAAACAAGACATCCATTAAATGGTATAATGGTCGAGGTTACAATAATAACACAGCCAAGAAACAAGACATCCATTAAATGGTATAATGATTGAGGTAACAATTATAACACAGCCCGGAAACAAGACATCCAATAAATGGTATGATGGTTGAGGTTACAATGTAACACATTCCTCGAACAAGACATCCATTAAATGGTATAATGGTCGAGGTTACAATAATAACACAGCCCAGAAACAAGACATCCATTAAATGGTATAATGATCAAGGTTACAATGTAACACTTTCCTGAAACAAGACATCCATTAAATGGTATAATGGTCGAGGTTACAACAATAACACAGCCCAGAAACAAGACATCCAATAAATGGTATAATGGTTGAGGTTATAATGTAACACATTCCTAAAACAAGACATCCATTAAATGGTATAATGGTTGAGGTTACAATAATAACACAGGCCAGAAACAAGACATCCATTAAATGGTATAATGGTCCAGGTAACAATAATAACACAGCCAACAAACAAGACATCCATCATGGTATAATGGTCGAGGTTACAATAATAACAAAGCCCAGAAACAAGACATCCATTTTATGGTATAATGGTCGAGGTTACAATAATAACACAGCCCAGAAACAAGACGTCCATTAAATGGTATAATGGTCGAGGTTACAATAATAACACAGCCCAGAAACAAGACATCCATTAAATGGTATAATGGTCGAGGTTACAATAATAAAACAGCCTAGAAACATGACATCCATTGAATGGTTTAATGGTCGAGGTTACAATAATAACACGGGCCAGAAACAAGACATCCATTAAATGGTATAATAGTTCAGGTTACAATAATAACACAGCCCAGAAACAAGACATCCATTCAATGGTATAATGGTCGAGGTTACAATAATAACACATCCCAGAAACAAGACATCCATTAAATGGTATAATGGTCGAGGTTACAATAATAACAAAGCCAAGAAACAAGACATCCATTAAATGGTATAATGGTCGAGGTTACAATAATAACACAGCCAAGAAACAAGACATCCATTAAATGGTATAATGATCGAGGTAACAATTATAACCCAGCCCGGAAACAAGACATCCAATAAATGGTATAATGGTTGAGGTTACAATAATAACACAGGCCAGAAACAAGACATCCATTAAATGGTATAATGGTCCAGGTAACAATAATAACACAGCCAACAAACAAGACATCCATCATGGTATAATGGTCGAGGTTACAATAATAACAAAGCCCAGAAACAAGACATCCATTTTATGGTATAATGGTCGAGGTTACAATAATAACACAGCCCAGAAACAAGACGTCCATTAAATGGTATAATGGTCGAGGTTACAATAATAACACAGCCCAGAAACAAGACATCCATTAAATGGTATAATGGTCGAGGTTACAATAATAAAACAGCCCAGAAACATGACATCCATTGAATGGTTTAATGGTCGAGGTTACAATAATAACACGGGCCAGAAACAAGACATCCATTAAATGGTATAATAGTTCAGGTTACAATAATAACACAGCCCAGAAACAAGACATCCATTAAATGGTATAATGGTCGAGGTTACAATAATAACACAGCCAAGAAACAAGACATCCATTAAATGGTATAATGATCGAGGTAACAATTATAACCCAGCCCGGAAACAAGACATCCAATAAATGGTATAATGGTTGAGGTTACAATGTAACACATTCCTGAAACAAGATATCCATTAAATGGTATCATGGTCGAGGTTACAACAATGACACAACCCAGAAAAAAGACATCCATTAAATGGTATAATGGTCAAGGTTACAATAATAACACAGCCCAGAAACAATACATCCATTAAATGGTATCATGGTCTAGGTTACAATAATAACACAGCCCAGAAACAAGACATTCATTAAATTGTATAATGATCGAGGTAACAATAATTACACAGCCCGGAAACAAGACATCCATTAAATAGTATAATGGTCAAGGTTACAATAATAACACAGCCCAGAAACAAGACGTCCATTAAATGGTATAATGGTCTAGGTTACAATAATAACACAGCCCAGAAACAAGACATTCATTAAATGGTATAATGATCGAGGTAACAATAATAGCACAGCCCAGAAACAAGACATCCATTAAATGGTATAATGGTCGAGGTTACAATAATAACACAGCCCAGAAACAAGACATCCATTTAGTGGTATAATGGTCGAGGTTACAATAATAACACAGCCCAGAAATAAGACATCCATTAAACAGTTTAATGGTCGAGGTTACAATAATAACACAGCCCAGAAACAAGATATCCATTAAATGGTATAATGGTCCAGGTTACAATAATAACACAGCCCAGAAACAAGACATACATTAAATGGTATAATGGTCGAGGTTACAATAATAACCCAGTCCAGAAACAACACATCCATCATGGTTTAATGGTCAAGGTTACAATAATAACACAGCCCAGAAACAAGACATCCATTAAATAGTATAATGGCAGAGGTAACAATAATAACACAGCCCAGAAACAAGACATCCATTAAATGGTATAATGGTCAAGGTAACAATAATAACACAGCCCAGAAACAAGACATTCATTCATGGTATAATGGTCGAGGTTACAATAATAACACAGCCCAGAAACAAGGCATCCATTCATGGTATATTGGTCGAAGTTACAATAATAACACAGCCCAGAAACAAGACATCCATTAAATGGTATAATGTTCCAGGTTACAATAATAACACAGGCCAGAAACAAGACATACATTAAATGGTGTAATGGCCAAGGTTACAATAATAACACAGGCCAGAAACAAGACATCCATTAAATAGTATAATGGTCAAGGTAATAATAATTACACAGGCCAGAAAAAAGACATCCATTAAATGGTATAATGGTCCAGGTTACAATAACAACACAGCCCAGAAACAAGACAAACATTAAATGGTATAATGGTCGAGGTTACAATAATAACACAGCCCAGAAACAAGACATCCATTAAATAGTATCATGGTCAAGGTAACAATAATAACACAGCCCAGAAACAAGACATACATTAAATGGTATAATGGTCAAGGTTACAATAATAACACAGCCCAGAAACAAGATGACCATTAAATAGTATAATGGTCAAGGTAACAATAATAACACAGCCCAGAAACAAGACATACATTTAATGGTATAATGGTCAAGGTTACAATAATAACACAGCCCAGAAACCAGACATCAATACATGGTATAATGTTCGAAGTTACAATAATAACACAGCCCAGAAACAAAACATCCATTTAATGGTATAATGGTCGAGGTTACAATAATAACACAGCCCAGAAACAAGACATCCATTTAATGGTATAATGGTCGAGGTTACAATAATAACACAGCCCAGAAACAAGACCTGCATTTAATGGTGTAATGGTCGAGGTTACAATAATAACACAGCCAAGAAACAAGACATACAATTTATGGTATAATGGTCGAGGTTACAATAATAAAAAAGCCAAGAAACAAGACATCCATTAAATTGTATAATGGTCGGGGTTACAATAATTACACAGCCCAGAAACAAGACATCCATTTTATGGTATAATAGTCGAGGTTACAATAATAACACAGCCAAGAGACAAGACATCCATTTAATGGTATAATGGTCGAAGTTACAATAATAACAGACCAGAAACAAGACATCCATTTAATGGTGTAATGGTCGAAGTTACAATAATAACACAGCCCAGAAACAAGACATCCATTTTATGGTATAATGGTCGAGGTTACAATAATAACACAGCCCAGAAACAAGACATCCATTAAATTGTATAATGGTCGAGTTTACAATAAATGCACAGCCCAGAAACAAGACATACATTAAATGGTACAATGGTCTAAGTAACAATAATAACACAGCCCAGAAACAAGACATCAATTAAATGGTATAATGGTCAAGGTTACAATAATAACAAAGCCCAGAAACAAGACATCCATTAAATGGTATAATTGTTGAAGTAACAATAATAACAAAGCCCAGAAACAAGACATTCATTAAATGGTATAATGGTCGAAGTTACAATAATAACAAAACCCAGAAACAAGACATTCATTAAATGGTATAATGGTCGAGATTACAATAATAACACAGCCCAGAAACAAGACATCCATCACAGTATAATGGTCAAGGTTACAATGTAACACATTCCAGAAACAAGACATCCATCATGGTATAATGGTCAAGGTTACAATGTAACACATTCATGAAACAAGACATCCATCACGGTATAATGGTCAAGGTTTCAATAATAACAAAGCCCAGAAAAAAGATATTCATTAAATGGTATAATGGTCGAGGTTACAATAATAACACAGCCAACAAACAAGACATCCATCACGGTATAATGGTCAAAGTTATAATAATAACAAAGCCCAGAAACAAGACATCCATTAAATGGTATAATGGTCGAGGTAACAATAATAACACAGCCCAGAAACAAGACATCCATTAAATGGTTTAATGGTCGAGGTTACAATAATAACACAGCCAAGAAACAAGACATCCATTCAATGATATAATGGTTGAGGTTACAATAATAACACAGCCCAGTAACAAGACATCCGTTCAACCTATCATGGTCGAGGTTACAATAATAACACAGCCCAGAAACAAGAGATTCATTAAATGTTATAATGGTTGAGTTTACATTAATAACATAGCCGAGAAACAAGACATCAATTAAATGGTATAATGGTCGAGCTTACAATAATAACACAGCCCAGAAACAAGACATCCATTAAACAGTTTAATGGTCGATGTTACAATAATAACACAGGCCAGAAACAAGACATACATTAAATGGTATAATGGTCCAGGTTACAATAATAACACAGCCCAGAAACAAAACATTCATTAAATGGTATAATGGTCGAGGTTACAATAATAACACAGCCCAGAAACAAGACATACATTAAATGGTATAATGGTCGAAATTACAATAATAACACAGCCCAGAAACAAGACATCCATCATGGTATAATGGTCAAGGTTACAATAATAACACAGCTCAGAAACAAGACATCCATTAAATAGTATAATGGTCAAGGTAACAATAATAACACAGCCCAGAAACAAGACTCCCATTAAATGGTATAATGGTCAAGGTAACAATAATAACACAGCCCAGAAACAAGACGTCCATTCATGGTATAATGGTCGAGGTTACAATAATAACACAGCCCAGAAAAAAGACATCCATTATATGGTATAATGGTCCAGGTTACAATAATAACATAGGCCAGAAACAAGACATCCATTAAATGGTATAAAGGTCCAGGTTACAATAATAACACAGCCCAGAAACAAGACATCCATTCTTGGTATAATGGTCGAGGTTACAATAATAACACAGCCAAGAAACAAGACATCCATTAAATAGTATAATGGTCAAGGTAACAATAATAACACAGCCCAGAAACAAGACATACATGAAATGGTATAATGGTCAAGGTTACAATAATAACACAGCCAAGAAACAAGACATCCATTCATGGTATAATGGTCGAGGTTACAATAATAACACAGCCCAAAAACAAGACATCCATTTAATGGTATAATGGTCGAGGTTACAATAATAACACAGCCAAGAAACAAGACATCCATTTAATGGTATAATGGTCGAGGTTACAATAATAACACAGCCCAGAAACAAGACATCCATTCAATGGTATAATGGTCGAGGTTACAATAATAACACATCCCAGAAACAAGACATCCATTAAATGGTATAATGGTCGAGGTTACAATAATAACAAAGCCCAGAAACAAGACATCCATTAAATGGTATAATGGTCGAGGTTACAATAATAACACAGCCAAGAAACAAGACATCCATTAAACGGTATAATGATCGAGGTAACAATTATAACACAGCCCGGAAACAAGACATCCAATAAATGGTATAATGGTTGAGGTTACAATGTAACACATTCCTGAAACAAGATATCCATTAAATGGTATCATGGTCGAGGTTACAATAATGACACAGCCCAGAAAAAAGACATCCATTAAATGGTATAATGGTCAAGGTTACAATAATAACACAGCCCAGAAACAATACATCCATTAAATGGTATCATGGTCTAGGTTACAATAATAACAAAGCCCAGAAACAAGACATTCATTAAATGGTATAATGATCGAGGTAACAATAATAACACAGCCCGGAAACAAGACATCCATTAAATAGTATAATGGTCAAGGTTACAATAATAACACAGCCCAGAAACAATACATCCATTAAATGGTATAATGGTCTAGGTTACAATAATAACACAGCCCAGAAACAAGACATTCATTAAATGGTATAATGATCGAGGTAACAATAATAGCACAGCCCAGAAACAAGACATCCATTTAATGGTATAATGGTCGAGGTTACAATAATAACACAGCCCAGAAACAAGACATCCATTAAACAGTTTAATGGTCGATGTTACAATGTAACACAGGCCAGAAACAAGACATACATTAAATGGTATAATGGTCCAGGTTACAATAATAACACAGCCCAGAAACAAAACATTCATTAAATGGTATAATGGTCGAGGTTACAATAATAACACAGCCCAGAAACAAGACATACATTAAATGGTATAATGGTCGAAATTACAATAATAACACAGCCCAGAAACAAGACATCCATCATGGTATAATGGTCAAGGTTACAATAATAACACAGCTCAGATACAAGACATCCATTAAATAGTATAATGGTCAAGGTAACAATAATAACACAGCCCAGAAACAAGACTCCCATTAAATGGTATAATGGTGAAGGTAACAATAATAACACAGCCCAGAAACAAGACGTCCATTCATGGTATAATGGTCGAGGTTACAATAATAACACAGCCCAAAAAAAAGACATCCATTATATGGTATAATGGTCCAGGTTACAATAATAACATAGGCCAGAAACAAGACATCCATTAAATGGTATAAAGGTCCAGGTTACAATAATAACACAGCCCAGAAACAAGACATCCATTCTTGGTATAATGGTCGAGGTTACAATAATAACACAGCCAAGAAACAAGACATCCATTAAATAGTATAATGGTCAAGGTAACAATAATAACACAGCCCAGAAACAAGACATCCATTTAATGGTATAATGGTCGAGGTTACAATAATAACACAGCCCAGAAACAAGACATCCATTCAATGGTATAATGGTCGAGGTTACAATAATAACACATCCCAGAAACAAGACATCCATTAAATGGTATAATGGTCGAGGTTACAATAATAACAAAGCCCAGAAACAAGACATCCATTAAATGGTATAATGGTCGAGGTTACAATAATAACACAGCCAAGAAACAAGACATCCATTAAACGGTATAATGATCGAGGTAACAATTATAACACAGCCCGGAAACAAGACATCCAATAAATGGTATAATGGTTGAGGTTACAATGTAACACATTCCTGAAACAAGATATCCATTAAATGGTATCATGGTCGAGGTTACAATAATGACACAGTCCAGAAAAAAGACATCTATTAAATGGTATAATGGTCAAGGTTACAATAATAACACAGCCCAGAAACAATACATCCATTAAATGGTATCATGGTCTAGGTTACAATAATAACACAGCCCAGAAACAAGACATTCATTAAATGGTATAATGATCGAGGTAACAACAATAACACAGCCCGGAAACAAGACATCCATTAAATAGTATAATGGTCAAGGTTACAATAATAACACAGCCCAGAAACAAGACGTCCATTAAATGGTATAATGGTCTAGGTTACAATAATAACACAGCCCAGAAACAAGACATTCATTAAATGGTATAATGATCGAGGTAACAATAATAGCACAGCCCAGAAACAAGACATCCATTAAATGGTATAATGGTCGAGGTTACAATAATAACACAGCCTAGAAACAAGACATCCATTTAATGGTATAATGGTCAAGGTTACAATAATAACACAGCCTAGAAACAAGACATCCATCATGGTATAATGATCAAGGTTACAATAATAACACAGCCCAGAAACAAGACATCCATTAAATGGTATAATGGTCGAGTTTACAATAATAACACAGCCCAGAAACAAGACATCCATTTAATGGTATAATGGTCAAGGTTACAATAATAACACAGCCTAGAAACAAGACATCCATCATGGTATAATGATCAAGGTTACAATAATAACACAGCCCAGAAACAAGACATCCATTAAATGGTATAATGGTCGAGTTTACAATAATAACACAGCCCAGAAACAAGACATTCATTGAATTGTATAATGGTCAAGGTTACAATAATAACACAGCCCAGAAACAAGACATCCATCATGGTATAGTGGTCAAGGTAACAATAATAACACAGCCCAGAAACAAGACATTCATTAAATGGTATAATGGTCAAGGTTACAATAATAACATAGCCCAGCAACAAGACATCCATTAAATGGTATAATGGTCGAGGTTACAATAATAACACAGCCAAGAAACAAGACATCCATTAAATTGTATAATGGTTGTTTACCTACCTAGAGAATATGTTGTTTACCTACCATGAAGGATATCTTGTTTACCTACCTAGGGAACACATTATTTACCTTCCAGGGGGGATATATTGTTTACCTACCATGGGGGTATGTTTTTTACCTACCTAAGGAACACATTGTTTACCTATCATGGGGACATTTTATTTACCTACCTATGGAAAACATTGTTTACCTTCCAGGGGGTGGGATATGTTGTTTACCTACCATGGGGGTATGTTGTTTACCTACCTTGGGAACACATTGTTTACCTACCCGGGAGGATTTGTTATTTACCTACCTAGGGAAAACATTGTAACCTTCCAGGGGGGATATGCTGTTTATCTACCTTGGGAAAACATTGTTTACCTACCCGGAGGATATATTGTTTACATACCAAGGGAGATATGTTGTTTATATACCTAGGGAATATGTTGTTTACCTACCATGGTGAAAATGTTGTTGACCTACCATCAGGGATATGTTTTTTACCTACCAAGGAAACATGTTGTTTACCTACATGGGGGATATGTTACCTACCAGGACAATATATTGTTTACCTTTCAAGGGGGGATATGTTGTTTACCTACCAGGAGAACAGTCATGTTGTTTACCTACCATGGGGGATATGTTGTTTACCTACCAGGAGAACATGTTGTTTACCTATCCAGGGAACATGTTGTTTACCTTCCAGGAGAACAGTTTGTTTACCTTCCAAGTGGGATATGTTGTTTACCTACCAGGAGAACATGTTGTTTACCTACCAGGGGAGATATGTTGTTTACCTACAAGGAGAACAAGTTGTTTACCTACCAGGGGAGATATGTTGTTTACCTATCAGGAGAACATGTGGTTTACCTACCAGAGGGGATATGTTATTCACCTACCAGGAGGACATTTTGTTTACTTTCCAGGGCGGATATGTTATTTACCTACCAGGAGAACATGTTGTTTACCTTCCAGTGGGGATATGTTATTCACCTACCAGGAGGACATTTTGTTTACTTTCCAGGGCGGATATGTTATTTACCTACCAGGAGAACATGTTGTTTACCTTCCAGTGGGGATATGTTGTTTACCGTCCAGGAGAATATGTTGTTTACCTACCAGGAGAACATGTTGTTTACCTTCCAGTGGGGATATGTTGTTTACCTTCCAGGAGAATATGTTGTTTACCTACCAGGAGAATATGTTGTTTACCTTCCAGTGGGGATATGTTGTTCACCTTCCAGGAGAATATGTTGTTTACCTTCCAGGAGAACATGTTTACCTACCAGGGGAGATATGTTGTTTACCTACCAGGAGAACATGTTGTTTGCTTACCAGGGGAGATATGTTGTTTACCTACAAGGAGAACATGTTGCTTACCTACCAGGGGAGATATGTTGTTTACCTACCAGGAGAACATGTGGTTTACCTACTAGGGGAGATATGTTGTTTACCTACCAGGAGAACATGTTATTTACCTTCCAGAGGGGATATGTTATTCACCTATCAGGAGGACATTTTGTTTACCTTCCAGGGCGGATATGTTATTTACCTACCAGGAGAACATGTAGTTTACCTTCCAGTGGGGATATGTTGTTTACCTTCCAGGAGAATATGTTGTTTACCTACCACGATGGATATGTTGTTAACCTACCAAGAGAAAATGTTGTTTACCTTCCGAGGGGGGGGGGGATATGTTGTTTACCTACCAGGAGAACATGTTGTTTACCTTCCAGGGCGGATATGTTATTTACCTACCAGGAGAACATGTTTTTTACCTTCCAGTGGGGATATGTTGTTTACCTACCAGGAGAACATGTTGTTTACCTTCCAGTGGGGATATACTGTTTACCTTCCAGGAGAATATGTTGTTTACCTACCACGATGGATATGCTGTTAACCTACCAAGATAAAATGTTGTTTACCTTCCGAGGGGGGGGGGATATATTGTTTACCTACAAGGAGAACATGTTGTTTACCTTCCATGGGGGATATGTTATTCACCTACCAGGAGAACATGTTGTTTACCTTCCAGGGCAGATATGTTGTTTATACCTACCAAGGGAACACGAGATCTGCTATAGTTAAACCGTTCCAAGGAAGATGATCGAAAAACCAGTAACCGCCACCACCATAGTTGACAAATATCATCAGCACCAAACTCAAACTGAAAATAAAGTTTTAAACAGCACTCAGGTGTATGTATTAAAGGTAAGAGAATGTTGAACAATGTTGTATAGATAGATCAGAAGGGAGTTCTGCTTATTGATAAATTACTTGATAAAGTAGTATATGTCTAACAAGGTCTTCCTCCACCTATGAAACTGACTATGTCATATACAACCTGAAATGTGTTGAAAATGGTGTAAACCAATTCTAATTTCTTTACATAGATAAACCAATTATTTGCCTATGTCAACTTATCTAGTAATTAAGTTGTTTTTATTATAAATGTCGACAGCACAATGCATGACCCTGCAATTCTTTTTGTTTTTAATGTATCAACATGCTATGTGTAGGTCAAAATTTTACTAATAAAATAAAAAAGAAATACAGAAGAAATCTTCACTATTCACGCACCCCCTGAATGTATCCAAAGATTTTAGGCGTTGACGTTTACTGTGAGTTGTCACTCCTTCTATAGGATCAGCTGACGACGGTTCTGAGGACATTACCTGTATTATGATATGAAAATGCCCTTTATATAATTATATTGTTAACCAAAAATCAAAGAATAAAAAGTACTGATAGTCGGGTTATGATGAAATAGTCATACACCTTCCTAATTTAATTGATATTATTGTATTATTTGGTTTATTTAATACAATATTTTAAAACATCAAATAATACAATGTCCACAATGTACATGTAGTTTATTGTTTGATTTGTTGTCTATAGAAAATACATGGAAAAAAACTTGACAAATAAAAGTAATCCCTGTGGCGTATGATCATTATAGCGGTAATCAAGACTGTGAAGCTTGATGGCGATGAAATGAACAGGGTTATGATTTTTCATGAAGCCCTGCTAGCACAAAACTATGATTGAGGCCCATATTCTGAAAGGACCAAAATTATTATATAAGTATACATTGTATGTAATAGTTATTTTCTTTAATATAATGGTGTGTTTTTTTCAACTTTATATTATACACGATAAAAGTAATATTTTTGGAACGAATGTCTTAAACGTCTTCGAAGAAAGTTGTTGTATGTAATTTAGACCATTTAGTATTCAATTTTCAATCTGTATAATTTAGAGAAGTGTGGTGCTGGAGGACAAGATGAGAGATGATTGTTTCCAAACTTACAAAAGTGTCCGCTGGGGCAACAGTTTTGTTTGAGCTTTCCAGTCCATACTTCTTTTTCTTTTTATTTAGCTTGCTGTAAGGAAATGTGTTTTTAATAGTTTCATCTTAAAAGTACACGTGCCTGAATAAGGTGTCTTACAAATAAAATTCAGAAAAGTTTAAATGAATGAGTAAATCAAACATGATTGATTATAACCAAATGTGTTATGTGTAAACAGCTTTTGTTTTATGGAATGAAAATGTATAACGTATATGAAGCTCTTTCTGCGTAGAAACCATAGCCTCAAGCTGAATAGGCTGCCATTCTATCCACTGCACCACAGCTTTAATAATATATTAAAATAACATTGATAATTGTGTACAGCTACGATCATATCTCTCTAATTAGCATACGATTTCCTTGCTTGCTCTCCATGAGGTAGTACCCGAATCCAATTCAGAATAAAAATTTAAGCAAGACAGCAGTGTAGCTCACTCTATAGAGTTTGCAGTGGCATATAAAAACAACCCTCAATACTGGTTTTACCCAGGAAGCAGACTCGAAAGCAGTTCTTATAAGCTTTAAGCATTCTTCGCAATCAAGCTAAAATAAATTATAACTAAACAACATCAAAATGTTATGGTGTAGGTTATGACTGATGCCTAGGAGACTAGTGTAGTAGATTATTTAGTATTGACATAATTTACACATAGCTGGAGTGATATAGTCTGTTCTTATATAATCTTTCTTACCTGTGTATGATAGATATAATCTTGATTACAATCCCCAGTACAAAAAGGCCCGCTGCTACGTACAGAATTGCTGTAACAAAAAAGTGATTATAAGGCTACTTCGGTATTGTATTAAATGTAACATGCATGATTTAGGCTGTATTAATGTTTCACTTGTATTTTCCCTTTATGCCTCAATGGAGAAGAGCTACACATGTTGACCACTGACAATTACAGATTTCCTTTTTGTCACTTGGTATATGTTATACCTGTTACATTTCCTTTTTGTCACTTGGTATAAGTTATACCTGTTATATTTTCTTTTTGTAACTTGGTATAAGTTATACCTGTTATATTTCTGTTTTGTCACTTGGTATATGTTATACCTGTTATATTTTCTTCTTTCACCTATTATATTTTCTGTTTGAAACAACAATCACTGATGTATGAAAATAAAGAAACTGCATATGACCTTCTAAATCAACATTTCATACCTTCCATGATGCGACGAATGGATCCATTTTCCCGTCACTGTGTTTTTACATGTTCAGTTAATTTCATTAAACAACACTAGTTAACATCTATCGAAAATAACTAACATATGAATGACCCTCATTATTCAACTATTCTTCACACTTTTTATAATGCTGTAAGTTTGTCCCTTTTTCCCCATCACTATGTCGGTGTATTATATACCTATTAAATTTACTTCATTTAAGCAATATAACTTGTGTCCGGAAAAAAATAAAAAAATATATATATGGTCTTTTTTTATTAAATGATTGTTCATCTCTTTTAAAACGTTATAAATTTGATCCTTTTACAGTCATGTATTTTAAACCTGTTTCGTTGACATCATTAAACAACACTTCTGTATGTGCAAAATAAGTAGCATAGTATATATGGCCTCTTTATTAATTTATTGTTCAATCCTTCAAGAACACGATACGTTAGTCCTTTTTCCTAGAACGTGATACATTCGTCTCTTTTCCTGGAATGCGATACATTTGTCCCTTTTCCTGGAACATGATACATTCGTCCATTTTCTCGTGATGTATTGTATATCAGTTTCGTTGACGTCATTAAACAGCACTTACGATGTAAGTGCCAAATAAGTAGCATATATATGGCCACTTTATTCCACTATTGTTCAAACCTTCTATAGACCGTTACATTATTCATGTGTTAGACTCACCTGCCGTAGATATCTACATGAATGATGACCCTTTCACTCAAATTTTATATCATGACAGGAAAGTATGTAAAACATGCACCTTCCTAATAAGCAATCCAGAAAACATGCGTGTATATGCTATCTAAGGGCATAGTCACATGTAGTATGCATCTCATGTTAAAACACTGCATGCTCAACTAAAAGTCGTGGCTATATATCATTTACATCTCGCCGCTAATGCCATGGATTCGAGTCTAGTTATGCAAAGTCCTAACACATCATGTACTCAGCCAGTTACACGTGGAATGAAGCTGATTTTACTCGGCTTCATTTTTAATTATTCCACCACCAGTAAACACAAGGTTATTATGTAGAAAATGGCATTAAACAAGATTGATTTAGAAATGCTGTTCCATTCTGTTTGGTACTGTTTATGGTCGCACCATTCATATTACTGTGGATATAAACATTCCATGGTGGATATTCCTTCAGTAAGGTGGTTGTTTAAGTTATTTATCTTAGCTTTATTTTCAAAGAGTTCACTGGTATGTACTTACGCATCTCCGCTGCCATTGGTTCGTCTTCAATAAACAAAGCACACAAATGAACATCTGAAGATTGTGATTGGTCGAAGAACATCCAATAGTCGCCATTCTGTGTGAACTTCTTGGTGAAGCTGAAACAGAAATAACAAAGATATTGTGTGTGGAGAAAGAAGAACAAAAAAAACAGTGTCAAGCTTCAACAAGAGAGACAATTCTTTGAATTTCACTCAATTACAAGAGAAAACCAGAACTATCGTTATTGATAAATATCTCATATTGACGTTTGTAACACAATAGCAAACTATATCAGAAAGTGTACTTCCGGAGTACCCGAAACACAACAGCAGTTACAAAGAATGTGTTAACACAAATAATGCTTTATCTGTATACATGTAAATATATGTACATTTATGTCTTGGTTATTCACAAATAATTATCTCCATATTTATATATATATATATATATATATATACGGAATTTACGATTTACGATTGATTGATTAAAATCGTAAATTCCGTTGTTGTGAATTTAATTATCTCCCTTTATGAAATTAAATATATATGAATTCACTGTATCTATATGATCCAACGGATTTATAAATCTGTCCTTTATATAGCATGTGAGTAGTCATGAATCTTTAACTGGATCCTACTCATATAAAGCTATCACTTCATGTATGTAAATTTGTCCACCCTGTCCAGATGTGTTGCATGTAATTCCATCATATATAAGTCATGGTCGACACCAAATTTATTGGTTTGGCAGAGACCTTGATATTGTATCTATGGTTTGCATTGTAGCTAGGCGCACTTGCCGTAGTCTGGTCTGTACATTTATATCTTGGTTATTCACAAATAATTATCTCCGTATATATATCATGCATTGTGAATGAGCATCTGAAAAGATCCCAAAAATCGTAAATTCTGTTGTTGTAAATTTAATTATTTTTATATATATATATATATATATATATGTATATGAAAGCACAAAGTTTAATCTGTACTTGGCCCTGCCACAAATAAGAACATGCAATTCAACAAAAACTATTTTTCAGTAATATGCAGTCGACCTCCCAATCGCGCATGTCCATTTTTTTTTTAGAAAAAAAGGGTAATTGTGTTGTAAACTGTACATGCATGATAGAACAGTCTAAGACCAAAATACCTGCAAAGTTCTTCTTCAATGTTGCCTGTGGTATTCTTCATTATTATATCAGTACCAAATGTTGTATTTACCACTATCGTTTTGGTTGTCTCGGCAGGTGTACTATCCACATATATCATTTTACACTGAAATGGTCAAGACTTTGTTTAAATCACTGTTATTGCTTGTGGTGTTTATTTAAAATTTGTCAGTATATTTTAACTTTTTATTCATTTCTATATCAAATATGTTAAATAAACAAACCCTATTTTTAATCAATTTGTAACAATTTGGTTTATGTTTTAATAATAATGACAGGATGTTATGTTTTAAAGCAAATGCATATGAGGGGTGTTTCAAAATATCCGGAAAAGTGATCTTATAACTTAGAGATTTTGTAGATTGTTTTATTTCAAATTGAGTTGCACGAACACTTATAAACTAATAAATGCACTCCAATATTAAATCATACACTCTTTAATTATATAACATTGAAGTATACAGGAAAAAGTTGACTATCACATGCATTCCAATACTGAATCATACAAGCTTTAATCGTCAAACATTGTGTTATACACAAACAATTTAACAAGCAAATACATTCCAATATTAACTCATACACGCTTTAATCATCCAACATTGAATTATACACAAACAATTTAACCAGCAAATTCATTCCAATACTAACTCATACACACTTTAATCATCCAACATTTAATTATACACAAACAATTTAACCAGCAAATTCATTCCAATATTAACTCAAACATGCTTTAATCTCCCAACATTGAATTATAAACGAACAATTTAACCTCAAATTCATTCCAATATTAATTCCTATATACATTACTCATCCAACATTGAATTATACACAAACAGTTTAACCTCAAATTCATTCCAATATTAACTCATACATGTTTTAATCGCCCAACATTGAATTATAAACGAACAATTTAACCAGCAAATTCATTCCAATATTAACTAATACATGTTTTAATCACCCAAAATTGAATTATACACGAACAATTTAACCTCAAATTCATTCCAATATTAATTCATACAGGCTTAGCTCATCCAACATTGAATTATATACAAACCGTTTAACCTCAAATTCATTCCAATATTAACTCATACACGCTATACTCGTCCAACATTGAATTATACACAAAAATGTAATCAGCAAATTCATTCCAATATTAACCCATCCATGCTTTAATCGTCCAACATTGAAATATACACAAACAATTTAACCTCAAATTCATTCCAATATTAACTTATACATGCTTTAATCGTCCAACATTGAGTTATACACAAACAATTTAACCAGCAAATTCATTCCAATATTAACTCATACACGCTTTAATCATCCAACATTGAGTAATACACAAACAATTTAACCAGCAAATTCATTCCAATATTAACTCATAAACACTTTAATCATCTAGCATTGAATTATACACAAACAATTTAATCAGTAAATTCATTCCAATATTAACCCATACATGATTTAATCATCCAACATTGAGTTATACACAAACAATTTAACCTCAAATTCATTCGAATATTAACTCATACACGCTTTAATCGTCCAACATTGAGTTATACACAAACAATTTAACCAGCAATTTCATTCCAATAACAACTCATACACACTTTAATCGTCCAACATTGAGTTATACACAAACAATTTAACCTCAAATTCATTCCACTATTAACTCATAAACGCTTTAATCGTCCAACATTGAGTTATACACAAACAATTTAACCTCAAATTCATTCCAATATTAACTCATATACGCTACACTCGTCCAACATTGAATTATACACAACAATGTAATCAGCCAATTCATTCCAATATTAACCCATACATGCTTTAATCGTCCAACTTTGAGATATACACAAACAATTTAACCTCAAATTCATTCCAATATTAGCTCATACACGCTTTAATTGTCCAAAATTGAATCATACACGAACAATTTAACCTCAGATTCATTCCAATATTAATTCCTATATGCTTTACTCATCCGACATTGAATTATACACAAACAGTTTAACCTCAAATTCATTCCAATATTAACTCATACATGTTTTAATCACCCAACATTGAATTATACACGAACTATTTAACCAGCAAATCCATTCCAATATTAACTCATACACGCTGAATTATACATGAACAATTTAACCAGCATATTCATTTCAATATTAACTCATGCAGGCTTTAATCATCCAACATTGAATTAAACATGAATAATTTAACCTCAAACTATTCCAATATTAACTCATACACGCTTCAATCGTCCAAAATTGAGTTATACACAAACAATTTAACCAGCAAATTCATTCCAATATTAACTCATACACACTTTAATCATCCAACATTGAATTATACACAAACAATTTAACCTGAAATTCATTCCAATATTAACTCATACACGCTTTAATTGTCCAACATTGAGTTATACACAAACAATTTAACCAGCAAATTCATTCCAATATTAACTCATACACACTTTAATCATCCAACATTGAGTTATACACAAACAATTTAACCTCAAATTCATTCCAATATGAACTCATACACGCTTTAATCGTCCAACATTGAGTTATACACAAACAATTTAACAAGCATATACATTTCAATATAAACTCATGCACGCTTTAATCATCCAACATTGAATTATACATGAATAATTAAACCTGAAATTCATTTCAATATTAACTCATACACACTTTAATCGTCCAACATTGAGTTATACCCAAACAATTTAACCAGCAAATTCATTCCAATATTAACTCATACATGTTTTAATCACCTAACATTGAATTATACACGAACAATTTAACAAGCAAATTCATTCCAATATTAACTCATACATGTTTTATTTGCCCAACATTGAATTATACACGAACAATTTAACCTCAAAATCATTCCAATATTAACTCATACACGCTTTAATCACCCAACATTGAATTATACACGAACAATTTAACCTCAAATTCATTCCAATATTGATTCCTATATACATTACTCATCCAACATTGAATTATACACAAATAGTTTAACCTCAAATTCATTCCAATATTAACTCATACATATTTTAATCGCCCACCATTGAATTATACACGAACAATTTAACCAGCAAATTCATTCCAATATAAACTAATACATGTTTTAATCGCCCAACACTGAATTATACACAAACAATTTAACCTCAATTCATTCCAATTTTAATTCATACAGGCTTAGCTCATCCAACATTGAATTATACACAAACAGTTTAACCTCAAATTCATTCCAATATTAACTCATACACGCTATACTGGTCCAACATTGAATAATACACAAATAATTTAATCTGCAAATTCATTCCAATATTAACCCATACACACTTTAATTGTCCAAAATTAAGTTATACACACACAATTTAAACTCAAATTCATTCCAATATTAACTCATACACGCTTTAATCGTCCAACATTGAGTTATGCACAAACAATTAAACCAGCAATTTCATTCCAATATTAACTCATACACACTTTAATCATCCAACATTGAATTATACACAAACAATTTAACCAGAAAATCCATTCCAATATTAACTCATACACACTTTAATTATCCAACATTGAATTATACACAAACAATTGAATCAGCAAATTCATTCCAATATCAACCCATCCATGCTTTAATCATCCAACATTGAGTTATACACAAACAATTTAACCTCAAATTCATTCCAATATTAACTCATACATGTTCAATCATCCAACATTGAGTTATACACAAACAATTTAACCACAAATTCATTCCAATATTAACTCATACACGCTTTAATAGTCCAACATTGAATTATAAACAAACAATTTAACCAGCAAATTCATTCCAGTATTAACTCATACACGCTTTTATCGTCCAACATTGAATTATACACAAACAATTTAACCTCAAATTCATTCCAATATTAACTCATACATGCTTTACTCGTCCAACATTGAATTATATACAAACAGTTTCACCTCAAATTTATTCCAATATTAACTCATACACGTTACACTCGTCCAACATTGAATCATACACAAACAATTTAACCAGCAAATTCATTCTAATATTAACTCATACATGCTTTAATTGTCCAACATTGAGTTATACACAAACAATTTAATCAGCAAATTCATTCCAAAATTAACTTATACACGCTTTTATCATCCAACATTGAGTTATACACAAACAATTTAACCAGCAAATTCCATCCAATATTAACTCATACACGCTTTTATCATCCAACATTAAGTTATACACAAACAATTTAACCAGCAAATTCATTCCAATATTAACTCATACATGCTTTAATCGTCCAACATTGAATTATACACAAACAATTTAACCTCAAATTCATTCCAATATTAACTCATAAACGCTTAATCGTCAAACATTGAATTATACACAAACAATTTAACAAGCAAATTCATTCCAATATTAACTCATACATGCTTTAATCGTCCAATATTGAATTATACACAAACAATTTAACCTCAAATTCATTCCAATATTAACTCATACACGCTTTACTCATCCAACATTGAATTATACACAAACAGTTTAACCTCAAGTTCATTCCAATATTAACTCATACACACTTTAATCAGCCAACTTTGAGTTATACACAAACAATTTAACCAGCAAATACCTTCCGATATTAACTCATACACGCTTTAATCGTCCAACATTGAGTTATACACAAATAATTTAACCAGCAAATACCTTCCGATATTAACTCATACACGCTTTAATCGTACAACATTGAGTTATACACAAACAATTTAACCAGCAAATACGTTCAGATATTAACTCATACACTCTTTAATCATCCAACATTGAGTTATACACAAACAATTTAACCAGCAAATACATTTTGATATTAACTCATACACGCTTTAATCATCAAACATTGAGTTATACACAAACAATTTAACCAGCAAATACATTTCGATATTAACTCATACACGCTTTAATCGTCCAACATTGAATTATACACAAACAATTTAACCTCAAATTCATTCCAATATTAACTCATACACGCTTTAATCATCCAACATTGAGTTATACACAAACAATTTAACCTCAAAATCATTCCAATATTAACTCATACATGCCTTAATCATACAACATTGAATTATACACAAACAATTTAACCAGCAAATTCATTCCAATATTAACTCATACACGCTTTAATCGTCTAAAATTGAATTATACACAAACAATTTAACTTCAAATTCATTCCAATATTAACCCATACACGCTTTAATCGTCCAACATTGAGTTATACACAAACAATTTAACCAGCAAATTCATTTCAATATTAACTCATACACGCTTTAATCGTCCGACATTGAATTATACACAAACAATTTAACCTCAAATTCATTCCAATATTAACTCATACACGCTTTAATCTTCCAACATTGAGTTATACACAAACAATTTAACCAGCAAATTCATTCCGATATTAACTCATACACGCTTTAATCGTCCAACATTAAATTATACACAAACAATTTAACCAGCAAATTCATTCCAATATTAACTCATACACGCTTTAATCGTCTAACATTGAATTATACACAAACAATTTAACCTCAAATTCATTCCAATATTCACTCATACACACTTTAATCGTCCAACATTGAGTTCTACACAAACAATTTAACCAGCAAATTCATTCCAATATTAACTCATACACGCTTCAATCGTCCAACATTGAATAATACACAAACAATTTAATCTGCAAATTCATTCCAATATTAACCCATACACACTTTAATTGTCCAAAATTAAGTTATACACACACAATTTAAACTCAAATTCATTCCAATATTAACTCATACACGCTTTAATCGTCCAACATTGAGTTATGCACAAACAATTAAACCAGCAATTTCATTCCAATATTAACTCATACACACTTTAATCATCCAACATTGAATTATACACAAACAATTTAACCAGCAAATCCATTCCAATATTAACTCATACACACTTTAATTATCCAACATTGAATTATACACAAACAATTGAATCAGCAAATTCATTCCAATATTAACCCATCCATGCTTTAATCATCCAACATTGAGTTATACACAAACAATTTAACCACAAATTCATTCCAATATTAACTCATACACGCTTTAATAGTCCAACATTGAATTATAAACAAACAATTTAACCAGCAAATTCATTCCAGTATTAACTCATACACGCTTTTATCGTCCAACATTGAATTATACACAAACAATTTAACCTCAAATTCATTCCAATATTAACTCATACATGCTTTACTCGTCCAACATTGAATTATATACAAACAGTTTAACCTCAAATTCATTCCAATATTAACTCATACACGTTACACTCGTCCAACATTGAATCATACACAAACAATTTAACCAGCAAATACCTTCCGATATTAACTCATACACGCTTTAATCGTCCAACATTGAGTTATACACAAACAATTTAACCAGCAAATACCTTCCGATATTAACTCATACACGCTTTAATCGTACAACATTGACTTATACACAAACAATTTAACCAGCAAATACGTTCCGATATTAACTCATACACTCTTTAATCATCCAACATTGAGTTATACACAAACAATTTAACCAGCAAATACATTTTGATATTAACTCATACACGCTTTAATCGTCCAACATTGAGTTATACACAAACAATTTAACCAGCAAATACATTTCGATATTAACTCATACACGCTTTAATCGTCCAACATTGAATTATACACAAACAATTTAACCTCAAATTCATTCCAATATTAACTCATACACGCTTTAATCATCCAACATTGAGTTATACACAAACAATTTAACCTCAAAATCATTCCAATATTAACTCATACATGCCATAATCATCCAACATTGAATTATACACAAACAATTTAACCAGCAAATTCATTCCAATATTAACTCATACACGCTTTAATCGTCTAACATTGAATTATACACAAACAATTTAACTTCAAATTCATTCCAATATTAACCCATACACGCTTTAATCGTCCAACATTGAGTTATACACAAACAATTTGACCAGCAAATTCATTTCAATATTAACTCATACACGCTTTAATCGTCCGACATTGAATTATACACAAACAATTTAACCTCAAATTCATTCCAATATTAACTCATACACGCTTTAATCTTCCAACATTGAGTTATACACAAACAATTTAACCAGCAAATTCATTCCGATATTAACTCATACACGCTTTAATCGTCCAACATTAAATTATACACAAACAATTTAACCAGCAAATTCATTCCAATATTAACTCATACACGCTTTAATCGTCCAACATTGAATTATACACAAACAATTTAACCTCAAATTCATTCCAATATTCACTCATACACACTGTAATCGTCCAACATTGAGTTCTACACAAACAATTTAACCAGCAAATTCATTCCAATATTAACTCATACACGCTTCAATCGTCCAACATTGAATAATACACAAACAATTTAATCTGCAAATTCATTCCAATATTAACCCATACACACTTTAATTGTCCAAAATTAAGTTATACACACACAATTTAAACTCAAATTCATTCCAATATTAACTCATTCACGCTTTAATCGTCCAACATTGAGTTATGCACAAACAATTAAACCAGCAATTTCATTCCAATATTAACTCATACACACTTTAATCATCCAACATTGAATTATACACAAACAATTTAACCAGCAAATCCATTCCAATATTAACTCATACACACTTTAATTATCCAACATTGAATTATACACAAACAATTGAATCAGCAAATTCATTCCAATATTAACCCATCCATGCTTTAATCATCCAACATTGAGTTATACACAAACAGTTTAACTTCAAATTCATTCCAATATTAACTCATACATGTTCAATCGTCCAACATTGAGTTATACACAAACAATTTAACCACAAATTCATTCCAATATTAACTCATACACGCTTTAATCATCCAACATTAAGTTATACACAAACAATTTAACCAGCAAATTCATTCCAATATTAACTCATACATGCTTTAATCGTCCAACATTGAATTATACACAAACAATTTAACCTCAAATTCATTCCAATATTAACTCATACACGCTTAATCGTCAAACATTGAATTATACACAAACAATTTAACAAGCAAATTCATTCCAATATTAACTCATACACGCTTTAATCGTCCAATATTGAATTATACACAAACAATTTAACCTCAAATTCATTCGAATATTAACTCATACATGCTTTACTCGTCCAACATTGAATTATATACAAACAGTTTAACCTCAAATTCATTCCAATATTAACTCATACACGTTACACTCGTCCAACATTGAATCATACACAAACCATTTTAACCAGCAAATTCATTCCAATATTAACTCATACACGCTTTAATTGTCCAACATTGAGTTATACACAAACAATTTAATCAGCAAATTCATTCCAAAATTAACTCATACACGCTTTTATCATCCAACATTGAGTTATACACAAACAATTTAACCAGCAAATTCCATCCAATATTAACTCATTCACGCTTTTATCATCCAACATTAAGTTATACACAAACAATTTAACCAGCAAATTCATTCCAATATTAACTCATACATGCTTTAATCGTCCAACATTGAATTATACACAAACAATTTAACCTCAAATTCATTCCAATATTAACTCATACACGCTTAATCGTCAAACATTGAATTATACACAAACAATTTAACAAGCAAATTCATTCCAATATTAACTCATACACGCTTTAATCGTCCAATATTGAATTATACACAAACAATTTAACCTCAAATTCATTCCAATATTAACTCATACACGCTTTACTCATCCAACATTGAATTATACACAAACAGTTTAACCTCAAATTCATTCCAATATTAACTCATACACACTTTAATCATCCAACTTTGAGTTATACACAAACAATTTAACCAGCAAATACCTTCCGATATTAACTCATACACGCTTTAATCGTCCAACATTGAGTTATACACAAACAATTTATCCAGCAAATACCTTCCGATATTAACTCATACACGCTTTAATCGTACAACATTGAGTTATACACAAACAATTTAACCAGCAAATATGTTCTGATATTAACTCATACACTCTTTAATCATCCAACATTGAGTTATACACAAACAATTTAACCAGCAAATTCATTCCAATATTAACTCATACACGCTTTAATCGTCAAACATTGAATTATACACAAACAATTTAACGTCAAATTCATTTCAATATTCACTCATACACACTTTAATCGTCCAACATTGAGTTCTACACAAACAATTTAACCAGCAAATTCATTCCAATATAAACTCATACACGCTTCAATCGTCCAACATTAAGATATACACAAACAATTTAACCAGCAAATACATTCTGATATTAACTCATACACGCTTTAATCGTCCAACATTGAGTTATACACAAACAATTTAACCTCAAATTCATTCCAATATTAACTCATACATGCTTTAATCGTCCAACATTGAATTATACACAAACAATTTAACCAGCAAATTCATTCCAATATTAACTCATACATGCTTTAATCATCCAACATTGAGTTATACACAAACAATTTAATGAGCAAATTTATTTAGATAGTAACTCATACATGCTTTAATCGTCCAACATTGAGTTATACACAAACAATTTAACCAGCAAATACGTTCCAATATTAACTCATACACGCTTTAATCATCCAACTATGAGTTATACACAAACAATTTAACCAGCAAATACCTTCCGATATTATCTCATACATGCTTTAATCGTCCAACATTGAGTTATACACAAACAATTTAACCAGCAAATACCTTCTGATATTAACTCATACACGCTTTAATCGTCCAACATTGTGTTATACACAAACAATTTAACCAGCAAATACTTTCCCATATTAACTCATACACTCTTTAATCGTCCAACATTGAGTTATACACAAACAATTTAACCAGCAAATACATTTCGATATTAACTCATACACGATTTAATCGTCAAACATTGAGTTATACACAAACAATCTTACCAGCAAATTCATTCCAATTTTCACTCATACACGCTTTTATCATCCAACATTGAATTATACACAAACAGTTGAACCAGCAAATTCATTCCAATATAAACTATTACACACTTTAATCGTCCAACATTGAATTATACACAAACAATTTAACCTCAAATTCATTCCAATATTAACTCATACATGCTTTAATCGTCCAACATTGAGTCATACACAAACAATTTAACCAGCAAATACGTTCCGATATTAACCCATACACTCTTTAATCATCCAACATTGAGTTATACACAAACAATTTAACCAGCAAATACATTTCGATAAATTTCGATATATTTCGTCCAACCTTAAATAATACAAGAATAATTTGATCAATTAAAATATGGTAATATTAACTCATACACGCTTTTATCGTCCAACATTGAATTATAAAAGAACAATTTGACCAATAAATAGATGCTAATGTTAACTCATACACGCTTTACTCGTCCAGCATTAAATAATACAAGAATAATTTGATCAATTAAAAGATGGTAATATTAACTCATACACGCTTTACTCGTCCAACCTTGAATTATACATGAACAATTTGACCAATAAATAGATGCAAATATTAACTCATACACGCTTTACATGTCCAACATTGAATTATACATGAACAATTTGATCAATAATTAGATGCTTATATTAATTCATACACGCTTTACTCGTCTAACCTTGAATTATACAAGAACAATTTGACCAATAAATAGATGCTAATATTGACTCATACATGCTTTATTCGTCCAATATTGAATTATACACAAACAATTTGACCAATAAATAGATGCTTATATTGATTCACACACACTTTACTCGTCCAACATTGAATTATACACAAACAGTTTGACCAATAAATAGATGCTTATATTGATTCACACACACTTTACTCGTCCAACATTGAATTATACACAAACAGTTTTACCAATAAATAGATGCTTATATTGATTCACACACACTTTACTCGTCCAACATTGAATTATACACAAACAGTTTGACCAATAAATAGATGCTTATATTTTGATTCACACACACTTTACTCGTCCAACATTGAATTATACACAAACAGTTTGACCAATAAATAGATGCTTATATTGATTCACACACACTTTACTCGTCCAACATTGAATTATACACAAACAATTTGACCAATAAATAGATGCTTATATTGATTCACACACACTTTACTCGTCCAACATTGAATTATACACAAACAGTTTTACCAATAAATATATGCTTATATTGATTCACACACGCTTTACTCGTCCAACATTGAATTATACACAAACAGTTTGACCAATAAATAGATGCTTATATTGATTCACACACGCTTTACTCGTCTAACATTGAATTATACAAGAACAATTTGATCAATAAATAGATGCTTATATTGATTCACACTCGCTTTACTCGTCCAACATTGAATTATACACAAACAGTTTGACCAATAAATAGATGCTTATATTGATTCACACTCGCTTTACTCATCCAACATTGAATTATACACAAACAATTTGACCAATAAATAGATGCTTATATTGATTCACACACACTTTACTCGTCCAACATTGAATTATACAAGAACAATTTGACCAATAAATAGATGCTAATATTGATTCACACACACTTTACTCGTCCAACATTGAATTATACAAGAACAATTTGACCAATAAATAGATGCTTATATTGATTCACACACGCTTTACTCGTCCAACATTGAATTATACACAAACAATTTGACCAATAAATAGATGCTTATATTGATTCACACACGCTTTACTCGTCCAACATTGAATTATACAAGAACAATTTGACCAATAAATAGATGCTTATATTGATTCACACTCACTTTACTCGTCCAACATTGAATTATACACAAACAATTTGACCAATAAATAGATGCTTATATTGATTCACACACACTTTACTCGTCCAACATTGAATTATACAAGAACAATTTGACCAATAAATAGATGCTTATATTGATTCACACTCGCTTTACTCGTCCAACATTGAATTATACACAAACAATTTGACCAATAAATAGATGCTTATATTGATTCACACACACTTTACTCGTCCAACATTGAATTATACAAGAACAATTTGACCAATAAATAGATGCTTATATTGATTCACACACGCTTTACTCGTCCAACATTGAATTATACACAAACAATTTGACCAATAAATAGATGCTTATATTGATTCACACACACTTTACTCGTCCAACATTGAATTATACAAGAACAATTTGACCAATAAATAGATGCTTATATTGATTCACACTCGCTTTACTCGTCCAACATTGAATTATACACAAACAATTTGACCAATAAATAGATGCTTATATTGATTCACACACACTTTACTCGTCCAACATTGAATTATACAAGAACAATTTGACCAATAAATAAATGCTTATATTGATTCACACTCGCTTTACTCGTCCAACATTGAATTATACACAAACAATTTGACCAATAAATAGATGCTTATATTGATTCACACTCGCTTTACTCGTCCAACATTGAATTATACACAAACAATTTGACCAATAAATAGATGCTTATATTGATTCACACACACTTTACTCGTCCAACATTGAATTATACAAGAACAATTTGACCAATAAATAGATGCTAATATTGATTCACACATGCTGTACTCGTCCAACATTGAATTATACACAAACGATTTGACCAATAAATAGATGCTTATATTGATTCACACACACTTTACTTGTCCAACATTGAATTATACAAGAACAATTTGACCAATAAATAGATGCTTATATTGATTCACACATGCTGTACTCGTCCAACATTGAATTATACACAAACGATTTGACCAATAAATAGATGCTTATATTGATTCACACACACTTTACTTGTCCAACATTGAATTATACAAGAACAATTTGACCAATAAATAGATGCTTATATTGATTCACACATGCTGTACTCGTCCAACATTGAATTATACACAAACAGTTTGACCAATAAATAGATGCTTATATTGATTCACACTCGCTTTACTCGTCCAACATTGAATTATACAAGAACAATTTGACCAATAAATACATGCTTATATTAACTCATACACGCTTTACTTGTCCAACATTGAATTATACACAAACGATTTGACCAATAGATAGATTCTAATATTAATTCATACACGCTTTACTCGTCCTACATTGAATTATACACAAACGATTTGACCAATAGATAGATTCTAATATTAATTCATACACGCTTTACTCGTCCTACATTGAATTATACATGAACAATTTGACCAATAAATAGATGCTAATATTGAATCATACACGCTTTACTCCTCCAAACAATTGACCAATAAATACATTCCAATATTGAACTCATACGAGTGTAATCGTCCGACATTGAAGTATACATGTAGAAGTGTATTGGTGTTGTGTAGTATTTTGACCCCTATGTGAAATGACCCCAGGGTCAAATTACTATATAGTAAATCGACCCTGGGGTCATTTTACCGATATCGCAAAATGATTCCCCCTATAGTAAAGTGACCCCCCAAAACAAAACCATTCTATTGTTCAGATATCAAGGTATACTCTTTAGCAGTTATTATTGTTTGATTTAACCTATATCCCTTTACTGGGAAAGTGAAATTATAAGATATTTATCCACATCGTTATAATCATTAAAGAATAATTAGTATGGTGGGAGTGGGAAGGGGGGTCACTTTACTATGACCGTTGTTTAGTGACACCCTCCCCCCTCCCCCACCTCTCCATGTTTAGTTGCTATCACGTTATAATTGCGTTATGGCATAGTACCACCATTGCAAAAATGAAGTGCTTACGTGGGGTAGTCGCATAATGGCGGTTATAAATAATCCTCAATTCTTCTTCTTTAAAAATGCATTTTCCTTATTTTAATGCTCATTTTTTTATTTGAATGGCATTATTGATGTATTTTGAACATTTTGATAGCATTGTCATGTTTGAATTGTGAATTTAGAAAAAAAAAATGATGCTTGGAAATTGGGGTACGAATTCATGATTTCGGAAGTCTACTGTCACTTTGTCACCAGTGTACACACTGAGCAGAAAAAAAATCTCTTATATGACACATGACCCCTACTTTTCTCATCATATTTTGATAGTACAAAGGTTGACACACAGTAAAAATGTAGGTTTCACTTCTTTCATTTGGGACTCTCTATGAATGACAAGCCTTCAAACTTTTAATATTTACTATAGAATAAAGAACAAAAATCAATGGTGGGGTTACACCTATAAGAGAGACTTGAGTGAAATGGGGGTGATTTTCCAAAATGTTAATTGTAGGTAAAATAACCTCTTTTTTACACTCTCATAGTCTTAAATGACAAATTGGAGACATTTGCTTCATAAAAAACAACATTTTGGTAAGTTTATGCCTCAAATAAAGCATATATGTGCATATTTACATTGAAATTTCATGAAAAATCACAAAATTTTGAAGATTTTTTATTTTGGATGATTTAAATGTGCAATTTTTAGCATGTACATTGTATTGAATAATGTATTTTGGTAAGATAATGTCTTCAGTGTATCATGAGACTATTTTGGTGTAAAAATTTTAATAGAATTAGGTAAAAAAAATTTTTTTGGTAAAATTAGTCAAAAACATCAAAATTGCATGTCGGTCAACATCTCGCGTCTGTATATAATAATCATGTAAAAAGTGGTATTTTGACAAAAGTTTCAGTATTTAATGCCTGCAACTTGGCAGTGTTACTTCAAATTGGTAGTACTTAGTAAAAAAGAGGTAATTATGAAATTGAAAAAACAAGAGTTTCCTTATAGGCATAGTACCACCATTGCAAAAAGGAAGGACTTCCGTGGGGTAGTCGCATAATGGCGGTAATACATAATCCTCAATTCTTCTTCTTTAAAAATGCATTTTCTTTATTTTCATGCTCATTTTTTTATTTGAATGGCATTATTGATGTATTTTGAACATTCTGATAGCATTGTCATGTTTGAATTGTGAATTTAGAAAAAAAAATGATGCTTGGAAATTGGGGTATGAATTCATGATTTCGGATGTCTACTTTCACTTTGTCACCAGTGTACACACTGAGCAGAAATAAAAAAATTTCTTATATGACACATGACCCCTACTTTTCTCATCATATTTTGATAGTGCAGAGGTTGACAAACAGTAAAATGTAGGTTTCACTTCTTTCATTTGGGATTCTCAATGAATGGCAAGCCTTCAAACTTTTATTATTTACTATAGAATAAAGAACAAAAATCAATGGTGGGGTTACACCTAATGTGACCATGTTGTGGCATTTGTGATTCTCCCCCCACCCCCCTCCACACACACACACACACACACTAGTCATTTTATGTTTTGTGATCATAATTTGTTTTATCATTCATGAATCTATTACTGTCAGTTAAATTTAAAAAAAACACATAAATTGTGGTGGAAAGGTGGGGGGTGGGTGGGGTGGGGTGGGGGCACTTTATTGTATATTATATATTATATATATATATATATATATTCATTGTATATTCACCCCCACCCCGCCTCCCCCTTTATCTCTTCATAATTAGTTATTATCACATTATACACATTGTATGTGATTATAATTTGTTAAAGCATTCATGAATCTACAAGACATTCATCATAACAGTTCAATTTTAAAAATCATGAACTTTTGGGTGGGGGGGGGTCACTTTACCAATGCAATGGTATGTTGACCCCCTCTCCACGTCACGCTTCATGTTCAGTGATTATTACATTACAAATGTGGTATGTGATCATTTGATGTTACATTTGCATCTACAAGATATCCATCGATACAGTTAAATTTTGGGCTTGATGAGAAGTTATCACATAATAAATAGGGGCATTGCTTTAGTGATTGTGAAATGAACAACAAAATTTCATGCCAACAGTATACATGTATATTTTTAATTGATATGTTCCATACTATTATTTCTATTTTAATAATTGTAATTTGGATCATTAGTGTTTTAAATAAAATACAATATCATAACACTGTTAAACAGGGCTTTTAAAATTCCAAAATGCAAATTGGTCCAAGGTTTTTATTGCCTTGAGAATCGCTGCCATAAGAATCACACTTTTTCCTTTTAAATTTTTATATCAAAACCGGTTTTGAACAGTAGAAATCCGTCCGGTCAAAAAACTGAAGAACAGGTGATTTTAGAAACGCTGCTGTTAAAGGGAGTTTATCAGGAAAAAATGCTGTAAATGTATAAAAATATTAAAATAGATGAAATGCATCTGATTATCATAAATAAAGATGATCCCAATGGTTTGGCATGTCAAACCCACCAAAACGTGACAAAATTGATATTTAAATTAAGTTGTGTATAAAGTACAGTGGGTAGTGATGTTGGTATGGTGAGTGTTGATGGTACAGTGAGTAGTGATGTTGGTATGGTGAGTGTAGATGGTACAGTGAGTAGTGATGTTGGTATGGTGAGTGTAGATGGTACAGTGAGTAGTGATGTTGGTATGGTGAGTGTAGATGGTACAGTGAGTAGTGATGTTGGTATGTTGAGTGCAGACAGTACTGTGGGTAGTGATGTTGGTATGGTGAGTGTAGATGGTACAGTGAGTAGTGATGTTGGTATGTTGAGTGCAGACAGTACTGTGGGTAGTGATGTTGGTATGGTGAGTGTAGATGGTACAGTGAGTATTGATGTTGGTATGGTGAGTGTAGACGGTACAGTGGGTAGTGATATTGGTATGGTGAGTGTAGATGGTACAGTGAGTAGTGATGTTGGTATGTTGAGTGCAGACAGTACTGTGGGTAGTGATGTTGGTATGGTGAGTGTAGATGGTACAGTGAGTATTGATGTTGGTATGGTGAGTGTAGAGGGTACAGTGGGTAGTGATGTTGGTATGGTGAGTGTAGATGATACAGTGGGTAGTGATGTTGGTATGGTGAGTGTAGATGGTACAGTGAGTAGTGATGTTGGTATGGTGAGTGTAGATGGTACAGTGAGTAGTGATGTTGGTATGGTGAGTGTACATGGTACAGTGAGTAGTGATGTTGGTATGGTGAGTATAGAAGGTACAGTGTGTAGTGATGTTGGTATGGTGAGTGTAGCCGGTACAGTGAGTAGTGATGTTGGTATGTTGAGTGCAGACAGTACTGTGGGTAGTGATGTTGGTATGGTGAGTGTAGATGGTACAGTGAGTAGTGATGTTGGTATGGTGAGTGTAGACGGTACAGTGGGTAGTGATGTTGGTATGGTGAGTGTAGATGATACAGTGGCTAGTGATGTTGGTATGGTGAGTGTAGACAGTACAGTGGGTAGTGATGTTGGTATGGTGAGTGTAGATGGTACAGTGTTTAGTGATGTTGGTATGGTGAGTGTAGCTGTTACAGTGGGTAGTGATGTTGGTATGTTGAGTGCAGACAGTACAGTGGGTAGTGATGTTATTATGGTGATTGTAGATGGTATAGTTGGTAGTGATGTTGGTATGTTGAGTGTAGACAGTACAGTGGGTAGTGATGTTGGTATGGTGAGTGTAGACAGTACAGTGGGTAGTGATGTTGGTATGTTGAGTGCAGACAGTACAGTGGGTAGTGATGTTATTATGGTGATTGTAGATGGTATAGTTGGTAGTGATGTTGATATGTTGAGTGTAGACAGTACAGTGGGTAGTGATGTTGATATGTTGAGTGTAGATGGTACAGTGGGTAATGATGTTGATATGTTGAGTGTAGACAGTACAGTGGGTAGTGATGTTGGTATGGTGAGTGTAGATGGTACAGTGGGTAGTGATGTTGGTATGGTGAGTGTAGACAGTACAGTGGGTAGTGATGTTGATATGTTGAGTGTAGATGGTACAGTGGGTAGTGATGTTGGTATGGTGAGTGTAGATGGTACAGTGGGTAGTGATGTTGGTATGGTGAGTGTAGACAGTACAGGGGGTAATGATGTTGGTATGGTGAGTGTAGATGATACAGTGGATAGTGATGTTGGTATGATGAGTGTAGACTATACAGTGTGTAGTGATGTTGGTATGGTGAGTCTAGACAGTACAGTGGGAACTGTTTTGGTATGGTGAGTGAAGACAGTACAGTGGGAAGTGATGTTGATATGTTGAGTGTAGACAGTACAGTGGGTAATGATGTTGATATGTTGAGTGTAGACAGTACAGTGGGTAGTGATGTTGGTATGGTGAGTGTAGACAGTACAGGGGGTAATGATGTTGGTATGGTGAGTGTAGATGATACAGTGGGTAGTGATGTTGGTATGATGAGTGTAGACTATACAGTGTGTAGTGATGTTGGTATGGTGAGTCTAGACAGTACAGTGGGAACTGTTTTGGTATGGTGAGTGAAGACAGTACAGTGGGAAGTGATGTTGGTATGGTGAGTCTAGACAGTACAGTGGGTAGTGTTTTGGTATGGTGTGTGAAGACAGTACAGTGGGAAGTGATGTTGGTATGGTGAGTCTAGACAGTACAGTGGGTAGTGATGTTGGTATGGTGAGTGTAGATGGTACAGTGGGTAGTGATGTTGGTATGGTGAGTCTAGACAGTACAGTGGGTAGTGATGTTGGTATGGTGAGTGTAGATGGTACAGTGGGTAGTGATGTTGGTATGGTGAGTCTAGACAGTACAGTGGGTAGTGATGTTGGTATGGTGAGTGTAGACAGTACAGTGGGTAGTGTTTTGGTATGGTTAGTGTAGATGGTAGAGTAGGTAGTGATGTTGGTATTGTGAGTGTAGATGGTAGAGTAAGTTATGATGTAGGTATGGTAAGTGTAGATGGTACAGTGGGTAGTGATGTTGGTATGATGAGTGTAGGTGGTACAGTGTGAAGTGATGTTCGTATGGTGAGTGTAGACAGTACAGTGGGTAGTGCTTTGGTATGGTTAGTGTAGATGGTAGAGTAGGTAGTGATGTTGGTATGGTGAGTGAAGATGGTAGAGTAAGTTATGATGTAGGTATGGTAAGTGTAGATGGTACAGTGGGTAGTGATGTTGGTATGATGAGTGTAGGTGGTACAGTGTGAAGTGATGTTCGTATGGTGAGTGTAGACAGTACAGTGGGTAGTGCTTTGGTATGGTTAGTGTAGATGGTAGAGTAGGTAGTGATGTTGGTATGGTGAGTGAAGATGGTAGAGTAAGTTATGATGTAGGTATGGTAAGTGTAGATGGTACAGTGGGTAGTGATGTTGGTATGATGAGTGTAGGTGGTACAGTGTGAAGTGATGTTCGTATGGTGAGTGTAGACAGTACAGTGGGTAGTGCTTTGGTATGGTTAGTGTAGATGGTAGAGTAGGTAGTGATGTTGGTATGGTTAGTGTAGATGGTAGAGTAGGTAGTGATGTTGGTATGGTGAGTGTAGACAGTACAGTGGGTAGTGTTTTGATATGGTTAGTGTAGATGGTAGAGTAGGTAGTGATGTTGGTATTGTGAGTGTAGACAGTACAGTGGGTAGTGTTTTGGTATGGTTAGTGTAGATGGTAGAGTAGGTAGTGATGTTGGTATGGTGAGTGAAGATGGTAGAGTGGGTAGTGATGTTGGTATGATGAGTGTAGGTGGTACAGTGTGAAGTGATGTTCGTATGGTGAGTGTAGACAGTACAGTGGGTAGTGCTTTGGTATGGTTAGTGTAGATGGTAGAGTAGGTAGTGATGTTGGTATGGTGAGTGTAGATGGTAGAG
Source organism: Panopea generosa (assembly GCA_029582155.1). Lineage (NCBI taxonomy): Eukaryota > Metazoa > Mollusca > Bivalvia > Adapedonta > Hiatellidae > Panopea > Panopea generosa. The sequence goes on along the minus strand of CM055909.1, from coordinate 51,920,093 downwards.
TAGGTAGTGATGTTGGTATGGTGATTGTAGACAGTACAGTGGGTAGTGTTTTGGTATGGTTAGTGTAGATGGTAGAGTAGGTAGTGATGTTGGTATTGTGAGTGTAGACAGTACAGTGGGTAGTGTTTTGGTATGGTTAGTGTAGATGGTAGAGTAGGTAGTGATGTTGGTATGGTGAGTGAAGATGGTAGAGTAAGTTATGATGTAGGTATGGTAAGTGTAGATGGTACAGTGGGTAGTGATGTTGGTATGATGAGTGTAGGTGGTACAGTGTGAAGTGATGTTCATATGGTGAGTGTAGACAGTACAGTGGGTAGTGCTTTGGTATGGTTAGTGTAGATGGTAGAGTAGGTAGTGATGTTGGTATGGTGATTGTAGACAGTAAAGTGGGTAGTGTTTTGGTATGGTTAGTGTAGATGGTAGAGTAGGTAGTGATGTTGGTATTGTGAGTGTAGACAGTACAGTGGGTAGTGTTTTGGTATGGTTAGTGTAGATGGTAGAGTAGGTAGTGATGTTGGTATGGTGAGTGAAGATGGTAGAGTAAGTTATGATGTAGGTATGGTAAGTGTAGATGGTACAGTGGGTAGTGATGTTGGTATGATGAGTGTAGGTGGTACAGTGTGAAGTGATGTTCGTATGGTGAGTGTAGACAGTACAGTGGGTAGTGCTTTGGTATGGTTAGTGTAGATGGTAGAGTAGGTAGTGATGTTGGTATTGTGAGTGTAGATGGTACAGTGAGTAGTGATGTTGGTATGGTGAGTGTTGACGGTACAATGGGTAATGATGTTGATATGTTGAGTGTAGACAGTACAGTGGGTAGTGATGTTGGTATGGTGAGTGTAGATGGTACAGTGGACAGTGATGTTGGTATGGTGAGTGCTGACGGTACAGTGGGTAGTGATGCTGGTATGGTGAGTGTAGATGGTACAGTGGACAGTGATGTTGGTATGGTGAGTGTTGACGGTACAGTGGGTAGTGATGTTGGTATGGTGAGAGTAGATGGTACAGTGGGTAGTGCTGTTGGTATGGTGAGTGTAGATGGTACAGTGGGTAGTGATGTTGGTATGGTGAATGTAGATGGTACAGTGGACAATGATGTTGGTATGGTAATTGCAGACAGTACAGTGGTTAGTGATGTTGGTATAGTGAGTGTAGATGGTACAGTGGACAGTGATGTTGGTATGGTGAGTGTAAACAGTACAGTGGGTAGTGATTTTGGTATGGTGAGTGTAGATGGTAGAGTACGTAGTGATGTTGGTATGGTGAGTATAGATGGTACAGTGGGTAGTGATGTTGGTATCATGGATGTAGACAGTACAGTGGACAATGATGTTGGTATGGTGATTGTAGACAGAACAGTGGGTAGTGATGTTGGTATGGTGAGTGTAAATGGTAGAGTGGGTAGTGATGTTGGTATGGTTAGTCTAGACAATACAGTGGGTAGTGTTTTGGTATGGTGAGTGTAGATGGTAGAGTAGGTAGTGATGTAGATATGGTGAGTGTAGATGGTACAGTGGGTAGTGATGTTGGTATGGTGAGTGTAGATGGTAGAGTAGGTAGTGATGTAGGTACGGTGAGTGTAGATGGTACAGTGGGTAGTGATGTTGGTATGGTGAGTGTAGACGGTACAGTGGATGTGATGTTGGTATGGTGAGTGTAGACGGTACAGAGGGTATTGATGTTGGTATGGTGAGTATGATGGTACAGTAGGTAGTGATGTTGGTATGGTGGGTGTAGACGGTACAGTGGATGCAATGTTTGTATCGTGAATGTAGATGGTACAGTGGGTAATGATGTTGGTATGGTGGGTGTAGATGATACAGTGGGTAGTGATAAGTGTATGGTGGGTGTAGATGGTACAGTGGGTAGTGATGTTGGTATGATGGGTGTAGAAGGTACAGTGGGTAGTGATGTTGGTATGTTTGGTGTAGACGGTACAGTGTGTAGTGATGTTGGTATAGTAAGTGAAGACAGTACTGTGAGTAGTGATGTGGTATGGTGGGTGCAGATGGTACAGTGGGGAGTGATGTTGATATGTTGGGTGTAGACAGTACAGTGGACAGTGAGGTTGGTATGGTGAGTGTAGACAATACAGTGGGTAGTGATGTTGTTATGATGGGTGTAGATGGTACAGTGGGTAGTGATGTCGGTATGGTTGGTGTAGACGGTACAGTGGGTAGTGATGTAGGTATTGTGAATGTAGACGGTACAGTGGGTAGTAATGTTGGTATGGTGAGTGTAAAGGGGACAGTGGGTAGTAATGTTTGTATGGTGGGTGTAAACTGTACAGTGGGTAGTGATGTTGATTTTTTTTTTTTTTGAATGGGGTTTAACGCCATTTTCAACACATTTCAGGTTATATATGGCATATCCAGTTTTACTGGTGGAGGAAGACCTCAGACTGATTCAGACTGAGTAGAACCACCGTCCTTCCGCAAGTAACTGGAAACTTTCTCACATAAAGTTTTTGGAGCGAGCGGGACTCGAACCTACGACCATAGCGGTGAGAGGTAAAGTGATGTTGATATGGTGAGTGTAGATGGTACAGTGGACATTGATGTTGGTATGGTGAGTGTAGACGATACAGTGGGAAGTGATGTTGGTATGGTGAGTGTAGATGGTACAGTGAATAGTAATGTTGGTATGGTGGGTGTAAACCGTACGGTTGGGAGTGATATTGATATGGTGGGTGTGAACAGTACAGTAAGTAGTAATTTTGGTATGGTGAGTGTAGATAGTACAGTGGATAGTAATGTTGGTATGGTGAGTGTAGATGGTACAGTGGACAGTAATGTTGGTATGGTGGGTGTAAATGGTACAGTGGGTAGTGCTGTTGGTATGTTAGGTGTAGACGGTACAATGGGTAGTGATGTTGGTATGTTGGGTGTAGATTGTACAGTGGTTAGTGATGTTGGTATGGTGGGTGTAGATGGTACAGTGGGTACAGATGTTGGTATGGTGGGTGTAGAGCGCACAATGGGTAGTGATGTTGATATGGTGTGTGTTAATGGTATTGTGGGTAGTGATGTTGGTATGGTGGGTGTTAATGGTACAGTGGGTAGTGATGTTGGTATGATGGATGTTAATGGTACAGTGGGTAGTGATGTTGGTATGGTGGGTGTAAAAGGTACAGAGGGTAGTGATGTTGGAATGGTGGGTGTTAATGGTACAGTGGGTAGTGATGTTGGTATGGTGGGTGTAAACGGTACAGTGGGTAGTGATGGTTTAATGATGAATGTCTTGTAGATTTATAAATGCTAAAAAAAATAATAATCACATAAAACGTTTTTAATGTGATAATCATAAACATGAAAAGATGAAGTGTTGGAGTCAATATACAATGGCCATGGTAAATTGACCCCAATCACCCCTCCTCCCCCCCCCCCCCCCCCCCACACACACACACAAACCGTTTCTTTTTTAATTTTAACTGTTATGATGAATGTCTGATAGATTCACAAATGCTATAACAAATTATGATCACATAACACATGTATAATGTGATACTCACTAAACATGAAGAAATGATAGCGGGGAGTAGGGGGTCAATATACATGACAATGGTAAAGTGACCACCCCCCACCCCGCTCCGCCTGCCCTGCCCCTGCTGCCAACATTTTTTTTTTTAATTTAACCCCCCTCCCACTCCGACAGCCGCACTAATCATTATTTAATGATTACAACAATGTGGATAAATATCTTATAATTTTACTTATAACAGAATGGTTTTCGTTTACAAACGTGAGTGTTTTCTTGGTGTAATTATTTTATTTTTTTTATTTTTTTTATCAAGAGAATTTATCCATAAACAATAATTAGTCCTTAAACTGAGATGAAAGTAACTTTATTGGTGATAAATCAGGGGTGCGTGTGTGTGTGTTAGTGTGTGTGTGTGTGTGTTGGGAGGGGGGGGGGGTCAATTTACAATAGTGGGTTAATTTTACTATAGCTGCAAAGTGACCCCGGGGTCACATTACAACGGGAATAAAAATTCTATAGGACACCGGCAGTCATCTGTACATATCAATTGTATCAAAGTGCGCAGAAACACAGAGCTGTTAATGCATTGGCACTCTAAGAACGAAAATACATTGTCAAGAGTTCGATTCATTATTCATTTGAAATCCTCAGCTCAGCTTGGGTACAATTTCACCCTCATAGTCTGGTCGTCAAACATAAAATTTAGGCCTAACCCGGAAAAAAATGGTATAGAAACATGATTGGTATCAAAATACGCATAATTTTTAGTAGAATAACATATCCAAAATCCGCTAAAATCGGCTTTGGGGAAAAAAAGTTTTAACGGTTTAAAAAATATTTTTTCGCTCATGTAATATTTGGTGGAACTATAAAAGTTTTAGAAAATCTGTACTTATTTTAGTGTATTTATGATGAAACACTTGTTATAAACAACACTTTTTTGATAATAAAGCTGACGTGTCATCGTAATTTGTAAGTAAAAAAGAATTTTTTATTTACCCGAGCGCTTTATAGTCTTTTGGGTTTCCTGTGTAGTTGCCATTCAAGATGGCGTCCTGTCACACGGCGTTATGTCATGTTATCATGTGAAGATTTAGGTAAGTTTAACACAATTATTGTACAAATTTCAAGTATTTTAGAAGCTCACAACAAAACCCAACCTCACAACAGGTATCAATTAGGTATTAATAGTGTATTGTGACGTCTCATGGTCTAATAATTGACCCGTGGCCGACCTTTGTTGTGTTACTCGATTTTTGCTTCAATCTATCACGCCATCAATAACATATATCAATGAAAGCAAAACATGTATGTTCACAAAATGTACAATACACTAAACAATACACTAAGTGAATCAATTGTTTGTAGAGCACTTAGATTATTTGTATTAATTTTGCAAATCAGGCAGTGATTACATATAACTTTGTACTTGCAAATAATCGATCACTGTTATACATTTACGACTGCAGTTGGCGACAGACGCTAGTAATCTCATTGATTTTTTTTCATATGCTATAATAAAATATATATATGACATATTGTAACAAACATTATTATCAACATAATAAGATTTCAAACTACAATAATTACTTTTTATCATCTGAATAATAAAGAATAAAACTTACACAATAAAACGTTCTATAATTTATTGTAGTTCATGCTGTTAATAGACTGACTATGAATAAAAAAAAACATATCTTGTAATTATTTGTAGGTTCTGAAACCAATATTTCCTGAAATATGTCAAACATTGAAGGTGAAAACTGCTGTGTGATATGTAAAGGGACATTTAGTGAGAATGAGAAATCTGTGACTGTATCAAAAAAAGGTTTGCTAACTCTTATCAGCTATAGTGAAAAGCGAGACCTTACAGATCTAACTGAGTATCTAAATGAGCGTAATAGTACATCACCAATTGGTAAAGTTTTGGTACATGCAAAATGCCGACGGGATTTCACTGATAAAAAAAGATCTCTCAGTTCCCCCAGTAGTAGTGTTGAAGAGCCAGCTGCCAAAAAACTACGGTCAAGCCTGTCGCCATTTAACTGGAATGATGATTGCATGTTTTGTGGTAAACATGCTCAAGTTGATCCTCGTCATCCTGACAGAGCACAAATATACCAAGTTACAACCCTCCAATTCCGTGATAAAGTTCTAGAGTGGTGTGACACAAGAGGAGACACGTGGGCAGCTGAGGTTCAAAATCGTCTTCACGGATGCATTGACTTAGTTGCTGCTGAAGCTATCTATCACAGTAACTGTTACACAAGGTTCATGCTGAATAAAAAGGTCACACCAGAGTCGACAACAATGAAAGGCAGACCAGAAGATCAAGACATGAGACAGTGGTTTGAGGCTTTATGCAATTGGCTGGAATCTGAAGGTGATGCAGATTTATACACTCTTTCTGAATTGCATGGTAAGATGGTCGAGTTCAGCGGCGGTGCAGATGTCTACACCATAAAAAGACTAAAGCAAAAGTTAGAAGATCGTTATAAAGAGTTTATTTTCTTTGCTGAGATTGAAGGGCGCAGCAATGTCGTTTGTTTCCGTAACATGGCTAGCTACATAATCAATGAAAAATGGTACTCAGAAAAGAAAGATGACATTCAGGATGAAGCAAATCGTATTGTGATAGCTGCTGCCAAGATAATTAAGTCAGCCATCAGAGAAAGTAAGTACGATCCAAAGAAATATCCAACAAATGATGACATTGCGAATGCTGAGCAGAGCAAGAGCTGGATACCACAACACCTCCAGACACTTTTGATGTATATTGTACCTTCAGAGCTGAAACAGAACAGCATTGGACACTGTATTCTCCAGGCAGCTCGCCCAAGATCGGTTATCACACCAACGTTGTTTGGTTTAGGAGTTGAGGTTGATCATGTGTTTGGATCAAAATGGCTGAACAACGAATTGTCCCGTTTAGGGTTCTCTATCAGTTACGATGAAGTTACCAGATATAAGCAATCCGTCATTCAGAGCGAAAACCTTGAAAACCTTCTCTCAGAATACTTTCCTGGAACATTCACGCAATGGGTAACTGACAATGTAGACCACAATGTAGGCACACTAGATGGTCAAGGAACATTCCACGGAATGGGAATCATTGCTGTTTCATCTCCTAGAGATAATAGACCACTAGTATCAAGATCTCGTGTGATCAACAGACAACAACGAATGAAACCAGAAGAATTGGTGAAGGACAAAGGGGTAGAAATTTTTCAGTACGTCAATGAGCAAGGAAAAGGGCTGGCATCGATGAAATACAAGCCATTGCTTCAATTACAAACTCCGTACACGTTGTCATCCGATCTAAGTTCTGATCTGCTCTGGCACTCTGGAAGTATTTTCAGCAACGAGACCCAACCAAGACCGAACTGGTCAGGCTTTATGCAACATGTGTTCTCTGGTGATCATAATCTAACTCCAAAGTCGGAAGTTCTACTTTTACCAATAATTGACTTAAACCCCTCAGATGAATCCTGTATTTACTCTACTTTAGTTTATATTGAACGACAGGCCCATAAGTTAAATATCCCAACTCCATGCATTACTTTTGATCAACCCTTATGGTTAAAAGCAACAGAAATCGTCACAGCCAAGTCAATGAACATCGTTTGCAGACTGGGAGGATTCCATACTATGATGAGCTTCATGGGAAGCATAGGAACAATGATGAAAGGATCCGGGCTAGAAGAGGCATTGGAGACAGTATATGGACCTAATGCTGTAGCTAAAATGATGACTGGGAAGGCTTTTTCTAGAGCTCTTCGAGGGCACTTTTTAGTGGAGGGTGCACTGGTAAATAAGTTGATGGCAGCAACTTTGCCGCTAACTGCTGGAGAGGAAGATAATGACTTAACAGATGAAGAACAAGCAACTGTTGAATAATGAAGAAGTTGAAACGATCAGAGAATTATACGATGGAACCATGAAGAAGTCAATGCCAATCTCTTTGATAGCTGAATCCATTGAATTGAAGAAATTGGAACAATGTCTAGCAAAACATAAGGAGAATCTGAGTGCCAGCTCCCCGACAGCAAACCTATGGCTTCAATATATTGAATATGTTGAGGTACTAAAGCTATTCATACGCGCTGAAAGAACAGGGGATTGGAACCTACATCTAATAGCCTTGACAAAGATGTTAAACTTATTCACCGCAACAGGACACATCAATTACGCAAAGAGTTCGCGTCTATATCTACAACTTATGCTTGACTTGCCGAAGGACCACCCTTGGCTATACAGTTGCTTCCAAGAGCATGGATTCCACGTAGTGCGCAGAAGCAATCACTTTTGGGCAGGACTATGGACAGACCTGACTATCGAGCAGGTTATGATGAGGTCGATTAAGAGCAGAGGAGGGCTTACAAGAGGATGCGGAGTAACTGAGACAGTTCTCTTACAGTGGGTTTTGAGTATGCACAAGTGCGCTGCCGTCCACGAGGCCATGACATCTATAACCAATGCCAAGCATAAAACTAGTGAACAACATGTAGAACTTGGAGAGTCAAGGAGCAACAGGGATTATTCTGATCTGAACACTGTTAAAGCTTGGTTCGACCAACATGAACCCTTTGACCAAAATGAAACTCGGCTGCGCTCCCTATCATCAGGATTAACAGCATCTCAAGGGGATGGTGTAAACTGCCATGAGACAGAAAAGGTTGGTAAATACGTCCAGCAGAAACTTAATGACGTTAACGTGGCCGAAGCGTCAATCAAAAGAAGTGATCAAGTTAAATCCCTAGAATCCCTTTCCCCAGGAATACAAGTTGACAAGCAAAAGGTGCATATCGACCCGAATCATCTTTTCCAGCGATTGATTGCAATTGCACAGCGTGAAAGTGACATGGTGCCATATTTTAGATACGAGCTTACATCTATACCAACATCTCTCTTCAAAGGTAGATTCATGCGCAAATCACAAAAGTCACAACTAGCTAAATTCCTGCAAAACGGTGCCAATTCTTCAGTGCAAAACCCTGGCGCCATGTACGTTATTGATGGCGGTGCCCTTCTACACAGAGTGAAGTGGCAGAAGAAAGTGACCTATAAAGAGATAGTAAACCAATATGTGAAATATGTACGAACAAGGTATGGTGATTGTTGTGTTGTATTTGATGGCTATGGACACGGACCATCTATCAAGGATCATGAGCATCAGCAAAGACGGGGTAAAACATGTGCAGATATACAACTTTCCGAGTCTATCAAGACCCATGGTGACCAACAGACTTTCCTCTCTAACGAAAGCAACAAGAGTCAGTTTATCACATTGCTGAGTAAAAGCCTGGAAGATGATGGACAAGTTGTGCGCAACAGCACTGGGGATGCTGACACAATGATAGTAGAGTGTGCACTTCAATTTGCAAGAGAAGGGAGAGAAACTACCGTTGTAGCTGATGATACAGATATCCTAGTTCTTCTGATGTACCACTGGAGGCAAGACATGTCTGACGTTTATTTCCGCTCAGACACCAACAGATCACAACAAGGCTTGACAGTGTGGAAAGTCCGAGACCTAACTGCTAAAGCTGACAGTAAAGTTTTATCAAATCTTTTATTCATTTACGCATGGAGCGGCTGCGACACCACTTCCGCAACATATGGACATGGGAAAACTAGCCTGTTGAAGAAAATGAAAAAGTCGGAAGAAATACAAGCCTTGTCACAGACTATTAGCAGCCCAGAGGCAACCGAACAGCAGGTTGGAGCAGCAGGAGTAAAGCTGTTTACAATGTTATATGGAGGCAAAGATGGTGATACTTTAACAAATGTGCGATACATGAGATACATGGAAATAGTATCAACCAGTAAGACAACTCTCGAGCCACATAAACTTCCTCCCACAGAGAGAGCAGCATATTTTCACAGTTTACGTGTACACCTTCAAGTAATACTTTGGCTAAAGCTATCACATGACTTTTTGGATGCAACACAATGGGGGTGGAAAGTTGATGACAACAATCTAACTCCAATATTCACAGACTTGGATGCAGCACCAGAGAGTTTGCTGAGTTTTGTGCGCTGTAAATGTAAGTCAACAACGAAGAACCCATGCGGAACCAACAGCTGTTCTTGTCGCAAACACGGACTCAAATGCGTTACAGCCTGTGGAGATTGCAGAGGTGAAAGCTGCAAAAACGCAGAAGTCACTTTTGATGACGATTTCGACTAAAAACGTTCATTTTTTCTACTTAGTACCTAATACATTGCACACAAGTATCATTTATACATAGCTTTGAAATTTTTTTCTAAAGGCACCCGACCCTTGGAAAGATCTAACTTCAGGATGTCGACCTTTGGTTGACGGGGAAGGTGTAACCCCATACTGCGGTTTGGGTTAATTCAGTACATTCAGTTATTGAACACATTAAGTATTTTTTTATCAAAGCTATTGGAATAAAAAAGTGCACATTATAGAATGTCGGACTTCAAATACATCAAATGCAGTAAATTGTACATTTATTTGTTTAATAAATACAACAAACGTCTCATTTTGTAGAGTAGTATTATATATCGAATTTCAGTCAGACACCGACCCTTTCTTCAAAATGGTAGGAAAATTTTGCCTATACACATTACACAACTATAGATATATAGCCTAGAAACCATATATTTTGCTAAATCGATGTTTAAACGTAACATCGTTTCGTCTAAGACTTGTAATTTGCAAAAAAATACCTTTTTTCTACTCAAAAATATGCCAAAAATTAAAAAAATATTCAAACCCTCAAAAAAAATTTTCCCCAAAGCCGATTTTAGCGGATTTTAGATATGTTATTCTACTGAAAATTATGCATATTTTGATACCAAATATGCTTCTATACCATTTTTTTCCGGGTCTAAATGTTTGACGACCAGACTATCATGTATGCCCAGCTATAACCGGGCTCTGCAGGTATTGATACAACATTAAAAATGTATGAGGAAGTATCTAGTTTGTGGTCAAAGTAGAATGGCATGATATCCTGTAAATGCTTGCATTCACAGTAATGAAAGTGCTCACAACTGTCAATCCATTGTCACTGCTTTGGTTCATCATGCTGGCGTCTTATTCTGTATTCCGTTGTGTACCACAATTTTATCTCATTCATTATTATAACGGTTTTCCACAGCAATGTTACCAGTGCAGTCACTTTCCAAAATTGAATAATACTGTAGTTACTTCACAGCATTGGTTAAAACAAGATTTACCTCTCAGAAATGAATCTTATAAGTATTAAGCAGATTGGATCATTGACCACCTTGGATTGAATATATAAGCAATGATTACCAGTGGACTTGGAACTAAAAAAAGTATTTATGTACCTTCCAGCATTCATGGTTGTGCGCATAGATGAGAATATCAGAAGTCATCGAATTGTTGATGGTCATCCAGGCCTCGTCCATCTTGATATCTGGTTTCCGGCTTTCATCGTTGTTATAAGACACGATGAATTGCCTTTCTATGTCGGTTATATCCACCAACATGCCTAGTATAACAGAAAATGTTTTGAATATGACTTCAAAGATAACTGTGTAATACTCAACTTATATTTTTATGTTAAGAATAATGACAAATACCAGTATATGCATGTGTTTAAATCAATAAGGAAATAAGACTGGGTAAATGGACCTTCTTTGGGGGAAAATAAATTTCCATAATATAGCGAAATTTCTAAGCTTTGTATTTAACCTATTATTTATTTTTGCAAAAAATAAATGGATGGAAAATAAAAGTCACCCCTCTGCACATAGCAGGATGGGAAGGGGGCTATGGCTATCTACTCATTTGGATGTAATGTTCGTTATTTCGCGTTTAATCATGAGTATTGCCCTTTGAGGGATATATCTGTTTGTTAGATCATGTTTCATCACGAGTATTGCTCTTTGAGGGATATATCTGTTCGTTAGATCACGAATCATCACAAGTATCGCCCTTTGAGGGATATATCTGTTTGTCAGATCGCGTTTCATCACAAGTATCGCCCTTTGAGTAATATGTCTGTCCGTTAGATCACCTTTCATCACGATTATCGCCCTTTGAGGGATATATCTGTTTGTCATATTACATTTCATCATGAGTATTGACCTTGAGGGATATATCTGTTTGTCAGATCGCCTTTCATCACCAGTATCGCACTTTGAGGGATATTTCTCTCAGTATGATAGCATTTTATCATGAATATCACCCTTTGAGGGATATATCTGTCCATTAGATTGCCTTTCATTACGAGTATCGCCCTTTGAGGGATATATCTGATCGTTAAATCACATTTCATCATGAGTATCACCCTTTGAGGGATATATCTGTTTGTCAGATCGCATTTCATCATGAGTATCGCCCTTTGAGGGATATATATGTTTGTCAGATCGCATTTCATCATGAGTATCACGCTTTGAGGGATATATTTGTTCGTTAGATCGCATTTCATCATGAGTATCTCCATTTGAGGGATATATCTGTTTGTTAGATCGCATTTCATCACGAGTATCGCCCTTTGAGGGATATATCTGTTTGTTAGATCATGATTCATCACGAGTATTGCTCTTTGAGGGATATATCTGTTCGTTAGATCACGTTTCATCACAAGTATCGCTCTTTGAGGGATATATCTGTTCGTTAGATCGCGTTTCATCACAAGTATCGCCCTTTGAGGGATATGTCTGTCCGTTAGATCACCTTTCATCATGATTATCGCCCTTTAAGGGATATATCTGTTTGTCATATTACATTTCATCATGAGTATTGACCTTGAGGGATATATCTGTTTGTCAGATCGCCTTTCATCATGAGTATCACACTTTGAGGGATATTTCTCTCAGTATGATCGCATTTCATCATGAGTATCACCCTTTGAGGGATATATCTGTCCATTAGATTGCCTATCATTACGAATATCGCCCTTTGAGGGATATATCTGTTTGTCAGATCGCATTTCATCATGAGTATCATGCTTTTGAGGGATATATCTGTTCGTTAGATCGCATTTCATCATGAGTATCTCCCTTTAAGGGATATATCTGTTTGTCATTCTGCATTTCATCATGAGTATTGACCTTGAGGGATATATCTGTTTGTCAGATCGCCTTTCATCACGAGTATCGCACTTTGAGGGATATTTCTCTCAGTATGATCGCATTTCATCATGAGTATCGCACTTTGAGGGATATATCTGTTTGTTAGATCACATTTCATCATGAGTATCTCCCTTTGAGGGATATATCTGTTTGTAAGATCGCATTTCATCATGAGTATCGCACTTTGAGGGATATATCTGTCCATTAGATCGCATTTCATCATGAGTATGCCCTTTGAGGGATATATCTGTCCATTAGATCGCATTTCATCATGAGTATCTCCCTTTGAGGGATATATCTGTTTGTCTGATCGCATTTCATCACGAGTATTGCACTTTGAGGGATATATCTGATCATTAGATCGCCTTTCATCACGTGTATCGCACTTTGAGGGATATATCTGTCCGTTAGAACGCATTTCATCATGAATATAGCATTTTGAGGGATATATCTGTCCATTAGATTGCTTTCATCACAAGTATTGCTGTTTGAGGGATATATCTGTTTGTAAGATCGCATTTCATCATGAGTATCGCCCTTTGAGGGATATATCTGTCCATTAGATCGCATTTCATCATGAGTATCTCCCTTTAAAGAAATATATCTGTTTGTCATATTGCATTTCATCATGAGTATTGACCTTGAGAGATATATCTGTTTGACAGATCGCCTTTCATCACGAGTGTCACACTTTGAGGGATATATCTGGTTTTTAGATCACATTTCAGCATGAGTATTTCACTTTGAGGGATATATCTGTTCGTTAGATCACAGTTCATCATGAGTATTGCCCTTTGAGGGATATATCTGTCCATTAGATCCCATTTCATCATGAGTATTGCCCTTTGAGGGATATATCTGTCTGTTAGATAGCATTTTATCACGAGTATCACCCTTTGAGGGATATATCTGTTCGTTTGATTGCATTTTATCATGAGTATCTCCCTTTGAGGGATATATGGGTTTATCATATTACATTTCATCATGAGTATCTCCCTTTGAGGGATATATCTGTTTCTCAGATCGCCTTCAATCACGAGTATCGCACTTTGAGGGATATATCTGTCCATAAAATCGCATTTCATCATGAGTATCGCCCTTTGAAGGATATATCTGTTCGTTAGATCACATTTCATTATGAGTATCTCCTTTTGAGGGATATATCTGTTTATCATATCACATTTCATCATGAGTATCACCCTTTAAGGGATATATCTGTTTGTCAGATCGCCTTTCATCACGAGTATCGCACTTTGAGGGATATATCTGTTTGTTAGATCGCATTTCATCATGAATATTGCTCTTCGAGGGATATATCTGTTTGTTAGATCGCAGTTCATCATGAGTATTGCCCTTTGAGGGATATATCTGTCCATTAGATCCCATTTCATTATGAGTATTGCATTTTGAGGGATATATCTGTCTGTTAGATAGCATTTCATCATGGCTATTGCCCTTTGAGGGATATATCTGTTCGTTATTTTGCTTTTTTATCATGAGTATTGCCCTTTGAGGGATATATGTGTTCGTTATTTTGTGTTTCATTACGAGTATCGCCCTTTGATGGATATATCTGTTTGTCAGATCGCCTTTCATCATGAGTATTGCCCTTTGAGGGATATATCTGTCCGTTATATCGCTTTTCATCACAAGTATCACCCTTAATGGGATATATCTGTTCTTTATTTCACATTTCATCACGAGTATCGCCCTTTGACGGATTTATCTGTTTGTCAGATCGCATTTCATCATCAGTATCGCCCTTTGAGGGATTTATCTGTTTGTTAGATCACGTTTCATCATGAGTATTGCTCATTTAGGGATATATCTGTGCGTTATTTTTCGTTTCATCATGAGTATCGTCCCTTTGAGGGTTATAATTTCATCTGTTCTTTATTTCTCGTTTCATCACGAGTATCACCCTTTGAGGGATATATGTTTGCCAGATCACGTTTCATCATGAGTATTGCTCTTTGAGGGATATATCTGTCTGTTATTTCACGTTTCATCAAGAGTATCGCCCTTTGAGGGATATATCTGTTTGTCAGATCGCGTTTCATCATGAGTATCACCCTTTGAGAGATATATTTGTCATTTATTTCATGTTTCATCATGAGTATTGCCCTTTACGGGATATATCTGTTTGTCAGAACGCGTTTCATCATGAGCATTGCTCTTTGAGGGATATATCTATTTGTAAGTTCACGTTTCATCAAGGGTATTGCTCTTCGAGGGATATATCTGACCGTTATTTTGCATTTCATCATGAGCATCTCCCTTTGAGGGATATATCTGTTCTTTATTTCACGTTTCATCACGAGTATCACCCTTTGAGGGATATATGTTTGTCAGAACACGTTTCATCATGAGTATCGCCCTTTGAGGGATATATCTGTTTGTTATATCACATTTCAACATGAGTATTGCCCTTTGAGGGATATATCTGTTTGTTATTTTGCGTTTCATCATGAGTATTGCCATTTGAAGGATATATCTATTCGTTAGGTCACCTTCCATCATGAGTATCGTCCTTTGAGGGATAAATCTGTTTTTTAGATCACTTGTCATCACGAGTATCACCTTTTGAGGGATATATCTGTTCGTTATTATGCATTTAATCATGATGATTGCCCTTTAAGGGAAATATCTGTTTGTTAGATCGCATTTCATCACGAATATCACCTTTTAAGGGATATATCTGTTTGTTAGATCGCATTTCATCATGATTATCGCCCTTTGAGTGATATATCTGTTTGTTAGATCACGTGTCATCACGATTATCATCCTTTGAGGGATATATCTGTCCGTTATTTTGCATTTCATCATGATTATCACCCTTTGAGGGATATATCTGTTTGTTAGATCATGTTTCATCATGAGTATCACCCTTTGAGGGATATATCTGTTTGTTAGATCACGTTTCATCATATGTATCGCCATTTGAGGGATATATCTATTTGTTAGATTACGTTTCTTCACGAGTATTGCCCTTTGAGGGATATATCTGTTTGTTAGATCATGTTTCATCATGAGTATCGCCCTTTGAGGGATATATCTGTTCGTTATACCGTATTTCATCACGAGTATCGCTCTTCGAGGGATATATCTGTTCTTAAGATCGGATTTCATCACGTGTATCGCCCTTTGAGGGATATATCAGTTTGTTTGATTGCATTTCATCACAAGTATTGCCTTTTGAGGGATATATCTGTTCGTTAGATCGCATTTCATAACAAGTATCGCCCTTTCAGGAATATATCTGTCTGTCAGATTGCCTTTCAACATCAGTATCTTCCTTTTGAGGGATATATCTGTTCGTTAGATCGCCTTTGATCACGAGTATCGCCCTTTGACAGATATATCTGTCCGTTAGATTGCATTTCATCATGAGTATCGCCCTTTGAGAGAAAATATATCTGCTTGTTTAATCACATTTCATCACGAGTATCACACTTAGATCACATTTCATCATGAGTATCATCCTTGGAGGGATATATCTGTTTGTTAGACCGCGATTCATCACGAGCATCGTCCCTTTGAAGGATATATCTTTTCGTTAGATCACTTTTCATCGAGAGTTTTTCCCTTTGAAGGATATATCTCGTCGTTAGATCGCGTTTCATCACGAGTATCGCCATATGATGGTTATATCTGACTGTTAGATCGCATTGCATCGTGAGTATCGCCATTTGAGGTATATATCTGTTTGTCAGATCGCGTTGCATCACAAGTATTGTTCTTTGAGGGATATATATGTTTGTTAGATCACGTTTCATCATGAGTATCGCCCTTTGATGGATAAATCTGTTTGTTAGATCACATTTCATTATGAGTATTGCTCTTTGAGGGATATATCTGTTTGTTGTTTTGCATTTCATCATGAGTATTGCCCTTTTAGGGATATATCTGTCTGTTAGATCGCCTTTCATCACGAGTATCGCACTTTGAGGTATATATCTATTCTTTATTTCACATTTCATCAAGAGTATCGCCCTTTGAGGGATATATCTGTTTGTCAGATCGCGTTTCATCATGAGCATTGCTCTTTGAGGGATATATCTATTTGGTAGTTCACGTTTCATCAAGGGTATTGCTCTTCAAGGGATATATTATTTGTATTTCATCATGAGTATCTCCCTTTGAGGGATATATCTGTTCTTTATTTCACATTTCATCATGAGTCTTGCCCTTTGAGGGATATATCTGTTTTTTAGATCATGTTTCATCATGAGTATCACCCTTTGAGGGATATATGTTTGTCAGAACACGTTTCATCATGAGTATCGCCCTTTGAGGGATATATCTGTTTATTATTTTGCGTTTCATCATGAGTATTGCCCTTTAAGGGATGTATCTGTTCGTTAGATCGCCTTTCATCGAGAGTTTTTCCCTTTGAAGGATATATCTCGTCGTTAGATCGCGTTTCATCACAAGTATCGCCATATGTTGGTTATATCTGACTGTTAGATCGCATTGCATCGTGAGTATCGCCATTTGAGGTATATATCTGTTTGTCAGATCGCGTTGCATCACAGGTATATCTGTTCTTAATTTCATGTTTAATCATTAGAATCGCCCTTTGCGGGATATATCTGTTTGTCAGAACGCGTTTCATCATGAGCATTGCTCTTTGAGGGATATATCTATTTGGTAGTTCACGTTTCATCAAGGGTATTGCTCTTTAAGGTATATATCTGACCGTTATTTTGTATTTCATCATGAGTATCGCCCTTTGAGGGAAATATCTGTTCTTTATTTCACGTTTCATCATGAGTATCGCCCTTTGAGGGATATATCTGTTTTTTAGATCATGTTTCATCATGAGTATCACCCTTTGAGGGATATATGTTTGTCAGAACACGTTTAATCATGAGTATCGCCCTTTGAGGGATATATCTGTTTGTTAGATCGCATTTTAACATGAGTATCGCCCTTTGAGGGATATATCTGTTTGTTAGATCGCATTTTAACATGAGTATCGCCCTTTGAGGGATATATGTTTATTTTTTTTGCGTTTCATCATGAGTATTGCCCTTTAAGGGATATATCTGTTCGTTAGATCGCCTTTCATAACGAGAATCGCCCTTTGATGAATATCTCTGTCTGTTAAATCGCCTTTTATCATGAGTATCTTCCTTTTGAGGGAAATATCTATTCGTTAGGCCGCCTGCCATCATGAGTATGGTCCTTTGAGGGATATAACTGTTTGTCAGATCTCATTTAATCATGAGTATTGCCCTTTGTGGGATATATCTGTCCGTTGTTTTGCATTTAATCATGATTATTGCCCTTTGATGGACATATCTGTTTGTTAGATCGCATTTCATCACGAATATCACCTTTTGAGGGATATATATGTTTGTTAGATTGCATTTCATCATGATTATTGCACTTTGAGTGATATATCTGTTTGTTAGATCACGTGTCATCACCAGTATCATCCTTTGAGGGATATATCTGTCCGTTATTTTGCGTTTCATCATGATTATCACCCTTTGAGGGATATATCTCTTTGTTAGATCTTGTTTCATCATGAGTATCACCCTTTGAGGGATATATCTGTTTGTTAGATCACGTTTCATCATAAGTATCGCCATTTGAGGGATATATCTGTTTTTTAGATCATGTTTTTTTTACGAGTATTGCTCTTTGTGGGATATATTCTGTCCGTTAGATCACGTTTCATTATGAGTATTGCTTTTTGAGGGATATATCTGTTTGTTAGATCACGTTTCATTATGAGTATTGCCCTTTGAGGGATATATCTGTTTGGTAGACCATGTTTCATCATGAGTATTGCCCTTTTAGGGATATATCTGTTCGTAATACCGTATTTCATCACGAGTATCGCTCTTCAAGAGATATATCTGTCCGTTAGATCGCATTTCATCATGACTATCGTCCTTTGCGGGATATATCAGTTTGTTAGATTGCATTTAATCATGAGTATTGCCCTTTGGGGGATATATCTGTTCGTTAGATCGCCTTTCATAACGAGTATCGCCCTTTCAGGGATATATCTGTCTGTCAGATCGCCTTTCATCATGAGTATCTTCCTTTTTAGGGATATATCTGTTCGTTAGATCGCCCTTCATCACGAGTATCGCCCTCTGACAGATATATCTGTCTGTTAAATCGCATTTCATCATGATTATCGCCCTTTGAGAGATAATATATCTGTTTGTTTAATTACATTTCATCACGAGTATCACACCTAAAGGGATATATATGTTCGTTAGATCACATTTCATCATGAGTATCGTCCTTTGAGGGATATATATGTTCGTTATATCGCGATTCATCATGAATATTGCCCCTTTGAGGGATATATCTGTTCGTTATATCATGTTTCATCGAGAGTTTTTCCCTTTGAGGGATATATCTGTTTGTTAGATCGCGTTTCATCACGAGTATCGCCATATGATGGTTATATCTGACCGTTAGATCACATTGCATCGTGAGTATCGCCATTTGAGGTATATATCTGTTTGTCAGATCGCGTTTCATCACAAGTATTGTTCTTTGAGGGATATATATGTTCGTTAGATTACATTTCATTATGAGTATTGCTCTTTGAGGGATATACCTGTTTGTCTGATCGCGTTACATCACGAGTAGCTCCCTTTGAGGGATATATCTTTCCTTTGGATCGCCTTTCATCACGAGTATCGCCCTTTGAGGGATATATCTGTTTGTCAGATCACGTTTCATCATGAGTATCGCCCTTTGAGGGATATATCTGTTTGTTCAATCGCATTTCATCATGAGTATCGCCCTTTGAGGTATATATCTGTTTGTTAGATCATGTTTCATCATGAGTATTGCCCTTTCATGGATATATCTGTTTGTAAAAGCCCATTTAACCATGAGTATTGCCGTTTGAGGGATATACCTTTCTGTTAGATCGCCTTTCATCACAAGTATCACACTTTGAGTGATATATCTGTTTGTCAGATTTTGTTTCATCATGAGTACTGCCCGTTAGATCACATTTCATCACAAGTATTGCCCTTTGAGGGATATATCAATTTGTTAGAACGCATTTCATCATGAGTATCGCCTTTTGAGGGATATATCAATTTGTTAGATCGCATTTCATCATGAGTATAGCCCTTTGAGGGATATATCTGTTCGTTTGATCGCCTTTCATAACGAGTATCGCCCTTTGAGGGATATATCTTTTGTCAGATCGCCTTTCACTATGATTATCGTCCCTTTGAGGGATATATCTGTTCTTAAGAGCGCATTTTATAATGAGTATAGCCCTTTGAGGGATATATCCGTTTGTTTAATCACATTTCATCATGAGTATCACCCTTTGAGGGATGTATCTGTTTGTTAGATCGCATTTCATCATGAGTATTGCCCTTTGAAGGATATATATGTTTGTCAGATCTTGTTTTTTCAAGAGTATTGCCCTTTGAGGGATATATCTGTTCATTAGATGGCATTTTATCACGAGTATCGCCATTTGAGGAATATATCAGTCCATTTGATAGCATTTTATCATAAGGATTGCCCTTTGAGGGATATATCTGTTCGTTAGATCGCATTTCATCATATGTATTGCCCTTTGAGGGATATATCTGTTCGATAGATCGCTTTTCATTACGAGTATTACCCTTTAAGGGATATATCTGTTTGTCAGATCACCTTTCATCATGACTATCGCCCTTTGAGGGATATATCTGTTCATAAGATCGCCTTTCATCACGAGTATTGCCCTTTGAGGGATATATCTGTCTGTTAGATCGCGTTTCATCATGAGTATCGCCCTTTGAGGGATATATCTGTTTGTTAGATCGCGTTTCATCATGAGTATCGCCCTTTGAGGGATATATCTGTCTGTTAGATCGCGTTTCATCAAGAGTATTGCTCTTTGAGGGATATATCTGTTTGTTAAATCACATTTCATCACAAGTATCGCCTTTTGAGGGATATATCTGTCTGTTAGATCGCGTTTCATCATGAGTATCGCCCTTTGAGGGATATATCTGTCTGTTAGATCGCGTTTCATCAAGAGTATTGCTCTTTGAGGGATATATCTGTTTGTTAAATCACATTTCATCACAAGTATCGCCTTTTGAGGAATATATCTGTTCGTTAGATCGCATTTAATCACGAGTATCGCCCTTTGAGGGATATGTCTGTTCGTAAGATCGCATTTCATCATGAGTATCGCTCTTTGAGTGATATATCTGTTTGTCAGATCGCATTTCATCATGAATATCGCCCTTTGAGGGATAAATCTGTTTGTTAGATCGCATTTCATCACGAGTATTGCCCTTTGAGGGATATATCTGTCAGTTATATTGCATTTTATCAAGAGTATCACCCTTTTGGGATATATCTGTCCGTATATCGCCCTTTGAGGGATATATCGGCTTGTCAGATCGTGTTTCAACAGTAGTATTGCTCTTTGAGGGATATATCTGCTCGTTAGATCACATTTCATCACGAGTATTGCTCTTTGAGGGATATATCTGTCCATTGGATCGCATTTCATCATGAGTATCGCCCTTTGAGGGATATATCTGTTCGTAAGATCGCATTTCATCATGATTATTGCTCTTTGAGGGATAAATCTGTCCGTAAGATCGCATTTCATCATGAGTATCGCCCTCTTAGGGATATAACTGACCGTAAGATCGCATTTCATCACGAGTATCGTCCTTTGAGGGATATATCTGTCCGTTAGATTGCATTTCATCATGAGTAACACCCTTTGACGGATATATCTGTTCACTAGATTGCTTTTATCACTAGTATCACCCATTGAGGGATATATCTGTCCGTTACATCGCTTTTCATCATGATTATTGCTCTTTGATGGATATATCTTTCCGTTATATCACCTTTCATCATGAGTATCGCCCTTTGAGGGATATATCTGTTCATAAGATCACCTTTCATCACGAGTATTGCCCTTTGAGGGATATATCTGTCTGTTAAATCGTGTTTCATCACGAGTTTCGCCCTTTGACAGATATATTTGTTTGTTATTTCAGGTTTCATCACGAGCATCACCCTTTGAGAGATATATCTGCTTGTTAGATCGCTTTTCATCACGAGTATTGCCCATTGAGTGATATATCTTTTGTTATTTCGTGTGTCATCATGAGTATTGCCCTTTGAAGGGATATATCTGTTCGTTATTTCACGTTTCATTATAAGTATCGCCCTTTGAGAGATAAATCTGTTTGTTAGTTCGTGTTGCATCAAGAGTATTGCCCTTTGAGGTATATATTTGTTTGTTATATCGCGTTTTATCACAAGTATCGCTCTTTGAGGGATATTTCTGTTCTTCTGATGGTGTTTCATTTGAGCATTGCCCTTTTAGGGATATATGTCCATTAAAATGGGTTTCATCATGAATATTGCCCTTTGAGGGATATATCTGTTTGTTAGATTGTGTTTCATCACGAGTATCGCCCTTTGAGGGTTAGATCGCGTTTGATCACGAGTATCGCCCTTTCAGGGATATATCTGTTCGTTAGATCACTTTTCATCAAAAAATCGCCCTTTGAGGTATGTATATGACTGAAAGATTGATGACAAATGGGCATTGAAATCCTAACAAACAAACAATGAATTATGCACCCACTGTAGTGAAGAAGACTTCCATATTTGTTTGCTCCCATCCGTAAGTCCGTCCGTCCTAGCATCTGTTTGGATTTTTTTACCTTGCATATCTTGGTCATCATGGGAAGTTATGTATCTGTGTTTTCACATGACACATTGCAATCTGTACGGGGAAAGTTATACCCCTTTAACAGAAATGCTATACAGTGTTTTAGAGATGAAACCCGGACAAACTAAATTTAGACGGACAGACCGACGGACAGACGACACTGCCAAAACTGATATGCGAGTTTTATGCTCCGTAATTCTTCTCATTAATATCTATCTGTGTTTCAAGTTTCATTGAAATCCCTGGAGTTATTCTCCGGGCAAAGGTGCGACGGACAGACCAATAGACAGACGGACGGACAGACAAAGCAGCAACTATATCCTCTCCTTTCGGGAGCAAAATAAAACTTTATTTTAACAAGGAAATGCGTGTTTTATTACAAATCGTATAACAATCATTTCTTTTATTGACAGCTTTTTGCCTGTTACAATGCAACTGCTTTTTGTATGAAACACCTTTTAAAAGAAACATAGAGAAAAAATAACAGAATACGCTTCATATATGTTTAAACATCGCCATGAAATAGTGATAATTTTATATTGATCATCGAACACCGTTTCTACTCCAAGGTTTATATATCACATACTTTAAATCAATACTGTCTCGTACTTAGTTCAGCAAATCGTGTACGTCACTCCAGTCACAAACAAGATATATCAGTTCGTTAGATCGCATTTCATCATATGTATTGCCCTTTGAGGGATATATCTGTTCGATAGATCGCTTTTCATTACGAGTATTACCCTTTAAGGGATATATCTGTTTGTCAGATCACCTTTCATCATGACTATCGCCCTTTGAGGGATATATCTGTTCATAAGATCGCCTTTCATCACGAGTATTGCCCTTTGAGGGATATATCTGTCTGTTAGATCGCGTTTCATCAAGAGTATTGCTCTTTGAGGGATATATCTGTCTGTTAGATCGCGTTTCATCAAGAGTATTGCTCTTTGAGTGATATATCTGTTTGTTAGATCGCGTTTCATCAAGAGTATTGCTCTTTGAGGGATATATCTGTCTGTTAGATCGCGTTTCATCAAGAGTATTGCTCTTTGAGGGATATATCTGTCTGTTAGATCGCGTTTCATCAAGAGTATTGCTCTTTGAGGGATATATCTGTCTGTTAGATCGCGTTTCATCAAGAGTATTGCTCTTTGAGTGATATATCTGTTTGTTAGATCGCGTTTCATCAAGAGTATTGCTCTTTGAGGGATATATCTGTCTGTTAGATCGCGTTTCATCAAGAGTATTGCTCTTTGAGGGATATATCTGTCTGTTAGATCGCGTTTCATCAAGAGTATTGCTCTTTGAGTGATATATCTGTTTGTTAGATCGCGTTTCATCAAGAGTATCGCCCTTTGAGGGATATATCTGTCTGTTAGATCGCGTTTCATCAAGAGTATTGCTCTTTGAGGGATATATCTGTCTGTTAGATCGCGTTTCATCAAGAGTATTGCTCTTTGAGGGATATATCTGTTTGTTAAATCACATTTCATCACAAGTATCGCCTTTTGAGGAATATATCTGTTCGTTAGATCGCATTTAATCACGAGTATCGCCCTTTGAGGGATATGTCTGTTCGTAAGATCGCATTTCATCATGAGTATCGCTCTTTGAGTGATATATCTGTTTGTCAGATCGCATTTCATCATGAATATCGCCCTTTGAGGGATAAATCTGTTTGTTAGATCGCATTTCATCACGAGTATTGCCCTTTGAGGGATATATCTGTCAGTTATATTGCATTTTATCAAGAGTATCACCCTTTTGGGATATATCTGTCCGTATATCGCCCTTTGAGGGATATATCGGCTTGTCAGATCGTGTTTCAACAGTAGTATTGCTCTTTGAGGGATATATCTGCTCGTTAGATCACATTTCATCACGAGTATTGCTCTTTGAGGGATATATCTGTCCATTGGATCGCATTTCATCATGAGTATCGCCCTTTGAGGGATATATCTGTTCGTAAGATCGCATTTCATCATGATTATTGCTCTTTGAGGGATAAATCTGTCTGTAAGATCGCATTTCATCATGAGTATCGCCCTCTTAGGGATATAACTGACCGTAAGATCGCATTTCATCACGAGTATCGTCCTTTGAGGGATATATCTGTCCGTTAGATTGCATTTCATCATGAGTAACACCCTTTGACGGATATATCTGTTCACTAGATTGCTTTTATCACTAGTATCACCCATTGAGGGATATATCTGTCCGTTACATCGCTTTTCATCATGATTATTGCTCTTTGATGGATATATCTTTCCGTTATATCACCTTTCATCATGAGTATCGCCCTTTGAGGGATATATCTGTTCATAAGATCACCTTTCATCACGAGTATTGCCCTTTGAGGGATATATCTGTCTGTTAAATCGTGTTTCATCACGAGTTTCGCCCTTTGACAGATATATTTGTTTGTTATTTCAGGTTTCATCACGAGCATCACCCTTTGAGAGATATATCTGCTTGTTAGATCGCTTTTCATCACGAGTATTGCCCATTGAGTGATATATCTTTTGTTATTTCGTGTGTCATCATGAGTATTGCCCTTTGAAGGGATATATCTGTTCGTTATTTCACGTTTCATTATAAGTATCGCCCTTTGAGAGATAAATCTGTTTGTTAGTTCGTGTTGCATCAAGAGTATTGCCCTTTGAGGTATATATTTGTTTGTTATATCGCGTTTTATCACAAGTATCGCTCTTTGAGGGATATTTCTGTTCTTCTGATGGTGTTTCATTTGAGCATTGCCCTTTTAGGGATATATGTCCATTAAAATGGGTTTCATCATGAATATTGCCCTTTGAGGGATATATCTGGTTGTTAGATCGTGTTTCATCACGAGTATCGCCCTTTGAGGGTTAGATCGCGTTTGATCACGAGTATCGCCCTTTCAGGGATATATCTGTTCGTTAGATCACTTTTCATCAAAAAATCGCCCTTTGAGGTATGTATATGACTGAAAGATTGATGACAAATGGGCATTGAAATCCTAACAAACAAACAATGAATTATGCACCCACTGTAGTGAAGAAGACTTCCATATTTGTTTGCTCCCATCCGTAAGTCCGTCCGTCCTAGCATCTGTTTGGATTTTTTTACCTTGCATATCTTGGTCATCATAGGAAGTTATGTATCTGTGTTTTCACATGACACATTGCAATCTGTACGGGGAAAGTTATACCCCTTTAACAGAAATGCTATACAGTGTTTTAGAGATGAAACCCGGACAAACTAAAGGTAGACGGACAGACCGACGGACAGACGACACTGCCAAAACTGATATGCGAGTTTTATGCTCCGTAATTCTTCTCATTAATATCTATCTGTGTTTCAAGTTTCATTGAAATCCCTGGAGTTATTCTCCGGGCAAAGGTGCGACGGACAGACCAATAGACAGACGGACGGACAGACAAAGCAGCAACTATATCCTCTCCTTTCGGGAGCAAAATAAAACTTTATTTTAACAAGGAAATGCGTGTTTTATTACAAATCGTATAACAATCATTTCTTTTATTGACAGCTTTTTGCCTGTTACAATGCAACTGCTTTTTGTATGAAACACCTTTTAAAAGAAACATAGAGAAAAAATAACAGAATACGCTTCATATATGTTTAAACATCGCCATGAAATAGTGATAATTTTATATTGATCATCGAACACCGTTTCTACTCCAAGGTTTATATATCACATACTTTAAATCAATACTGTCTCGTACTTAGTTCAGCAAATCGTGTACGTCACTCCAGTCACAAACAAGATTAAAAATGTTCACATCTACATCAAGAGACAGTCCTTCCAAACCATCAACATTGTCTCATTTGTGCATTCTTTGATATAGACACTCGTTACACTTTTGTCTCTATCCCTCAACAATTCTTCGTCCCTATGGCTATTGACCAAAGCTCCATCCAAGATGTCATCATTTAAGAACCTGTGGTACTTTGCTGGAATGATGTTCCGAATTCGAGTACACATCTAGAACTGGGACGGAATGGTCGCCTGTGTTCTGGATGAAAACTGCCCTGGAGTTGACACCCTCATCAGACAGTGGTTTATATTCTAACCACTTCCAGCTATCTCTGTTTCTCGAATACATATAAACAATTGTTCGAGTTATTGTTGCAAATATGAAAATCTCATCTTCAGTTCCCCGTGTATCACAGTGGCCATCATTGACTGGTCGAGATAACGATCCAACACTTCTCATTAAATTCTCATTTTCTTTCATGAACTCAACAAGGACATGTCGGAGTAATCTATGCATTGTTTGCACATCAAACACAATGTAGCTGATTGTTTTAAACAGACAATTATCATCTCCACGTATGGAAACAGTACATGTTGGTTTTGCGCCACGTGATATGTACCTGTCCTGGCCAGTATTGTATGAATTCTGCACCTTCGCATGAAATACGTTGGACATTTGTTCTTGCAAATCCTTATCCACAGGCTTGAATTAGAACGATTCATTGGCACTTTCTTTAATAACAGTTACATCACTGACATCAGAAAACTTTCTCTTTTTAAGAGGGAGTTGACGCTCGTCCTTACTTTCTGTATTAACATTTTGCTCTTCACACTCTACATCATGCTTTGTTTCCATCGCAAACACTTTCTGAGAATTTCCTTCTGCTGCACTTCTATCATCTTCATCCTCGCCTGTCCTGTAAATCGTTAGTCTGCTTCCACTTAGATGTCTTAAGCCCTTAATAAGAAGCATGTTCCTTTACCCCTTACTTTTGTTACACGATATGGTCCTTTCCACTTTGTTTCAAGCTTCCCTTCTTTTCGAGTTGTCTTTCGAGTGTTATGCACTAGAACCTGGTTGCCGACACAAAACGTGTCCACCGATATGGAAGAGTCATGATACTGTTGCTGTTTTGACTGTGTCGTTTTTATGTTTGATGATACCTTTTCTCTTTTACATATTTACTCTATGAAAGATTCACATCTTTACCTGAGTAATGTTTCATAGTCCTGACTTTCACCTCCTTCCATTTGTGGAATGTTTAATATAATGGGCAACCGAGCTTGTCTACCATACACAAAATAAAAGGGTGTTTGCTTTGTGGACGCATGTTTTGATGTTCTGTACGCAAATAATACATAGGGTAACTTCACATCCCAGTCATTAAGGGCTGGGTTGACGTAGTGGATAGGCATGCTACATAAAGTTCTATTTAAAAGTTCCGTGTGACTCCCAGTCTGCGGATGATATAGTGATCTCAAATTGTTGGCATATTCGGTTGTTCAGGCCGTTGCAAAATTCCCTTCCTTGGTCTGTTATCAGAACTGTCGGGCATCCATGAGTAGCCATACATTTTGTGAAGAAGCTCATAACCTGTTCAGCTGATTTGTCCTGAATTGCCTCTGCTTCTTCCCAGTTCGTGAAATAGTCTGTAATAAACATGGTGATATTGTTACCTGAAAAGCAGATTAGAAAAAAGTTTTCAACTTGACACCAACGTTTACCAACAACATTTTTTTCAGTATCATGCACAAGATTCGTTCTTGCTAGGGTGCGCTAGATTTCCTATCCACAGTCAACATCACATTGATCAACACCCGGCAATACAACCATACATACAACCATACATGCATACATGCAACCATACATACAGTCAGCTATCTAGCCATGCATGCACACATACATGCATGCATGCATTCAGCATTCAGGCATACATACATGCATAAAAACATGCATATAGCCAGCCAGTCAGCCAGCCAGCCAGCCAGCCAGCCAGCCAGTCAGCCCAACACAGTCAGCGCGTGAGTATTGTGGATTGTTGTACTCTACACATCGTCTCTTCACCACTTACATATATTCTAAGTTTCAAGTCAATACTTTTAATAGTTTATGAGTTGTGTTCCAGTCTCAAAATATGACAAGACAGATTTGACCTAAATTGGTGACCTTGACCTTTGACCTACCCGCTAGTTCATGTGCTCTGCACATCGTCCCATCGCCACCTACCTATATCCCAAGTTTAAAGTCAATGCCTTGAATGGTTATTAAGTTATGCTCCGGACACGAAATATGACGGACATTTTTAACGTTTGTGCTAAATTTGTGACCTTGACCTTTAACCTACGGACCCGGTTCACGTGCTGTGAATATCGTCTCATCACTACATACATATATGCCAAGTTTGAAGTCATTACCTTGAATGGTTATTAAGTTATGCTCCGGACACAAAATATGACGAACGGATAGACAGACGTATGCGCCATCACATGATACTTCCCGTTTTTCCAAAACGAGCACTTGGGACAACTTTGATTGTTTCTCGATGTATTAAATATTCTCAGAATTAATCTGCTTAATTTAAAAAAGTGTGTTTTTCATAATGGAGAAGGGCAACACAAAATGTAAAAGTAATTACATGTTATGAAGCCAATTCAACAAGGAAGTCATACTTCCGAATATATTTGGACATGTTTATTTTTGGAGTCTTTTAATGATTAGGGTTGCATCGTTATCAAAATTATGCACACCCACCCTGCAGTCGATGTTTTTTGTCTCCAAGTAACTTTTATTTGTTTCGAAACATAAACTTATGCTTAAACGGGCACGGTTTCAGATCTTCTGTGCGAGCAGAAGTTTTTCTTGCCAGAATGTAATCAGTATGTATATCCAAACAATGATCCCGATTGGCAATTTCTGATTGGTTTCTTTGCTCGAAAACATGTGTACCGCTAACGAAAAATACCTTGAATGACTGCACTACAGTTTGAGACAGAGCTCAGTTTCGACCAAACTTTACATATTTAATCAGTACGGAGCTTAGTTGTGCATACGAATTGTCGACAAGATATTTTTGGCGTTATGACACCTTAATTTTCAACACATTTATTAACATACCAGTTGGCGTGACTTCTAAGGGGCCAGTGAGATACATGCCCACTTGTTTAATGGCATCCGAAGGAACTGGTATCCACCGTAGCGTTTTCTTTGCTTTTTTCAAGTCAGCTTTCCGTTGACACTTGTCAGAGCTTTTTATAAATGGCTTAACCTCCTCATAGCAGCCTTTCCAGTAAAACCTTTTGGCAATTTTCTAACATCTGAAAGATGTAAAAACAAACTTTGTTGATCAAAACTACGCATTCTTATGAATTCAAATCTCATTCTCATATGTGCATACAATTATGGGTTCTTGTGTAAGTGCAAGTTTTATTTAATTGGAATAGAAGAATTTTAACCTAAACAAAAACCTAATAATTTGCAGCAGACGGACGGACAGGCTGACAGCGATGTGATAATATTATACCCAGAAGTCATGTGCATTATCATATTTCCCATAGACACATGCAGAATATCACTGGATTAAAATGTAATATACTGACGCAAAACGAAACCATGCTCATTAACTTGACAGAACTGCATCACGCAATCTTTTGCATGTGTATGTCAAGCGACGTGTTTTACACGCTTTATTAGTAAAAAGTTTCATAAGTTTCGTAAAAAATAGAAAATATGCATAATTGAATGGTTAGAATAGAAAAGCACCACTTTTAATATTACATATGAACTTATACTGTTAGAACCATAAAGGGAGTTACTCAAAATAATTGATTCTGTAATACTTTCTTCAATGTGAATCAAATATTTAAACCTATGACAAATATATGAGAGAACAATTATTGAAAGAATAAATTTTATGTTCATAACAAAAACTGTGGCAGCCACATTTAAAACAAAGGCATTATGAGCTTTTAAATATACTAGACGATTTACTGAATGGTGCGGTCAAAATGAATTATATGGGAGGTTGGCATACTTAGCATTGAATGACAAAAGGTCCATGAGGGCCTCAATCACTCTACTGGTTTTCAAACTTGACACACAAATAGGGGTAGCGTCATTCTTAAAATGAAAACAAGCTTGATGAGGATCAGGCCAAAACTGTTAATTACCTAGTTTTTAATCTTCTTGACCTGGTTTCAAACATGGCCGAGATTTTATTAAGACAAATGTTCTCTCCAAGATTCATGAGGATCAGGCCAAAAGTGTGGCCTCTAGAGCGCTCACAAGATTTTGACTATTATTTGACCTAGATTTTGACCCTACCTGGCACACTTTTGAATGTGGCTAATAACTTATGGTAATACACATTATATCCAAATTTCATAAAGATAGGTTAAGAATTACAGATTCATTTTGATTGATAAAGCAAAATATGTCAACGGCCACAACTCTTGTGGTATTGGTCTGATCAAGACCATTATCAATCTCATCTAAGATCTTATTGGTCATACACATTCTGAGCAAATTTGGTTGAACAAAAGAAATAAACAATACATCAAGAAATCTTTGCAAAAAAACACAACATTTTTGCTTATTAAACGGCTATAACAGTTGTGTTCCTAGTCCGATCTGGTCCATTGAACTTGTCCGAGGTATTGTGGTTGTACACATTCTGTTCAAGTTTGGGCAAAATCGGTGAAGAATTAAAGACTTTATCGCGTAAGCAAGGACAAACGGTAAGTCATTAAACAATAGCTGCCTAAAAAGGAGTTTAACTTCCGTTTTTCAACAATCTATCAGTCATATACATGCGGGCAATTTACCTCATCATCGTTCCTGGGTTTCTTACCAGTACCAGGTCCCTACCCTCCGTATGAATGAAAAACTGCAAGAGTTATCACATAAAAAGCAATATGTTCGGTCGAGGTACCCCGTTTGGCTCGAACCAACAATCCCCAGAGGCGACCATATCCACTCGGCCAAGGAGGCGGGTTCCTTAAAGGAGTAATACCCATATGCACATTTTCTTTTACGTAAGTAATTGTTTTCAGACCACAGGATTCAGGACATGAACACGTATAAGCGCACACGAACGGTTCGGTGAAAAAATGTTCATATTCTCCTTATATTTTCTTCAAACCACCCGAAATTAAGAACCACAAACATCAAGGTCATCATTCTTACGAGATTTGCATTTATATATTCATTAAAATTATAATTCAATTAAAACTGTTGAATAAATACAAATTATCAAAAATTAAAAAAGACCTCCCTAAATGTCAACTTTGATTGTTAAAGCTGCACGCCTCCACATTTATGTCAATTTTTTCGAAATTTAGAAAAAAGGCTTTCTTTAGTAATTGTAATAGAAAGAAAGTTTAAAGTGACTCTGTGTGTTTTAGAACCTTTTTATCTCCAACCGCACTCTTTTAGTCAATAAAATATGTAGAAAACTATCAAAAGCGTTAGTCACGTTATAGAAATTTGAAATAAAATAGAAGAAATTTAGCTGTACTTTGTATCATACACATTGAAATATATATTTAAACAATACTGGTTTATCATTTTCAATATCTATTATCCTATTATCAATTGTTATCTGTTTTAAAAGTTTTGAAATTTTGATGTTGATCTGGAGGCATGTCCCTTTAACATATTCCCACATTTAACATCAACGGCTGACCAGTGAATAATTATCGAGCACATTATGACATATATTTTACACTAAAAAGGAAGTAAGACAAACTAATTTACTCACGTCTTTAGAACTCCGAGCAGACCGCATTGCTGTTGAGAATGAGTACTTTCTATTATCTCTCTCGTGCTTCCCTTCTTTATGACTTTAAGTCGCGACCCTTTCTTTCCGAAGTTGTAAAACAACGCGTCTTCTTCAATAACACATGCTGCATACTTACGTCGAAAGTTCCTTTTTCTTGACTTATTTTTCTTCATGTTTTCGGGATAAGTCCCATGTTTTAAAAACACTTCAATTTCGACGTACTTTGAGTGGTTCATTTTGGGAGTTTGATCACATGTGTGTGTGTGTAGTACTAAGGTTTTTAGTCCCACTGCCATGTTATCTAAAAACCTTATTCTACACACACACACACATGTGATCACATGTCTACGAACTAGCCTTTATATAGACAAGACGTAAGCTTTGATCTTGCCGAAAAATTGGTTCGGCATCATGGCCTTTGATCCTGGAAGAACGCGACACTAGTTGCACGTGGTCGCATTCTTCTACAAATCAAGAGAAGCGGTATCTTCTAAAGAAACTGCGCCGAAGCTGATCAAAGAGGTCGAAGACACATTTTTTTCATTTGAATTAAATGACTGATTTTTGCCAATTTGGTATATTCACATCATAAATATTTTTCTGACAGGGTGGTTGAACAAGCAAAGAAATCTGTCAAATGTATATAACAATAAAAAAAGATAAATATTTTTTTCATAAAAGTTCCATCAGACCCGTTACAAACATGGCTAAACCGGTCCCGTCTTTAAACAAACCGAGTGATGGAAGTCTGGGTGTGCGGTAGCCATACTTAATTTTCCTTCACTTTTTTTACCGATGAATAGAGCTAAATTTCAAACACAAAAAGTGTGCGATAATCTTAAGACGAAATTTTAAGAGTGAATCTGTGGTCACAATAAACGCGTTGTTTCCTACCAATTACTTCTTTTAAAACGAGATTTGAGCACAACGTTTGAACTCTAACTGATGACAAGGCTAAATAGCAGTTACCAAAATAGGTCGAATAAACTATATAGAAATGTGACTTACCTTTTTGCAACAAACAAAATAATAATAACAACTGTAACCCCTTCATCATAGAAGTAAATGTTTCTTCATGCACAGGTATAAAGCTGTGGTTATCTTGTCTACAAAATCATCTATTTAATATGCGTGCAGTGTGCGTTTTTTTAAAGTATTTATGACCACATTTCAAAAGCAAACTGCCATCATTATGGTCTTCTTGTCGACGAAAGTATGGTAAAACACTGCACTGCGCTACCTACAGTACAACACGTTATCTTGTATATTGACAGTCGCTTATTTCTAGGTTTATATATATATATATATATATATATATATATATATATATATATATATATATATGTGTGTGTGTGTGTGTGTGTGTGTGTGTGTGTGTGTGTGTGTTAATATATTTGTGTGATCACACTTTTACTTTCACTGAGGAGCAGCAGGTCAATAAGATTGAATTGAATGACAATAAGCATGATTTACAACTAATCTTATTAAGTTTTGTTATCTCGTAAAGCTCCTTAAACAACGTTACAAGTCACCTCAGTGTATCAAGTTATTCAGGTGGTGGTGTTTTATTCAATAACGTCCAGAAAGTAGAGCGGATTATTTTTTAATCCTATTTCACATACATGCACATGTATTTTAAATTCTTATAAACATCCAATTGAATTCTTTGATTGTATGAATTTGCATATGCATATACTAATTTAAATCAATTGCTCCACCTAAAATTCAGTTTTCAATTTTGGATCCTTTAGAGGTTGCCTTGTTGCGTTTTCCCTAGTTGTATTATTTCTCTTTTATCCTAATCAACACATTTGCTATTAACACTTTTTGCTTTTACACTCTCACATAATTAATTCAGCTATGCAAACTATTACAACACACTCGTGATGTTAATTAGTCACTTATAGCTCATAATGTATTGTTTCTTTCACGCAGACATTACAAATGCAAAATATATTTCTAGTTTTTTTTAATTGCCTCGGGGCAGGTTGTTACATCGACGACAGATTGAGACGACAAATGTGGATTGATGAGTTCATTCAAATTTTTTGTCGATGAAATAGATATTAATGAGGCATACAGAGGGCCTAATTAGTACTCCGCCATCTTACCATTCGTTAATGTGTGTCTTTTCCACAATATTACACATGTATCTACATTACAATTTACACCATTATCATGCATATATCATGACTGCCATGTCTGATAGTCTACCACATACTATGTTTTTCTTTAATAGAGTATCAATGTGCACTATGAGATACTTCCAGTGAAAACTATATAATAGTAAATTATCATAAGGCCATCAAAAATTAATTACTCAATTATCATCCCTGCCCGCCCCCAAATTTTCATGCCGCCCCGACCCTTTTTATTTTAGAAAAAAATTCCTCCACCTCCCCCTTTTTAAGAAAAAAATGGATGATAATCTAGCTGTTAATTTATAACGGCCTAGGTACTGATACTGGGTTTTAATAAAACAATGTACGCATGAATACGTCTTCTTTTTGGTTGAAATTAAATTTTTTAACTTTGATAGTGATATTTTTCTTGCAGGTGTTTATATATGGGTCGAAAATTCACCTGCGTATAATGTTATAAATGAAGATTTATTTCTATTATTGCAAAATGATATAAACACTTAGGAGCTTCACGGTCGAGTGCTTCTCTGTAGTGACTGGAACGCGCCAGTTGGTAACGGTACAAGGAGGGACTATATCGTGTGTGATCGTACAATTGATTTTCTAGATGACGATGGCTATTACCAAGATACACCGTGTAATCGTGCGTCTTTGGACAATACCTGTAACTCACATGGATTGAAACTATTAGATTTGTGTAAATCAAATGCTTTACGTATTGCTAATGGTAGTTCCTATACTTATGCTAATTATATTAACATTTAATAAGAAAAAAAAAGTTTTGAAAGTCGTACAGAAAATACAAATAAATTTCTAAAAGTTAGAGTATCTAATGCTTAGGACTATTGGGAATTATTGAAAGGCGATTCTTTTGGTTCAACTTCGACAACATCTCAGTAGACTCATTTGCTAAATATTTTAGGACTATAAATAATCATGAGAGCGCTTTTTATCAACCAGATATTGACGTAATTCATTTTAATGATAGGTACACAAATGGCGAACTTCAAATTATGTTTGAAAAACTAAATTTTGAAATTATAGATGATGAATTGCTTAAATCAATAAAACAGCTTAGGAATAACTCCAGTGGTGGGCCAGATTTGTCATTCATTGAGTTCTCTTACGGTTCAAATGTTTTATTACCTTATTAAATAAACTATGTAATTCCTGTCTTTCGCCTGGCTACTTTCCAGATAGTTGGAGCGTAGGTCATATAGTTCCTATTTTTAAAAGTGGGGACACGAGTGATCCGAGCAAATATAGGGAGATTACTTTACTAAGTGCCTTTGGCAAACTGTTTACAGGAGTTCTAAATAACAGATTCACATCTTGGGCATAACATTGTCAAGTCTATGTAGAGACCCAAGCAGGATTTAGGCAAGGTATGAACACGTCAGACAATATTTTTGTTTTACACAGGTTTATTTCACGTACAAGGGAGTAAGCGAGCAAGGGTTTACTGTGCCTTTGTAGATTTTAAAAAGGCTTTCGACATTGTGGTTGTGGGCATTATTTGGTAGAAACTGATTAAATTAGGAGTTCGTGTGGAATTTTGGAAGTAATTAAATCCATGTTTTACTGATAAAATCAAAAGTAAAATATATGAATACATTAAGCAGTGAATTATCGTGTTATCTTGGGGGTCCGTCAAGGCGAGTTTACACAAAATAATTTCATTTATGGAGAGACAGAAGGGGTCAGTTATAAAAAATAAGTGATATTTAAACATTATAAAATACTGGTTGAATATGTAGCTCAAGCAATACTAAATATATCAGTATTGTATACAATATGTTAAAAATTGAAAATGAGAGAATCCTAAATAGAATTACCTGGGTTTCACAAGTACAAGCTTATTATCTAAACTAGGATTTTAAGAGGTATAGCATAGTCAACAAGTGGGAGATAAAAAAGTGATTCATCAAGAGCATTATTCTTTAGAACGTTTACTTCTTTTGAATTTTCTAATTATTAGTAAATGATGAAAAAATTATGAAAACTGTCTTCGGCAATTTTTATAGCAGATATTGTGAAAAATAGAAAATAGTACAGAATTATGGCATCATTGAAATAATTATATTTTACGGTGGTTCCACCAATGCTATTTTGCTAGAGGTAGTTATTATACTTTTATGAACAACAAATTTCATTTCTGTTGCAATTAGTTGGAGGTTAAGCTTTTATTCTTATATAATGAGCGGACTATGTCTAAATGTTATAAATATAAAAAATATCGGCAAGCTTTTTCAAGATTACGAATGTCTTTTCATAGACTAGAAGCAAAAAGGCCTTGATAGACTGTGAATATTGTAGCGGCTGGAGTCTCGAGGTCAATACAGACACAATAAAAATAGTAATTTTCCGTAAAAGAGGAAAAATAAATAATTTAAATAAATGCTTTTATGATGGGTGCCAATAAGAAGTCGTTGATGAATTTTAACTACCTGGGAGTAGTATTTAACTATACCGGAACCTTCTTATTAAATCAAACATGTTTATGTGGAAAAACTCTGAAAGCAATGACTATTTTACTTAGTAATATACATAAATATGAACTAAAACCAAAAGTATCTCTCCAATTATTCGGCGCTTTCGTTACTTCAATATTAAATGATGGTAGTGAGGTATGGGGAATAAAAAAATCAAAGGATTTGGAAAGAATCCATTTAGAATATTATAAAATAATACTTGGTGTTAAAATATCTAGCAGTAATGCCGCTGTGTACGGAGAACTTGCAAGATATCCTTTATTTATAAATAGAGATGTCAGAATTATTAAATATTGGTTTAAGCTGCTTAGTTCAAATAATATAATTTTAACTACAATTTATAATGTTTTACTGTCTTATTGTAATAAGGTGTAAAAACTGGGTTTTTATTGTAAAAACTATTCTTTATATTCTTTACAGTAACGGTTTGGTTACATATGGGATAAACCTAGGAGTGCAAATTATTCATTATTTCCGTCATTATTCAAACAAAGACTAGTTGATAATTTTGTGCAACTCTGGAAGTCTGATGTAGAAGTTTCATTTATAAGAATATAAAAGTATTTTTTTCCTTTGAAACATATTTAGAAAAGTTACATTCTTTTTATATGAGAGAGAGAGAGAGAGAGAGAGAGAGAGAGAGAGAGAGAGAGAGAGAGGCGAGCGAGTTTGTCAGATATGTAATATACAGAAGACGAGTTTCATTTCATTTTAATTTGTGAACCATACTGTTTAATTCGGAAAAAATATATTCCAGGTAACTATATAAAAAGCCGAGCATGTTTAGATTTGTGGAGTTGATGCAGTTAACAAATTATGTAAATATCTATCCGAAGCGTTTAAATTAAGATGTCCAATACCAAATGTTGTTACAGACTATATTTATATAATTTATTTTTCATGTTCGAGGAAAGATCATCCTCTTTTAGAAACAAAACCGATTTAACAAACGCTGATAAGATTCGAGAGTAACATAATATTTAAACTGTATGTAATTACTTGGTTCACATATGTCACGTGTGTGTATGTGTATTTATTTTGTCATATACTTGTAATGATGAAAAACTGTAATAGTTTATACCTATATCTTGAACTAATATGCGGTAGATGGCAAAAACTTGTTAGTGTTCCATTTCAAGACAGAAAATGTAGACAATGTAATATTTTAGAAGACGAATACCACTTCCTTATTGAATGTAAAACTATAGTGAACTAAGGAAAACGTATCTAAAACCATATTACTGGAAACATCCAAACTATTTTAAATACACATCTATTAAAGTGCGCAAACTAATCTGAATTAAGAAAACTTTGCGTTTATATATACAAAGCTTTTATTTTAAGAATGATAACAAATTAACATTCTTTCTTAGGGTTGGCAAATATACGCCAAATTCAGCAGTAGTCGGTGGAATGGCTTGGCAACTTACTATTGTTCGTCAGTGGAAAACTAGTAAAAAAACAGTTTGTGTCACTTAATCTTCACCAGTTTTCAAATATTAATGTTAATATCCCTGTGCGTACTCTTGTTGATGACGTCACAAAGAAAGTTCTGGATATTTATACCAGTGCTTGGTTTTCATCTATAATGCGAGTAGACAGTATGTCTGGTAAAAGGCGAAACAAACTACGCACCTACCGTTTATTTAAAAGTCAATTTGAAGTTGAAAATTATTGTAAAATCCTATTACCTTTGAGGAATAGGTCCTCTTTTAGTAAGTTTCGTTGTGGTGTTGCCCCAATAAGAATTGAGACCGGTAGATATGATAATCTTAGGTTAGAAAATAGAAAATGCCCATTTTGTAATACATGATCTTAGAAATGCTTTATTTGAAAAAGCAGCTGCAATTAATGATACTTTTTATAATCTGTCAAATGTTGATAACATAGTATTTTTATTTTCCCACTCATCTTTGATTCGTGTCTGTGCCAAAACCTGTTTTAATATATTACAAAGACGTGTATCTTACCTTTGTAAATAATGCATTTTTTGTTTTATATATATAATGTTATCTTTTTTATCAACTCCTATGTGTATGCTGCATATCAGTTCTTTTCTGATCTGATCAGAGGGGATAATCGATACTTTAAGATATTTTTATATTGCGCAATAGTACTTTTTTCTTGTCAGAATTTTAAAATTGTGTTTATCTTAACACTTTTTTATTAAATCGATTTGCAGCATCACACATATTCTTATTATGTGAATAGTTAATTGTATTTTGCATTGTGTGATTCTTGTAATTCATATATTTGAATGGCTATGTACGTATATTGTATGACATCAATGTTATTGTTATTGCGATGTACGTGGATGAGACTGAAATAAAGATTAAATGTATATACGATATAGAATCCTTGTTTTCATATATTTATTGTATAAATAATACCAATACTATATACAGGTTTTAAAATAAGTTGTATCCCGTGCAGTCTAAATTCGCATAATACGTTTATTTTAACTTCATAAGTTATAAGTTTTTCATCCAATTTATTAAATTTCATTGAATGTCACTATTATATATGTTATTCCTCCAGTTCAGGAGATGTACGCGAATATCGACTATGGACTAGTTAAATATGTTGTAATTATAAGCCACATTTGGACAAGATAATTACGCTAATTTGTAACGGCTTATTGTGACCAAAAATAAATAAATTACTTAGTAGATCTGTGGATAAAGGGAACAACCTCGTTTAATGTTCTTATTTTTTCGTAAATAACATTTAAGATATAAATAGAAAAATAATATTAATGTTATTTTCACTATAAATGAATTAAAACTATTTATTCTCCTTTTTGCAGACGACGCAGTTTATTCGTAGAAACGCCGCAGGCGTTACAATCTATGTTAAATTATCTTGAACGATACTGTAACAAGTGCGGACTAAGATAAATGCAATTAAAACAAAGATAATGACATTCGGAAAAGGCCGCCACACAACTCATAATTTTACAATATGATATTAAATGTAGAACAATCGTTTAAATATCTTGGAATACATTTCTACATACACGAAAACTGGCACAGAAGTCAAAAACGACTTGCACAACATACATCTTTTGCGCTTCATAATCTAACCAGATAGAACTCGCATCATTCGATAAGTGTAAATTGTTTGATAGTCTTGTTGGTTCAGTATTAAACTATAGTGCTGAGGTGTGGGGACATTATGAATAGAAAAACATAGAACTAATTCATTGTATTTTTTTTAGAAAAGCTTTAAATGTAAAAAAAATATACAAACTTTGATGACCTGTATGGGGAACTTGGTCGATATCCCTTGTCTATATCACGATAAATTTTCATGCTAAAATACTTGATAAAACTTGTCAAAACAACTAACCCTATTATATTAAATATATATCAATTACTAAAATATGGTGCGGATGATAGCATTATATACAGGGTAATGAACTGGGCTTATTATATAAAAACTATTTTGAATAAAATAGAAATGACGTACATCTGACAAAATCAATTTGATACTGATACTTTTAATATTAAACTTATCATAAAGCGAATTCTCGATATTTACAAAGTTTCTCTAGTAAACTAGAACATTATAATGTTTCTTTAAATAATATGTTCTAGCATAAAATTTGAACAGAAGTCAACATTTCTACTTCTGTTTATAGAAAGGTTCACAGGGGAAGTTCCCCCCGGACTCCCGCCAGCGTAAGTGGAACACCTTCACACACCCTGTCTTGAAAAACTTGTAAAGTTGTCACGCTACGCTCCTATGAATGGTTAATTTACCAATCAGTCTCTCGTGTGCTGTGTTAAATTTAGTCGGGAGATGCAAGGTTTCTGTCATTATTTATAATTCCCTGATTCCTCCAAGAAATATTGTGATGAAAAAAAAACCAAACGAATTTTAAAGGTATACCATATTTTAATAATACCCAGGGCGAAAGTTATTTACGGCGAAACTATGCAATAAGGGAAGCTACTCCGTTTCCCGCCAAAATGCCAAAATGTTGACTGCGCCAAGTTTTTTGAACGATTAGACATACTCCATGATATGGTAGATATTGTAAACAATTATTTATCTAGAAGCTAACGTTAGTTAATATATATGCCTTTGTCCACCTTGTTTAGATAATGTCGTTCATTTAATGTGTTTCTTTAAAAACTAAAACGCACGTATGGGCCAGGCAGAACACACACGAGAGAATTGTAAGATTCTTCAGATGGCATCATGGAGCTTGATATCTAC
This sequence comes from Panopea generosa, assembly GCA_029582155.1. Classification (NCBI taxonomy): domain Eukaryota; kingdom Metazoa; phylum Mollusca; class Bivalvia; order Adapedonta; family Hiatellidae; genus Panopea; species Panopea generosa. The sequence goes on along the minus strand of CM055909.1, from coordinate 51,879,456 downwards.
ATCTTGTTTTATATATTGATCCATGATGATAAGTTCTTGGGCAATTTCACCATTAAGGATTAAGGCCCCATGTCAATCAGAGTTAGATTGGGTAAATCGAGGCCCCGCAGTCTATCGGAGTGAGATTGGGTTAATCAAGGTGCTTGTGGTCTATCGGAGTGAGATTGGGTTAATCAAGGTCCCGTGGTCTATCGGAGTGAGATTGGGTTAATCAAGGGCCCCGTGGTCTATCGGAGTGAGAATGGGTTAATCAAGGTCCCGCGGTCTATCAGAGTGAGATTGGGTTAAACAAGGTCCTGTGGTCTATCGGAGTCAGATTTGGTTAATCAAGTTCCTGTGGTCTATCGGAGTGAGATTGGGTTAATCAAGGGCCCCGTGGTCTATCAGAGTGAGAATGGGTTAATCAAGGTCCGGCGGTCTATCGGAGTGAGATTGGGTTAAACAAGGTCCCGTGGTCTATCGGAGTGAAATTGGGTTAATCGAGGTCCCGTGGTCTATCGGAGTGATAATGAGTTAATCAAGGTCCCGCGGTCTATCGGAGTGATATTGGGTTAATCAAGGTCCCGTGGTCTATCGGAGTGAGATTTGGTTAATCAAGGTCCTGCGGTCTATCGGAGTGAGATTGGGTAAATCAAGGTCCCGCGGTCTATCGGAGTGAGATTGGGTTAATCAATGTCCCAGGGTCTACCGGAGTGAGATTGGGTAAATCAAGGTCCTGCGATCTATCGGAGTGAGATTGGGTTAATCAAGGTTCCGCGGTCTATCGGAGTGAGATTTGGTTAATCAAGGTCCGGCGGTCTATCGGAGTGAGAATGGGTTAATCAAGGTCCCGCGGTCTATCGGAGTGAGATTGGGTAAAAGAAGGTCCCATGGTCTATCGGAGTGAGAATAAGTTAATCAAGGTCCTGCGGTCTATCGGAGTGAGAATGGGTTAATCAAGGTCCCGCGGTCTATCGGAGTGAGATTGGGTAAAAGAAGGTCCCATGGTCTATCGGAGTGAGAATAGGTTTATCAAGGTCCTGCGGTCTATCGGAGTGAGATTGGGTTAATCAAGGTCCCGTTGTCTATCGGAGTGAGAATGGGTTAATCAAGGTCCCACAGTCTATCTGAGTGAGATTGGGTTAATCAAGGTCCCGCGGTCTGTCGGAGTGAGATTGGGTTAATCAAGGTTCCGCGGTCTATCGGAGTGAGATTGGGTTAATCGAGACCCCGCGGTCTATCTGAGTGAGATTGGGTAAATCAAAGTCCCACTGTCTATCGGAGTGAGATTGGGTTAATCAATGTCCCAGGGTCTATCGGAGTAAGATTGGGTTAATCAAGGTTCTGTGGTCTATCTGAGTGAGATTGGGTTAATCAAGGTCCCGTGATCTATGGAAGTGAGGATGGGTTAATCAAGGCCTCATGGTCTATCTGAGTGAGATTGGGTTAATCAAGGTCCCATGGTCTATCTGAGTGAGATTGGGTTAATCAAGGTCCCGTGGTCTATCGGAGTGAGATTGGGTTAATCAAGGTCCCATGGTCTATCTGAGTGAGATTGGGTTAATCAAGGCCTCATGGTCTATCTGAGTGAGATTGGGTTAGCCAAGGCCCCGTGGTCTGTTGGAGTGAGATTTGGTTTATTAAGGTCCCATGGTCTACTTGAATGAGATTGGCTTAAACAAAGACCTGTGGTCTATCGGAATGAGATTGGGTTAATCAAGGCCTTGAGGTCTATCAGAGTGAGATTGGGTCAAGGCCTAATGGTTTATCATAGTGAGTAAAGGTTAATCAAGGCTCCATGGTCTACCTGAGTGAGATTTGGTTAATCAAGGCCCCGTGGTTTACCGGAGTGAGATCGAGTTAATCAAGGTCCCATGGTCTATCAGAGTGAGATTGGGTTAATCAAGGCCCTGTGGTCTAGCGGATTGAGATCGGGTTTATCAAGGTCCCCTGGTCTGTCGGAGTGCAATTGGGTTAATCAAGGGCCATGTGTTCTATTGGAGTGAGATTGGGTTAATCAAAGCCCCATGGTCTATCAGAGTGAGATTGGGTTAATCGAGGTCCCATGGTCTATCGGAGTGAGATTGGGTTTATCAAGGCCCCTTGGTCTATTGGAGTGAGATTGGGTTAATCAAGGCCTTGTGGTCTATCAGAGTGAGATTGGGTCAAGGCCTCATGGTTTATCATAATGAGTAAGGGTTAATCAAGGCTCCATGGTCTACCTGAGTGAGATTGGGTTAATCAAGGCCCCGTGGTTTACCTGAGTGAGATCGAGTTAATCAAGGTCCCGCGGTCTATCAGAGTGAGATTGGGTTAATCAAGGCCCTGTGGTCTAGCGGATTGAGATCGGGTTTATCAAGGTCCCCTGGTCTGTCGGAGTGCGATTGAGTTAATCAAGGGCCCCGTGTTCTATTGGATTGAGATTGGGTTAATCAAAGCCCCGTGGTCTATCGGAGTGAGATTGGGTTAATCGAGGTCCCATGGTCTGTCGGAGTGAGATTGGGTTTATCAAGGCCCCTTGGTCTATTGGAGTGAGATTGGGTTAATCAAGGCCTTGTGGTCTATCAGAGTGAGATTGGGTCAAGGCCTCATGGTTTATCATAGTGAGTAAGGGTTAATCAAGGCTCCATAGTCTACCTGAGTGAGATTGGGTTAATCAAGGCCCCGTGGTTTACCGGAGTGAGATCGAGTTAATCAAGGTCCCATGGTCTATCAGAGTGAGATTGGGTTAATCAAGGCTCTGTGGTCTAGAGGATTGAGATTGGGTTAATCAAGGTCCCATGGTCTATCGGAGTGAGATTGGGTTAATCAAGGGCCCCGTGGTCTATCGGAGTGAGAATGGGTTAATCAAGGTCCCGCGGTCTATCAGAGTGAGATTGGGTTAAACAAGGTCCTGTGGTCTATCGGAGTCAGATTTGGTTAATCAAGTTCCTGTGGTCTATCGGAGTGAGATTGGGTTAATCAAGGGCCCCGTGGTCTATCAGAGTGAGAATGGGTTAATCAAGGTCCGGCGGTCTATCGGAGTGAGATTGGGTTAAACAAGGTCTCGTGGTCTATCGGAGTGAGATTGGGTAAATCAAGGTCCCGCGGTCTATCGGAGTGAGATTGGGTTAATCAATGTCCCAGGGTCTACCGGAGTGAGATTGGGTAAATCAAGGTCCTGCGATCTATCGGAGTGAGATTGGGTTAATCAAGGTTCCGCGGTCTATCGGAGTGAGATTGGGTTAATCAAGGTCCGGCGGTCTATCGGAGTGAGAATGGGTTAATTAAGGTCCCGCGGTCTATCGGAGTGAGATTGGGTAAAAGAAGGTCCCATGGTCTATCGGAGTGAGAATAAGTTAATCAAGGTCCTGCGGTCTATCGGAGTGAGAATGGGTTAATCAAGGTCCCGCGGTCTATCGGAGTGAGATTTGGTAAAAGAAGGTCCCATGGTCTATCGGAGTGAGAATAGGTTAATCAAGGTCCTGCGGTCTATCGGAGTGAGATTGGGTTAATCAAGGTCCCGTTGTCTATCGGAGTGAGAATGGGTTAATCAAGGTCCCGCAGTCTATCTGAGTGAGATTGGGTTAATCAAGGTCCCGCGGTCTGTCGGAGTGAGATTGGGTTAATCAAGGTTCCGTGGTCTATCGGAGTGAGATTGGGTTAATCGAGGCCCCGCGGTCTATCTGAGTGAGATTGGGTAAATCAAAGTCCCACTGTCTATCAGAGTGAGATTGGGTTAATCAATGTCCCAGGGTCTATCGGAGTAAGATTGGGTTAATCAAGGTCCTGTGGTCTATCTGAGTGAGATTGGGTTAATCAAGGTCCCGTGATCTATGGAAGTGAGGATGGGTTAATCAAGGCCTCATGGTCTATCTGAGTGAGATTGGGTTAATCAAGGTCCCATGGTCTATCTGAGTGAGATTGGGTTAATCAAGGTCCCGTGGTCTATCGGAGTGAGATTGGGTTAATCAAGGTCCCATGGTCTATCTGAGTGAGATTGGGTTAATCAAGGCCTCATGGTCTATCTGAGTGAGATTGGGTTAGCCAAGGCCCCGTGGTCTGTTGGAGTGAGATTTGGTTTATTAAGGTCCCATGGTCTACTTGAATGAGATTGGCTTAAACAAAGACCTGTGGTCTATCGGAATGAGATTGGGTTAATCAAGGCCTTGTGGTCTATCAGAGTGAGATTGGGTCAAGGCCTAATGGTTTATCATAGTGAGTAAGGGTTAATCAAGGCTCCATGGTCTACCTGAGTGAGATTTGGTTAATCAAGGCCCCGTGGTTTACCGGAGTGAGATCGAGTTAATCAAGGTCCCATGGTCTATCAGAGTGAGATTGGGTTAATCAAGGCCCTGTGGTCTAGCGGATTGAGATTGGGTTTATCAAGGTCCCCTGGTCTGTCGGAGTGCAATTGGGTTAATCAAGGGCCATGTGTTCTATTGGAGTGAGATTGGGTTAATCAAAGCCCCGTGGTCTATCAGAGTGAGATTGGGTTAATCGAGGTCCCATGGTCTATCGGAGTGAGATTGGGTTTATCAAGGCCCCTTGGTCTATTGGAGTGAGATTGGGTTAATCAAGGCCTTGTGGTCTATCAGAGTGAGATTGGGTCAAGGCCTCATGGTTTATCATAATGAGTAAGGGTTAATCAAGGCTCCATGGTCTACCTAAGTGAGATTGGGTTAATCAAGGCCCCGTGGTTTACCTGAGTGAGATCGAGTTAATCAAGGTCCCGCGGTCTATCAGAGTGAGATTGGGTTAATCAAGGCCCTGTGGTCTAGCGGATTGAGATCGGGCTTATCAAGGTCCCCTGGTCTGTCGGAGTGCGATTGAGTTAATCAAGGGCCCCGTGTTCTATTGGAGTGAGATTGGGTTAATCAAAGCCCCGTGGTCTATCGGAGTGAGATTGGGTTAATCGAGGTCCCATGGTCTGTCGGAGTGAGATTGGGTTTATCAAGGCCCCTTGGTCTATTGGAGTGAGATTGGGTTAATCAAGGCCTTGTGGTCTATCAGAGTGAGATTGGGTCAAGGCCTCATGGTTTATCATAGTGAGTAAGGGTTAATCAAGGCTCCATAGTCTACCTGAGTGAGATTGGGTTAATCAAGGCCCCGTGGTTTACCGGAGTGAGATCGAGTTAATCAAGGTCCCATGGTCTATCAGAGTGAGATTGGGTTAATCAAGGCTCTGTGGTCTAGAGGATTGAGATCGGGTTTATCAAGGTCCCCTGGTCTGTCGGAGTGCGATTGGGTTAATCAAGGGCCCCGTGTTCTATTGGAGTGAGATTGGGTTAATCAAAGCCCCGTGGTCTATCGGAGTGAGATTGGGTTAATAGAGGTCCCATGGTCTATCGGAGTGAGATTGGGTTTATCAAGGCCCCTTGGTCTATTGGAGTGAGACTGGGTAAATCAAGGCCCAAGGGTCTGTCGCAGTGAGATAGGGTTAATCAAGGTCCCATGGTCTATCAGAATGAGATTGGGTTAATCAAGACTCTGTGGTCTATCGGAGTGAGATTGGGTTAATCAAGGCTCAGTGGTCTATTGGAGTGACATTACTTATATTGTTTATTGTCTCTGTAGTGTAAACTTCTCTAATTTTGTTGACCAAATACTAAATCATGGCGTGCGATAAAGTCACTCATTTGCCAGTATTGGGTTGTGCTAAAACATTGACAATATAAACAGAAAATGCCGACCTGTGTATAAAATTTTCATAAATAAGATAAACTGCATGTTTGCATTCCATGTTTATATGTCTCTGCCCAGACTCTCAGACCAGTGACTTAATTCCAAGTTTATATGTCTCTTCCCAGACTCATCGTTTGTAGTTTTCCGCTCCGAGACGTAACATTCTAAACTGTTAGATGTAAATACAAACTTGTTGAAATTAAACACCGTCAATTTTTTTATAACAATCGTGAGATAAGTGAAGCTGAGCGTGAGATCCTGCATTATGGTCTAAAAGTGTGACTGTCATGTGACACAGCGTGTGACTTGACAGGTTTGCATGTTGCCTGTTGCACAGTAAATGGGCCAATTATGTTAGCATCTAAGTAAAAAAAAAAAGTTTAAGATATTCATTTGTTTTTGTTTTTTTCTAATACATTTATGTTTTAAGTATGTAAGACAACCGAAGAAGAGATAAGTTTCAACTTAAATTTTAAAAAAAATCTTATATTTCTCTAGGCAGGTAGGCAAGGGGACGGACGTTACAGCTTCATGAGTTATGTTGATGTGTGTGCTTGTTTTTAATGTCTAAGTCTTTAAAATGGGTACATGTATTCATCTTGTGTATCTGTAGTAACACATAAGCAACATTTGAAAAAAATATGCTTTTAAGTATTTTTTTTTACATTTTGTAGATTCTATACGGGTAAAACAAATATAACCATACTTTTATCTTTTCTTTAAAAGATGGTTTTACTTGTTTAATTTGTATAAAATTAACATTAAAATAAAGAAGTAACACAAATATAACATACTATGAACATTTATTACAGTCTCTTTTATGTCAATTTTAATAAATAGCATATGTACAACATAAGGGCTCAGGGGACGGACGTTACAATATAAGGGGACGGACGTTACATTAAATTTGAACATCACTCTAAGAGAGATACAATTGTTTGAGTTCATACAATTCTTATTTAGTAAAAGTAATGTGTAAAAGAAATGTAGCTACTTATAATTAAAAAAAAAATGCAATTTCAAAATAGTATTTTTATAATATATTTCAATTAAAATATGCTAATTCATGATTTTGTCATGCATTCATTGAAATTATTCCGTTTGAATTATTGGTTATACTTGGTCATACTATTACACAATATTTGATAATAATGGGACTTGTTTTCAGCATCCAATACCCTTTTTGTCCAAGTTTTAGTAATTTTATAGGAACTTAAAATTGTCTATAGCACAAGGGGACGGACGTTACATTTAAAAGAGATGATATTAAAACTACATTTTAAGGAAACCACTACTAAATTCTAAAACTTTTAAACTAATATATAATTAATCCAAGTAATTTAGATGCAACAATGCTTGTTGTGGATTTTTGTTTCTCTTTTCAGTTTCCTAATTTCTGCTTCAGGGATTCAATGATAGAGAATTGTGTGTTTAGTTTTTTTCGAGTCACTTTTTGATTTAACACAGTCTGTACAGAGAGACTCTGACGAGACCGTGGTGTCGTATTTTCAACAAGTTTTTTCAATGATTCGCGCCTTCTTAGCTGGAGTTCCAAGCAATGTTTCTTTCTCACAACTTTTATACTTGTATGTTTTATCACTGTCAACTATCGGGGAATTTGAAACCGATTTCTTACTGTCCTTTGGGTGAACACGGAGTCGAAAATTGTTAGCCTCTTTATCAATCTTTTTCTGGCTGCGTAGTAGTTTCATGTCTTCCCTATGTTGTTCATTCCTTTGTCTTTGGTTTTGGGGGTTCGGGGTTGTAGACAGGATGGTCTCATTTTTTTGGTGTTGTCTTTCCCTGAATTTACTAACGGTCTGCTGTTGCTGATTTAATTTTCTCTATTAAAGACAGCTTTGAACTTTCTAGGTTGATTTTCAGTAGTGTCCTTCAATTTTTTTCTCTGCTTTCTTCCTAGCTACATCTTTTTTTCTTAGTTTCTGCATGCTTTTCCTGCAATTATGTTAAAGTAAAATATTACAAAATGAACTAGTGTTTACAATACCTATAATTTGAACAGCATAGATCCGATACTGTTTTTCAATATTTTATTAAATTCAATACTTATGTCTGTCTGTTTGTCTATCTCAACTATACACACAAAATATGGTATGTATTTACAGACAGTTTAGTTTACTTATTTAAATAATGTTTTTAACTTATTTTACATCAATTGTGAAAAAAGAGTTATTACATCTTAGACAAATCATGTTCGAAGTCTTCTTGGGTGGAACCAGTACTAAGCGTATGCAGATAAAGTGCAGTAATTACCAAGCAAGAATGATTATAAAATATTAAAATAACATTTAACTAGCAAACATGATTATAACATATCAAAATAACCCCTAACTAGGTAAAAACAACTTAAATGTTTTTTGCGATCTGTGTAGATGTTGACCCAGATCAGCCATCCATGCAATCTGAGCAGGGTCTACACTGTTTGCTACTCAGTCAATAAATTATAAAAAAAACACCCTATAAATCAGGAATAAAGAATGGTCCATTTATAAACCATGTGATGAATAAAGGGATAATATTAAAATAAAATAATCATATAATTACCTTATTAAGCTTCAATTTTTCTTTGGCGGCACTTTTCGTCTCTTTCTTTCTCGCGTTAAGCTTCTGCATCCATTATTGCACGATAAGAAACGAATGATAAGATTTTTATTCCATACCCTTTTAAAGTAAATTTAGATGAAGCCAAGTTGAGCAGTATTTTTTGACATGCCACTTTGTTATTTATACTGTGTATTCTACCTGCCATTTTACCCCCATTTAACATCATTACCCATTCTAGTTCCCAGGACAAATATGAATTTCTCATTTTTTAAGAAGTGCCAAATGGAATATAATGTCTACATCTATATTGTACACGGTATATGCTACTGTCAATCTACCTGACATCCTACTGTGCTCTCCTAATTTCCCCCAAGGACTACATTCACACCATGTGGTAATATACACTGGAGACATAATGCCCCCCTCTGTCTGCATACTGCACACAGTGCCTCCATAGATCACCCCATGTTTAATAACCCCTGGGTTAATGACAGGATGTATGTAATATTACATCATTTTATGGCCTATTGCTAATTTCAACATTTTCAGTTAAATTAGAGGGTTTGTATCAATTGTACATTGCTACTAAAAATCATGTAACGTCTGTCCCCTTTTTGTAACTTCCGTCCCCTATTTTTTAAAGTGAATTTAAACATTCAATTTAAATGCAAATTCTCTTAATTTTTGTTTTCTAAACAAACATGTGTATAAGAAATTTAAGAAAGTATTCTTCCATGAGATTGTAGCTATAAAATTTTATTAAATACCACAATTCATTGATCTTGCATTATGAATTTATTAAAAAAATCTATAATATGGTCAATATATATATTTATTGATATTTTTTTTTTATTCAAGTCTAAACAGCACACTGCTAACATAAAATACTTTTATAAAGTGAAAAAAAATGTGAAAAGATGATAAAAACATAGATTTATTATTTGTATATATAGGGGGACGGACGTTACGGGGACGGACGTTACATGTCAATTTTACATTTTAGTGTATATTTTCCTTAAATATGCTCAGACCAAGTTTTATTTAACTTTTTTTTGGATAGTACATGGATATGTATGTCAGCAGGTGAATGTATTATTCTGTTTATCTTTTTGGAAGAATATATGGTGGGGGGACGGACGTTACAGTTTTTTTGTCACAAATTGAAATTTTCTGATGTTAGGTATTTTTTTCACAAATACACTATTTTAACAGTAAAAAGTAAACTCTCCTTTTGAATCGCATACAATAGCAAAGCATAGGAAGGAAAATAAACATTCATTTAGTACATATTCATATATTTATGAATAAATAAGAGAACAAAGGTTTTAATTTAATTTTTTCCATTACGAAGTAGTGGTATCGTTCAAAAGTCTACATAAGAAAAACGACTTAGTTGATTATGAAAAGCCATACATCAAAATAAAAGTAATTAAAATATCTATTGATAAATTCTAATAAAATGGGTAAATGAGCAACTAAACGAATTTTATGTGTATTTAAATAATGGGTAAATTTTAGATGCTAACACATTACGCCCTAAAACAGTTGTTTTGAGCCATTAAAAGCGCTCTTAAAAAAAAATCATGGATTTTTGCATGAAAAAAAAAAAAGTACACTTAGGTAATTATGTTATGTTATAGAAGTAATGGTTTGATTTAGAATTTAACACATATATATTTTTTTTTATTCATTTACCTGTTTTTTTAAAAAATTGGCCCATTTACTGTGCAACAGGCAATGTATCATTCCAGTTATTTGACGGTTAATTTGTTATATCTTGACTGAATTGTTACATTGTGCAAGTTGGCAAGTATAGCAAATGTTACATTGTGTAAGTTGGCAAGTATAGTTGCATTGTGCAAGTTGGCAAGTATAGTTGCATTGTGCAAGTTGGCAAGTATAGTTGCATTGTTGCAAGTTGGCAAGTATAGTTGAATTGTGCAAGTTGGCAAGTATAGCTGCATTGTTGCAAGTTGGCAAGTGTAGTTTCATTGTGCAAGCTGGCAAGTATATTTGCATTGTGCAAGCTGGCAAGAATAGTTGCATTGTTGCAAGCTGGCAAGTATAGTTGCATTGTTGCAAGCTGGCAAGTATAGTTGCATTGTGCAAGCTTGCAAGTATAGTTGCATTGTTGCAAGTTGGCAAGTATAGTTGCATTGTGAGTATAGTTACATTGTTACAAGTTGGCAAGTATAGTTGCATTGTGCAAGCTGGCAAGTTTAGTTACATTGGCAAGCTGGCAAGTATAGTTTTATTGTGCAAGTTTGCAAGTAACGTTACAGTGTTGCAAGTTGGCAAGTATAGTTGCATTGTGCAAGCTGGCAAGTATAGTTACATTGTGCAAGGTGGCAAGTATAGTTGCATTGTGCAAGTTGGCGAGTTTAGTTGCATTGTGCAAGTTGGCAAGTATAGTTACATTGTGCAAGCTTGCAAATATAGTTACATTGTGTAAGTTGGCAAGTATAGTTACATTGTGCAAGTTGGCAAGTATAGTTGCATTGATAAAAATAATGGAAATTAGATTAAATGTAGCCAAACAAGAATAAAAAAATAAATGCAATGTTAATTCCTGAAAAAGAAGAAAAAGGGAACTATATTTTTACTACTACCTCCTTCATCTGTAGGTCCAGAGTATTCATGGGAGATAATAATGGTGTGCAGGGCTCGAATTTAAGCACTCGCCACTCGCAAAATGCGAGCTGTATTTTGAAAATGCGAGTTGAAATTACTTAAGCTGGCATTTAATTGCGACTGGATTTCAAGTTGAGAAAATTACTTATTGTATTCATTTTATTGATTTTTGAAAATAAACAAGTATTATCCTGGTAAAAATAACGAGTTCTTGTCAATTTAACCAAATTTCTTTTGCTTCTCGCGCCAAATTACCCCCTAGCAGCACGATTGTCAATGACATGTATTAAATATTTAATATGTGTAGACTGCGTCCAATTGTTTTTGATCTCAAGTTCATTCTGCAAAAAGGGAGTAAAGTTAAAACCCGTCAACAACATAATGAGTAGACTGCGTCTAGTTTGATTGATCGCGCACTCACTCTTTAAAATAAAAGTAAAGTTGAAACCCGTCAAATTTATTGTTTACATATTTTGTCAGCTGTTAAAGTGGCTGATAAAATAACACCTTTTTCTCCATTGTACCGACGAATGAAAGTGAGTCCCAACAAGAAAAAAAAGACAAATAATCCTTCCGTTAATACTGTAATGAAATGGGAGCGACAGCTCAATATCACACAGGGCTATAAACTTGACAATGACAAAATGGTGTGTCAATTGTAGAAACCACCGCGATCGACAGATCATCCATAATAATTAAACTATATTACTATGATGTCACAACATTTACACATGTTAAACAATCGTCCTTGGCTAGATATAGATCTTATTTTAAAACGAAAGGCCATTGGCTATATTAATTCTATAAATAGAAATGTGTGTATGTCTCAATCTTAGTCTCTGTACACTTGTTATGATTTATATTTTGGTTTAGTTAAAGTGTTTATTTATGATATATCATTGTATGCATTTATTTATGGTAGTATAATAAATAACAAAGACAATTTTATTTTTTTAAATATTTTGTTTTGTAAAGTACTGCTTTGAATTGTACCTTAACATATATAATAACCTTGATACCATTGTCTATAAATTAAAAAAAGCTAATAATGCATATTAAATAACATGCAGGCTTTGAAACAATTAATTTTGGGTTTATTTAGACATTTAGGACTACAAGTTTCTGCGAAAATTGGTTTGGCTTGCTGGTTTCAAATTTGGCCAGTTGAAATTTTAGGCACTGGCCAAAATTGCCAGTGCACAAAAAAGTTAAATTCTAGCCCTGGTGTGAGTCCTAAACTAAACAAATAAGTGATATCACCCATTCGCTTTGATGTTATCACACTTATTTGATTATGAAATACAGTCGAAACTCGTTATCTCAATATTGGAGGACTGCCAAAAAAACACGAGATATCTGAATATCGACATATATTTTGTCTCAAAATCAATATTTATTTTCATCAACTGGGCTGTGTTCAGCACGGTTAAACATGTTTACTTTGTCTATAAATGCAATCTGTGAGCAAATGAACGAAGAGGTAAACGGAAATCGTCTACTCAGCTATGTCCCTTCACTTCCCATTAAGTCACGTGATTAAATACCCGCAAACAGCTCGCAGAGGTGTTTAATCTGTCAGCTAACGATAAAAGCGAACATTTCGTTCAGTTCAGTTCACTTCTGTAATCTGTAATCAAACGTTTCAAAACAAATTAATGCAGCCCATATAAGTGTTGCAAAGCACGTCAATTGTACTTTCATATCGGTCCGTGCAGTAGAATTACACTGTCGTGATAAATGCTAATGTCCGGGTCCTTCTTCGAATTTCTCGGCAGTGTGAGATGTAAGTTGAGGCTGATTGGTTGAATCAAATGATATTTACATCAAATTAACATGCAAGCACCCAATTAGATGACACGATGTTTGCAACGTTCTGTAAGTCATTAAAACTGACACCTTTGTCGTTGACCGGTTATTAGTGTTGCGTCATAAACAAACTGTGAAAAATGGCACGCGGCGTGGAAAAACACACAGTTTTATGTCAACAATAAATATATCGAGACAAACAATCAACTAAAGGAGTTAAATGATCAATCGGGGACTAAAACTGGGATTGTGATATCCGGAGTATCGACAGAGACAATATCTAGTTAAAAGGAGTTTATTTATATAAGCAAAGAAGGGGAAAAATTGGGACTGGCAAAAAATATCAACATTAACGGAATATCGATTTAAAGCGATATCGAGATAACGAGTTTCGGCTGTATCACTCATTTCAGATACCGTGGTAGGTGAAATCACTTATTTGCATAAGTAATATCACTTGTTTGAATGGATGATATGACTTAATATTATTTGTGATACTGGAATGACCTGCCCAATGTGGAACGAAAAGGACCGATTATAAAGTATGTGTTTTTTGTCTTGCTTTAAGGTAGTTCTCGGCATTCGCATCAGATTTTTTGACATCTGGCGTAATTTATAAAAAATCTGTACAATTGATTTCTGACGTCTCAGCTTTCGTTTAAGCTTTGTTTTATTAGTTCACCTGATCCAAAGGCTCACAGGTGAACTTTTGTGATTGCCTGTTGTCCATCGTTAACTTTTAGCTTTTAACTTCTCCTCTGAAACCACTGGGTCAATTTTGATATAATTTCACAGAAATGTTCCTTGGGTGACTCTCTACCAAGTTTGTTCAAGCCATCTTGATTCGTCAAAAAACAAAGCAGCCAGGGGGTGGGGTTAGTTTTATGTCAAATTACTTCCCTTGTTTTATAGAATAAATGTCTGTATATAGCAATTACTATAAGAAGAGGTAATAAACTCTTTAAATAAACTTTTTTTTGCTATTATTATACAATATTTTACCAGATACAAGTCTTAAAAGATAATTCATCATAAAAAGATGAATGATACAATTATAATCAATAATTTGAAGATTGAAATATTATTCATATATCATGAACCATTTTAAAATAGGTGTTTAAGTCAGAGTTTTTATGGTTCAGACAGGGATGGTTTACTGCTTCATAATAAAGCAATACCATATTATTAGCTAGTTTAGCAAGAAGTCTGCTTGAGATTTTCAGTGTCAAAGTGTACTTGAAATCTTGGAGGAATAGCTTAATTGTTTTTGAGGGAGAGTGCACTGTGACAAAGATTCTTTCAAGCGATAGGCTTTGAGAAGGTTTGTGTTTGAAACTCATAGGAATATTTATTGTGCTGGAACTGTGGATTGTTTCATGCACAATAGTTTTGTCTGATGCTTGAGTTTGAAACCGTTCTCAAACATAACAGGTTAGTTTTGTGCTGGAACTGGATTTTTATCTAAGTTCGAAGACTTAGCAGCTATAGTAAAAACATCAAAAGCCTCTTGTCAGAATGTACTGACCTGATTTTGATGTAATTTCACTGACTTTTACCATGGGTGAACCTCTACGAAGTTTGAACTCTTCTATGCATCTGTTACATCTTCAAAACAAATCAAAATTCTAACTACTTGCCCATCTCGTCTTTCTGGAATTTTGAGTGTACATGTATTATATAATCTACTTATGTTGGGTGACTCAAAGTCAGTCTGGTGAGCGATATAGGGCCATCTTGGCCCTCTTGTTTAATATAGTTCCGCAGTTTCTCATTAACAGCGCCTCCCGGTGGTATGTATTTTTCGGACGATTTTCGCTGTATTTCCCTTGTAAAATAATCAATATTTATTCAAAATTGTTTTTAAAAACATTATTAAATTACTTATTTGATTTCCTGTGATAAGATTATAACTTACATGCAGATAAAATATAATTTGTGTTACCTTTACATCTAATCATTACACCGGGGTTGATATAAACGCGGGTATAAAAACAATGAATTTTGAACATTCACGGCAGATTACGCAAAAAAGCTCTGGTACAAGTTCTTTAATTTCACACATGTTAAACTTTATTAATTTCACTAAAATATGATCAAGTAAAAAAATGGGGTGTTCATGCTAGTTTTTTCATAAATTTGAATTTAAATTAAAATTAGATACTTAAAAAACAAGACGCTAGCTTGTGATTTCAGATGACATCAAGAAAACGCCATATAATACTATTGTAAAATAACGACGTCGTCCGAAATAGCAGACAAACGTCGTGTGTTTGAGGGTTTCATTTTTAATTTGAATTCAAATTTATGAAAAATATAGCACGAACACCCACTCTTTTTTTTCTATTAAATCATAGTAAAATGAATGAAGTTTAATATATTGGTAGTTTTAATTACATTTATTTTGTAGTTGTGGATTATGATAGCTATGAAACATGTAAATGCATAGCTGCACATTTATACAACAAAACTACACCTTGTAGCAGTAAGACATTATGATAGCTATGAAACATGTAAAGGCATAACTGCACATTTATACAACAAAACTACACCTTGTAGCAGTAAGACATTAGGATAGCTATGAAACATATAAAGGCATAATAACTGCACATTTATACAACAAAACTACACCTTGTAGCAGTAAAACATTATGATAGCTATGAAACATATAAAGGCATAACTGCACATTTATACAACAATACTTCAACTTGGAGCAGTAAAACATTATGATAGTTATGAAACATGTAAATGTATAGCTGCAAATTGATACAACAATACTACATCTTGGAACAGTGAGACATTATGATAACTAAGAAACATGTAAAGGCCTAGCTGCAGATTGATACAACAATACTTCACCTTAGAGCAGTGACACATTATGGTAGCTATGAAACATATAAAGGCATGGCTGCAGATTGATATAACAATACTACACCTTGGAGCAGCGTGACATTGTGATAGTTATGAAACATGTAAACACATAGCTGCACATTGATACGACAATACTACATCTTGGAGCAGCAAGACATTATGATAACTATGAAACATATAAAGGCATAGCTGCAAATTGATACAACAATACTACATCTTAGAGCATTGAGACATTATGATAACTATGAAACATATAAAGGCATAGCTGCACATTGATACAACAATACTACACCTTAGAGCAGTGAGACATTATGGTAGCTATGAAACATGTAAAGGCATAGCTGCAGATTGATACAACAATAATACACCTTGGAGCAGTGATATGTTATGAAAGTTATGAAACCTGTTAAGGCATAGCTGCACATTGATACAACAATACTACATCTTGGAGCAGTGAGATATTATGGTAGCTATGAAACATGTAAAGGTTTAGCTGCACATTGATACAATAATACTACACCTTGGATCAGTAAGACATTATGATAGCTATGAAACATGTAAAGGCATAACTGCACGTTGATACGACAATACTACACCTTGTAGCAGTAAGACATTATGATAGCTATGAAACTCGTAAAGGCATAACTGCACATTTATACAATAATACTACACCTTGGATCAGTAAGACATTATGATAGCTATTAAACATGTAAAGGCATAACTGCACATTGATACAACAATACTTCACCTTGGAGCAGTAAGACATTATGATAGCTATGAAACATGTGAAGGCATAACTGCACATTGATACAACAATACTTCACCTTGGAGCAGTAAGACATTATGATAGCTATGAAACATGTAAAGGCATAGCTGCAGATTGAAACAACAGTACTACACCTTGGAGCAGTGAGACATTATGATAGCTATGAAACATGTAAAGGCATAGCTGCACGTTGATACGACAATACTACACCTTGTAGCAGTGAGACATTATGATAGCTATGAAACATGTGAAGGCATAACTGCACGTTGATACGACAATACTACACCTTGTAGCAGTGAGACATTATGATAGCTATGAAACATGTAAAGGCATAGCTGCAGATTGATACAACAATACTTCACCTTGGAGCAGTAAAACATTATGATAGCTATGAAACATGTGAAGGCATAACTGCACGTTGATACGACAATACTACACCTTGTAGCAGTGAGACATTATGATAGCTATGAAACATGTAAAGGCATAGCTGCAGATTGATACAACAATACTTCACCTTGGAGCAATAAAACATTATGATAGTTATGAAACATGTAAAGGCATAGCTGCAGATTGATACAACAATACTTCACCTTGGAGCAGTAAAACATTATGATAGCTATGAAACATGTGAAGGCATAACTGCACATTGATACAACAATACTTCACCTTAGATCAGTAATACATTATGATAGTTATGAAACATGTAAAGGCATAGCTGCAGATTGATACAACAATACTTCAACTTGGAGCAGTAAAACATTATGATAGTAATGAAACATGTAAAGGCATTTCTGCACATTGATAAAACAATACTTCACCGAGGAGCAGTGAGACATTATGATAGCTATGAAACATGTAAAGGCATAGCTGCAGATTGATACAACAATACTTCACCTTGGAGCAGTAAAACATTATGATAGTTATGAAACATGTAAAGGCATAGCTGCAGATTGATACAACAATACTTCACCTTGGAGCAGTTAAACATTATGATAGTTATGAAACATGTAAAGACATAACTGCACATTGAAACAACAATACTACACCTTAGAGCAGTGAGACATTATGATAGCTATGAAATATGTGAAGGCATAACTGCACATTGATACAGCAATACTTCACCTTGGATCAGTAATAAATTATGATAGTTATGATTGATTGATTGATTGAATATTTAGCGTCATTTTTATGCCATCGAGGGCTAACAGACAATCAGTTAACCTAACCACTGTTTCCTTGGATTAACCAGTACTCGAGCACACCCCATCTCCGCAAGTAACTGATAACTTTCCCACTTGAATCAACGGTGAGAGACGAATGATAATGAGACATGTAAAGGCATAACTGCACATTGATACAACAATACTTCACCTTGGAGCAGTAAGACATTATGATAGCTATGAAATATGTAAAGGCATAACTGCACGTTGATACAACAATACTTCACCTTGGATCAGTAATACATTATGATAGTTATGAAACATGTAAAGACATAACTGCACATTGATACAACAATACTTCACCTTGGATCAGTAAGACATTGTAATAGTTATGAAACATGTAAAGGCATAGCTGCAGATTGATACAACAATACTTCACCTCGGAGCAGTAAAACATTATGATAGTTATGAAACATGTAAAGGCATAACTGCTCATTGATACAACAATACTTCACCTTGGAGCAGTAAAACATTATGATAGCTATAAAACATGTAAAGGCATTTCTGCAGATTGATACAACAATACTTCACCTTGAAGCAGTAAAACATTATGATAGTTATGAAACATGCAAAGGCATTTCTGCAGATTGATACTATACATCACCTTGGAGCAGTAAAACATTATGATAGCTATAAAACATGTAAAGGCATTTCTGCAGATTGATACAACAATACTTCACCTTGGAGCAGTAAAACATTATGATAGTTATGAAACATGTAAAGGCATAACTGCAGATTGATACAACAATATTTCACCTTGGAGCAGTAAAACATTATGATAGTTATGAAACATGTAAAGGCATAACTGCAAATTGATACAACAATACTTCACCTTGGAGCAGTAAGACAATATGATAGTTATGAAACATGTAAAGGCATTTCTGCAGATTGATACAACAATACTACACCTTGGAGCCGTAAGACATTATGATAGTTATGTAACATGTAAAGGCATTTTTGCAGATTGATACAACAATACTACACTTTGGAGCAGTAATACATTATGATAGTTATGAAACATGTAAAGGCATTTCTGCAGATTGATACAACAATACTACACCTTGGAGTAGTAATACATTATGATAGTTATGAAACATGTGCAGGCAAAGCTGCACATTGATACAATAATACTTCACCTTGGATCAGTAAAACATTATGATAGTTATGAAACATGTAAAGGCATAGCTGCAGATTGATACAACAATACTACACCTTGGAGCAGTGAGACAATATGATAGCTATGAAACATGTAAAAGCATTTCTGCAGATTGATACAACAATACTACACCTTGGAGCCGTAATACATCATGATAGTTATGAAACATGTAAAGGCATAGCTGCAAATTGATACAACAATACTTCACCTTGGAGCAGTAATACAATATGATAGCTATGAAACATGTAAAGACATTTCTGCAGATTGATGCAACAATACTTCACCTTGGAGCAGTAATACATTATGATAGTTATGAAACATGTGCAGGCATATCTGCACATTGATACAAAAATACTTCACCTTGGATCAGTAATACATTAGAATAGCTATGAAACATGTAAAGGCATAGCTGCAGATTGATACAACAATACTACACCTTTGATCAGTAATACATTATGATAGTTATGAAAAATGTAAAGGCATAGCTGCACATTGATACAACGATACTTCACCTTGGATCAGTAATACATTATGATAGTTATGAAACATGTAAAGGCGTAGCTGCAGATTGATACAACAATACTACACCTTGGAGCAGTAATACATTATGATAGTTATGAAACATGTGCAGGCATAGCTGCACATTGATACAACAATACTTCACCTTGGATCAGTAATATATTATGATAGTTATGAAACATGTAAAGGCATAGCTGCAGATTGATACAATAATACTACACCTAAGAGCAGTGAGACATTATGATAGTTATGAAACATGTAAAGGCATAACTGCTCATTGATACAACAATACTTCACCTTGGAGCAGTGAGACATTATGATAGCTATGAAACATGTAAAGGCATAACTGCTCATTGATACAACAATACTTCACCTTGGAGCAGTGAGACATTATGATAGTTATGAAACATGTAAAGGCATAACTGCTCATTGATACAATAATACTTCACCTTTGAGCAGTGAGACATTATGATAGTTATGAAACATGTGAAGGCATAACTGCACATTGATACAACACTACTTCACCTTGGAACAGTGAGAAATGATAGCTATGAAACATGTAAAGGAAAAGTTGAACATTTGTACAATAATACTACACCTTGGATCAGTAAGACATTATGATATTTATTAAACATGTAAAGGCATAACTGCAGATTGATATAACAAAACTTCAGCTTGGAGCAGTAAGACATTATGATAGCTATGAAACATGTAAAGGCATAACTGCATATTGATACAATAATACTTCACCTTGGAGAAGTAAGACATTATGATATTTATGAAACATGTAAAGGGATAGCTGCAGATTGATACAACAATACTTCACCTTGGAGCAGTATGACATTATGATAGCTATGAAACATGTGAAGTCATAACTGCTCATTGATACAACAATACTACACATTGGTGCAGTAAGACATAATGATAGTAATGAAACATGTAAAAGCATTTCTGCAGATTCATACAACAATACTTCACCTTGGAGCAGTAAGACAATATGATAGCTATGAAACATGTAAGGGCATAGCAGCAGATTGATACAACAATAATTCACCTTGGAGCAGTGAGACATTATGGTAGCTATGAAATATGTAAAGGCAAAGATGCACATTGATACAATAATACTACACCTTGGAGCAGTAAGACATTAGGATAGCTATGAAACATGTGAAGACTTAACTGCACATTGATACAACAATACTACACATTGGAGCAGTAAGACATTATGATAGCTATGAAACATGTGAAGGCATAACTGCACATTGATACAACAATACTTCACCTTGTAGCAGTGAGACATGATGATAGCTATGAAACATGTGAAGGCATAACTGCACATTGATACAACAACACTACACATTGGATCAGTAAGACATTATGATAGTTATGAAACATGTGAAGACATAACTGCACATTGATACAACAATACTTCACCTTGTAGCAGTGAGACATGATGATAGCTATGAAACATGTGAAGGCATAACTGCACATTGATACAACAATACTTCACCTTGTAGCAGTGAGACATGATGATAGCTATGAAACATGTGAAGACATAACTGCACATTGATACAACAATACTACACATTGGATCAGTAAGACATTATGATAGTTATGAAACATGTGAAGACATAACTGCACATTGATACAACAATAATTCACCTTGTAGCAGTGAGACATGATGATAGCTATGAAACATGTGAAGGCATAACTGCACATTAATACAACAATACTATACCTTGGAGCAGTAAGACATTATGATAGCTATGAAACATGTAAAGACATAGCTGCACATTGATACAACAATACTTCACCTTGTAGCAGTAAGACATTATGATAGCTATGAAACATGTAAAGACATAACTGCACATTGATACAACAATACTTCACCTTGTAGCAGTGAGACATGATGATAGCTGTGAAACATGTGAAGGCATAGCTGCAGATTGATACAACAATACTTCACCTTGTAGCAGTGAGACATTATGATAGCTATGAAACATATAAAGGCATAGCTGCACATTGATACAACAATACTTCACCTTGGAGCAGTAAGACATTATGATAGCTATGAAACATGTGAAGGCATAACTGCACATTGATACTTCAATACTTGACCTTGTAGCAGTCAGACATTATGATAGCTATGAAATATGTAAAGGCATAGCTGCACATTGATACAACAATACTTCACCTTGGATCAGTAATACATTATGATAGTTATGAAACATGTAAAGGCATAGCTGCAGATTGATACAATAATACTACACCTAAGAGCAGTGAGACATTATGATAGTTATGAAACATGTAAAGGCATAACTGCTCATTGATACAACAATACTTCACCTTGGAGCAGTGAGACATTATGATAGCTATGGAACATGTAAAGGCATAACTGCTCATTGATACAACAATACTTCACCTTGGAGCAGTGAGACATGATGATAGCTATGAAACATGTGAAGGCATAACTGCACATTGATACAACAATACTTCACCTTGTAGCAGTGAGACATGATGATAGCTATGAAACATGTGAAGACATAACTGCACATTGATACAACAATACTACACATTGGATCAGTAAGACATTATGATAGTTATGAAACATGTGAAGACATAACTGCACATTGATACAACAATAATTCACCTTGTAGCAGTGAGACATGATGATAGCTATGAAACATGTGAAGGCATAACTGCACATTAATACAACAATACTATACCTTGGAGCAGTAAGACATTATGATAGCTATGAAACATGTAAAGACATAGCTGCACATTGATACAACAATACTTCACCTTGTAGCAGTAAGACATTATGATAGCTATGAAACATGTAAAGACATAACTGCACATTGATACAACAATACTTCACCTTGTAGCAGTGAGACATGATGATAGCTATGAAACATGTGAAGGCATAGCTGCAGATTGATACAACAATACTTCACCTTGTAGCAGTAAGACATTATGATAGCTATGAAACATATAAAGGCATAGCTGCACATTGATACAACAATACTTCACCTTGGAGCAGTAAGACATTATGATAGCTATGAAACATGTGAAGGCATAACTGCACATTGATACTTCAATACTTGACCTTGTAGCAGTCAGACATTATGATAGCTATGAAATATGTAAAGGCATAGCTGCACATTGATACAACAATACTTCACCTTGGATCAGTAATACATTATGATAGTTATGAAACATGTAAAGGCATAGCTGCAGATTGATACAATAATACTACACCTAAGAGCAGTGAGACATTATGATAGTTATGAAACATGTAAAGGCATAACTGCTCATTGATACAACAATACTTCACCTTGGAGCAGTGAGACATTATGATAGCTATGAAACATGTAAAGGCATAACTGCTCATTGATACAACAATACTTCACCTTGGAGCAGTGAGACATGATGATAGCTATGAAACATGTGAAGGCATAACTGCACATTGATACAACAATACTTCACCTTGTAGCAGTGAGACATGATGATAGCTATGAAACATGTGAAGACATAGCTGCACATTGATACAACAATACTACACATTGGATCAGTAAGACATTATGATAGTTATGAAACATGTGAAGACATAACTGCACATTGATACAACAATAATTCACCTTGTAGCAGTGAGACATGATGATAGCTATGAAACATGTGGAGGCATAACTGCACATTAATACAACAATACTATACATTGGAGCAGTAAGATATTATGATAGCTATGAAACATGTAAAGACATAGCTGCACATTGATACAACAATACTTCACCTTGTAGCAGTAAGACATTATGATAGCTATGAAACATGTAAAGACATAACTGCACATTGATACAACAATACTTCACCTTGTAGCAGTGAGACATGATGATAGCTATGAAACATGTGAAGGCATAGCTGCAGATTGATACAACAATACTTCACCTTGTAGCAGTAAGACATTATGATAGCTATGAAACATATAAAGGCATAGCTGCACATTGATACAACAATACTTCACCTTGGAGCAGTAAGACATTATGATAGCTATGAAACATGTGAAGGCATAACTGCACATTGATACTTCAATACTTGACCTTGTAGCAGTCAGACATTATGATAGCTATGAAATATGTAAAGGCATAGCTGCACATTGATACAACAATACTTCACCTTGGATCAGTAATACATTATGATAGTTATGAAACATGTAAAGGCATAGCTGCAGATTGATACAATAATACTACACCTAAGAGCAGTGAGACATTATGATAGTTATGAAACATGTAAAGGCATAACTGCTCATTGATACAACAATACTTCACCTTGGAGCAGTGAGACATTATGATAGCTATGAAACATGTAAAGGCATAACTGCTCATTGATACAACAATACTTCACCTTGGAGCAGTGAGACATTATGATAGTTATGAAACATGTAAAGGCATAACTGCTCATTGATACAATAATACTTCACCTTTGAGCAGTGAGACATTATGATAGTTATGAAACATGTGAAGGCATAACTGCACATTGATACAACACTACTTCACCTTGGAACAGTGAGAAATGATAGCTATGAAACATGTAAAGGAAAAGCTGAACATTTGTACAATAATACTACACCTTGGATCAGTAAGACATTATGATATTTATTAAACATGTAAAGGCATAACTGCAGATTGATATAACAAAACTTCAGCTTGGAGCAGTAAGACATTATGATAGCTATGAAACATGTAAAGGCATAACTGCATATTGATACAATAATACTTCACCTTGGAGAAGTAAGACATTATGATATTTATGAAACATGTAAAGGGATAGCTGCAGATTGATACAACAATACTTCACCTTGGAGCAGTATGACATTATGATAGCTATGAAATATGTGAAGTCATAACTGCTCATTGATACAACAATACTACACATTGGTGCAGTAAGACATAATGATAGTAATGAAACATGTAAAAGCATTTCTGCAGATTCATACAACAATACTTCACCTTGGAGCAGTAAGACAATATGATAGCTATGAAACATGTAAGGGCATAGCAGCAGATTGATACAACAATAATTCACCTTGGAGCAGTGAGACATTATGGTAGCTATGAAATATGTAAAGGCAAAGATGCACATTGATACAATAATACTACACCTTGGAGCAGTAAGACATTAGGATAGCTATGAAACATGTGAAGACTTAACTGCACATTGATACAACAATACTACACATTGGAGCAGTAAGACATTATGATAGCTATGAAACATGTGAAGGCATAACTGCACATTGATACAACAATACTTCACCTTGTAGCAGTGAGACATGATGATAGCTATGAAACATGTGAAGGCATAACTGCACATTGATACAACAACACTACACATTGGATCAGTAAGACATTATGATAGTTATGAAACATGTGAAGACATAACTGCACATTGATACAACAATACTTCACCTTGTAGCAGTGAGACATGATGATAGCTATGAAACATGTGAAGGCATAACTGCACATTGATACAACAATACTTCACCTTGTAGCAGTGAGACATGATGATAGCTATGAAACATGTGAAGACATAACTGCACATTGATACAACAATACTACACATTGGATCAGTAAGACATTATGATAGTTATGAAACATGTGAAGACATAACTGCACATTGATACAACAATAATTCACCTTGTAGCAGTGAGACATGATGATAGCTATGAAACATGTGAAGGCATAACTGCACATTAATACAACAATACTATACCTTGGAGCAGTAAGACATTATGATAGCTATGAAACATGTAAAGACATAGCTGCACATTGATACAACAATACTTCACCTTGTAGCAGTAAGACATTATGATAGCTATGAAACATGTAAAGACATAACTGCACATTGATACAACAATACTTCACCTTGTAGCAGTGAGACATGATGATAGCTATGAAACATGTGAAGGCATAGCTGCAGATTGATACAACAATACTTCACCTTGTAGCAGTAAGACATTATGATAGCTATGAAACATATAAAGGCATAGCTGCACATTGATACAACAATACTTCACCTTGGAGCAGTAAGACATTATGATAGCTATGAAACATGTGAAGGCATAACTGCACATTGATACTTCAATACTTGACCTTGTAGCAGTCAGACATTATGATAGCTATGAAATATGTAAAGGCATAGCTGCACATTGATACAACAATACTTGACCTTGTAGCAGTAAAACATTATGATAGCTATGAAACATGTAAAGGCATAGCTGCACATTGATACAACAATATTTGACCTTGTAGCAGTAAGACATTATGATAGCAATGAAATATGTAAAGGCATAGCTGCACATTGATACAACAATACTTGACCTTGTAGCAGTAAAACATTATGATAGCTATGAAACATGTAAAGGCATAGCTGCACATTGATACAACAATATTTGACCTTGTAGCAGTAAGACATTATGATAGCAATGAAATATGTAAAGGCATAGCTACACATTGATACAAAAATACTACATCTTAGAGCAACGAGTCATTATGGTAGCTATGAAACATGTAAAGGCATAGTTGCACCTTGTAACAGTAAGACATTATGAAAGCTATGAAACATGTGAAGGCATAACTGCATTTTAATACAACAATACTACACATTGGAGCAGATAGACATTATGATATATTTGAAACATGTAAAGGCATAGCTGCACATTGATACAACAATACTATATCTTGGAGCAGTAAGACATTATGATAGCTATGAAACATGTAAAGGCATAGCTGCACATTGATACAACAATTCTACACCTTAGAGCAGTGAGGCATTATGATAGCTATGAAACATGTGATGGCATAGCTGCACATTGATACAACAATACTACACCTTAGAGCAGTGAGACATTATGATAGCTATGAAATATGTGAAGGCATAACTGCACATTGATACAACAATACTATACCTTGGAGCAGTAAGACATTATGATAGCTATGAAACATGTAAAAGCAAAGCTGCACATTGATACAACAATACTACACCTTGGAGCAGTAAGACATTCTGATAGCTATGAAACATGTAAAGTCATAACTGCACATTGATACAACAATACTATACCTTGGAGCAGTAAGACATTATGATAGCTATGAAACATGTGAAGGCATAACTGCACATTGATATAACAATACTACACCTTAGAGCAGTAAGACATTATGATAGTTATAAAACATGTTAAGGCATAGCTGCACATTGATAAATGAATACTATATCTTGGAGCAGCGAGACATTATAATAGCTATGAAACATGTAAAGGCATAGCTGCACAGTGATACAGCAATACTACACCTTGGATCAGTGAGACATTATGGTAGCTATGAAACATGTTAAGGCATAGCTGCTCATTGATACAACAATACTATATCTTGGAGCAGCAAAACATTATAAAAGCTATGAAACATGTAAAGGCATAGCTGTACATTGATACAGCAATACTACGGCTTCGAGCAGCAAGACATTATGATAGTTTTGAAACATGTAAAGGCATAGCTGCAGATTGATACAGCAATACTACACCTTGGAGCAGTGAGACATTATGGTAGCTATGAAACATGTAAAGGCATAGCTGCACATTGATACAACAATACAATATTTTGGAGCAGTGAAACATTATAATAGCTATGAAACATGTAAAGGCATAGCTGCACATTGATATAGCAATACTACACCTTGGAGTAGCGAGATATGATAACTATGAAACATGTAAAGGCTTAGCTGCACATTGATACAGCAATACTATACCTTTGAGCTGTGAGACATTATTGTAGCTATGAAACATGTAAAGGCATATCTGCACATTGATACAACAATACTATATCTTGGAACAGCGAAACATTATTATAGCTATGAAACATGTAAAGGCATAGCTGCACATTGATACAACAATACTACACCCTTGAGCAGCAAGACATTATGATAGTTTTGAAACATGTAAAGGTATAGCTGCAGATTGATACAATAATATTACATCTTGGAGATGTAAGAAATTATAATAGCTGTGAAACATATAAAGGTATAGCTGCACATTGATACAACAATATTACAACTTGGAGCAGTAAGACATTATAAAAGCTATGAAACATGTAAAGGCATAGCTGCACATTGATACAACAATACTACACCTTGGAGCAGAGAGATATTATGGAAGGTATAAAATGTAAAGGCATAGCTGCACATTGATACAACAATACTATATCTTGGAGCAGTGAAACATTATAATAGCTATGAAACATGTAAAGGCATAGCTGCACATTGATACAACAATACTACACCTTGGAGTAGTAAGACATTATAAAAACTATGAAACATGTAAAGGCATAGCTGCACATTGATAAAACAATACTACACCTTGGAGCAGTAGGACATTATGATAGTTTTGAAACATGTAAAGGCATAGCAGCTGCATATTGATACAACAATACTTCACCTTGGAGCAGTAAGACATTATGATAGCTATGAAACATATAAAAGCATAGCTGCACATTGATACCACAATACTACACCTTGTAGCAGTAAGACATTATGATAGTTATGAAACATGTAAAAGCATAGCTGCACATTGATACAGCAATACTACACCTTAGAGCAGTAAGACATTATGATAGTTGTGAAACATGTAAAGGTATTGTTGCACATTGATGCAATAATACTATATCTAGGAGTAGTAAGACATTATGATAGTTATGAAACATGTAAAAGCATAGCTACACATTGATACAACAAAACTACACCTTAGAGCAGTAAGACATTTTGATAGCTATGAAACATGTAAAGGCATAGCTGCACATTGATACAACAATACTACACCTTGGAGCAGTAAGACATTATGACAGATATGAAACATGTAAAGGCATAGCTGCACATTGATACAACAATACTACACCTTAGAGCAGTGAAACATTATGATAGCTATGAAACATGTGAAGGCATAACTGCACATTGATACAACAATACTATACCTTGGAGCAGTAAGACATTAGGATAGCTATGAAACATGTAAAAGCATAGCTGCACATTGATACAACAATACTACACCTTGGAGAAGTAAGACATTCTGATAGCTATGAAACATGTAAAGTCATAACTGCACATTAATACAACAATACTATGCCTTGGAGCAGTAAGACATTATGATAGCTATGAAACATGTAAAAGCATAGCTGCACATTGATACAACAATACTACACCTTGGAGCAATAAGACATTATGATAGCTATGAAACATGTAAAGGCATTGCTGCACATTGAAATAACAATACTACACCTTAGAGCAGTGAGACATTATGATAGCTATGAAACATGTGAAGGCATAACTGCACATTGATACAACAATACTATACCTTGGAGCAGTAAGACATTATGATAGCTATGAAACATGTAAAAGCAAAGCTACACATCGATACAACAATACTACACCTTGGAGCAGTAAGACATTCTGATAGCTATGAAACATGTAAAGTCATAACTGCACATTGATACAACAATACTATACCTTGGAGCAGTAAGACATTATGATAGCTATGAAACATGTAAAAGCATAGCTGCACATTGATACAACAATACTACACCTTAGAGCAGTAAGACATTATGATAGTTATGAAACATGTAAAGGCATAGCTGCACATTGATAAATGAATACTATATCTTGGAGCAGCGAGACATTATAATAGCTATGAAACATGTAAAGGCATAGCTGCACAGTGATACAGCAATACTACACCTTGGAGCAGTGAGACATTATGGTAGCTATGAAATATGTTAAGGCATAGCTGCACATTGATACAACAATACTATATCTTGGAGCAGCAAAACATTATAATAGCTATGAAACATGTAAAGGCATAGCTGTACATTGATACAGCAATACTACACCTTCGAGCAGCATGACATTATGATAGTTTTAAAACATGTAAAGGCATAGCTGCAGATTGATACAGCAGTACTACACCTTGGAGCAGTGAGACATTATGGTAGCTATGAAACATGTAAAGGCATAGCTGCACATTGATACAACAACACTATATTTTGGAGCAGTGAAACATTATAATAGCTATGAAACATGTAAAGGCATAGCTGCACATTGATACAGTAATACTACACCTTGGAGCAGCGAGCCATTATGGTAACTATGGAACATGTAAAGGCATAGCTGCACATCGATGCAGCAATACTACACCTTGGAGCAGTGAGACATTCTGATAGCTATGAAACATGTAAAGTCATAGCTGCACATTAATACAACAATACTATGCCTTGGAGCAGTAAGACATTATGATAGCTATGAAACATGTAAAAGCATAGCTGCACATTGATACAACAATACTACACCTTGGAGCAATAAGACATTATGATAGCTATGAAACATGTAAAGGCATTGCTGCACATTGATACAACAATACTACACCTTAGAGCAGTGAGACATTATGATAGCTATGAAACATGTGAAGGCATAACTGCACATTGATATAACAATACTATACCTTGGAGCAGTAAGACATTATGATAGCTATGAAACATGTAAAAGCAAAGCTACACATTGATACAACAATACTACACCTTGGAGCAGTAAGACATTCTGATAGCTATGAAACATGTAAAGTCATAACTGCACATTGATACAACAATACTATACCTTGGAGCAGTAAGACATTATGATAGCTATGAAACATGTAAAAGCATAGCTGCACATTGATACAACAATACTACACCTTAGAGCAGTAAGACATTATGATAGTTATGAAACATGTAAAGGCATAGCTGCACATTGATAAATGAATACTATATCTTGGAGCAGCGAGACATTATAATAGCTATGAAACATGTAAAGGCATAGCTGCACAGTGATACAGCAATACTACACCTTGGAGCAGTGAGACATTATGGTAGCTATGAAATATGTTAAGGCATAGCTGCACATTGATACAACAATACTATATCTTGGAGCAGCAAAACATTATAATAGCTATGAAACATGTAAATGCATAGCTGTACATTGATACAGCAATACTACACCTTCGAGCAGCATGACATTATGATAGTTTTAAAACATGTAAAGGCATAGCTGCAGATTGATACAGCAGTACTACACCTTGGAGCAGTGAGACATTATGGTAGCTATGAAACATGTAAAGGCATAGCTGCACATTGATACAACAACACTATATTTTGGAGCAGTGAAACATTATAATAGCTATGAAACATGTAAAGGCATAGCTGCACATTGATACAGTAATACTACACCTTGGAGCAGCGAGCCATTATGGTAACTATGGAACATGTAAAGGCATAGCTGCACATCGATGCAGCAATACTACACCTTGGAGCAGTGAGACATTATGGTAGCTATGAAACATGTAAAGGCAAAGCTGCACATTGATACAACAATACTATATCTTGGAGCAGCGAAACATTATAATAGCTATGAAACATGTAAAGGCATAGCTGCACATTGATACAGCAATTCTACACCCTTGAGCAGCAAGATATTATGATAGTTTTGAAACATGTAAAGGCATATGTGCAGATTGATACAATAATATTACATCTTGGAGATGAAATAAATTATAATAGCTGTAAAACATATAAAGGCATAGCTGCACATTGATACAACAATACTACAACTTGGAGCAGTAAGACATTATAATAGCTATGAAACATGTAAAGGCATAGCTGCACATTGATACAACAATACTACACCTTGGAGCAGCGAGATATTATGGAAGCTATAAAATGTAAAGGCATAGCTGGACATTGATACAACAATACTATATCTTGGAGCAGTGAAACATTATAATAGCTATGAAACATGTAAAGGCATAGCTGCACATTGATACAACAATACTACACCTTGGAGCAGTAAGATATTGTAATAACTATGAAACATGTGAAGGCATAGCTGCACATTGATACAGCAATACTACACCTTGGAGCAGTAGGACATTATGATAGTTTTGAAACATGTAAAGGCATAGCTGCTGCACATTGATACAACAATACTTCACCTTGGAGCAGTAAGACATTATGATAGCTATGAAACATGGTTATTCATAGCTGCACATTGATACAACAATACTTCACCTTGGAGCAGTAAGACATTATGATAGCTATGAAACATGTTTAGGCATAGCTGCACATTGATACAACAATACTTCACCTTGGAGCAGTAAGACAATATGATAGCTATGAAACATGTGAAGGCATAGCTGCATATTGATACAACAATACTACACCTTGGAGCAGTAAGACAATATGATAGCTATGAAACATGTGAAGGCATAGCTGCATATTGATACAACAATACTACACCTTGGAGCAGTAAGACATTGTGATAGCTTTGAAACATGTAAAGGTATAGCTGCTGCACATTGATACTTTGTGGGGTCAAACAGATTTGAAATATAGTTGTATTGATGGTGCATAATTCAGTCTTTCAAATGTATGAATTCATTAGATTTGTTTCCCTTGATGAATACAAATGTTGATATAAATGTAGAAGTATGAAGAGTGAGTGTCTGGGCATATACAGTCAAACCTGTCTTAAGCACCCAGTCAAGAGAATTGACAAAAATGGCCTTTTAAGACAGGTCGTTGTTCAAAGGCTCATCAAACTTCCGAAATGATCGTTTTGTGTTTAAATTTAAGTCAGTTTTACTATTCACAATGATAGCATACATGTTTATTTGATCACTGAGAGACTTTGCAAACGACAAAATAAATATAAAGCACATTATTAGTACATAATTAAGAACGGGTTTTGTTTACAAATTAATGTTCATCTCTTTCCGATAAACACTTTCGGTAAAAAAAAAGGGGAGTTACGAAGCTTGTTCAAAAATGGTTATAAATGATCAATTCACTTTAGAGAGAAATATAGTATGGGGAACTGTAGGGGATGTGGTTAAAAATTAGATAACCGCATGCGGTTAGATTGTTTATAAGAACATCCCCTTTATTCCCCTCAGTGTATTAATGAACTGGAACTCACCAAGTAATTTATTGCACGTAAGCAATGAATTGTTTATATAAAATTAAAAAAATTTTTTTTAATAATTACTAAACAAACGATCCTTGGTAGCCTCTCAATATTGACTGCAATAAAGAGATTTGTGACATAATAGAGCGTGCGATGGTATCAGGCGTATATGTAAGAGAGGATCCTGAGTAAGAGTTACTAGACCAAATTAGTATGCCGTACCCATTGATTTTCAGTGTGTATAAATAATATAATGCATACTACGTTCGATACAGTTTTATTGCAGACATCAATATATATTAAAAAAAAAGAAAACCCAATAACGATACATAATATTAGTGAAGCCATAACTTTTCTAATCTTGTTTATGAACCCCTTATCTAATGATCTTAATCAGCACACTACCACTGCACTATTCATTTTTGTACTTCCAAACACTGGTGGAGGTACAGTCAGAAAGCAACCGAGTCATTACGGAATTACATAAATATATACAAAAGTTAAAAGCTCGGTCCGCTCATCTAAGAAATACACAAGTTGTTTTTTTTCTCACTTTTTAAAAAAGTCACTTAGGGGGGTGTACAGGAATGGTTTTAGCAATACTATAAACACATTTAATTACAATCATTTTTTTTATTATCAAAAAGTGGGCATTTGGGAAGTTTAATGAGGCTTTAATTAAGGAGGAATATACCTTTTAAATTATTTTCGAAATCAGTGGAATATTTGGTATGTAATGAAACAAGAAGTAATTTCCAATTTGAATATGCTTTTTTTTCTGCGGTAAATATAACACTTCTTTACCTATGACGTCGTAAACATGGCCATGTTTGGTCTTTTCGACGTCCCGATTTATAGCAGCAAAATCACGTATTTGTCGACCTCAGTCAAGTTATACCGAATGTACAGAATTGAAACACATATCACCACGTACACATTCAACGGATATATGAATTTACATATGCAATAATTACGACGAACGCCAAATTCTGAAAATAGCGAAAAACGGAAATTATTATTTTTTCGATTTTTTCGAAAAAAAAATGCTTCAAATCAAAATTACCAAAAAACAAACTGAGCGATTTTGGAATAATTTTTATTTGATTTCTAACAATATGCTTCACAGTGATTGTGAGATTTTTATAACAATTGACAAACTAGATTTTTTTTTATTTTTAATTATTTAACCCCACCCTACGTCAAAAAAGACGTCAACATATTGCATAATTCTACTCGTTTTCCATAAGATTTTTGGCAGTTGATTAAGGTTAAAATATTTTCTAAATCAGTGGTTCAATTAGTATATTATGAAATTAGAAGTAATTTCCAATGTGAATATGTATTTTTAGCAGCGGTCAATAGAAAATTTATTTATATGTGACGTCGCTATAATATGTTGCTATAAATCGGGACGTTGAAAAGACCAAACATGGCCATGTTTACGACGTCATAGGTAAAGAAGTGTTATATCTTCCGCAGAAAAAAAAGCATATTCAAATTGGAAATTACTTATAGTTTCATTACATACCAAATATTCCACTGATTTCGAAAATAATTTAAAAGGTATATTCCTCCTTAATACAGGTTAATTTGCTCTGAATGTATAGAAATAGGAAATAGCAAATGTGGCTGCTTAAGACAAGTGGCTGCCTAATAGAGGTGAATGCTTATACAGGTTTGACTGTTGTTTTACCATTGTCTGTTCATGTTTATAAAACTGTTTCCAATTGTTGGGAACATATACAATTAGAGTAATACCCATCCATACATACACATTTGTTTGTCTGTCCAGAACATATTTTTCACTCATTGTGAAATGAATACTTACATTGTTATATACCGATAATTTGGACAAAAATACCTTTGATTCTACCTTGTAAGTCACCTAGTGAGAAGTCTATATTTAGCTCCTGATTCACATTTGGCTATAATAGATATTTTGGTAAATTGTAAACAATATTGACTTACGAAAAACATGACAATTAATGTGTGACAAACAAGACAGACCCATGTTTGTCGGCATAAATCATTTAAAAGTGATGTTGTGTACAACCATAAGTAGCTATCGACATGTCAGTCTGGATTAATTAGGTGTAATAGAGGCACAATTTAGATAAGATCACAGTTGGAAACAATGTAAGCTTTGCAATTTAGTTTAGATTTTCAATAAATTCATCAATTGTTATTACGTTATTTTTCATGAAAATATCAATTTTAACAAAGTTAAAGGCTTTCCTATGGAATATTTTGACATCTGGCGTAATCTCTAAAAAATCTGAACAAATTTTGAACATTCACCACTGATTGCCCAAAAAAGCTCTGGTTCAAGTTCTTGAATTTCACATATGTTAAACTTTATTAATTTCACTGAAATATGACTGAATAAAAAGAGGGGGTGATCATATTATTTTTTTCATATTTTTGAATTTAAATTAAAATGAAATGCTTACAAAAAAACATGTTTGCTTGTGATTTCGGACGACACCAGGAAAATACTATATAATACTAACGTAAAATACTACGTCGTTCGAAATAGCAGGCAAAATGTGTCTTTTAAGTGCTTCATTTTTAATTTGAATTCAAATTTATGAAAAAACTTGCGTAAACACCACCTTTTTTTATTCAGTCATATTGTAGTGAAATGAATAAAAATTAACATTTGTAAAATTCAAGAACTTGTACCAGAGCATTTTTGTGCAATCAAGCGTGAATTTTTAAAAATTGTTTTAAAACCCACATTTTAATCAACCCTAGCACAATAATAAGATGTAATGGTAACATAATTTGGGTTTTATCTGTACTAAAGTTATAATATTATCACAGGAATTAAAATAAGTAATTAAAAATGTTTTTAAAAACAGTTTTCAATTAATATTGACCATTTAATAAGGAAAAAGTGGTGAAAATTGTCCGAAAAATACATACCCCTAGGGGGCGCTGTTAACGAGATTCTGTAGGACTATAGTAAAAAAAACAAAGATAAAATGAAAGTTGGTACTTCATAGTGTATGTGTTCAGATTTTTGATAATTTATGCCAGAGGTAAAAAAATTTGATAGTAACGCTGCGAACTACCTTAAGTTTGGGAGCTGTAGAAAAGTCGTGTTGTAATGAATTTTGCTTTATATCGGACCTTGTTATATTGGGACCCGACTGTATATGGTTTTTAAAATCTAGAAGTAATAAGTTCTAATCTTTTCAGTTTTTATGAAATTAGCAAGATTCTTCTTTGTTTGTCACATACATGAAATGAGCATATTAACATTATGTTGTCCTGCCTATCCTATGAGCACATTAAAGAAGCATGATATCAAAACTATGTAAGACTGTTTGAAGATGCTGTCTTCTTGGTACAACTTTAAATTGCATAATTCAAATTGTGCCTATTACTTTAATTTTTATTTCATTCATAAGATATTGTTTGTAATTGACTGTTTTTTGTCTATTTACAAGTATGAACCAGAGCTTTGTTCCAAGATTTTAAGTGTCAGTATCAATGATAGTAATAGTAACCAATGTTTTATGATATATGCTAAATAAGAGGCCATCGTGTCTAGCTGGGGTTCGAATCCATGACCTCTAGCTTGAGCAGTCAACTCTATGAACAGCACTTAAAATTAAGGTTCTATAACCGATATATTTGATTAAAAATCTTTTATGTATATAAGTTCTTGCACTGTTATTATGTGAAGGCAATAGAACATGAGATTCTGAATGTCTGTCCACAGTGGACAAATTATATCTTTTTAACTGATACACTTTGAAGTTCCGGTATTTGTTTATGCGCGTGGTGCAATGATGCAATAAGCAAATGTGAGACTCATCATTCAAAATATCCAACCGATAATGTCTTGTGTTCACCATATAAACAAAGCAGATTTGTGGATTGCAGGAAATTAAAGAGGAATTTATTTATGTAATCAATAAAAAAAACAAATACACAGATGAAAACTTACAAAGAAAAGAAGTGAGATTATTGTATTAAAAGCTCTTGGTCAAGGAGTGGGTGGGAAAATTTATGTTAATAAATTTATTTATTTGTATTTTTAGATTAAATTAAATGAATCCATGAGACACACATTGAGGAATGATTTGTTACATCTATTACAATTTTAAACATGAAGCATAATGATCACTGGGGATCCAAGTTAGTATCTGAATAATATTTATTTTTCAGAATTCATCGCATCTTTCAAATGCTTAAACATGAAACAACAATGCCATTGAGATGCATGATCATGAAATATGGTGGACAAGCTTGAACATGACCCTGAGCATGGTTGTCAGGTGTATAAAGTAGGTGAGGTTAACAGTAACCAAAATATATATGTTTATACGTAGCACATGATTCAATATATATATATGTTTATATGAAGCACATGATTCATAAAATATAACTTTATACATAGCACATGATTCGTAATATATATTTTTATATGAAGCACATGATTCATAATATATAAGTTTATATATAGCACATGATTCTTAATATATATGTATATACGAAGCACATGATTCATGATATATATGTATATACAAAGCACATGATTCTTAAAATATATGTATATACGAAGCACATGATTCATAATATATATGTATATACAAAGCACATGATTCTTAATATATATGTATATACGAAGCACATGATTCGTAATATATATGTATATACAAAGCACATGATTCTTAATATATATGTATATACGAAACACATGATTCATAATATATATGTATATACGTAGCACATGATTCGTAATATATATGTATATACATAGCACATGATTCTTAATATATATGTATATACGAAGCACATGATTCATAATATATATGTATATACCAAGCACATGATTCATAATATATATGTTTATACGTAGCACATGATTCGTAATATATATGTTTATACGAAGCACATGATTCATTATATATATATATATAAGTAACACATGATTCTTAATATATATGTATATACGAAGCACACGAATTATAATATATATGTATATACGTAGCACACGATTCATTATATATAAGTATATACGTAGCACAAGATTCATTATATAAAAGTATATACTTAGCACACGATTCATAATATATAAGTTTATATGTAGCTCACGATTCATAATATATATGTTTATACGTAGCACACGATTCATTATATATAAGTATATACGTAGCACACGATTCATTATATATAAGTATATACGTAGCACACGATTCATAATATATATGTATATATGAAGCACACAATTCATTATATATATGTATATACGTAGCACACAATTCGTTATATATAAGTATATACGTAGCACACGATTCATAATATATATGTATAAACGTAGCACACGATTCATAATATATAAGTATATACGTAGCACACGATTCATAATATATATGTATATACGTAGCACATGATTCATAATATATATGTATATACATAGCACACGATTCATAATATGGGTTGGTAAAAAAGGTATTTGTACACTACTTCAGAGATTGTCATGGTTTAGAGCATCTGCCTCGCATGCCAGGTCATACCAAAGATTTGAAAAATAGTACTTGAAGCTTCCTCGCATGGTGCTGGGCATTTAGAAAATAGTTCTAGGTCTGATTGGCTCGTTATCATTGTAATGTAATTGGGTGGGGTATCATAGCATGTGTCTGCAGCATGATACTCCAGTGCGGCAGTGCTTAGAATACTGTCTCAAGTGGACATCGGCGCAATATAACTGAAAATACCATACAACAACAACAAGGTATTTTTACAAGACAAAAACAGTATTTTAAGGAGGAAGAAATGTTTTATACAGTTTTGATCTGTCAAAACCAGTTTATCTGAGATGCAGGTGCTCCAGATGTCATATTGAGGAGTAATGGTATTCTCCTGGTAACCTAGTGTATTATGCACTAGTTACATGATGATATGAATAACTGCACCTAACAAAAAAATAAGGAAATTCGTTTCATTATGTTTTATCCTAATGCCCAAATTGCATCAGTTAATAGAAAAAACAGCTGATAAACTGACTTATTTTTCGAGCCACATTATCAAACTATTGTAATCAATATAATTTTATACAGCTTTAGAATGGATGTAAAGGTTCATTAAAGATTTTGTTGATATCATCATTATTGACAAAATCATTAATGAAATACCTTAACATATATATATTCTTATAAGGTAAATACAGCTTGAAATAGTTCAGTTGTTTAATAATGTGGCTCTGAAATTCATCTGCCATTTTTAACTCCACTATTTGGAGAAAATAGACAGCTATTCTACTTACCCAGGCATTGGCGTCAGGTGTTGGCGGTGGCGTCGGCGTCACACTTTGGTTAAAGTTTTGCATGCAAGTCACTATCTCAGTAACATTTGTATGTATTGACTTAAAACTTTACACAAGCCTTCCCAGTCATCAACCCTACTACAATAACTAAGTTAGATTACTCTTGCATGAATATAATGCAAATTATTGCCCTTGTTTGACTTAGAAATTCTGGTTAAAGTTTTGCGTGCAAGTATTATCAAGTCCATATCTCACCAACCACTCAATGTATTCGATTGAAACTTTACACAAACCTTCCCTGTCATCAACCTTACTACAATAACTAAGTTAGATAACTCTTGCATGAATATAATACAAATTATTGCCCTTGTTTGACTTAGAATTTTTGGTTAAAGTTTTGCACACCAACCACTCGGTGTATTTAATTGAAACTTTACATATGGCTTTGTAGTCATGAAGCAAATTAAATTAATCAAGTGGGATAAATTTTGCCAGATTTTTGCAAATTAAGGCCTTTGTTTGACTTAGAAATTTTATAACTCAGCAGTCATTGCATGTATTTGATTGAAACTTCATACAAATTATTGCTGTTATAAGACCTACTCAATTTTGTTGATTTTGTAAGTTAGCTAACTCTTATTTCCTTGGATTTGTCATCAGTCTCAATCAAATTTGTACTTTTGTGACAAATATTCGAATGGTCGAGCATGCTGTCCCTCAGACAGCTCTTGTTCATCCTTTCAGTACAATTGTATTCAGATTCAGTAACTAGGAATAAACAGACAAAAGCAGACAATAAGTTGTGACATCAGATGTCAAATAGTGACAGCAGATGTCAAATAGTGACTGATTAAAGCTGCTCTACTAGTAGATTACTGTTTGGTGAGACTGATTAAAGCTGCTCTACTAGTAGTTTACTGTTTGGTGAGACTGATTAAAGCTGCTCTATTAGTAGTTCACTGTTTGGTGACATTGATTAAAACTGCTCTACTAGTAGTTTACTGTTTGGTGAAACTGATTAAAGCTGCTCTTCTAGTAATTAACTATTTGGTGAGACTGATTAAAGCTGCTCAAGTAGTAGTTCACTGTTTGGTGAAACTGATTAAAGCTGCTCTATTAGTAGTTCACTGTTTGTTGAGACTGATTAAAGCTGCTCAAGTAGTAGTTCACTGTTTGGTGAAACTGATTAAAGCTGCTCTAGTAGTAGTTCACTGTTTGGTGAAACTGATTCAAGCTGCTCTTTTAGAAGTTTACTGTTTGGTGAGACTGATTAAAGCCACTCTACTAGTAGTTTACTGTTTGGTGAGACTGATTAAAGCTGCTCTATTAGTAGTTCACCTTTTGGTGAAACTGATTAAAGCTGTTCTATTAATAGTTCACTGTTTGGTGAGACTGATTAAAGCTGCTCAAGTAGTAGTTCACTGTTTGGCGAGACTGATTAAAGCTGCTCAAGTAGTTGTTCACTGTTTGGTGAGATTGATTAATGGTGCTCTATTTGTAGTTCACTGTTTGGTGAGACTGATTAAAGCTGCTTGACTAGTAGTTTACTTTTTGGTGAGACTGATTAAAGCTGCTTGACTAGTAGTTTACTTTTTGGTGAGACTGATTAAAGTTGCTTGACTAGTAGTTTACTGTTTGGTGAGACTGATTAAAACTGCTCTACTAGTAGTTCACTGTTTGGTGAGACTGATTAATGCTGCTCTACTAGTAGTTCACTCTTTGGTGAGACTGATTAAAGCTACTCAACTAGTATTTCACTGTTTGGTGAGGCTGATTAAAACTGCTCAACTAGCAGTTTACTGTTTGGTGAGGCTGATTAAAGCTGCTCAACAAGTAGTTCACTGTTTGGTAAGACTGAATAAAGTTGCTCAACTAGTAGTTCACTCTTTGGTGAGACTGATTAAAGCTGCTCAACTAGCAGTTTACTGTGTGGTGAGACTGTTTAAAGCTGCTTGACTAGTAGTTCACTGTTTGGTAAGACTGAATAAAGTTGCTCAACTAGTAGTTCACTCTTTGGTGAGACTGATTAAAGCTGCTCAACTAGCAGTTTACTATGTGGTGAGGCTGATTAAAGCTGCTATACTAGTAGTTCACTGTTTGGTAAGACTGATTAAAACTGCTCAACTAGCAGTTTACTGTTTGGTGAGGCTGATTAAAGCTGCTGTACTAGTAGTTCACTGTAGTAGTTCACTGTTTGGTGAGACTGATTTAAGCTGCTCAACTAGCAGTTTACTGTTGGTGAGGCTGATTAAAGCTGCTGTTCTAGTAGTTCACTGTAGTAGTTCACTGTTTGGTGAGACTGATTAAAAGCTGCTCTACTAGTATTTCACTGTTTGGTGAGACTGTTTAAAACTGCTCAACTAGTAGTTTACTGTTTTGTGAGACTGATTAAAGCTGCTGTACTCGTAGTTCACTGTAGTAGTGTACTGTTTGGTGAGACTGATTAAAGCTGCTCTATAAGTAGTTTACTGTTTGGTGAGACTGATTAAAGCTGCTCTATAAGTAGTTTACTGTTTGGTGAGACTGATTAAAGCTGCTCTATTAGTAGTTCACTGTTTGGTGGAACTGATAAAAGCTGCTCACTGTTTGGTGACACTGATTAAAACTGCTCTACTAGTAGTTTACTGTTTGGTGAAACTGATTAAAGCTGCTCTACTAGTAGTTCACTGTTTGGTGAGACTGATTAAAGCTGCTCAAGTAGTAGTTCACTGTTTGGTGAAACTGATTAAAGCTACTCTATTAGTAGTTCACTGTTTGGTGAGACTGATTAAAGCTGCTCAAGTAGTAGTTTACTGTTTGGTGAGACTGAATAAAGCTGCTCAAGTAGTAGTTCACTGTTTGGTGAAACTGATTAAAGCTGATCTACTAGTAGTTCACTATTTGGTGAGACTGATTAAAGCTGCTCTTTGAGTACTTTACTGTTTGGCAAGACTGATTAAAGCTGCTCTATTAGTAGTTCACTGTTTGGTGAAACTGGTTAAAACTGTTTTATTAGTAGTTCACTGTTTGGTGAGACTGATTAAAGCTGCTCAAGTAGTAGTTCACTGTTTGGTGAAACTGGTTAAAACTGTTTTATTAGTAGTTCACTGTTTGGTGAGACTGATTAAAGCTGCTCAAGTAGTAGTTCACTGTTTGGCGAGACTGATTAAAGGTGCTCAAGTAGTAGTTCACTGTTTGGTGAGACTGATTAAAGCTGCTTGACTAGTAGTTTACTGTTTGGTGAGACTGATTAAAGCTGCTTGACTAGTAGTTCACTGTTTGGTGAGACTGATAAAAGCTGCTCTACTAGTAGTTTACTGTTTGGTGAGACTGATTAAAGGTGCTCAAGTAGTAGTTCACTGTTTGGTGAAACTGATTTAAGCTGCTCTATTTGTAGTTCACTGTTTGGTGAGACTAATTAAAGCTGCTTGACTAGTAGTTCACTGTTTGGTGAGTCTGATTAAAGCTGCTTTACTAGTAGTTCACTGTTTGGTTAGACTGATTAAAGCTGCTCAAGTAGTAGTTCACTGTTTGGTGAGACTGATTAAATTTGCTTTTCTAGTAGTTTACTGTTTTATGAGACTGATTAAAGCTGCTCTACTAGTAGTTGACTGTTTGGTGAGACTGATTAAAGCTGCTCTATTAATAGTTTACTGTTTGGTGAGACTGATTAAAGCTGCTCTACTAGTAGTTCACTGTTTGGTGAGACTGATTAAAGCTGCTTGACTAGTAGTTCACTGTTTGGTGAAACTGATTAAAACTGCTCTACTAGTAGTTCACTATTTGGTGAGACTGATTAATGCTGCTCAACTAGTAGTTCACTGTTTGGTGAGGCTGATTAAAACTGCTCAACTAGCAGTTTACTGTTTGGTGAGGCTGATTAAAGCTGCTCAACAAGTAGTTCACTGTTTGGTAAGACTGAATAAAGTTGCTCAACTAGTAGTTCACTCTTTGGTGAGACTGATTAAAGCTGCTCAACTAGCAGTTTACTGTGTGGTGAGGCTGATTAAAGCTGCTCTACTAGTAGTTCACTGTTTGGTAAGACTGATTAAAACTGCTCAACTAGCAGTTTACTGTTTGGTGAGGCTGATTAAAGCTGCTCTACTAGTAGTTCACTGTAGTAGTTCACTGTTTGGTGAGACTGATTAAAGCTGCTCAACTAGCAGTTTACTGTTGGTGAGGCTGATTAAAGCTGCTGTTCTAGTAGTTCACTGTAGTAGTTCACTGTTTGGTGAGACTGATTAAAGCTGCTCTACTAGTAGTTCACTGTTTGGTGAGACTGTTTAAAACTGCTCAACTAGTAGTTTACTGTTTTGTGAGACTGATTAAAGCTGCTGTACTAGTAATTCACTGTAGTAGTTCACTGTTTGGTGAGACTGATTAAAGCTGCTCTACTAGTAGGTTACTGTTTGGTGAGACTGATTAAAGCTGCTCTATAAGTAGTTCACTGTTTGGTGAAACTGATAAAAGCTGCTCACTGTTTGGTGACATTGAATAAAACTGCTCTACTAGTAGTTTACTGTTTGGTGAAACTGATTAAAACTGCTCTACTAGTAGTTCACTGTTTGGTGAGACTGATTAAAGCTGCTCAAGTAGGTAGTAGTTCACTGTTTGGTGAAATTGATTAAAGCTGCTCTATTAGTAATTCACTGTTTTGTGAGACTGAATAAAGCTGCTCAAGTAGTAGTTTACTGTTTGGTGAGACTGAATAAAGCTCCTAAAGTAGTAGTTCACTGTTTGGTGAAACTGATTAAAGCTGCTCTACTAGTAGTTTACTATTTGGTGAGACTGATTTAAGCTGCTCCTTTAGTAGTTTACTATTTGGTGAGACTGATTAAAGCTGCTCTACTAGTAGTTAACTGTTTGGCGAGACTGATTAAAGCTGCTCTATTAGTAGTTCACTGTTTGGCGAGACTGATTAAAGCTGCTCTATTAGTAGTTCACTGTTTGATGAAACTGATTAAAACTGTTCTATTAGTAGTTCACTGTTTGGTGAGACTGATTAAAGCTGTTCAAGCAGTAGTTCACTGTTTGGTGAGACTGATTAAAGCTGCTCAAGTAGTAGTTCACTGTTTGGTGAGACTGATTAAAGGTGCTCAAGTAGTAGTTCACTGTTTTGTGAGACTGATTAAAGCTGCTTGACTAGTAGTTTACTGTTTGGTGAGACTGATTAAAGCTGTTTGACTAGTAGTTCACTGTTTGGTTAGACTGATTAAAGCTGCTCAAGTAGTAGTTCACTGTTTGGTGAGACTGATTAAATTTGCTCTTCTAGTAGTTTACTGTTTTATGAGACTGATTAAAGCTGCTCTACTAGTAGTTTACTGTTTGGTGAGACTGAATTAAGCTGCTCAAGTAGTAGTTCACTGTTTGGTGAAACTGATTAAAGTTGCTTTATTTGTAGTTCACTGTTTGGTGAGACTGATTAAAGCTGCTCTATTAGTAGTTCACTGTTTGGTGAGACTGATTAAAGCTGCTGTACTAGTAGTTCACTGTAGTAGTTCACTGTTTGGTGAGACTGATTTAAACTGCTCAATTAGTAGTTCACTGTTTGTTAAGCTGCTTGACTAGTAGTTACAGACCTTAAACCGCTCAAGTACCCCAATTGCACGCAAACGGAGTGCACTCAGAGCGTAAGCGGAGCGCAGACGGAGCGCGAATGGAGCGCAGATTGAGCGCCGACGGAGCGGACCTGGACCGTAAGCAAACGCTGGATTTTGAATAATAAACGCACTCCTGAACACATGAAATAGATCGAGTGCACTCAGACACGCTGAATGCACTCAGATACGCTGAGTGCACTCAGATGGGCAGTATATGCAGTATACGCTAGACACAGTAAGATAACTGATAACAGAACTATTCGTGCACTACTGAGTGCACTCGTTCATTCGGATACACTCTTTTTTCATTATTTGATCATGAAGTCGATACTTAAAATCGAGATATAAAAGAAATTTT
Organism: Panopea generosa; assembly: GCA_029582155.1. Lineage (NCBI taxonomy): Eukaryota > Metazoa > Mollusca > Bivalvia > Adapedonta > Hiatellidae > Panopea > Panopea generosa. The sequence goes on along the minus strand of CM055909.1, from coordinate 51,835,048 downwards.
CTTTCACATAAATATAAACCATGTAGTTTATATAAATGTTTTATTGTAAAACGCATGATAAAACTTATTTTGGTCAACAATTTATCAATTATAGCATAAATATCAATATTTAGCTGATCAATACAATAATGTTTAAAATACTTATTATACAATAGACGACACATCAATGGTTATCTGTGGTTTCAAGGCTAATTTAGTTGCATGTTTAAGCATGATTTGGTTTGCGCAACAAAAATATAAATTATTATATATATTGTGTAAATAACAATTCGAAAAGATGTAATATGAATTCACTATTTGCCGTGTTATTTCGATATAAATTAGTTATAGAACATACAAAACATGTACTTTATTTCGATTTAAACGTATACTGCTCAAAATACAAAAATATCAAAGCATGCGTGAATCAAACAAAACATAGATATGCGAAAAATTATATGATTATGATTGTATTTGTTTGGGTATTTCGGCAAAATAAAGATTACCAATTTTCAATTTAATTTGGACTTAAGTTTTATATTTTCCCCAAATATAGTAACTGAGTTTGTGCTTAGTTGTGAACAAATGTACGTAAACTGTTATATTGCAATTAAAGTGGAAACATTATACTCGTGCACATCTCATTGAAATAGTAGTAATAAATTAATTGTATTCTAAAATATAAAGTGGGTCAGTAGTATAGCGGATAGGGTGCTGACTTCAGACGGCAGCGGTCGCGAGTTTAACCCAGGCTCTACCCGACCTCTCGAAACACAATTAAGTACCAGATCTAATAAGGGAATGTACTGGAGAACAATATGCATAAGCTCCGAGCTTACTTCACAATCAAGCTAAATTAAATTAATGTAAAATTAATGTATGTATGCCAAATTAACACGACAGACCGAAATAACACATTAGACACAGGAAATAAAAACTAGTAAACGTAAATTTCTAGGTGACCTTTTTGAAGTTGTGGTTTTATATTGACTAAAGAACAGCTTTTTATCATGAGGAAGGTTTAAATAAACAAAAAAGAACCTGTATGTATTCACTGTCTATAAAATAGTAAATATATTGTTTTCCCGCTTTCCTACAAAATCGATACGCCTGATCACGTGCATGTAAGCACGTAACAATTAAGCCATTATAAAAGCTGTGAAAGGGGCAACAAGTAGGAAATGACAACAACAATAATAATAATAGTAATAATAAAGAAGAAAAAATACTCAGATAATAATAATATAATTATATAATTATTTAATAATATAATAATATAATAATAAAGTAATATAGCAATAATAACAATAATATTAATAATATTAATTATATTAGTAATAATAGTAATAAATAATAATAAAATATATAATAGATATTAATGATAATGATGATAATAATAATATTATAAAACAATCTGCATATTTTAGTATTGATTTTGACTATATATTTCTTATCCAATCACATGCCGCGGGTTAAATAAAGATTCATTCATCTGGCACAAATTATAATCAAACTGAAAATTACACAACGGCAGGGTTCTTCGTGATCAATGGACCGATAAATCACCAATAAACTATTTATTGGCACACATGTATCACCATCGGTATCTGTTTTGATGATTGCCATGCAACTCTGCCTTCGTAATAGTAATTAAATTGTTATATTAATTGTGAACGACTGACCAGATGCACGTACGCGCGTATCCAATATAAAAGCTATGACAAGTCAATAAGTCTATATGTATATTATAATAATAGCTCCAATGATAATAATGTTTAAAAAAAATAAAACAAATAATGAAAGTAAAAAATAATACAAATAAAATACTACCTTTTTACAAGGAATTATTAAGAGACATGTTTTTAATTTTAATTAGTTGTATGATTGTTTTATTTTGTAAATTAACAATTCTGATCTGTTTTTTTATACGAAATCGCTATGGCAGCTGTGGTAAAATGACAGCCCTGAATACACACCCCTTAATACATGTATGTCACACTTTCTACAATTCATTCAGAACTAGCGTGGGGTTTTCGGTTCGTTAATTAAATGATATTAACATCATGATATTTACATACTAAATCGTTCTGAAACTTCGAATAACCAATATCTTAAATGATTTTTTTATTTGTTGTTAATTGGCTGGCAGTTTTTCTTTTCTTATCTTTTCTTATCAATCACATAATTTTGGCTCAATTAAGATTCATCCAACTGGCACGAATTACAATCAAAATGAAATCATACATTTCTTCCGTGGTCAATAGATCGATAAGTCACCGCTTTAGCATATAACTTAATTGACACGGCTCTCACTGGCATGTGACATAACGTAATTAACACCACGGGTGTGTTGCTGCGTGTCATATAATTAGCGGTATAGCACAGTGGGTGTAGTTTCAAACAAGTTTAATATAGTTTGTCATTTTAAATAATATATTAACATAAAGCATACTATCAGTAAAAGAATAATTTGAGAAACCCACTGAAAAAAGTTCATTGCAAGTATATTTATATACATAATGATAACGAAAATAATTATAAAAACTTAAAATATCAGAATATCTTTTTTAAGTTTAGTGAAGCCACATTTGGACCCAAATCGAGAAAAACACTACAAGATTATTATTTTTCAAAATCATTTATTATAATGTCGAATTGCATCGCACGGATTATGATAAATTTTTCATCACCCATGCAGTGCATATTATTGCTTATAAAGCTTATTTTAGTTCGAACATTAACAAAACCAGTGATATATCCACATGTTGTTAAGTCACTGCTTACACTGAGCATATTTATGGATTATTATAAGGCCAACGAGGTATCAACAGTATGGAATTATTAATTAAATTTAATTATTAATAACAATATATTTAGTTTATGTTGATGATGTATATGTAAATTTTGTGGACAAACTTTATCGCTTTCCTGTAACAAACGGCTAACGGTATGTCAAAGAAGATACTGACGCAAACACATGTCGGTCTGGATGACAGGAGCCGGTATAACGTGCGATATTCTTTAATCACCCAGACCACTGATCACATATCAAAACATAGACACTTCCGTTAAACATGCCTACTATCGGTACCAGTTTATCGGACATTTACCTTTCGCCCAGTGGGTGACACAATATGTAGACAAACAATCGGATTATGAATTAATTTACCTTGACTTAATCCCATAGATACATTTTATTGCTCCATTGGGACAGATTAAATTAAAAAGTCAATATAGAATAATTTTAAAGAGCTGAAATGTTGCGATTGGTTATGGGCCGTAAACCGATCTGAGCGAACTGAACGTTGAGTGAACGCTGAATGAAGCGAACGCTAAGAGGAGTATTTAATATAGCACTCAGATATACAACGCTCGTGAACGAAAACTTGCGTTTGTGAGTGCATTTAATTAACTGCGTTTAATTGAGTGCACGCAAACGGAGCGCGAACGGAGTGCAAACTGAGCGCAAACGGAGTGCAATTATGGGGTGCTTGAGCGGTTTAGGGTCTGTAACTGTTTGGTGAGACTGATTAAAGCTGCTCAACTATTGCTGTGAATGTAAGAACCTGTTAACTTCATACTATTTTATTATAGCATGATTTCTAAGAATGTCACAAGAATGTATCCGACTCCTGGGTAGAACTTGTACTGAGTGTTGTTTTTTTAGAGGTTTCAGGTTGAGCTTGGAATTAAATCCAAAACCTCTAGTGTAAGTCGCCAGCACTTTGTCCAAAGCACTACCATACCTCTAGTGTAAGTGGCCAGCACTCTGTCTACAGCACTACCATACCTCTAGTGTAAATCACCAATACCCTGTCCACAGCACTACGATACCTCTAGTGTAAGTCACCAACACTCTGTCCACAGCAGTAACATGCCTCAAGTGTAAGTCGCCAACACTCTGTCCACAGTACTACCATACCTCTAGTTTAAGTCGCAAACACTCTGTCCACAGTACTACCATACCTCTAGTGTAAATCACCAACACTCTGTCCACAGCACTACCATACCTCTAGCATAAGTCACTAACACTGTCCACAGCACTACCATACCTCTAGTGTAAGTCACCATCACTGTCCACAGCACTACCATATCTCTAGCATAAGTCACTATCACTGTCCACAGCACTACCATATCTCTAGTGTAAGTCACCAACACTGTCCACAACACTTCCATACCTCTAGCATAAGTCACTAACACTGTCCACAGCACTACCATATGTCTAGTGTAAAACACCAACACTCTGTCCACAGCACTACCATACCTATAGCATAAGTCACAAACACTGTCCACAGTACTACCATACCTCTAGTGTAAGTCACCAACACTGTCCACAGTACTACCATACCTCTAGTGTAAATCACCAACACTCTGTCCACAGCACTACCATACCTCTAGCATAAGTCCCTAACACTGTCCACAGCACTACCATACCTCTAGCATAAGTCACTAACGCTGTCCACAGCACTACCATAGCTCTAGCATAAGTCACTAACACTGTCCACAGCACTACCATACCTTTAGTGTAAGTCACCAACACTGTCCACAGCACTACCATACCTCTAGCGTAAGTCGCCAACACTGTCCACAGCACTACTATACCTCTAGTGTAAGTCGCCAACACTGTCCACAGCACTACCATTCCTTTAGTGTGAGTCGCCAACACTGTCCACAGCACTACCATTCCTTTAGTGTAAGTCGCCAACATTCTGTCCACAGCACTACCATACCTTTAGCGTAAGTCTTCAACACTGTCCACAGCACTACCATACCTCTAGTGTAAGGCGCCAACACTGTCCACAGCACTACCATTCCTTTAGTGTGAGACACCAACACTGTCCACAGCACTCCCATACCTTTAGTGTAAGTCGCCAACACTGTCCACAGCACTTCCATACCTCTAGCGTAAGTCGCCAACCCTCTGTCCACAGCACTACCATACCTCTAGTGTAAATTGCCAACACTCTGTCCACAGCACTACCATACCACTAGCTTAAGTCGCCAACACTGTCCACAGCACTACCATACCTCTTGTGTAAGTTGCCAACACTGTCCACAGCACTACCATACCTTTAGTGTAAATGGCCAACACTCTGTCCACAGCACTACCATACCTCTAGTGTAAGTCGCCAACACTCTGTCCACAGCAGTACCATACTTCTAGTGTAAGTTGCCAACACTGTGTCCACAGCACTACCATACCTCTAGTGTAAGTTGCCAATAATCTGTCCACAGCAGTACCATACCTCTAGTGTAAGTCGCCAACACTCTCTCCACTGTACTACCATACCTCTAGTGTAAGTCGCCAACACTGTCCACAGCACTACCATACCTCTAGTGTAAGTCGCCAACACTCTCCAAAGCACTACCATACCTCTAGTGTAAGTCACCAAAAATGTACACAGTACTACCATACCTCTACTGTAAGTCGCCAACACTGTCCACAGCACTACCATACCTCTGTTGTAAGTCGCCAACACTCTGTCCACAGCAGTATCATACCTCTAGTGTAAGTCGCCAACACTCTGTCCACAGCACTACCATACCTCTAGTGTAAGTTGCCAACACTCTGTCCACTGTTCTACCATACCTATAGTGTAAGTCGCCAACACTCTGTCCACAGCAGTACCATACCTCTAGTGTAAGTCGCCAACACTCTGTCCACAGCACTAACATACCTCTAGTGTAAGTCGCCAAAACTCTGTCCACAGTACTACCATACCTCTAGTGTAAGTCGCCAACACTGTCAACAGCACTACCATAATTCTAGTGTTAGTCACCAAAAATTTACACAGTACTACCATACCTCTAGTGTAAGTCCCCAACACTCTGTCCACAGCTATACCATACCTCTAGTGAAGTCGCTTACACTGTCCACAGCACTACCATACTTCTAGTGTTAGTCACCAAAAGTTTACACAGTACTACCATACCTCTAGTGTTCATCCCCAAGACTGTCCACAGCGCTACCATACCTCCAGCATAAGTCGCTAACACTGTCCACAGCACTACCATACCATTAGCATAAGTCATTAACACTGTCCACAGCACTACCATACCTCTAGCATAAGTGGCCAACACTGTCCACAGCACTACCATACCTCTAGTGTAAGTCACCAACACTCTGTCCACAGCACTACCATACCTCTAGTGTAAGTCGCCAACACTCTGTCCACAGCACTATCATATCTCCAGTGTTAGTCGCCAACACTCTGTCCACAGCAGTACCATACCTCTAGTGTAAGTCGCGTAGACTCTGTCCACAGCACTACCATACATCTAGTGTAAGTCGCCAACACTCTGTCCACGGCAGTACCATACCTCTAGTGTAAGTCGCCAACACTGTCCACAGCAGTATCATACCTCTAGTGAAGTCGCTAACATTGTCCACAGCACTACCATACTTCTAGTGTTAGTCACCAAAAATGTACACAGTACTACCATACCTCTAGTGTTAGTCGCCAACACTATCCACAGCACTACAATACCTCTAGTGTAAGTCACCAACACTGTCCACAGCACTACCATACCTCTAGCATAAGTCGCCAACACTGTCCACAGCACTACCATACCTCTGGAATAAGTCACTAAAACTGTCCATAGCACTACCATACCTCTAGCATAAGTTGCCAACACTGTCCACAGCACTACCATACCTCTAGCGTAAGTTGCCAACACTGTCCACAGAACTACCATACCTCTAGCGTAAGTCGCCAACACTGTCCACAGCACTACCATACTTCTAGTGTAAGTCGCCAACACTGTCCACAGCACTACCATACCTCTAGCGTAAGTCGCCAACCCTCTGTCCACAGCACTACCATACCTCTAGCGTAAGTCGCCAATCCTCTGTCCACAGAACTACCATACCTCTAGTGTTAATCGCCAACACTCTGTCCACAGCACTACCATACCACTAGCTTAAGTCACCAACACGGTCCACAGCACTACCATACCTCTTGTGTAAGTTGCCAACACTGTCCACAGCACTACCATAACTTTAGGGTAAATGGCCAACACTCTGTCCACAGCACTACCATACTTATAGTGTAAGTCGCCAACACTCTGTCCACAGCAGTACCATACTTCTAGTGTAAGTTGCAAACACTCTGTCCACTGTACTACCATACCTCTAGTGTAAGTCGCCAACACTGTCCACAGCACTACCATACCTCTAGTGTAAGTCGCCAACACTCTCCAAAGCACTACCATTCCTCTAGTGTAAGTCACCAAAAATGTACACAGTACTACCATACCTCTATTGTAAGTCGCCAACACTCTGTCCACAGCAGTATCATACCTCTAGTGTAAGTCGCCAACACTCTGTCCACAGCACTACCATACCTCTAGTGTAAGTCGCCAACACTCTGTCCACTGTTCTACCATACCTATAATGTAAGTCGCCAACACTGTCCACAGCAGTACCATACCTCTAGTGTAAGTCGCCAACACTGTCCACAGCACTACCATACCTCAAGTGTAAGTCGCCAACACTCTGTCCACAGTACTACCATACCTCTAGTGTAAGTCGCCAACACTGTCCACAGCACTACCATAATTCTAGTGTTAGTCACCAAAAATTTACACAGTACTACCATACCTCTAGTGTAAGTCCCCAACACTCTGTTTACAGCTATACCATACCTCTAGTGAAGTCGCTTACACTGTTCACAGCACAACAATACTTCTAGTCTTAGTCACCAAAAATTTACACAGTACTACCATACCACTAGTGTTAGTCCCCAAGACTGTCCACAGTACTACCATACCTCTAGTCAAAGTCACCAACACTGTCCACAGCGCTACCATACCTCCAGCATAAGTCGCTAACACTGTCCACAGCACTACCATACCACTAACATTGGTCACTAACACTGTCAACAGCACTACCATACCTCTAGCATAAGTGGCCAACACTGTCCACAGCACTACCATACCTCTAGTGTAAGTCACCAACACTCTGTCCACAGCACTACCATACCTCTAGTGTAAGTCGCCAACACTCTATCCACAGCACTATCATATCTCCAGTGTTAGTTGCAACACTCTGTCCACAGCAGTACCATACCTCTAGTGTAAGTCGCCAAGACTCTGTCCACAGCACTACCATACCTCTAGTGTAAGACGCCAACACTCTGTCCACGGCAGTACCATACCTCTAGTGTAAATCGCCAACACTGTCCACAGCAGTATCATACCTCTAGTGAAGTCGCCAACACTGTCCACAGCACTACTATACCTCTAGTGTAAGTCGCCAACACTGTCCACAGCACTACCATTCCTTTAGTGTGAGTCGCCAACACTGTCCACAGCACTACCATTCCTTTAGTGTAAGTCGCCAACACTGTCCACAGCACTACCATACCTTTAGCGTAAGTCGCCAACATTCTGTCCACAGCACTACCATACCTTTAGCGTAAGTCTTCAACACTGTCCACAGCACTACCATACCTCTAGTGTAAGGCGCCAACACTGTCCACAGCACTACCATTCCTTTAGTGTGAGACACCAACACTGTCCACAGCACTCCCATACCTTTAGTGTAAGTCGCCAACACTGTCCACAGCACTCCCATACCTCTAGCGTAAGTCGCCAACCCTCTGTCCACAGCACTACCATAACTCTAGCGTAAGTCGCCAACCCTCTGTCCACAGCACTACCATACTTCTAGTGTAAATCGCCAACACTCTGTCCACAGCACTACCATACCACTAGCTTAAGTTGCCAACACTGTCCACAGCAGTACCATACTTCTAGTGTGAGTTGCCAACACTGTCCACAGCACAACCATACCTCTAGTGTAAGTTGCCAATAATCTGTCCACAGCACTACCATACCTCTAGTGTAAGTCGCCAACACTCTGTCCACTGTACTACCATACCTCTAGTGTAAGTCGCCAACACTGTCCACAGCACTACCATACCTCTAGTGTAAGTCGCCAACACTCTCCAAAGCACTACCATACCTCTAGTGTAAGTCACCAAAAATGTACACAGTACTACCATACCTCTATTGTAAGTCGCCAACACTGTCCACAGCACTACCATACCTCTGTTGTAAGTCGCCAACACTCTGTCCACAGCAGTATCATACCTCTAGTGTAAGTCGCCAACACTCTGTCCACAGCACTACCATACCTCTAGTGTAAGTTGCCAACACTCTGTCCACTGTTCTACCATACCTATAGTGTAAGTCGCCAACACTCTGTCCACAGCAGTACCATACCTCTAGTGTAAGTCGCCAACACTCTGTCCACAGCACTACCATACCTCTAGTGTAAGTCACCAACACTCTGTCCACAGTACTACCATACCTCTAGTGTAAGTCCCCAACACTGTCAACAGCACTACCATAATTCTAGTGTTAGTCACCAAAAATTTACACAGTACTACCATACCTCTAGTGTAAGTCCCCAACACTCTGTCCACAGCTATACCATACCTCTAGTGAAGTCGCTTACACTGTCCACAGCACTACCATACTTCTAGTGTTAGTCACCAAATATTTACACAGTACTACCATACCTCTAGTGTTCATCCCCAAGACTGTCCACAGCGCTACCATACTTCCTGCATAAGTCGCTAACACTGTCCACAGCACTACCATACCACTAGCATAAGTCATTAACACTATCCACAGCACTACCATACCTCTAGCATAAGTGGCCAACACTGTCCACAGCACTACCATACCTCTAGTGTAAGTCACCAACACTCTGTCCACAGCACTACCATACCTCTAGTGTAAGTCGCCAACACTCTGTTCACAGCACTATCATATCTCCAGTGTTAGTCGCCAACACTCTGTCCACAGCAGTACCATACCTCTAGTGTAAGTCGCCAAGACTCTGTCCACAGCACTACCATACATCTAGTGTAAGTCGCCAACACTCTGTCCACGGCAGTACCATACCTCTAGTGTAAGTCGCCAACACTGTCCACAGCAGTATCATACCTCTAGTGAAGTCGCTAACATTGTCCACAGCACTACCATACTTCTAGTGTTAGTCACCAAAAATGTACACAGTACTACCATACCTCTAGTGTTAGTCGCCAACACTGTCCACAGCACTACAATACCTCTAGTGTAAGTCACCAACACTGTCCACAGCACTACCATACCTCTAGCATAAGTCGCCAACACTGTCCACAGCACTACCATACCTCTGGAATAAGTCACTAACACTGTCCATAGCACTACCATACCTCTAGCATAAGTCGCCAACACTGTCCACAGCACAACCATACCTCTAGCGTAACTTGCCAACACTGTCCACAGAACTACCATACCTCTAGCGTAAGTCGCCAACACTGTCCACAGCACTACCATACTTCTAGTGTAAGTCGCCAACACTGTCCACAGCACTCCCATACCTCTAGCGTAAGTCGCCAACCCTCTGTCCACAGCACTACCATACCTCTAGCATAAGTCGCCAATCCTCTGTCCACAGAACTACCATACCTCTAGTGTTAATCGCCAACACTCTGTCCACAGCACTACCATACCACTAGCTTAAGTCACCAACACGGTCCACAGCACTACCATACCTCTTGTGTAAGTTGCCAACACTGTCCACAGCACTACCATAACTTTAGTGTAAATGGCCAACACTCTGTCCACAGCACTACCATACCTATAGTGTAAGTCGCCAACACTCTGTCCACAGCAGTACCATACTTCTAGTGTAAGTTGCAAACACTGTGTCCACAGCACTACCATACCTCTAATGTAAGTTGCCAATAATCTGTCCACAGCAGTACCATACCTCTGGTGTAAGTCGCCAACACTCTGTCCACTGTACTACCATACCTCTAGTGTAAGTCGCCAACACTGTCCACAGCACTACCATACCTCTAGTGTAAGTCGCCAACACTCTCCAAAGCACTACCATACCTCTAGTGTAAGTCACCAAAAATGTACACAGTACTACCATACCTCTATTGTAAGTCGCCAACACTCTGTCCACAGCAGTATCATACCTCTAGTGTAAGTCGCCAACACTCTGTCCACAGCACTACCATACCTCTAGTGTAAGTCGCCAACACTCTGTCCACTGTTCTACCATACCTATAGTGTAAGTCGCCAACACTCTGTCCACAGCAGTACCATACCTCTAGTGTAAGTCGCCAACCCTCTGTCCACAGCACTACCATACCTCAAGTGTAAGTCGCCAACACTCTGTCCACAGTACTACCATACCTCTAGTGTAAGTCGCCAGCACTGTCCACAGCACTACCATAATTCTAGTGTTAGTCACCAAAAATTTACACAGTACTACCATACCTCTAGTGTAAGTCCCCAACACTCTGTCCACAGCTATACCATACCTCTAGTGAAGTCGCTTACACTGTCCACAGCACAACAATACTTCTAGTGTTAGTCACCAAAAATTTACACAGTACTACCATACCACTAGTGTTAGTCCCCAAGACTGTCCACAGTACTACCATACCTCTAGTCAAAGTCACCAACACTGTCCACAGCGCTACCATACCTCCAGCATAAGTCGCTAACACTGTCCACAGCACTACCATACCACTAGCATTGGTCACTAACACTGTCCACAGCACTACCATACCTCTAGCATAAGTGGCCAACACTGTCCACAGCACTACCATACCTCTAGTGTAAGTCACCAACACTCTGTCCACAGCACTACCATACCTCTATTGTAAGTCGCCAACACTCTGTCCACAGCACTATCATATCTCCAGTGTTAGTCGCCAACACTCTGTCCACAGCAGTACCATACCTCTAGTGTAAGTCGCCAAGACTCTGTCCACAGCACTACCATACATCTAGTGTAAGTCGCCAACACTCTGTCCACGGCAGTACCATACCTCTAGTGTAAGTCGCCAACACTGTCCACAGCAGTATCATACCTCTAGTGAAGTCGCTAACATTGTCCACAGCACTACCATACTTCTAGTGTTAGTCACCAAAAATGTACACAGTACTACCATACCTCTAGTGTTAGTCGCCAACACTGTCCACAGCACTACAATACCTCTAGTGTAAGTCACCAACACTGTCCACAGCACTACCATACCTCTAGCACAAGTCGCCAACACTGTCCACAGCACTACCATACCTCTGGAATAAGTCACTAACACTGTCCATAGCACTACCATACCTCTAGCATAAGTCGCCAACACTGTCCACAGCACAACCATACCTCTAGCGTAACTTGCCAACACTGTCCACAGAACTACCATACCTCTAGCGTAAGTCGCCAACACTGTCCACAGCACTACCATACTTCTAGTGTAAGTCGCCAACACTGTCCACAGCACTCCCATACCTCTAGCGTAAGTCGCCAACCCTCTGTCCACAGCACTACCATACCTCTAGCATAAGTCGCCAATCCTCTGTCCACAGAACTACCATACCTCTAGTGTTAATCGCCAACACTCTGTCCACAGCACTACCATACCACTAGCTTAAGTCACCAACACGGTCCACAGCACTACCATACCTCTTGTGTAAGTTGCCAACACTGTCCACAGCACTACCATAACTTTAGTGTAAATGGCCAACACTCTGTCCCCAGCACTACCATACCTATAGTGTAAGTCGCCAACACTCTGTCCACAGCAGTACCATACTTCTAGTGTAAGTTGCAAACACTGTGTCCACAGCACTACCATACCTCTAGTGTAAGTTGCCAATAATCTGTCCACAGCAGTACCATACCTCTGGTGTAAGTCGCCAACACTCTGTCCACTGTACTACCATACCTCTAGTGTAAGTCGCCAACACTGTCCACAGCACTACCATACCTCTAGTGTAAGTCGCCAACACTCTCCAAAGCACTACCATACCTCTAGTGTAAGTCACCAAAAATGTACACAGTACTACCATACCTCTATTGTAAGTCGCCAACACTCTGTCCACAGCAGTATCATACCTCTAGTGTAAGTCGCCAACACTCTGTCCACAGCACTACCATACCTCTGGTGTAAGTCGCCAACACTCTGTCCACTGTTCTACCATACCTCTAGTGTAAGTCGCCAACACTGTCCACAGCACTACCATACCTCTAGTGTAAGTCGCCAACACTCTCCAAAGCACTACCATACCTCTAGTGTAAGTCACCAAAAATGTACACAGTACTACCATACCTCTATTGTAAGTCGCCAACACTCTGTCCACAGCAGTATCATACCTCTAGTGTAAGTCGCCAACACTCTGTCCACAGCACTACCATACCTCTAGTGTAAGTCGCCAACACTCTGTCCACTGTTCTACCATACCTATAGTGTAAGTCGCCAACACTCTGTCCACAGCAGTACCATACCTCTAGTGTAAGTCGCCAACCCTCTGTCCACAGCACTACCATACCTCAAGTGTAAGTCGCCAACACTCTGTCCACAGTACTACCATACCTCTAGTGTAAGTCGCCAGCACTGTCCACAGCACTACCATAATTCTAGTGTTAGTCACCAAAAATTTACACAGTACTACCATACCTCTAGTGTAAGTCCCCAACACTCTGTCCACAGCTATACCATACCTCTAGTGAAGTCGCTTACACTGTCCACAGCACAACAATACTTCTAGTGTTAGTCACCAAAAATTTACACAGTACTACCATACCACTAGTGTTAGTCCCCAAGACTGTCCACAGTACTACCATACCTCTAGTCAAAGTCACCAACACTGTCCACAGCGCAACCATACCTCCAGCATAAGTCGCTAACACTGTCCACAGCACTACCATACCACTAGCATTGGTCACTAACACTGTCCACAGCACTACCATACCTCTAGCATAAGTGGCCAACACTGTCCACAGCACTACCATACCTCTAGTGTAAGTCACCAACACTCTGTCCACAGCACTACCATACCTCTATTGTAAGTCGCCAACACTCTGTCCACAGCACTATCATATCTCCAGTGTTAGTCGCCAACACTCTGTCCACAGCAGTACCATACCTCTAGTGTAAGTCGCCAAGACTCTGTCCACAGCACTACCATACATCTAGTGTAAGTCGCCAACACTCTGTCCACAGCAGTACCATACCTCTAGTGTAAGTCGCCAACACTGTCCACAGCAGTATCATACCTCTAGTGAAGTCGCTAACATTGTCCACAGCACTACCATACTTCTAGTGTTAGTCACCAAAAATGTACACAGTACTACCATACCTCTAGTGTTAGTCGCCAACACTGTCCACAGCACTACAATACCTCTAGTGTAAGTCACCAACACTGTCCACAGCACTACCATACCTCTAGCATAAGTCGCCAACACTGTCCACAGCACTACCATACCTCTGGAATAAGTCACTAACACTGTCCATAGCACTACCATACCTCTAGCATAAGTCGCCAACACTGTCCACAGCACAACCATACCTCTAGCGTAACTTGCCAACACTGTCCACAGAACTACCATACCTCTAGCGTAAGTCGCCAACACTGTCCACAGCACTACCATACTTCTAGTGTAAGTCGCCAACACTGTCCACAGCACTCCCATACCTCTAGCGTAAGTCGCCAACCCTCTGTCCACAGCACTACCATACCTCTAGCATAAGTCGCCAATCCTCTGTCCACAGAACTACCATACCTCTAGTGTTAATCGCCAACACTCTGTCCACAGCACTACCATACCACTAGCTTAAGTCACCAACACGGTCCACAGCACTACCATACCTCTTGTGTAAGTTGCCAACACTGTCCACAGCACTACCATAACTTTAGTGTAAATGGCCAACACTCTGTCCACAGCACTACCATACCTATAGTGTAAGTCGCCAACACTCTGTCCACAGCAGTACCATACTTCTAGTGTAAGTTGCAAACACTGTGTCCACAGCACTACCATACCTCTAGTGTAAGTTGCCAATAATCTGTCCACAGCAGTACCATACCTCTGGTGTAAGTCGCCAACACTCTGTCCACTGTACTACCATACCTCTAGTGTAAGTCGCCAACACTGTCCACAGCACTACCATACCTCTAGTGTAAGTCGCCAACACTCTCCAAAGCACTACCATACCTCTAGTGTAAGTCACCAAAAATGTACACAGTACTACCATACCTCTATTGTAAGTCGCCAACACTCTGTCCACAGCAGTATCATACCTCTAGTGTAAGTCGCCAACACTCTGTCCACAGCACTACCATACCTCTAGTGTAAGTCGCCAACACTCTGTCCACTGTTCTACCATACCTATAGTGTAAGTTGCCAACACTCTGTCCACAGCAGTACCATACCTCTAGTGTAAGTCGCCAACCCTCTGTCCACAGCACTACCATACCTCAAGTGTAAGTCGCCAACACTCTGTCCACAGTACTACCATACCTCTAGTGTAAGTCGCCAGCACTGTCCACAGCACTACCATAATTCTAGTGTTAGTCACCAAAAATTTACACAGTACTACCATACCTCTAGTGTAAGTCCCCAACACTCTGTCCACAGCTATACCATACCTCTAGTGAAGTCGCTTACACTGTCCACAGCACAACAATACTTCTAGTGTTAGTCACCAAAAATTTACACAGTACTACCATACCACTAGTGTTAGTCCCCAAGACTGTCCACAGTACTACCATACCTCTAGTCAAAGTCACCAACACTGTCCACAGCGCTACCATACCTCCAGCATAAGTCGCTAACACTGTCCACAGCACTACCATACCACTAGCATTGGTCACTAACACTGTCCACAGCACTACCATACCTCTAGCATAAGTGGCCAACACTGTCCACAGCACTACCATACCTTTAGTGTAAGTCACCAACACTCTGTCCACAGCACTACCATACCTCTAGTGTAAGTCGCCAACACTCTGTCCACAGCACTATCATATCTCCAGTGTTAGTTGCAACACTCTGTCCACAGCAGTACCATACCTCTAGTGTAAGTCGCCAAGACTCTGTCCGCAGCACTACCATACCTCTAGTGTAAGACGCCAACACTCTGTCCACGGCAGTACCATACCTCTAGTGTAAATCGCCAACACTGTCCACAGCAGTATCATACCTCTAGTGAAGTCGCTAACATTGTCCACAGCACTACCATACTTCTAGTGTTAGTCACCAAAAATGTGCACAGTACTACCATACCTCTAGTATTAGTCGCCAACACTGTCCACAGCACTACAATACCTCTAGTGTAAGTCACCAACACTGTCCACAGCACTACCATACCTCTAGCATAAGTCGCCAACACTGTCCACAGCACTACCATACCTCTAGCATAAGTCACTAACACTGTCCATAGCACTACCATACCTCTAGCATAAGTCGCCAACACTGTCCACAGCACTATCATACCTCTAGCGTAAGTTGCCAACACTGTCCACAGCACTACCATACCTCTAGCGTAAGTCGCCAGCACTGTCCACAGCACTACCATACTTCTAGTGTAAGTCGCCAACACTGTCCAAAGCACTACCATACCTCTAGCATAAGTCGCCAACACTGTCCACAGCACTACCATACCTCTAGCATAAGTCACTAACACTGTCCACAGCACTACCATACCTCTAGCATAAGTTGCTAACACTGTCCACAGCACTACCATACCTCTAGCATAAGTCGCTAACACTGTCCACAGCACTACCATACCTCTAGCATAAGTCGCCAACACTGTCCACAGCACTACCATACCTCTAGCATAAGTCACCAACACTGTCCACAGCAGTACCATACCTCTAGCATAAGTCACTAACACTGTCCACAGCACTACCATACCTCTAGCATAAGTTGCCAACACTGTCCACAGCACTAACATACCTCTAGCGTAAGTCGCCAACACTGTCCACAGCACTACCATACCTCTAGCATAAGTTGCCAACACTGTCCACAGTACTACCATACCTCTAGTCTAAGTCGCCAACACTGTCCACAGCACTACCATACCTCTAGTGTAAGTCACCAACACTGTCCACAGCACTACCATACTTCTAGTTTAAGTCACCAAAAATGTA
This sequence comes from Panopea generosa, assembly GCA_029582155.1. Taxonomy (NCBI): domain Eukaryota; kingdom Metazoa; phylum Mollusca; class Bivalvia; order Adapedonta; family Hiatellidae; genus Panopea; species Panopea generosa. The sequence goes on along the minus strand of CM055909.1, from coordinate 51,818,125 downwards.
CACAGTACTACCATACCTCTAGTGTAAGTCGCCAACACTGTCCACAGCACTACCATACTTCTAGTTTAAGTCACCAAAAATGTACACAGTACTACCATACCTCTAGTGTAAGTCGCCAACACTGTCCACAGCACTACCATACCTCTAACATAAGTCACCAACACTGTCCACAGCACTACCATACCTCTAGCATAAGTTGCCAACACTGTCCACAGCACAACCATACCTCTAGCGTAAGTCGCCAAAACTGTCAACAGCACTACCATACGGCTATAAAAATGGCCGAAAAAAAACCACTGGATAATGATACACAATATAACAGACATCCTTGGTGATAATGATACACAAAATAACAGACATCCTTGTTGATAATGATACACAAAATAACAGACATCCTTGTTGATAGTGATACACAAAATTACAGACATCCTTGTTGATAATGATAAACAAAATAACAGACATCCTTGATGATAATGATACACAATATAACAGACATCCTTGTTGGTAATGATACACAATATAACAGACATCCTTTGTGATAATGATACACAAAAAAAACAGACATCCTTGTTGATAATGATACACAATATAACAGACATCCTTATTGATAATGATACACAATATAACAGACATCCTTGGTGATAATGATACACAAAATAACAGACATCCTTGTTGATAATGATACACAAAATAACAGACATCCTTGTTGATAGTGATACACAAAATTACAGACATCCTTGTTGATAATGATAAACAAAATAACAGACATCCTTGTTGATAATGATACACAAAATAACAGACATCCTTTGTGATAATGACAAACAATATAACAGAAATCCTTGGTGATAATGACACACAAAAAAAACAGACATCCTTGTTGATAATGATACACAAAATAACAGACATCCTTGTTGATAATGATACACAAAATAACAGACATCCTTGTTGATGATGATACACAAAATTACAGACATCCTTGTTGATAATGATACATCCTTGTTAATAATGATACACAAAATAACAGACATCCTTGTTAAAATGATACACAAAATAACAGACATCCTTGTTGATTATGATACACAAAATAACAGACAGGTGATAATGATACACAATATAACAGATACTGTTGGTGATAATGAAACACAAAATAACAGACATCCTTTGTGATAATGATACACAAAATAACAGACATCCTTTGTGATAATGATACACAAAATAACAGACATCCTTGGTGATAATGATACACAATATAACAGACATCCTTTGTGATAATGATACACAAAATAACAGACATCCTTGGTGATAATGATACACAATATAACAGACATCCTTTGTGATAATGATACACAAAATAACAGACATCCTTGGTGATGATACACAAAATAACAGACATCCTTGGTGATAATGATACACAAAATAACAGACATCCTTGTTGATAATGATACACAATATAATAGACATCTTTGGTGATATGATACACAAAATAACAGACATTCTTGTTGATAATGATACACAATATAACAGATATCCTTGGTGATAATGATACACAAAATAAGACATCCTTGTTGAATATGATACACAAAATAAGACATCCTTGTTGATAAAGATACACAATATAACAGACATCCTTGTTGATAATGATACACAATATAACTGACATCCTTGATAATAATGATACACAAACTAACATACATCCTTGTTGATAATGATACACAATATAATAGACATCCTTGTTGATAATGATACACAAAATAACAGACATCCTTGTTGATAATGATACACAAAATAACAGACATCCTTGGTGATAATGACACACAATATAACAGACATCCTTGGTGATAATGACACACAAAATAACAGACATCCTTGTTGATAATAATACATAAAATTACAGACATCCTTGTTGATAATGATACACAAAATAACAGACATCCTTATTGATAATGATACACAAAATAACAGACATCCTTGGTGATAATGATACATTCTTGTTAATAATGATATACAAAATAACAGACATCCTTGTTAATAATGATACACAAAATAACAGACATCCTTGTTGATAATGATACACAAAATAACAGACAGGTGATAATGATACACAATATAACAGACATCGTTGGTGATAATGAAACACAAAATAACAGACATTCTTGGTGATAATGATACACAAAATAACAGATATCCTTTGTGATAACGATACACAAAATAACAGACATCCTTGGTGATAACGATACACAATATAACAGACATCCTTCGTGATAATGATACACAATATAACAGACATCCTTGTTGATAATGATACACAAAATAACAGACATCCTTGGTGATGATACACGAAATAATAGACATCTTTGGTTATAATGATACACAAAATAACAGTCATCCTTGTTGATAATGATACACAATATAATAGACATCTTTGGTGATAATGATACACAAAATAACAGACATCCTTGATAATAATGATATACAAAATAACAGATATCCTTGTTGATAATGATACACAATATAACAGACATCCTTGGTGATAATGATACACAAAATAAGACATCCTTGTTGATAATGATACACAAAATAAGACATCCTTGTTGATAATGATACACAATTTAACAGACATCCTTGTTCATAATGATACACAATATAACTGACATCCTTGATAATAATGATACACAAAATAACAGACATCCTTGTTGATAATGATACACAATATAACATACATCCTTGGTGATAATGACACACAAAATAACAGGCATCCTTGGTGATAATGACACACAATATAACAGACATCCTTGGGTATAATGACACACAATATAACAGACATCCTTGTTGATAATGATACTTGGTGATAATGATACACAAAATAACAGACATCCTTGTTGATAATGATACACAAAATAACAGACATCCTTGTTGATAATGATACACAAAATAACAGACATCCTTGGTGATAATGACACACAATATAACAGACATCCTTGGTGATAATGACACACAAAATAACAGATATCCTTGTTGATAATGACACACAAAATAACAGACATCCTTGTTGATAGTGATACACAAAATAACAGACATCCTTGTTGATAATAATACACAAAATAACAGACATCCTTGGTGATAATGATACACAAAATAACAGACATCCTTGTTGATAATGATACACAAAATAACAGACATTCTTGTTGATAATGATACACAATATAACAGATATCCTTTGTGATAATGATACACAAAATAAGACATCCTTGTTGAATATGATACACAAAATAAGACATCCTTGTTGATAAAGATACACAATATAACAGACATCCTTGTTGATAATGATACACAATATAACTGACATCCTTGATAATAATGATACACAAACTAACATACATCCTTGTTGATAATGATACACAATATAATAGACATCCTTGTTGATAATGATACACAAAATAACAGACATCCTTGTTGATAATGATACACAAAATAACAGACATCCTTGGTGATAATGACACATAATATAACAGACATCCTTGGTGATAATGACACACAAAATAACAGACATCCTTGTTGATAATGATACATAAAATTACAGACATCCTTGTTGATAATGATACACAAAATAACAGACATCCTTATTGATAATGATACACAAAATAACAGACATCCTTGGTGATAATGATACATTCTTGTTAATAATGATATACAAAATAACAGACATCCTTGTTAATAATGATACACAAAATAACAGACATCCTTGTTGATAATGATACACAATAGAACAGACATCCTTGGTGATAATGATACACAAAATAACAGACATCTTTGTTGATTATGATACACAATATAACAGACATCCTTGGTGATAATGACATACAAAATAAAAGACATCCTTGGTGATTATGACACACAATATAACAGACATCCTTGGTGATAATGACACACAAAATAACAGACATCCTTGTTGATAATGACACACAAAAAATCAGACATCCTTGTTGATAATGATACACAAAATAACAGACATCGTTGTTGATAATGATACACAAAATAACCGACATTCTTGGTGATAGTAATACACAAAATAACAGACATCCTTGGTGATAATGATACACAAAATAACAGACATCCTTGTTGATAATGTTACACAAAATAACAGACATCCTTGGTGATAATGATACACAGAATAACAGACATCCTTGTTGATAATGATACACAAAATAACAGACAGGTGATAATGATACACAAAATAACATACATCCTTGGTGATAATGATACACAATATAAGAGACATGCTTATTGATAATGATACACAATATAAGAGACATCCTTGGTGATAATGATACACAATATAACAGATATCCTTGGTGATAATGATACACAAAATAACAGACATCCTTGGTGATAATGTTACACAATATAACAGACATCCTTGTTGATAATGATACACAATATAACAGACATCCTTGGTGATAATGATACACAATATAACAGACATCATTGGTGATAATGATACACAATATAACAGACATCCTTGTTGATAATGATACACAATATAACAGACATCCTTGGTGATAATGATACACAATATAACAGACATCCTTGTTGATAATGATACACAATATAACAGACATCCTTGGTGATAATGATACACAAAATAACAGACATCCTTGGTGATAATGATACACAATATAACAGACATCCTTGGTGATTATGATACACAATATAACAGACATCCTTTGTGATAATGATACACAATATAACAGACAGGTGATAATGATACACAATATAACAGACATTGTTGGTGATAATGATACACAAAATAACAGACATCCTTGGTGATAATGATACACAAAATAACAGACATCCTTGTTGATAATGATACACAAAATAACAGACATCCTTTGTGATAATGATACACAATATAACAGACAGGTGATAATGATACACAATATAACAGACATTGTTGGTGATAATGATACACAAAATAACAGACATCCTTGGTGATAATGATACACAAAATAACAGACATCCTTGTTGATAATGATACACAAAATAACAGACATCCTTTGTGATAATGATACACAATATAACAGACAGGTGATAATGATACACAAAATAACAGACATCCTTGTTGATAATGTTACACAAAATAACAGACATCCTTGGTGATAATGATACACAGAATAACAGACATCCTTGTTGATAATGATACACAAAATAACAGACAGGTGATAATGATACACAAAATAACATACATCCTTGGTGATAATGATACACAATATAAGAGACATCCTTATTGATAATGATACACAATATAAGAGACATCCTTGGTGATAATGATACACAATATAACAGATATCCTTGGTGATAATGATACACAAAATAACAGACATCCTTGGTGATAATGTTACACAATATAACAGACATCCTTGTTGATAATGATACACAATATAACAGACATCCTTGGTGATAATGATACACAATATAACAGACATCATTGGTGATAATGATACACAATATAACAGACATCCTTGTTGATAATGATACACAATATAACAGACATCCTTGGTGATAATGATACACAATGTAACAGACATCCTTGGTGATAATGATACACAATATAACAGACATCCTTGGTGATTATGATACACAATATAACAGACATCCTTTGTGATAATGATACACAATATAACAGACAGGTGATAATGATACACAATATAACAGACATTGTTGGTGATAATGATACACAAAATAACAGACATCCTTGGTGATAATGATACACAAAATAACAGACATCCTTGTTGATAATGATACACAAAATAACAGACATCCTTTGTGATAATGATACACAATATAACAGACAGGTGATAATGATACACAATATAACTGACATCCTTGGTGATAATGATACACAAAATAACAGACATCCTTGGTGATAATGATACACAATATAACAAACATCCTTGGTGATAATGATACACAAAATAACAGACATCCTTGGTGATAATGATACACAATATAACAGACATCCTTGTTGATAATGATACACAATATAACAGACATCCTTGGTGATAATGATACACAAAATAACAGACATCCTTGGTGATAATGATACACAATATAACAGACATCCTTGGTGATAATGATACACAATATAACAGACATCCTTGGTGATAATGATACACAATATAACAGACATCCTTGTTGATAATGATACACAATGTAACAGACATCCTTGGTGATAATGACACACAATATAACAGACATCCTTGGTGATAATGACACACAATATAACAGACATCCTTGGTGATAATGATACACAATATAACAGACATCCTTGGTGATAATGACACACAAAATAACAGACATCCTTGGTGATAATGACACACAATATAACAGACATCCTTGTTGATAATGACACACAAAATAAGACATCCTTGGTGATAATGATACACAATATAACAGACATCCTTGGTAATAATGATACACAATATAACAGACATCCTTGTTGATAATGATACATAATATAACAGACATCCTTGTTGATAATGATATACAATATAACAGACATCCTTGGTGATAATGATACACAAAATAACAGACATCCTTGGTGATAATGATACACAATATAACAGACATCCTTGTTGATAATGATACACAATATAACAGACATCCTTGGTGATAATGATACACAAAATAACAGACATCCTTGGTGATAATGATACACAATATAACAGACATCCTTGGTGATAATGATACACAATATAACAGACATCCTTGGTGATAATGATACACAATATAACAGACATCCTTGTTGATAATGATACACAATGTAACAGACATCCATGGTGATAATGACACACAATATAACAGACATCCTTGGTGATAATGACACACAATATAACAGACATCCTTGGTGATAATGATACACAATATAACAGACATCCTTGGTGATAATGACACACAAAATAACAGACATCCTTGGTGATAATGACACACAATATAACAGACATCCTTGTTGATAATGACACACAAAATAAGACATCCTTGGTGATAATGATACACAATATAACAGACATCCTTGGTAATAATGATACACAATATAACAGACATCCTTGTTGATAATGATACATAATATAACAGACATCCTTGTTGATAATGATACACAATATAACAGACATCCTTGGTGATAATGATACACAAAATAACAGACATCCTTGGTGATAATGATAAACAAAAAAACACATCCTTGGTGATAATGATACACAAAATAAGACATCTTTGTTGATAATGATACACAAAATATGACATCCTTGTTGATAATGATACATACAAAAATGGAAAATGGTCATAATTAGAAATTATATCAGTAAAATGTTCATTCATAATGTAATAACAAAGAAGGGTTATTTTTAGCCATCAGTTGATAACAGAAAGGTTATTTATATTCATGAAGAGACAACAGAGACATGTTATTTTATTCCTCTCAATGAAGAGACAACAGAATATTTGTTATTTTATTCCAGTCAATGAAGAGACAACAATGAAATGTTATTTTATTCTTCTCAATGAAGAGACAACAGAGACATGTTATTTTGTTTTTCTAAGTGAAGTGACAACAGAGAAATATTTTTTTGTTCCTCTCAGTGGAGTGACAACAGAGAATTGTTATTTTATTCTTCTCACTGAAAAACAACAGAGAAATGTTATTTTATTCCTCTCAGTGAAGTGACAACAGAGAATTGGTATTTTATTCCTCTCAGTGAAGAGACAACAGAGAAATGTTATTTTATTCTTCTCAATGAAGAGACAACAGAGAAATGTTATTTTGTTCCTCTCAATGAAGAGACAACAGAAAAATGTTATTTTATTCTTCTCAATGAAGTGACAACAGAGACATGTTATTTTGGGTCTCTCAATGAAGAAACAACAGAGAAATGTTATGTATTCCTCTCAGTGAAGTGACAAAAGAGAAATATTATTTTGTACCTCTCAATGAAGTGACAACAGGGACATGTTATTTTGTTCCCCTCAATGAAGAGACAACAGAGAAATGTTATTTTATTTTTATCAATGAAGTGACAACAGAAAAATTTTATTTTATTTCTCTCAATGAAGTGATAACAGAGAAATGTTATTTTATTCCTCTCAATGAAGAGACAACAGAGAAATGTTATTTTATTCCTTTCAATGAATTGACAATAGAGAAATATTATTTTATTCCTCTCAATGAAGACAAACTCAATGAAGAGACAACAGAGAAATGTTATTTTATTCTTCTCAATGAAGAGACAACTCAATGAAGTGACAACAGAGAAATGTTTTTTTGTTCTTTTCAATGAAGAGGCAACAGAGAAATGTTTTTTTTGTTCTTCTCAATGAAGAAACAACAGAGAAATGTTATTTTATTCTTCTCAATGAAGAGACAACAGAGAAATGTGTTTTTTTCTTCTCAATGAAGAGACAACAGAGAAATGTTATTTTGTTCCTATCAATAAAGACACAATAGAAAAATGTTATTTTATTCTTCTCAATGAAGAGACAACAGAGAAATGTTATTTTATTCCTCTCAATGAATCGACAACAGAGAAATGTTATTTTATTCTTCTCAATGAAGAGACAACAGAGAAATGTTATTTTATTCTTCTCAATGAAGAGACAACTCAATGAAGAGACAACAGAGAAATGTTTTTTTTGTTTTTCTCAATGAACAGACAACAGAGAAATGTTATTTTATTCTTCTCAATGAAGAGACAACAGAGAAATGTTTTTTTGTTCTTCTCAATGAAAATACAACAGAGAAATGTTTTTTTGTTCTTCTCAATGAAGAGACAACAGAGAAATGTTATTTTGTTCCTCTCAATGAAGAGACAACAGAGAAATGTTATTTTATTCTTCTCAATGAAGAGACAACATAGAAATGTTATTTTGTTCTTCTCAATGAAGTGACAACTGAGAAATGTTATTTTATTCCACTCAATGAATCAACAACAGAGAAATGTTATTTTGTTCTTCTCAATGAAGAGACAACAGAGAAATGTTATTTTGTTCCTCTCAATGAAGAGACAACAGAGAAATGTTATTTTATTCTTCTCAATGAAGTGACAACAGAGACATGTTATTTTGGGTCTCTCAATGAAGAAACAACAGAGAAATGTTTTGTATTCCTCTCAGTGAAGTGACAAAAGAGAAATATTATTTTGTACCTCTCAATGAAGATACAACAGAGAAATGTTATTTTATTTTTCTCAATGAAGTGACAACAGAGAAATGTTATTTTATTTCTGTCAATGAAGTGATAACAGAGAAATGTTATTTTATTCCTCTCAATGAAGAGACAACAGAGAAATGTTATTTTATTCCTTTCAATGAATTGACAATAGAGAAATATTATTTTATTCCTGTCAATGAAGACAAACTCAATGAAGAGACAACAGAGAAATGTTATTTTATTCTTCTCAATGAAGAGACAACTCAATGAAGTAACAACAGAGAAATGTTTTTTTGTTCTTTTCAATGAAGAGGCAACAGAGAAATGTTTTTTTTGTTCTTCTCAATGAAGAAACAACAGAGAAATGTTATTTTATTCTTCTCAATGAAGAGACAACAGAGAAATGTGTTTTTTTCTTCTCAATGAAGAGACAACAGAGAAATGTTATTTTGTTCCTATCAATAAAGACACAATAGAAAAATGTTATTTTATTCTTCTCAATGAAGAGATAACAGAGAAATGTTATTTTATTCCTCTCAATGAATCGACAACAGAGAAATGTTATTTTATTCTTCTCAATGAAGAGACAACAGAGAAATGTTATTTTATTCTTCTCAATGAAGAGACAACTCAATGAAGAGACAACAGAGAAATGTTTTTTTTGTTTTTCTCAATGAACAGACAACAGAGAAATGTTATTTTATTCTTCTCAATGAAGAGACAACAGAGAAATGTTTTTTTTGTTCTTCTCAATGAAAATACAACAGAGAAATGTTATTTTGTTCTTCTCAATGAAGTGACAACTGAGAAATGTTATTTTATTCCACTCAATGAATCAACAACAGAGAAATGTTATTTTATTCTTCTCAATGAAGAGACAACAGAGAAATGTGTTTTTTTCTTCTCAATGAAGAGACAACAGAGAAATGTTATTTTGTTCCTATCAATAAAGACACAATAGAAAAATGTTATTTTATTCTTCTCAATGAAGAGACAACAGAGAAATGTTATTTTATTCCTCTCAATGAATCGACAACAGAGAAATGTTATTTTATTCTTCTCAATGAAGAGACAACAGAGAAATGTTATTTTATTCTTCTCAATGAAGAGACAACTCAATGAAGAGACAACAGAGAAATGTTTTTTTTGTTTTTCTCAATGAACAGACAACAGAGAAATGTTATTTTATTCTTCTCAATGAAGAGACAACAGAGAAATGTTTTTTTTGTTCTTCTCAATGAAAATACAACAGAGAAATGTTTTTTTGTTCTTCTCAATGAAGAGACAACAGAGAAATGTTATTTTGTTCCTCTCAATGAAGAGACAACAGAGAAATGTTATTTTATTCTTCTCAATGAAGAGACAACATATAAATGTTATTTTGTTCTTCTCAATGAAGTGACAACTGAGAAATGTTATTTTATTCCACTCAATGAATCAACAACAGAGAAATGTTATTTTGTTCTTCTCAATGAAGAGACAACAGAAAAATGTTATTTTGTTCCTCTCAATGAAGAGACAACAGAGAAATGTTATTTTATTCTTCTCAATGAAGTGACAACAGAGACATGTTATTTTGGGTCTCTCAATGAAGAAACAACAGAGAAATGTTATGTATTCCTCTCAGTGAAGTGACAAAAGAGAAATATTATTTTGTACCTCTCAATGAAGATACAACAGAGAAATGTTATTTTATTTTTCTCAATGAAGTGACAACAGAGAAATGTTATTTTATTTCTGTCAATGAAGCGATAACAGAAAAATGTTATTTTATTCCTCTCAATGAAGAGACAACAGAGAAATGTTATTTTATTCCTCTCAATGAATCGACAATAGAGAAATATTATTTTATTCTTCTCAATGAAGACAAACTCAATGAAGAGACAACAGAGAAATGTTATTTTATTCTTCTCAATGAAGAGACAACTCAATGAAGAGACAACAGAGAAATGTTTTTTTGTTCTTCTCAATGAAGAAACAACAGAGAAATGTTTTTTTTGTTCTTCTCAATGAACAGACAACAGAGAAATGTTATTTTATTCATCTCAATGAAGAGACAGCAGAGAAATGTTTTTTTGTTCTTCTCAATGAAGAGACAACAGAGAAATGTTATTTTGTTTCTATCAATAAAGACACAATAGAAAAATGTTTTTTTATTCTTCTCAATGAAGAGACAACTCAATGAACAGACAACAGAGAAATGTTATTTTATTCATCTCAATGAAGAGACAACAGAGAAATGTTTTTTTGTTCTTCTCAATGAAGAGACAACAGAGAAATGTTATTTTGTTCCTATCAATAAAGACACAATAGAAAAATGTTTTTTTATTCTTCTCAATGAAGAGACAACATAGAAATGTTATTTTGTTCTTCTCAATGAAGTGACAACAGAGAAATGTTATTTTATTTCTGTCAATGAAGTGATAACAGAGAAATGTTATTTTATTCCTCTCAATGAAGAGACAACAGAGAAATGTTATTTTATTCCTCTCAATGAATCGACAATAGAGAAATATTATTTTATTCTTCTCAATGAAGACAAACTCAATGAAGAGACAACAGAGAAATGTTATTTTATTCTTCTCAATGAAGAGACAACTCAATGAAGAGACAACAGAGAAATGTTATTTTGTTCCTATCAATAAAGACACAATAGAAAAATGTTTTTTTATTCTTCTCAATGAAGAGACAACAGAGAAATGTTATTTTATTCCTCTCAATGAATCGACAACAGAGAAATGTTATTTTATTCTTCTCAATGAAGAGACAACTCAATGAAGAGACAACATAGAAATGTTTTTTTGTTCTTCTCAATGAAAAGAGAACAGAGAAATATTATTTTGTTCTTCTCAATAAAGTGACAACAGAGAAATGTTTTTTTGTTCTTCTCAATGAAGAGACAACAGAGAAATGTTATTTTGTTCCTCTCAATGAAGAGACAACAGAGAAATGTTAATTTATTCTTCTCAATGAAAAGACAACAGAGAAATGTTATTTTGTTCTTCTCAATGAAGAGACAACAGAGAAATGTTATTTTATTCGTCTTAATAAAGACACAATAGAAAAATGTTATTTTATTCTTCTCAATGAAGAGACCACAGACAAATGTTTTTTTTGTTCCTCTCAGTGAAGTGACAACAGAGAAATTTTATTTTATTCCACTCAATAAATCGACAACAGAGAAATGTTATTTTATTCTTCTCAATGAAGAGACAAGAGAGAAATATTATTTTATTCTTCTCAATGAAGACAAACTCAATGAAGAGACAACAGAGAAATGTTATTTTATTCTTCTCAATGAAGACACAACAGACAAATGTTATTTTGTTCCTCTCAAGTAAGTGACAACAGAGAAATGTTATTTTATTCCACTCAATGAATCGACAACAGAGAAATATTTTTTTATTTTATTCTTTTCAATGAAGAGACAAGAGAGAAATGTTTTTTTATTCTTCTCAATGAAAAGACAACCAAGAAATGTTATTTTGTTCTTCTCAATGAAGAGACAACAAAGAAATGTTTTTTTGTTCTTCTCAATGAAAAGACAACAGAGAAATGATATTTTTGTTCTTCTCAATGAAGAGACAACAGAGAAATGTTATTTTGTTCTTCTCAATGAAGTGACAACAGAGAAATGTTATTTTATTCCACTCAGTGAATCGACAACAGAGATATGTTATTTTGTTCTTCTCAATGAAGAGACAACAGAGAAATGTTATTTTGTTCGTTTCAATGAAAAGACAACAGAGAAATGTTATTTTATTCTTCTCAATGAAAAGACAACAGAAAAAATGATATTTTTGTTCTTCTCAATGAAGAGACAACAGAGAAATGTTATTTTGTTTTTCTCAATGAAAAGACAACAGAGAAATGTTATTTTGTTCTTCTCAATGAAGTGGAACAGAGAAATGTTATTTTATTCCACTCAATGAATCGACAACAGAGAAATGTTATTTTATTCTTCTCATTGAAGAAACAAGAGAGAAATGTTATTTTATTCCACTCAATGAAAAGACAACAGAGAAAGGTTATTTTGTTCTTCTCAATGAAGAGACAACAGAGAAATGTTATTTTGTTCTTCTCAATGAAGTGACAACAGAGAAATGTTATTTTATTCCACTCAATGAATCGACAACAGAGAAGTGTTATTTTGTTCTTCTCAATGAAGAGACAAGAGAGAAATGTTTTTTTATTCTTCTCAATGAAAAGACAACCGAGAAATGTTATTTTATTCTTCTCAATAAAAAGACAACAGAGAAATGTTATTTTGTTCTTCTCAATGAAGAGACAACAGAGAAATGTTATTTTATTCGTCTTAATAAAGAAACAACAGAAAAATGTTATTTTATTCGTCTCAATGAAGAGACCACAGACAAATGTTATTTTATTTCTCTCAATGAAGTGACAACAGAGAAATAATATTTTATTCCTCTCAATGGTGAGACAACAGAGAAATGTTATTTTATTCCTCTCAATGAAGAGACAACAGAGAAATGTTATTTTATTTCTCTTAATAAAGACACAACAGAAAAATGTTATTTTATTCTTGTCAATGAAGAGAGAAGAGACAAATGTTATTTTATTCCCGTCAATGAAGTGACAATAAAGAAATGTTGTTTTATTCCTGTTAATGAAGAGACAATAGAGAAATGTTGTTTTATTCTTCTCAATGAAGAGACAACAGAGAAATGTTATTTTATTCCTGTTAATGAAGAGACAATAGAGAAATGTTGTTTTATTCTTCTCAATGAAGAGACAACAGAGAAATGTTATTTTATTCCTCTCAATGAAGTGACAACAGAGAAATGTTATTTTATTCCTGTCAATGAAGAGACAGCAGAGAAATGTTATTTATTCTTCTCAATAAAGAGACAAGATAGAAATGTTTTTTAATTCTTCTCAATGAAGAGACAACAGAGAAATGTTTTTTTATTATTCTCAATGAAGAGACAAGAGAGAAATGTTTTTTATTCCTCTCAATGGAGTGACAATAGAGATATGTTACTTTATTCCTCTCAATGAAGAGACAATAGAGTAATGTTTTCCCTGAATCCGACCACGTGATCTGTCAAAACAGGTAGCATTGCAAAAATAACTCTGAAACGAGCTTGCCAAAACGAATATGCGTAATTTAAATTTTGTATTTTTAAGGTTGCATCAAAGTTGACGCACTGAACAAATGTGATTACGTCAAATGAAATTTAATTGCGTCAAAAACACAAGAAACGCGCTCTGGAGAAAACACTGAATTCATGAAGTGATAACAGAGTAATGATTTGTTCATTCATAAAGAGATAACAGAGGCATGTTTTGTTTATTCATAAAAAGATAACAGAGTAATGATTTGTTCATTCATAAAGAGATAACAGAGACATGTTTTGTTCATTCATAAAGAGATAACAGAGACATGTTATTTTATTCCTCCCAATGAAGAAAGCCAGAGAAATGATATGAGGCAACAAATAGTATCAACCAGGACCCAGTTGTTCAAAGAAGCCACCTGTTAAGTGAAATTTAACTTCAGTATATTCTATACTTAGTGGTTTTATGGCAGATTAAGTGCATTTTTAGAATCAAAATGGCATATTTTCATAATTTTCAATAAATAAATAACCTAAACTGCTGGAAATCTCAAAATATTGTGATTTGAAAATTTCACTTAACCCAGGGTTAAGATAACTAAACTGAAAACACATGTTTTAACAAATTTAAGAAATAGGTGATTCTTTTGTGATTTCTTATTCTCAAATGTAGTTAAATTTTACTAGAAAAATATAAAATGAACCAAGGTATCTATGATATTTTTTTTAATGTCTTCTCCGGTCTTTCAATAAACACCATCAATTAACACACAAAAAATTGTGTTTATAAACCATTCCAATTATAGATACCTCTAATAAATATAAACACACAAAAACAACCCCAATATAATAAAATTCATGTAATTATTGCCACTATATCTTTTCTGTAAAAAGGGATACACCAAAATACATATTTAATATTTAGTAAGGTCCAACACCAAGCCAGCCACTATAGACTTAAGAGAGAAAAATCTCCTGAAGTCATTAGACAACATAATTTTCTTATACTTCCATCTGCTGTGTCAAATTATATTTTATTTCTGTTTAATTTTTGTTTTAGCTCGAGCTACAGTCTATAATTTGTTGAGACTGGTGTGTCCCTTTAAGATTAATGTGTATATGTGTATTCGGTGAAAGGAAAACGAAAGTATACATACCTATAAATGTCGACAGGTCAATGAACAATAAATGTATTGCATATAAATTTTGTATATTTATATTTCATCATATTGTTGAATCAAAAAACAAACATTTAATTCATTTCAAAGCAAAACAATAAGAAAAAATCAGTTCATTTTCCATCACATGAATAAACTTAGTCAATAATGAAATAATTTTAAAAACTAAAATGTATGCTTTCTTTTTCCTTTCAGTGTATATATATATATATATATATATATATATATGAATGTATGTTACAACTTGACTGATATATATATTTGTACGGTTTGTTGAGGGATGGCCCACACTGACCCTCACAGACCTATTACGGGGTGATTAAATGGATCACTTTTCAGTGATTGAAATTAAAAAAAAAAACAAGCTTTGAACAACTGGGCCCAGGGTGTCATATTTCATAAACTGGGGCCTGTTAATTCATGAAAGATAATTTATTGACTTACATTATTCCAATAATGTTGACGCACTTCCGTCTTAACCGATGTTTACCTCCTATTAGGTATACTATACTCTTACATCAGGCTTGAGTCATATTTAATATTCTCTAATTAGGAGCAGTTATATTCAGAGTCACCAAGGTGGATCCACATGTGCATTCATTATATCTGCTCCCCCCCCCTCCACCCCCCCATGATATGCTACCTCACACTAAATACATCCAAGGAAGATGAGCAGAGAATATACTGGCAGCTGATTGTTGTGATAATTTGGTAGAAATTTTATATCTAAAGGTGCTCCTATGTTGTATCTATCGATATAAAAGTGAGTTCCTTGAGAAGCTTGTCTTTTGCACATGTGCTTTAAACCAAGGAATACTATGCAGGGGGTACTACTACTGATGTTTGTGCCATGTTTCTGTCTGATTCACTGATTTCATACATGTTCACGTGTGTTTGAGAAAGTCTTCGCTCCTCTCTTATTGTGAATATTAATCATCAAGGAGTTTTGGTTGTTAGACGCATATTTAATTAGATAGGAGATTATGAATATTAATGCAGCCCCATATAGACCCGGGGACATTCCATCTCTTTCATATCAGCTAACGCAAAACATTCCGGATATTTACTGGGTAAGTTTCTTCAGCTCTGTCTGTTGTTTTTTTTGTTTATTAGTACAGTCAAACCTGTTTCAAGCAGCCAGTCAAGGGAAAGCAAAAATGGCCGATTAAGACCAGTTGTTGCTTAATACAGGTGAATTTGCTCTGAAGGCTAAGAATTGGGAAATACCAATATGGCTGCTTAATAGAGGTGACTGCTTACACAGGTTTGACTGTATTTTGTAGTCAGTAAATGCCTATATTCATTTAGACACAATGTGATAGGTTCACAGTCAATTGATGCCTATTTTCAGTTGGACACATAGTGATAGGTTCACAGTCAATTGATGCCTATTTTCAGTTAGACACATTGTGATAGGTTCACAGTCAACTGATGCCTATTTTCAGTTAGACACATTGTGATAGGTTCACAGTCAACTGATGCCTATTTTCAGCTAGACACATTGTGATAGGTTCACAGACAATCGATGCCTACTTTCAGTTAGACACATTGTGAAAGGTTCACAGTCAATCAATGCCTATTTTCAGTAAGACACATTGTGATAGGTTCACAGTCAATCAATGCCTATTTTCAGTTAGACACATTGTGATAGGTTCACAGTCAATCAATGCCTATTTTCAGTTAGACACATTGTGATAGGTTCACAGTCAACTGATGCCTAGTTTCAGTAAGACACATTGTGATATGTTCACAGTCAACTGATGCTTATTTTCAGTTAGACACATTGTGATAGGTTCACAGTCAACTGATGCCTATTTTCAGTTAGACACATTGTGATATGTTCACAGTCAACTGATGCCTATTTTCAGTAAGACACATTGTGATATGTTCACAGTCAATTGATGCCTATTTTCAGTTAGACACATTGTGATAGGTTCACAGTCAACTGATGCCTATTTTCAGTTAGACACATTGTGATATGTTCACAGTCAACTGATGCCTATTTTCAGTAAGACACATTGTGATATGTTCACGGTCAATTGATGCCTATTTTTAGTAAGACACATTGTGATATGTTCGCAGTCAACTGATGCCTATTTTCAGTAAGACACATTGTGATAGGTTCACAGTCAATTGATGCCTATTTTCGGTTAGACACATTGTGATAGGTTCACAGTCAACTGATGCCTATTATCGGTTAGACACATTGTGATAGGTTCACAGTCAATTGATGCCTATTTTCAGTTAAGACACATTGTGATAGGGTTTTTGAGGTCCCAGACTTTCTGGCATCTCTTTAGTATCCTAGGATGTTGGTAGATGATAAATATAGCTCATTTCATATGCACACATTACTTTCATTTGCACCCAAAATCTACTTCCTCATGCTTTCAAACTACTCGAGAGAAAGTAGTTCTTGATTATTTATGTATCTGTCGGTTGATAGTTACTTTTTAATGTATAAAAAATACAAAAAAAAATGCATTTGAGTCATTACTTTTGATATTTGATATCTGGACAAGATTGCTATTGAATGGAGTGTAGTTAAGGCTTGAAATATAGGATTGTCCATACTTATTAGCATATCGCATAGCAACAATGAAAATAGTCCCTGAAGCAAATGTTATGTTCCTTTAACTTGTCGTCAATATTGATTTCGATTCAGGAATGTTAAACATTATAACAGAAAATAAGTTCTTTAATAGGCCCTATGTCATGTAGATCCAGATCAGCTCATTTAAAAGTATGTAATAAAGTTGTGGAGTATCTTTAACTTGCCTCTTTCATCAAACTAATTTTAATCGTAGTGTATTATTGGGAGCATTTTACAAGTAAACAAAATAACGCAATCATATAGGGTTTTCTCAGCATCTTATTTCAACAAAGATAGCATAAAATCACCATTTCAAACGGTTTGTTTTGTACATAGTTTGAATAATTTGTTTGAAACAAGATATACGAAAACACCTGGATGCGCCCACCTGATGTTAACAAATTTGAGAAACTCAGTCCAAAATCTTAAAAGTAGGTGCATAGGTTACTGCAGTCCTGTTTATTAGGAATGTTTTAAGTTATAACTACATGTATTTATGTCTACTTTTATAAAATTTATTATATCTATTTCAAAATACACAGATACCTAATGAAAATATGGATAACCTCCGGGTGTCAATTTTATGCAGTGTGATGGATGGAGAGTATCAGGATTGACACCCGGAGGTATCCGACAATGCATTAATGAACACAAAACTCAAACTTTTTTCAACACAGGATAGGATACCGTACCAACCCAATCTCATTTCTTGTTTCATGCATTTCTTAAGAAAACAGTGTAATGTATCTATGGTTTTTATTTGAATTAGCTACAATTTTCTAACAAAAATTGCTTCATATTTGGTCAATATGAGTATTTCCTCCTGTGGTGAGCGTATTACTATCAATCCATGGTTCATGAGTTTAAATCCCAACCCAGCCAGTCTTTTAGTCCTAGATGGCATAAAGATGACTAAATATTCAACCATACAAAAAAAAAAAAAAAAAATGGCGACTCTCTTTTTTGGCATCTGATAACTTTGAAGTTGCTAAAGATATTTTATGTTAAAAGTTCAATGTAAAATTCAACTATGTCCTCAATTATTATTAACCCAAATCAAAACTATATTTATTACATAAACTGTACTACAAGTTGTATTGAACTTCAAAAAATAGCAGAGATCCATTGGTTTACCATAACTGTACCACAAGTTTAAATTCAACTGTTTAACAGTAGAATAGATGTGTCATGTCTGACAAACTGTACCACAAGTTTTACTTCAACTGTTTAACAGTAGAATAGATGTGTCATGTCTGACAAACTGTACTACAAGTTTTACTTCAACTGTTAAACAGCAGAAAGATGTGTCATGTCTGACATAAACTGTACTACAAGTTGTATTGAACTTCAAAAAATAGCAGAGATCCATTGGTTTACCATAACTGTACCACAAGTTTTACTTCAACTGTTTAACAGTAGAATAGATGTGTCATGTCTGACATAAACTGTACCACAAGTTTTACTTCAACTGTTTAACAGTAGAATAGATGTGTCATGTCTGACAAACTGTACCACAAGTTTTACTTCAACTGTTAAACAGCAGAAAGATGTGTCATGTCTGACATAAACTGTACCACAAGTTTTACTTCAACTGTTTAACAGTAGAATAGATGTGTCATGTCTGACAAACTGTACCACAAGTTTTACTTCAACTGTTAAACAGCAGAAAGATGTGTCATGTCTGACATAAACTGTACCACAAGTTTTACTTCAACTGTTAAACAGTAGAAAGATGTGTCATGTCTGATTTAAACTGTACCACAAATTTTACTTCAGCTGTTAAACAGTAGAATAGATGTGTCATGTCTGACATTTCCACAAGAGTATAGATGTGTGAATGTCAGTGTCATGAGAAAGTATCCAAGAAATGTTAGTGTTTGACTTTTTATTAATTGATTACTTATTTTGATTTAAGAGAAGTTATTCTAAGGGAAAATATGAAAAAAATTGTGTTGCATAATAATTATATTATGATATCATAACTGTGCAGGTAATATATAACCAGTGTTATATAAATTATACAGCTGCGCAATACTACAGTTACAACCATACGTCATGTCAGCTCTACTTTACCTTGGAAACTACAACTTAGCATGTGCCAACTCTCATGAATGGAAATTCAACAGTTGCCATCTCACATTGCAATAAGCACTAATGACAGCTTCTCACATGCTAACTCTTTGAAAATATACAATTGGCAACTCTAATGGCAAACATATCTAATGGAAATGTTACTCATGCCAACTCCCTGAGCTTATTACAATAGCCATGTCAACTGTAATGACAATTTACCCATATCAAATCTAATGACAGTTTACACATGTCAACTCTAATGACAGTTTACACGTCAATTGTAATGACAGTTTACAGGTCAACTCTAATGGCATTTTACATGTGTCGACTCTAATGACAGTTTACACATGTTAACTCACATATCAACTCTTATGACAGTTTACATATGTCAAATCTAATGACAGTTTACACATGTCAACTCTAATGACAGTTTACACATGTCAACTGTTATGACAGTTTACACATATCAACTCTACTGACAGTTTAGACATGTCAACTCTTATGGCAGTTACACATGTCAAGTCTAATGAGAGTTAAAATATGTCAACTCTAATGGCCTTTTACAAGTGTCAACTCTTATGGCAGTTTACACATGTCAACTCTAATGGCATTTTACTCATGTCAACTCTTATGGCAGTTTCGCATGTCAATTCTAATGGCAGTTTACTCATATCAACTCTTATGACAGTTAACACATGTCAACTCTTATGGCAGTTTACACATGTCAACTCTAGTGGCATTTTACTCATGTCAACTCTTATGACAGCTTACACATATCAACTCTAATGACAGTTTACACATGTCAACTCTTATGACAGTTTACACGTTAACTCTAATGGCATTTTACACATATCAACTCTTATTACAGTTTACACATGTCAACTCTAATGACAGTTTACACATGTCAACTCAAATGACAGTTAACACATGTCAACTCTTATGACAGTTTACACATATCAACTCTACTGACAGTTTAGACATGTCAACTCTTATGGCAGTTTACACATGTCAACTATTATGACATTTTACACATGTCAACTCTAATGACAGTTTACACATGTCAACTCTAATGACAGTTTACACATGTTAACTCTTATGACAGTTTACACATGTCAACTCTAATGGCAGTTTACACGTGTCAATCAAATGTCTTTTTACACCTGTCAACTCCGATGTCTATTAACACCTGTCAACTCCAATGTCTATTTACACATGTCAACTTTAATGTCTATTTACACATGTTAACTCCAGTGTCAACTTACACATGTGAACTCTTATGTCTATTTACACATATCAATTCCAATCTCTATTTACACATGTCAATTCCAATGTCTATTTACACATGTCAACTCCAGTGTCTATTTACATATATCAACTCCAGTGCTATTTACACATGTCAATTCCAATGTCTATTTACACATGTCAACTCAAATGTCTATTTACACATGTCAACTCCAGTGTCTATTTACACATCTCAACTCCAGTGTCTATTTACACGTATCAACACCAATGGCAATTAACACATGTCAACTCCAGTGTCAACTTACACATGTCAACTCTGATGTCTATTTACACATGTCAAGTCCAATGTCTATTGACACATGTCAACTCCAGTGTCTATTTACACATATCAACACCAATGACAATTTACACATGTCATCTCCAGTGTCTATTTACACATATCAACACCAATGAAAATTTACACATGTCAACTCCAGTGTCAACTTACACATATCAACTCCAATGTCTATTTACACATGTCAATTCCAATGTTAATTTACACATGTCAATACCAATGTTTATTTACACATGTCACCTCCAGTGTCTATTTACACATGTCAACTCCGGTGTAATTACACATGTCAACTCCAGTGTCCATTTACACATGTCAACTCCAGTGTCTATTGACACATGTCAACTCCAGTGTCTATTTACACATATCAGCTTTAATGTCTATTTACACATGTCAACTTCAATGTCTATTCACACATGTCAACACCAATGAAAATTTACACATGTCAACTCCAGTGTATTTACACATGTCAACTCAAGTGTTTATTTGCTTATGTCAACTCCAATGTCTATTTACACATGTCAACATGAGTGACAATTTACACATGCTAACTCCAATGTCTATTTACACATGTCAACTCCAGTGTCTATTTACACATATCAGCTCTAATGTCTATTTACATGTCAACTCCAGTGTCTATTTACACATATCAGCTTTAATGTCTATTTACACATATCAACTTCAATGTCTATTCACACATGTCAACACAAATGTCTATTTGCACATGTAAACACCAATGACAATTTTCACATGTCAACTCCAATGTCTATTTGCACATGTAAACACCAATGACAATTTTCACATGTCATCTCAAATGTCTATTTGCACATGTTAACTCCAGTGTCTATTTACACATGTCAACACCAGTGTCTATTTGCACATGTCAACCCCAGTGTCTATTTACACATGTCAACACCAATGACAATTTACACGTGTCAATACCAATGACAATTTACATATGTCATCTCCAGTGTATATTTACACATGTAAACTCCAGTGTCTATCAACACATGTAAACTCCAGTGTCTATTAACACATGTCAACACCAGTGCATATTTACACATATCAACTCCAATGTGTAAATCCAATGTTTATTTACACATGTCAACTCCAATAACTATTTACACATGTCAACTCCAGTGTCTATTAACACATGTAAACTCCAGTGTCTATTAACACATATCAACACCAGTGCATATTTACACATGTCAACTCAAATTTCTTTTTGCACATGTCAACGCCAGTGTCTATTTACACATGTCAACACCAATGACAATTTACACGTGTCAATACCAATGATAATTTACACATGTCAACTCCATTGTCTATTTACACATGTCAACACCAATGTCAATATACACATATCAACTCCAATGACAATTTACACATGACAACTCCAATGTCTTTTACACATGTCATCACCAATGTCAATATACACATATCAACTCCAATGACAATCTACACATGTCAACTCCAATGATAATTTACACATGTCAAATCCACTGACAGTTTACACATGTCAACTCCATTGACAGTTTACACATGTCGACTCTGATGTCTATTTACACATGTCAACTCCAGTGACAGTTTACACTTATCAAAATGAATGAGGAGTCTCACCCACACCCCCTCCCACCCCCTCCATCCTGTATTGCAGGATGTTTTACATTTCTAGATTAATTATCAGCATTCCAGTATCCATGCTGTAGATTGTTCCACCTGTACAGTCTTCAAAGGAAACTATTTATTAAAAATTTCAATTTAATTTTTTTTGAAACAGCTGCCGAAGGCATGAATTTATGATGAAATTATGTGAAATCCAGTTAAAATTTAATGATTTTAATATTATATGAGAGTTGCTCATGTAGAGAAGAGAATAAATTTCAAAGCTGTGTGAAATGAGGTTTTTAATCCATCTGCCCAGTTGACAGGTGTGTTTATTGCAATATATCTGAAGAAATTTGTTACCAAGGTTACTTGAAATAAAAATTCCATAATATATATTCACTACCAGACTACAGTTTCACCAACAAATTAAAAATATACTTAAAAAAAAATTATATCAAAGAAAGGCATCCTGGTGACCATGATTTAAGACTGGCTCCAGAAAAACTGATACTTTGAAAGTTGGTCTCATTGACCCTGATTAAAGAATATTATAGTAACCAGACACAATTAGTTAAAGAATGTAAGTATTTAAGCAAATTTTAAGAAATTTTCGGTGAAACAGACACCTAAATAAGATAAAATAATGCAAAAAAATAAAATAAAATTTTCTTGTTACTTTGCAGTACAAGCACATACATGTTAACCTGCATTTTATCAAACATTTCTATATTCAGATTGTAAATTACTCTGTTCTTGTTAATGAAGGTAACCTTAAATCTGTCAATCTGACTTTGATAGGCTCTTCAGATCTCCAAGTAAAAGGATTCAGCTAGTGTAGGAAAAGTTTTAATCTCATATGAAACTTCAGCAGTAGATGTCTGGCAAAGTTTGTGTTTTTATTTCTTGGTAATTGCTCGAAGAACCAGTACAGGTGTTGTAAGTTACACATGATGCAGATATCATCCACTGACAAGCTGGATATAGCAAGAAACTTGTTTTTCTCTCATTAATGATCCTATATCGTTTTGTTTAAATTGGAATGAAGTTACATTTTCTTGCTTCATGATAAATTTCATAGTAACTGTGTTTGTTTTGGCTCTTTCAAGTCTGCAATTTAGAGGATTTGTTGTTTCCAAAATATGGCTGCCTGAAAATTAAGCTACTTTATTTCATAAAACAAACATACAGGCATTTCGCAAAACATTTTTAGTTTAGCTCATCTGTCGGCCAATTCCTGTAACAAGTTCTAACTAACTGTCCACGTTTTTTAGCTCACCTGAGCCAAAGGCTCACAGGTGAGCTTTTTTTATCGCCTTGTGTCTGTCGTCCGTCGATAAATTTTAGCTTTTAACAACTTTTCCTCTGAAACCACTGGGCCAATTTTGATATAATTTCACAGAAATGTTCCTTGGGTGACCCTCTACCAAGTTTGTTCAAGCCATCTTGATACCTCAAAAAACATGGCGGCCAGGGGTTGGGGTTAGTTTACTGTATAAGCTAGCCGGGCCCGATTAGCTCAGTCGGTTACGCGTCTGACTGTCAATCCAGGGGTCGTGAGTTCGAATCCCCCGCCCGGCAACAGTCTCCGTGATGATTGATATACGACATTGTGTCTCATTATCATTCGTCTCTCACCACTGATTCAAGTGGGAAAGTTATCAGTTACTTGCGGAGACGGGGTGTGCTCGAGTACTGGTTAATTCCAGGAAACAGTGGTTAGGTTAACTGATCGTCTGTTAGCCCTCGATGGCATATAAATGACGCTAAATATTCAATCAATCAATCAATCTGTATAAGCTATAGTAAAAACTTAAAAAATCTTCTTGTCAGAAACTACTGGCTCGATTTTAAAATAATTTCACAGAAATGTTCCTCAGGTTTTTCGTTTCCGGCCTGTAACTTTGTCATGCATAGATGGATTTTGTTGATACTTGCAACAAATGATCAACAGAACATGACGACGTGTCGCGAGTAAGACCCACACCCGTATCTCAAAGGTCAAGGTCACAATTTGAGTTTGTTTGACAACACTTTGAGTTTATGTGAGATTTCGTTTCTGGCCTGTAACTTTGTCAGGCATAGATGAATTTTAATGATACTTGCTACAAATGATCAACATAACATCATGACATGTGGGGGGGGGGGGGATGTGACACTTATCAGTGACATTTCTTGTTTTTTGCTATTATTATACAATATTATACCAGATATAAGTTTTAAAAGATAATTCATCATAAAAAGATGAATGATACAAATATAATCAATGATTGAAATATTCATATTATTCAAATATCATGGACCATTTTATAATAGGTGTTTCTCTGAATATAAAAGTCAGAGTTTTTATGGTTCAGACAGGGATGATTTACTGCTTCATAATAAAGCAATACCATATTTTTAGCTAATTTCATAACAGCAAGAAGTCTGCTTGAGATTTTCAGTGTCAAAGTGTACTTGAAATCTTGGAGGAGGAGCTTAATTAATTGTTTTTAGGGGAGAGTGCACTGTGACAAAGATTCTTTCAAGCGATATACTTGGGGAAGGCTTGTGTTTGAAACTCATAGGAATATTTATTGTGCTGGAACTGCGGATTGTTTCATGCACAACAGTTTAGTCTGATGCTTTAGTTTGAAACCGTTTTCAAACATAACAGGTTAGTTTTGTGCTGGAACTGGATTTTTATCTTAGTTTGAAGACTTAGCATCTATAGTAAAAACTTCAAAAGCCTTCTTGTCAGAATGTACTGACCTGATTTTGATGTAATTTCACTGACATTTACCATGGGTGAACCTCTACCAAGTTTGAACTCTTCTACGCATTTGTTACATCTTCAAAACAAATCAAAATTCTAACTACTTGCCCATCTCGTCTTTCTTGAATTTTGAACGTACATGTATTATATAATCTACTTATGTTGGGTGACTCAAGGTCAGTCAGGTGAGCGATAAAAGGCCATCTTGGCCCTCTTGTATTTTTTTTGTGCTGTTTTTTACCCACATTTTATTCAACAGTATTTCAGTTATTTAATGGCAGTCAGCACCCCTGATTTTCCTTGCTGGGATCTGCTATGTGCTTATTCAGTGGTAGCTTCACTTTATCTCTGTAAGTTATCAACTACTTCCCCATATATTGACAGATGGGAAACTCCTGGCCTTATAACAAAGTTCATAATCTATTATCACGGAAACTGTGGCGAAGCAGGGATTCAAATTGACAATCCCTGGACCAACAGTCAGATGTGTTACTAATTGAGCTTGCCAAATCAAGCGTGTCTTTGGCACCACATGACATGTTTAATTGAAGTTAAACTATTCCTTGGGAGGTTCTCTTTCATATTTGAGAAACCACTAATTTAATGCTGATCAAACTTCATGTGCATGATCTAAGAGTCAACTGTAATCAAATTTCTCATCTTCATATTAAAATATTCAAGTTGGCTCCCCCAAAGAGAAGGTTATTTACTTTGAGCTATTCAGGGGCAGCAAAGTTTGTATTGAACTGTACAGGACATGCATATATATGACCATTGAACCAAAAGTAATACTTTTGTAACAATGTTTTTTTCACAAAATAAAATTCTCTGTGTTTAAAATGGAATCATGTGCATGTTGGGGTCATCTTTGATTATCATTCTGGTTCATATTTAATGTTGTTTTACACTCCCTTTTTGCACAGTGCGGCCAGTTATTTTAATGTTGGAAAAAATGTAGTCGGTCGGTTGGTAAGTCTGTCTGTCGGTCGGTCGGTCGGTCGGGCGGGCGTGCGGGTGGGCGGTCAGTTGGTCAGTCAGTTGGTCGGTACTGTATCAAATGTTGCTGTCTGCAACTCTTCATTTACACTACTGTATCAAATGTTGCTGTCTGCAACTCTTCATTTACACTACTGTATCAAATGTTGCTGTCTGCAACTCTTCATTTACACTTCCTTATCAAGTGTTGCTGCCTGCAGCTCTTCATTAACACTACCGTATCAAATGTTGCTGTCTGTAGCTCTTCATTTACACTACTGTATCAAATGTTGCTGTCTGCAGCTCTCCATTTACACTTCTGTATCAATTGTTGCTGTCTGCAGCTCTCCATTTACACTTCTGTATCAATTGTTGCTGTCTGCAGCTCTCCATTTACACTTCTGTATCAATTGTTGCTGTCTGCAGCTCTCCATTTACACTTCTGTATCAATTGTTGCTGTCTGCAGCTCTTCATTTACACTTCCGTATCAACTGTTGCTGTCTGCAACTATCCATATACACTACTGTATTAAATGTAGCTGTCTGCAACTCACCATTTACACTACCGTATCAAGTGTTGCTGTCTGCAGCTCTTAATTTTCAATACCGTATCAAATGTTGCTGTCTGCAACTCTCCATTTACACTTCCTTATCAAGTGTTGCTGCCTGCAGCTCTTCATTAACACTACCGTATCAAATGTTGCTGTCTGTAGCTCTTCATTTACACTACCGTATCAAGTGTTGCTGTCTGCAGCTCTTAATTTTCAATACCGTATCAAATGTTGCTGTCTGCAACTCTCCATTTACACTTCCTTATCAAGTGTTGCTGCCTGCAGCTCTTCATTAACACTACCGTATCAAATGTTGCTGCCTGCAGCTCTTCATTTACACTACTGTATTAAATGTTGCTGTCTGCAGCTCTCCATTTACACTACTGTATCAATTGTTGCTGTCTGTAGCTCTTCATTTACACTTCTGTATCAAGTGTTGCTGCCTGCAGCTCTCCATTTACACTTCTGTATTAAATGTTGCTGTCTGCAGCTCTCCATTTACACTACTGTATCAATTGTTGCTGCCTGCAGCTTTCCATATACACTACTGTATCAAATGTTGCTGTCTGTAGCTCTTCATTTACACTTCCGTATCAACTGTAGCTGTCTGCAACTATCCATATACACTACTGTATTAAATGTAGCTGTCTGCAACTCACCATTTACACTACTGTATCAACTGTAGCTGTCTGCAACTATCCATATACACTACCGTATCAAATGTTGCTGTCTGTAGCTCTTCATTTACACTACCGTATCAAGTGTTGCTGTCTGCAGCTCTTAATTTTCAATACCGTATCAAATGTTGCTGTCTGCAACTCTCCATTTACACTTCCTTATCAAGTGTTGCTGCCTGCAGCTCTTCATTAACACTACCGTATCAAATGTTGCTGCCTGCAGCTCTTCATTTACACTACTGTATTAAATGTTGCTGTCTGCAGCTCTCCATTTACACTACTGTATCAATTGTTGCTGTCTGTAGCTCTTCATTTACACTTCTGTATCAAGTGTTGCTGCCTGCAGCTCTCCATTTACACTACTGTATCAATTGTTGCTGTCTGTAGCTCTTCATTTACACTTCTGTATCAAATGTTGCTGCCTGCAGCTCTCCATTTACACTTCTGTATTAAATGTTGCTGTCTGTAGCTCTTCATTTACACTTCTGTATCAATTGTTGCTGTCTGCAGCTCTCCATTTACACTACTGTATCAATTGTTGCTGTCTGTAGCTCTTCATTTACACTTCCGTATCAACTGTAGCTGTCTGCAACTATCCATATACACTACTGTATTAAATGTAGCTGTCTGCAACTCACCATTTACACTACCGTATCAAGTGTTGCTGTCTGCAACTCTTCATTTACACTACCTTATCAATTGTTGCTGTCTGCAACTCTTCATTTACACTACCGTATCAAGTGTTGCTGTCTGCAGCTCTCCATATACACTACTATATCAAATGTTGCTGTCAGTAACTTTCCATATACACTACTGTATCAATTGTTGCTGTTTGCAGCTCTCCATTTACACTATTGTATCAATGTTGCTGTCTGTAAATCTTCATTTACACTACCATATCAATTGTTGCTGTCTGTAACTCTCCATATACACATTGTATCAAATGTTGCTGTCTTCAACTCTTCATTTACACTACCATATCAAATGTTGCTTTTTTCAACTCTTCATTTACACATTGTATCAAATGTTGCTGTCTTTAACTCTTCATTTACACATTGTATCAAATGTTGCTGTCTACAACTCTTCAATTACACTACCCTATCAATTGTTGCTGTTTGCAACTCTTCATTTACACTAATGTATCAAATGTTGCTGTCTTCAACTCTTCATTTACACATTGTATCAAATGTTGCTGCCTTCAACTCTTCATTTACACATTGTATCAAATGTTGCTGTCTTCAGCTCTCCATTTACACATTGTATCAAATGTTGCTGTCTTCAACTCTTCATTTACACATTGTATCAAATGTTGCTGTCTTCAACTCTTCAATTACACTACCCTATCAATTGTTGCTGTTTGCAACTCTTCATTTACACTAATGTATCAAATGTTGCTGTCTTCAACTCTTCATTTACACATTGTATCAAATGTTGCTGCCTTCAACTCTTCATTTACACTACCTTATCACAATTGTTGCTGTCTGCAACTCTTCATTCACACTACCGTATCAATTGTTGCTGTCTGAAACTCTCCATTTACACATTGTATCAAATTTTGCTGTATTCAACTCTTCATTTACACATTGTATCAAATGTTGCTGTCTTCAGCTCTCCATTTACACATTGTATCAAATGTTGCTGTCTTCAACTCTTCATTTACACATTGTATCAAATGTTGCTGTCTTCAACTCTTCAATTACACTACCCTATCAATTGTTGCTGTTTGCAACTCTTCATTTACACTAATGTATCAAATGTTGCTGTCTTCAACTCTTCATTTACACATTGTATCAAATGTTGCTGCCTTCAACTCTTCATTTACACTACCTTATCACAATTGTTGCTGTCTGC
The DNA here is from genome assembly GCA_029582155.1 of Panopea generosa. Taxonomy (NCBI): domain Eukaryota; kingdom Metazoa; phylum Mollusca; class Bivalvia; order Adapedonta; family Hiatellidae; genus Panopea; species Panopea generosa. The sequence continues at coordinate 51,788,014 of CM055909.1, read as the reverse complement.
AACTCTTCATTCACACTACCGTATCAATTGTTGCTGTCTGAAACTCTCCATTTACACATTGTATCAAATTTTGCTGTATTCAACTCTTCATTTACACATTGTATCAAATGTTGCTGTCTTCAGCTCTCCATTTACACTACCGTATCAAATGTTGCTGTCTACAGCTCTCCATTTACACATTGTATCAAATGTTGCTGTCTTCAACTCTCCATTTACACATTGTATCAAATGTTGCTGTCTTCAACTCTTCACTTACACTACCTTATCAATTGTTGCTGTCTTCAGCTCTCCATTTACACTACCGTATCAACTGTTGCTGTCCGCAGCTCTCCATTTACACATTGTATCAAATGTTGCTGTCTTCAACTTTTCATTTACACATTGTATCAAATGTTGCTGTCTTCAACTCTTCTTTTACACTACAGTATCAATTGTTGCTGTCTGCAACTCTACATTTACACTACCGTATCAATTGTTGCTGTCTGTAACTCTCCATTTACACATTGTGTCAAATGTTGCTTTTTTCAACTCTTCATTTACACATTGTATCAAGTGTTGCTGTCTGCAGCTCTTCATATACACTACCGTATCAATTGTTGCTGTCTGCAACTCTCCATTTACACATTGTATCAAATATTGCTGTCAGCAACTTTCCATATACAGTAATGTATCAAATGTTGCTGTCTTCAACTCTCCATTTACACACTGTATCAAATGTTGCTGTCTTCAACTTTTCATTTACACATTGTATCAAATGTTGCTGTCTGCAACTCTTCATTTACACTACCGTATCAAGTGTTGCTGTTTGCAGCTCTCCATATACACTACTGTATTAAATGTTGCTGTCTTCAGCTCTCCATTTACCCTACCATATCAATTGTTGCTGTCTGCAACTCTTCATTTACACATTCCATTTCAAGTGTTGCTGTCTGCAACTCTCCATCTACACATTGTATCAAATGTTGCTGTCTGCAACTCTTCATTTACACATTGTATCAAATGTTGCTGTCTTCAACTTTTCATTTACACATTGTATTAAATGTTGCTGTCTGCAACTCTTCATTTACACATTGTATCAAGTGTTGCTGTCTGCAGCTCTCCATATACACATTGTATCAATTGTTGCTGTCTGCAACTCTTCATTTACACTACTGTATCAATTGTTGCTGTCTGCAGCACTTCATTTACACTACTGTATCAATTGTTGCTGTCTGCAACTCTCCATATACACTACTGTATCAATTGTTGCTGTCTGCAGCTCTCCTTTTACACTACTGTATCAATTGTTGCTGTCTGCAACTCTCCATATACACTACTGTATCAATTGTTGCTGTCTGCAGCTCTCCTTTTACACTACTGTATCAAGTGTTGCTGTCTGCAACTCTCCATATACACATTGTATCAATTGTTGCTGTCTGCAGCTCTCCTTTTACACTACTGTATCAATTGTTGCTGTCTGCAACTCTCCATATACAATACTGTATCAATTGTTGCTGTCTGCAGCACTTCATTTACACTACTGTATCAATTGTTGCTGTCTGCAACTCTCCATATACACTACTGTATCAATTGTTGCTGTCTGCAACTCTCCATTTACACTACTGTATCAATTGTTGCTGTCTGCAACTCTCCATATACACTACTGTATCAATTGTTGCTGTCTGCAGCTCTCCATTTACACTACTGTATCAATTGTTGCTGTCTGCAGCTCTCCATTTACACCACTGTATCAAATGTTGCTGTCTGAAACGCTTCATTTACACTATTGTATCAATTGTTGCTGTCTGAAACTCTTCATTTACACATTGTATCAAATGTTGCTGTCTGCAACTCTCCATTTACACATTGTATCAAATGTTGCTTTCTTCAACTCTTCATTTACACATTGTATCAATTGTTGCTGTCTGAAACTCTTCATTTACACATTGTATTAAATGTTGCTGTCTGCAACTCTTCATTTACACATTGTATCAAATGTTGCTGTCTGCAACTCTTCATTTACACATTGTATCAAATGTTGCTGTCTGCAACTCTCCATTTACACATTGTATCAAATGTTGCTGTCTGCAACTCTCCATTTACACATTGTATCAAATGTTGCTTTCTTCAACTCTTCATTTACACATTGTATTAAATGTTGCTGTCTGCAACTCTCCATTTACACATTGTATCAAATGTTGCTGTCTGCAACTCTCCATCTACACATTGTATCAAATGTTGCTGTCTGCAACTCTCCATTTACACATTGTATCAAATGTTGCTTTCTTCAACTCTTCATTTACACTAACTACTCTTATCAAATGTTGCTTTCTGCAGATCTTAAAGGGATTTTATAAGGATTTTTAATTTTGTTAAATATTTTCCCAAATATATCATGCCTATACACACTCACTGACCCCATATTGGCAAAAGGATATCTATTTAAACATGCCAAATTAATAAATTGAAGAGCGATATTTTAACGCATAGCCTGGGTTAACCTTAAATGAATTTCCCACTTAAAATTGCAATATTTTGTGCTGTATTAAATGAGTTTTGTGGCTTGATTTTGATATAATACAGGTTTACATGTTATAATCAAAGCACTACAGTGCTGGTGGGGGCGGAGCATATAAAATGTTGCTATTGTTTTAGACAAACATGTCAGTTTGCATACGTTGAAGTAGAATAATCCAGATTATACAGGGTACAAAATCTACATGTTCTATGCTTAACGTTGATCTTGACATCGAATACGTGCAATTGAATGGTTTGCCTTTGAAAGTGTATTTTCTGCTATAGTAGGAATATCAACTGTTAAATTTGGCAAATGTCCAACTTCAAGATATTAGTTCAACTCAATGATATGAGATTTGTATCTTCAACTCAACTCCTGATATTTTCAGAAATGACAAGCTTTCTATCATATCTAAAATATCAAAGTGCTCTGAATCTAGCAGGATGAATTCCACTTTGAGTATAATTATTCATTCACTATTTTCTTTATTGATTTTTTTAGTGAAACAATTTGTTTAAAGGACGAAAAGTAGAAATGTGTATGTCAACATTATTTATTGTTTCTTACATTTATATTTTCTGGGGCCCTATATCACCCAATAAACGGAACCGCACTAGCCAATATGTTATGGCGCCGATTTTTAGACACATCTGGATGTTTGCGTATTTTTGCTACGGAAACACAAATGCTTTAACTCTTATATGTTTAAATGGAAATTATATACCGTTCCAATTATTGGAAATATATGAAATATTTACTAAATAACAAAAAAAACAGCACTGACATTATCCATAACTCGATCAATCTCAAATTCTTTTTAGGAATACATGTGTATTTTTAAACATTTGGGAGAAACCGCAAGTCACGTGATCGACATTAGCATATCTCTATTTTTAGAACGAGTATTGATTGTTTACTGGCATAAGCAAGGAACTATATAAGTATAGTTCCTTGACATACATAAGGGACAGATTTAGAAAAGTTTCGTTCCCTTATTCAATGAAATATGGTAAATATATTTACGACTAATAGTTAAAAACACAGTTGTCTGTCTTGAATTGCTGTCCAAGATGGCGTCCTGAAAAATCTTTTGGTCACGTGACCATAGTTCAGCGGGTCTGTATTCATGCGCTTTAATTCCTGTGTGCTGATTAATAGCACTGAATATAAACTTGGAATTTATACAATACACAAGATATAAATTGTTGCTGTCTGTTATAATATTAATGTTTTCGTTGAAATAGGCGAATCTACTGTTTATTGTGAGTTTGAACGCTTATCATGGGGTGGAACTATTTGATTGGTGGTTGTCAGGTTTGCATTAACACGATACACGGTTGTAGATTTGCGGTATAGGAAAATAATCATGTTAACTCTGAGAGTGGTTGCTAAAGCACTGCCCCCAAAAATTGTTTCATTTTGCTTCCCCAAAGGGGGGAAGCATATAGTCTCCGCTTCGTCTGTGAGTGCCTGTGTCCGTGCATCTGTCCGTCCGTCCATCCGTCCGTGTATCACCAAATTCTTGTTCAGGCTATTTTTCTACAATCTTTGGTTGGAATTTTATAAAACTTGCTAGGATGCATCACTACCAAGTGGAGATGTGCATTATATCTTTTTGTTCTGGTTCGATGATTTTTCACGGAGTTATGGCCCTTTAATTGAGTCTGTGATCAAATTCTTGTCTGCACTATTTCTCTACAACCTCTGGTTGCAGTTTTGTGAAACTTGCTAGGATGCATCATTACCCAGTGTAGATGCGCATATTGTCTTTATGTTTCGGTTCGATTTTTCACGGAGTTATGGATTTTTGATTTTTTTTGTGACCAAATTCTTGTCCATGCAATTTCTCTACAACCCCATGTTGGAATTTTATGAAACTTGCTAGGATGCATCACTACTAAGTGGAGATGCGCATATTGTATTTGTGTTCCGGTTCGATGAATTTCACAGAGTTATGGCCCTTTCATTGAGTGGCCAAATTATTGTCCATGCTATTTCTGTACAACCTCTGGTTGGAATTTTATGAAATTTGCTATGTTTGTGTTCCAGTTCGATGATTTTTCATGGAGTTGTGGCCCTTTCATTCTGTCTGTGACCAAACTCTTCTCCGCTCTATTTCTTTACAGCCTCAGGTCGGAATTTTATTAAACTTGCTAGGATGCATGATTACCAAGTGTAGATGTGCATATTGTCTTCATGACGCTATATCGCTACAACCTCTGATTTTAATTTTGTAAAACTAGCTAGGATATGCACATATTGTCATTTTGTTCCAGTTCAATGGTTTCCGAATGAGTTCTGTCAAGTGCAGAGCCACATATTTTTCGACCAAGTAGCCATCAGCACTAAGGGAATATGGTAGAGAGTCAAACACTCACTTGGGGAGCATCCATCGGTTCCACCGATATTTTCTTGTTTTAGAAAGAATTGGAATTATGATGTGAAGCAGTCAAACAGTATTTGAGTGCTGTCTATTTTTTAGAAGTTCCAAGTTTACCACTACAATTTAACTGTCGATTTTGTCACGTTTTGGTGAATTTGACATACCAAACCATTCGGATTTTATTTTTTAATGATTATGAGATGCTTTTTATCCATTTTAAAAATGATTTACAGCGTTTTTCCCTGATATACTCCCTATAACTTGAATTGATAAAGGTGTGCAACATAAATACAGTCAACCTTGTGTAAGTGGTCACCTCTATTAAGCAGCCACTTGTCTTAAGCAGCCATATTTGCTATTTCCCGTTTATATGCTTTGAGAGCAAATTAACCTGTATTAAGCAACAACTTGTCTTAAAGGGCCACTTTGACTTGACTGGCTGCTTAAGACAGGTTTGACTGTTTATAAATACAATATATTAACACATGTAAAAAATACAATATATTAACACATGTACAAAATACAAATTTACACATGTATAAGAGTTGTTCGATAAGCTGTTTGATCTGTACAATAATATATATCAGATATAAAAATGATAATTTCACTCTCCACATATGCAGCATTCGTTTCCATGGCAATGCATGTATCACTACCTGGAGCACATTGAGTCTATGTTAAAAAATCGAAACAAAAGACATTGTTTAAAAACAATTATATAAACTTAAGATCATTTATATTTTGCGCGAATCCGTCTGCCACATAACCAATGTCATGACATCATTTCCGGTAAATTTATACTGAAAAGCAATTTCCACTGCGAAGTTACAAAGGAAGTTTAGAAGTGTTGAAAATTATTGAAAATGACGTCAACTGGTGACATCAAAACAAGAGCAGTCATCAAGTTTTGTGTTGGATTAGGTAAAACAACTACCCAGACAATAAAATGATTGAAACAGGAATGAAACATAAATGCAGTCGTTTGTTAGTGTTTAAATGGTATGATCGATTTTGGAGTGGACGGGATTTTATTGAAGATGATCTAGATGTGGTAGATCATTATCATTCAGAGATTCGCTACCACAAAAGGTTGGATATGTTATCTATCAAGACAGGCGATTAACCGTAACAGATCTTTCTGCGGAGTTTGATGTGTCTGTTTGGCCACGAACAAAGTGAGCGCTTGCTGGGTGCCGAGGCTACTAAAACCGGACAAACTGGAAAAACGAGTCGGCGCTTCTCTTGAGTTTGTTGAACGGTACGAGTCAGACGGTGAGAGCTTTCTAGATCATATAATTACAATGAACGAAACCTGGCTATGGCATATCGATCCAGAAACAAAAGCACAATGATCTGTATGGAAAACGCCGGGAACACCACCATAAAAAAAGGTCAAGGTCAACAAATCCGGCGGAAAACACATTTGTGTTTTTTATGGATAAGGCAGGGATGATCCTTCAACACCAGATACCAGATGTAAATGCAGATTACTATTCCAAGGTAAAACTTGAAAAAGAAAATATTATAAACAAAAAAGAGTATGTGATTTGATTAAAATATAAGTAAAGAAATAAAGAAACAATATTAAAATAAATTATAAAAACATAGGATGAAACCAAATAAATATTTTCATAATTATTATTTTTACAGGTTCTGAGGAGACATCTGGTTCAGGCGCTAAGAAAGAAATGACCGGGACTGTCTTTAGATCATATTATCTTTCATCTAGACAATGCCCAATCGCACAAGGCAAGATCTCTTCTAGAAATTGACCTACTTGGGTTTGAACTGCTAAATCATTTGTCATATAGCCCAGATCTAGCTCCAATGAACTTTAGATTATTCCCCTGAGATTAAAAAGAACCTTAAAGGTAGAAAGTTTGAATCCATAGATGAACTTAAGGTAGAAACATAGCGTATTGTCTCGTCATTTGGCCAGTCATAGTATGCAGATACATTTAACAAATGGGTTACATGTCATAAAAAATGCATACAGATAAATGGGGAATACCTTGAGAAAGAATGAGAGACATTTTCTTGTATAAAAAGCGCAAACGTTGTACATGACGTCGTTATGATCTCTGCCGTGCTCCGGGTAGCCGTTACTGATGATTTAATGCAGACTTTTATCTGTTTTATGTAACCTTCGCACTTTTATCCTCTCTTCTGTAAATGTCAAAGATGCGTTACTCTCAATTTCTTATTGACATTGCAAATGGTATGAAGGGAACAAATTGAAGCTCAATTTCTTTGTGTAGTGTTTAGTGTCGCTTTCAGCAATTTTTCATCTATATAGCGATGGTGTCTACTTGAGACAGTATTCAAAGCGCCGTCACACAGGAGTATCATGCCACAGATACATGGTATGATACCCCACCCAGTCACATTATACAGACACAGGACCGACCAGACTTAGAACTATCCTCTAAATGCTGAGCACCAAGCAAGGAAACTTCTAGTACCACTTATAAGTGTTTGGTATGACCAGGGCGGGGATTGAACTCATGACCTCTTGCATGTGAGGTGGATACCCCTAGACCACCACTGCTGTCTTCTAGCTCAAAAGTTAAATAAGATGGTATTGTATTATTGGGAAAGATTGTTTTTATTTCAATCTAGATCAATTTATTTAATACTGCGTAGTATGAAATGATATTGTGTGAATTTGGTAAGATTAGGCCATTATAAATTAATTGCTATATTATCATCCAAATTTTTCGTAAAAACAGGTAGGGCAGGAGGATTTTATTTTTTATTTATATTTTGAAAATTTTTATGTTTTTTTTTTTAATTTTTAATTTTTTATGGAAATAAAAAGGGTCGAGGCGGCATGAAAATAAGGCGGCGGGCGGGGATGATAATCTAGCAATTAATTTATTATGGCCTTTTATTAGCTCGCCGGGACAAAGTCCAAGGAAAGCTATTGCCATGACCCCGGAGTCGTCGGTGTCATCGTTGGCGTCGTTGTCAGTAGACACTTTTGCGTTTAAGTTTAAGATATCTATGCAACTACTCATTGGATGTGAATGAAACTTCGCATGTGTGTTAACCATCATCAATGGTCTTCTGACATGACAACTCTTGTTGTATGATTTTTTGGTTCTTTTTTTTTAATACTGCCCAATTTAATTCAATAGTTCAGTAAATTTAAGACAGCTGTTTTAATTAAACTTGTGTGATTACTTTTTTTTTTAATTCAAACTATTAAACAATATTAGGTACATGTATAATGAATAATGATTATCAGTGATTAATTTTATAATTATATCAAATATTAGGCCAATATAATTGAAAGATTCAAGCTCAAATTGCCTCCCACAAAGTATAAACAATTATCTTGAAGAACAAACAGACCTGTTGTTGTTTTATATGAGTCATTAAAGCCAGAAATATCAGTATTTTGTGTTGTTGAAAGTGAGGAATGTGTGAGATTTCACCATAACAAAGATTGAATGTTTAGCATCATTTAAATGCTATTGAATGTTAACAGACAATCAGTAAACTTAAACACTGTGTCCTTGGATCCTGGAGGTTAACAGACAATCAGTAAACCTAACAACTGTGTCCTTGGATCCTGGAGGTTAACAGACAATCAGTAAACCTAATAACTGTTTCCTTGGATCCTGGAGGTAAACAAACAATCAGTTAACCTACCAACTGTTTCATTGGATCCTGGAGGTTAACAGACAATCAGTAACCTAACAACTGTTACCTTGGATCATGGAGGTTAACAGACAATCAGTTAACCTAACAACTGTTAACTTGGATCCTGGAGGTTAACAGACAATCAGTAAACCTATCAACTGTTTCCTTAGATCCTGGAGGTTAACAGACAATCATTAATCCTAACAACTGTGACCTTGTATCATGGAGGTTAACAGACAATCAATTAACCTAACAACTGTTAACTTGGATCCTGGAGGTTAACAGACAATCAGTAAACCTAACAACTGTTTCCTTTGATCCTGGAAGTTAACAGACAATCAGTAAACCTAACAACTGTTACTTTGAATCCTGGAGGTAAACAGACAATCAGTTAACCTAACAACTGTTAACTTGGATCCTGGAGGTTAACAGACAATCAGTAAACCTAACAACTGTTTCCTTGGATCCTGGAGGTTAACAGACAATCAGTAAACCTAACAACTGTTTCCTTGGATCCTGGAGGTAAACAAACAATCAGTTAACCTACCAACTGTTTCATTGGATCCTGGAGGTTAACAGACAATCAGTAACCTAACAACTGTTACCTTGGATCATGGAGGTTAACAGACAATCAGTTAACCTAACAACTGTTAACTTGGATCCTGGAGGTTAACAGACAATCAGTAAACCTAACAACTGTTTCCTTAGATCCTGGAGGTTAACAGACAATCATTAATCCTAACAACTGTGACCTTGTATCATGGAGGTTAACAGACAATCAATTAACCTAACAACTGTTAACTTGGATCCTGGAGGTTAACAGACAATCAGTAAACCTAACAACTGTTTCCTTTGATCCTGGAAGTTAACAGACAATCAGTAAACCTAACAACTGTTACTTTGAATCCTGGAGGTAAACAGACAATCAGTTAACCTAACAACTGTTAACTTGGATCCTGGAGGTTAACAGACAATCAGTAAACCTAACAACTGTTTCCTTGGATCCTGGAGGTTAACAGACAATCAGTAAACCTAACAACTGTTTCCTTGGATCCTGGAGGTTAACAGACAATCAGTTAACCTAACAACTGTGTCCTTGGATCCTGGAGGTTAACAGACAATCAGTAAACCTAACAACTATGTCCTTGGATCCTGGAGGTTAACAGACAATCAGTAAACCTTACCACTGTGTCCTTGGATCCTGAAGGTTAACAGACAATCAGTAAACCTAACAACTGTTTCCTTGGATCCTGGAGGTTAACAGACAATCAGTCCCTACCTCTAAATCATGCCAGTGCTCAGTTTGAAATTTAGTCTAATAATGCAAATTCCAATACAAACTGATTTTTTTAAAACTTAACCTTAAGACAAAGCTAAAGATACAATTTGATAAATTTAAGTGAACATGGGAACAAAATTAAGCTTATGACAAACAAACTGCATCTATTTAATAAAACATAAAATATCATTTATGTCTAATTGAATTGTAACAAATGGAAAAGCAATAGTTTTTTACAGACCGTAATCCGTTCAAGTACACCAAAATTGCATTTCAATTGCGTTCGTTTTGCGTGTCAAACACGTTTGTTTTGCGTTTGAAATGCATTTTAGTTCCGTTAATGGTTTGCATTTTTTTATGATAAACGTTAGAGAAAATACGAAAATGCAGTTCAAAACGATAGTGAATGCATTTTAACCTGCGTTTGCGTTCGAATCGTTTTGCGTGTATCGTTTACTGTGTATCTTTTACCATTTAATGTTTACACGACATGTTCACCAATCGCATCATCTCTGGTTGTCCAATTGTAACACCACAGTAGAATAAATAATAAGAACTAGATATTTAAAGAAATCGCCGGGTTTTATATGATAATATATTAATTAAATAAATTAAAATAATATTGATTAAAATCTTTCTGAAATATTGATTAAAATCATTCTGAAATATTTCTAACTAAGCCACCCTATGTTAGATATGGTCTACCATAAAGTTGATGATTTGTAGCGTGACAGCAGATTAATATGTTACTTAAAACTCAATCATTGAAATTTAATACACATGGTACGGGGCATGTCAATTACATCAGATAAACACGTTATGGTCACGTAATCATTAGATTGGCCAAACATTGCCAGATTGGTTTACACTAACGTTAATATTACAGTATCGAAAAAGTATATAGTAAATAAATGTGAACCAGTCTGTGTTTTTTTTATATCTGCAGTGGTGTATAATCTGCTATTATGCAAGAAACAGAGTATAGATGCCTCAGCAAGTATTTATTTTATTCACAGGAATAATGCATTATTTACAAGTATTTTCCAATTTTAATTCCAGTTATTAATTTCGATAGATTGTCATGTTAAACAATTATAACAATTCAACAAACAAAATAATTTATATAATCCGCAAAGATAAATATATTTACAAATACACATGCCTTAATTTATGTAGCGAGTGCACACACTTTATGTCTATTACTCCGACACAATTTATTTCTGACCTCGTGGCAATGTGCAATGTCGTCACTCTGACAGTTTCTTGCGTCATTTAACGTCGGGGTTCTATTTCACTATGGTAAATGCATGGGGGAGGCGGAGATGTTTCCATAAAAAAAGATGCCTTTAAGGGTAAAAGTTTTATGTCTTGTGGCATGGCTTCTAAAATCGCTGGTACATGTACTTCCGTCTGACGCTTTCAAGGACTTTTATGTACATTACACCGATAGAATTCCTCTGATATCCTTCCATCAAAAATTTCCAAGATACCCACTTAGTGAATAAAATGTTTGTTTCACTCGTGATGTAATCGGACATTGGCACAAGGTGATAGTGAAAGGGACAGCGTGTTCATTCTGTACACAAATTTAGGTATGTGTAGTTATTAATAACTCTATCAGCTTAATAGTAATCTTTTTTTAACAAATGCCTATATTGAAAACAAACATTTTGGAAGACACCCAGTAACAAACAAACACCCACCCTTTACGTGTGTTTGTTATATATATATGAACTATTTTTATATACAATTTTGGAAAAGCCCTAAGGGTTTTTGGTGCAACAAACAGATTTTCTAAAATTGCGTGAAAACTTTTCCTGATTGGCAATCATATAACAGAACAGCAACATAAATCGGTGTTCAGATAATTAAATCAGTTAATTAGGGTAGTTGTGTAAGCAGGTCATGCGTCATCTGATTGTTTTATCACACTTTTACAAGTAAAGAAACGATGCCCGAGGCAATGTTTTTCACAGGTAATTCGGGATTAAAACTTATAACAAAGAAATTTAATTAAAGTTACAGGTATAGCAATTTAAAGATTTTAAATGACAAAGAGTGCAATCATTTCGTTTAATTATTTATTTCATTGTCAATATAACTACAACAATATTAGAGGATATCCGAATCTTTATTATTTGATGCGTTTAAATTTGCATTATCGTTTTGTATCGTTCGAGGATCGTTCGCCCTGTTGCGTCTGTGTATCGTTTCGTTTATCGTTTCGTTTCGTTTATCATTTATCGTTTCGTTTGCATTTTTAGTGCGTTTGTATATCGTTTAAAACGCGTTTGATATTTGTTTTGTTTGCGTCCGTTTGGTGAACGGATTACGGTCTGTAAATACATTTTTTTCTTCTGATAAATCATGCTTAGATATATCCACTAATAGGATATTTATTAAAACATGTAAAACTAATCAATTGAAAAGAGATTTCCTAACTTGACCTACACTTAAGTCTCTTTCCTAACTTGACCTACACTTAAGTCTTTTGTCTAGCTGTTTATATTACCCAGTCTATGCCTATTGTCTGGCTTTGATGATTACATTACCCAGTCTACGTGTATTGTCTGACTTTGATGATTACATTACCCAGTCTACGTGTATTGTCTGACTTTGATGATTACATTACGGAGTCTACGTGTATTGTCTGACTTTGATGATTACATTACCCAGTCTATGTCTGTTGTCTGGCTTTGATGATAACATTATCCAGTCTCCATCTATTGTCCGGCTTTGATGTTTACATTACCCAGTCTACGTCTATTATCTGGCTTTGATGATTATTTTGCCCAGTCTACATCTATTGTCTGGCTTTGACGATTACATAACCCAGTCTATGTCTATTGTCTGGCTTTGATGATAACATCATCAAGTCTCCATCTATTGTCTGGCTTTGATGGTTACATTACCCAGTCTACATCTATTGTCTGGCTTTGATGGTTACATTACCTAGTTTACATCTATTATCTGGCTTTGATGATTATTTTGCCCAGTCTACATCTATTGTCTGGCTTTGATGATTACATAACCTAGTCTACATCTATTGTCTGGCTTTGAGGTGTAACCCCACCATTGATTTTTGTTCTTTATTCTATAGTAAATAATAAAAGTTTGAAGGCTTGTCATTCATAGAGGGTCCCAAATGAAAGAAGTGAAACCTACATTTAACTGTTTGTCAACCTCTGCACTATCAAAATATGATGAGAAAAGTAGGGGTCATGTGTCATATAAGAGATTTTTTTTCTGCTCAGTGTGTACACTGGTGACAAAGTGAAAGTAGACTTCCGAAATCATGAATTCATACCCCAATTTCCAAGCATCATTTTTTTTTTCTAAATTCACAATTCAAACATGACAATGCTATCAAAATGTTCAAAATACATCAATAATGCCATTCAAATAAAAAAATGAGCATTAAAAATAGGAAAATGCATTTTTAAAGAAGAAGAATTGAGGATTATTTACAACCGCCATTATGCGACTAACACACGGAAGCACTTCCTTTTTGCAATGGTGGCACTATGCCTATAATGATTACATTACCCAGTGTATATCTGTTGTCTGACTGATGATTACATAGCCCAGTCTACATCTATTGTCTGGCTTTGATGATTACATAACCAAGTCTACATCTATTGTCTGGCTTTGATGGTTACATTACCCAGTACTATGTCTATTGTCTGGCTTTGATGATAACACCATCCAGTCTACATTTATTGTCTGGCTTTGATGGTTTCATTACCCAGTATATGTGTATTGTCTGGCTTTGATGATTATTTTGCCCAGTCTATGTCTATTGTTTTGCTTTGATGATTACATTGCCCAGTCCAAGTCTATTGTCCGACTATGATGATTGCATTGCCCAGTCCAAGTCTATTGTCTGATATTGATGATTATATTGCCAAGTCCAAGTCTTTCGTCTGGCTTTGTTGATAACATTGCCCAGTCTGAGTCTTTTGTCTGGTTTTGATGATTATATTGCCCAGTCCAAGTCTATTGTCTGACTTTGATGATTGCATTACCCAGTCTAAATCTATTGTCTGGCTTTGATGATTATATTGCCCAGTCTACATTTATTGTCTGGCTTTCATTATTACATTGCCAGTCTAAGTCTATTGTCTTGCTTTGATGGTTATATTGCCCATTCTAAGTCTATTGTCTGGCTTTGATGATCACATTGCCCATTCTATGTCTATTGTCTGGCTTTGATGGTTACATTGCTCAGTCTGAGTCTATTGTCTTACTTTGATGGTAACATTGCCCATTCGAAGTCTTTTTTCTGGCTTTGATTATTACATTACCCAGTCCAATTCTATTGTCTGACTTTAATTATCACATTGCCCAGTCTATGTCTTTTGTCTGGCTTTGATTATTACATTACCGAGTCTGCATCTATTGTCTGGCTTTGATGGTTACATTGCCCAGTCTAAGTCTATTGTCTCGCTTTGATGGTTCAATTACCAAGTCTATTGTTTGACTTTGATGGTTACATTGCCCAGTCCAAGACTATTGTCTGGCTTTTGCTGATTACATTGCCCAGTCTACGTCTATTGCCTGGCTTTGATGATTACATTGCCCAGTCCAAGTCTGTTGTCTGGCTTTGGTGAAAACATTGCCCAGTTTAAATATATTGTTTGGCTTTGATGGTTACATTGTCCAGTATATGTCTTTTGTCTGGCTTTGATGATTAGATTTTCCAGTCTAAATATATTGTGAGGCTTTGATGATTACATTGCCAAGTCTTAGTCTATTGTCTGGCTTTGATGAATTCATTGCCATGCCTAGGTCTATTGTATGCCTTTGATGGTTACATTTCCCAGTCTAAGTCTATTGTCTAACTTTGATGGTTACATTGCCAAGTCTAAGTCTATTGTCTGGCTTTGATGATTACATTATCAAATCTGTGTTTATTGTCTGGCTTTGATGATTACATTACCAAGTCTAAGTCTATTTTCTGACTTTGATGATTACATTACCCAAACTGTGTTTATTGTCTGGCTTTGATGATTACATTACCAAGTCTAAGTCTATTTTCTGACTTTGCTGATTACATTACCCAATCTGTGTTTATTGTCTGGCTTTGATGATTACATTACCAAGTCTAAGTCTATTTTCTGACTTTGATGATTACATTACCAAGTCTAAGTATATTGTCTTACTTTGATGATTACATTACCCAAACTGTGTTTATTGTCTGGCTTTGATGATTACATTACCAAGTCTAAGTCTATTGTCTGACTTTGATGATTACATTACCAAGTCTAAGTCTGTTTTCTGACTTTGATGATTACATTACCCAATCTGTGTTTATTGTCTGGCTTTGATGATTACATAATCAAGTCTGCATCTATTGTCTGACTTTGATGATTACATTACCCAATCTGTGTTTATTGTCTGGCTTTGATGATTACATTACCAAGTCTAAGTCTATTGTCTGACTTTGATGATTACATTACCAAATCTGTGTTTATTGTCTGGCTTTGATGATTACATTACCAAGTCTAAGTCTATTTTCTGACTTTGATGATTACATTACCCAAACTGTGTTTATTGTCTGGCTTTGATGATTACATTACCAAGTCTAAGTCTATTGTCTGACTTTGATGATTACATTACCCAATCTGTGTTTATTGTCTGGCTTTGATGGTTACACTGCCGAGTCTGAGTCTATTGTCTGGCTTTGGTGGTTACATTGCCCGGTCAAAGTCTATTTTCTGGCTTTGATGATTACATTACCCAGTCCAAATCTATTGTCTGGCTTTGATTACATTGCCCAGTCTACGTCTATTGTCTGGCTTTGATGATTACATTACCCAGTCCAAATTTATTTTCTGGCTTAGATGATTACATTGCCCTGTCTAAGGCTGTTGTCCAGCTTTGATGATTACATTACCCTGTCAAAATCTATTGTCTGCCTTTGATGATCACATTGCCCAGTCTACGTCTATTGTCTGGCTTTGATGATTACATTGCCGAGTCCAAGTCTATCGTCTTGCTTTGATGGTTATATTGTCCTATTCTAAGTCCATTGTCTGGCTTTGATGATCACATTGCCCAGTCTACGTCTATTGTCTGGCTTTGATGATTACATTACCAAATATGCTTTTATTGTCTGGCTTTGATGGTTACACTGCTCAGTCTGAGTCTATTGTCTGACTTTGATGATTACATTACCAAATATGCTTCTATTGTCTGGCTGTGATGGTTACACTGCTCAGTCTGAGTCTATTGTCTGGCTTTGATGATTACATTACCAAATATGCTTCTATTGTCTGGCTTTGATGGTTAAACTGCTCAGTCTGAGTCTATTGTCTGACTTTGATGATTACATTACCAAATATGCGTCTATTGTCTGGCTTTGATTGTTACACTGTTTAGTCTGAGTCTATTGTCTGGCTTTGATGATTACATTACCAAATATGCGTCTATTGTCTGGCTTTGATGGTTACATTGCTCAGTCTGAGTCTATTTTCTGACTTTGATGGTTACAATGGCCAGTTGAAGTCTTTTTTCTGACTTTGATGGTTACATTGCCCAGTTGAAGTTTTTTTTTCTGGCTTTGATGATTACATTACCAAGTCCAAATCTATTGTCTGGTTTTGCTGATTACATTGCCCAGCATATGTCTATTGTCCGGCTTTGATGATTACATTACCCTGTCAAAATTTATTGTCTGATCACATTGCCCAGTCTATGTCTATTGTCTGGCTTTCATGATTACATTGCCCAGTCCAAGTCTATTGTCTTGCTTTGATGGTTATATTGCCTAATCTAAGTCTATTGTCTTGCTTTGCTGATCACATTGCCCAGTCTACGTCTATTGTCTGGCTTTGATGATTACATTACCAAATATGCTTCTATTGTCTGGTTTTGATGGTTACACTGCTCAATCTGAGTCTATTGTCTTACTTTGATGGTTATATTGCCCAGTTGAAGTCTTTTTTCTGGCTTTGATGATTACATTGCCCAGTCTATGTCTATTGTCCGGCTTTGATGATTACATTGCCCAGTTGAAGTCTTTTTTCTGGCTTTGATGATTACATTGTCCAGTCCAAATCTATTGTCTGGCTTTAATGATTACATTGCCCAGTCTTAAGTCTATTGTTTTACTTTGATGATTACATTACCAAGTCCAAATGTATTGTCTGGTTTGGTTGATTACATTGCCAAGTCTATGTCTTTTGTCTGGCTTTGATGATAACATTGCCCAGTCTATGTCTATTGTCTGGCTTTGATGATAACATTGCCAAGTCTATGTCTTTTGTCTGGCTTTGATGAAAAAATTGCCCAGTTTGGCTTTGATGGTTACATTGCCCAGTATATGTCTATTGTCTGGCTTTGATGATTAGATTTCCCATTCTAAATCAATTGTCTGGCTTTGATGATTACATTGCCAAGTTCAAGTCTATTGTCTGGCTTTGATGATTATATTGCCAAGTCTCAGTCTATTGCCTGCCTTTGATGGTTACATTGCCAAGTCTAGTCTATTGTCTAACTTTGATGAATACATTGCCCTGTCTACGTCTTTTGTCTAATTTTGATGATTACATTGCCCAGTCTAAGTCTGTTGTCTGGCTTTGATGAATACATTGCCCAGTCTAAGTCTATTGTCTGACTTTGATTATTACATTGCCCAGTCCAGGTATATTGTCTCTCTTTGATGGTAACATTGCCCAGTTTAAATACATTGTTTGTCTTTGATTATTACATTATCCTGTCTGAGTCTATTGTCTGGCTTTGATGATCACATTGCCCAGTCTACGTCTATTGTCTAGCTTTGATGATAACATTGCCCAGCCTACCTCTTTTGTCTGGCTTTGATGGTTACATTGCCAAGTCCAAGTCTATTGTCTGGCTTTGATGGTTACATTTCCCAGTCTAAGTCTATTGTCTGACTTTGATGGTTACATTGCCCAGTCCAAGTCTATTGTCTGGCTTTGATGATTACATTGCCGAGTCTAAGTCTATTGTCTGACTTTGATGGTAACATTGCCCAGTCTACGTCTATTGTCTGACTTTGATGGTTACATTGCCCAGTCCAAATCTATTGTCTGGCTTTTATGATAACATTGCCCAGTCCAAGTCTATTGTCTGACTTTGATGATAACATTGCCCATTCTAAATCTATTGTCTGACTTTGATGGTGACATTGCCCAGTCCAAGTCTATTGTCTGGCTTTGATAGTTACATTGCCCAGTCCAAATCTATTGTCTGGCTTTGATGATTACACTGCCCAGTCCAAGTCTATTGTCTGACTTTGATGATAACATTGCCCATTCTAAGTCTTTTGTCTGACTTTGATGGTTACATTGCCCAGTCCAAATCTATTGTCTGGCTTTGATTGTTACATTGCCCAGTCCAAGTCTATTGTCTGACTTTGATGATTATATTGCCCATTCTAAGTCTATTGTCTGGCTTTAATGGTTCTATTGCCAAGTCAGTTGTCTGACTTTGATGGTTACATTGCCCAGTCAAAGTTTATTGTCTGGCTTTGATGATCACATAACCCAGTCTACGTCTATTGTCTGGCTTTCATGATTACATTGCCCAGTCCAAGTCTATTGTCTTGCTTTGATGGTTATATTGCAAATTCTAAGTCTATTGTGGTGGCTATGATGATCACATTACCCAGTCCCAAGTCTATTGTCTGGCTTTGATCATTACATTACAGAATTTGCCTCTATTGTCTGGCTTTGATGGTTCTATTACCATGTCTATTGTCTGACTTTGATGGTAACATTGCTTAGTTGAAGTCTATTGTATGGCTTTGATGATAACATTACTCAGTCCAAATCTATCGTCTGGCTCTAATGATCACATTGCCCAGTCTAAGTCTATTGTCTGGCTTTGATGATTACATTACCTAGTCTGCGTCTACTATCTGGCTATGATGGTTACATTGCCCTGTCTGAGTCTATTGTCTGGCTTTCATGGTTCTATTACCAAGTCTGTTGTCTGACTTTGATGGTTACATTGCCATGTCAAAGTATATTTTCTGGCTTTGATGATTACATTATCCTGTCCAAATCTATTGTCTGGCTTTGATGATCACATTGCCCAGTCTATGTCTATTGTCTGGCTTTGATGATTACATTACCCAGTCGAAGTCAATTGTGGCTATGATGATTATATTGCCCAGTCCAAGTTTATTGTCTGGCTTTGATCATTACATTACCCAATTTGCCTCAATTGTCTGACTTTGATGGTAACACTGCCCAGTCTGAGTCTATTGTCTGGCTTTGATGGTTCTATTACCATGTATATTGTCTGACTTTGATGGTTACATTGCTTAATTGAAATCTAATGTCTGGCTTTGATGATTACATTTCCCAGTCCAAATCTATTGTCTGGCTTTAATGATCACCTTGACCAGTCGGAGTTTGTTGTCTGGCTTTAATGGTTCTATTATCAAGTTTATTGTCTGGCTTTGTTAATTACATTACCCAGTCTAAGTCTATTGTCTAACTTTGATGGTGACATTGCCCAGTCGAAAGACTATTGTCTTGCTTTGATAATTACATTACCCAGTCTAAGTCTATTGTCTATCTTTGATGGTTACATTGCCCAGTCTTGGTCATTTGTCTGCATTTGATGGTTACATTGCCAAGTCCAAGTCTATTGTCTGCCTTTGATGGTTACATTTCCAAGTCCAAGTCTATTGTCTGGCTTTGATGGTTACATTGCCCAGTCCAAGTCTATTGTCTGGCTTTGATAGTTACATTACCAAGTCTGCATCTATTGTCTGGCTTTGATGGTTACATTGCCCAGTCTGAGTCTGTTGTCTGGCTTTAATGGTTCTATTACTAAGTTTATTGTATGACTTTGATGGTAACATTGCCCAGTCGAAGTCTATTGTCTGGCTTTGATAATTACATTACCCAGTCTTAGTCTATTGTCTAACTTTGATGGTTACATTGCCTAGTCTTGGTCATTTGTCTGCATTTGTTGGTTACATTGCCAAGTCCAAGTCTATTGTCTGCCTTTGATGGTTACATTTCCAAGTCCAAGTCTATTGTCTGCCTTTGATGATTACATTACCAAGTCTGCATGTATTGTCTGGCTTTGATGGTTACATTGCCCAGTCTGAGTCTGTTGTCTGGCTTTAATGGTTCTATTACCAAGTTTATTGTCTGACTTTGATGGTTACATTGCCCAGTCGAAGTCTATTGTCTGGCTTTGATAATTACATTACCCAGTCTAAGTCTATTGTCTAACTTTGATGGTAACATTGCCCAGTCTTGGTCATTTGTCTGCATTTGATGGTTACATTGCCCAGTCAAAGTCTATTGTCTGCATTTGATTGTTACATTGCCAAGTCCAAGTCTATTGTCTGGCTTTGATGGTTACATTGCGCAGTCCAAGTCTATTGTCTGCCTTTGATGGTTACATTGCCAAGTCTGGCTTTGATGGTTACATTGCCCAGTCCAAGTTTATTGTCTGGCTTTGAAGATTACATTGCCCAGTCTACGTCTTTTGTCTGAATTTGATGGTTACATTGCCAAGTCTAAGTCTATTGTCTGGCTTTGATGATTACATTGCCCAGTCTAAGTCTATTGTCTGGCTTTGATGGTTACATTGCCAAGTCTAAGTCTTTTGTCTGGCTTTGATGGTTACATTGCCCAGTCTAAGTCTATTGTTTGGCTTTGATGGTTACATTGCCAAGTCTAAGTCTATTGTCTGGCTTTGATGGTTACATTGCCCAGTCTACGTCTTTTGTCTGAATTTGATGGTTACATTGCCAAGTCTAAGTCTATTGTCTGGCTTTGATGATTACATTGCCCAGTCTAAGTCTATTGTCTGGCTTTAATGGTTACATTGCCAAGTCTAAGTCTATTGTCTGGCTTTGATGGTTACATTGCCCAGTCCAAGTCTATTGTCTGCCTTTGATGGTTACATTGCCCAGTCCAAGTTTATTGTCTGGCTTTGATGATTACATTGCCCAGTCCAAGTCTATTTTCTGGCTTTGATTGTTACATTGTCCAGTCAACATCTATTGTCTGGCTTGGATGATTACATTACCCAGTCTATGTCTATTGTCTGACTTCTCTTATATCTATTTTTCATTTCCTCTGAATTATTTCGTGATTTCCTTCCTGATAGCATAGTTGTTAAGAAATTTTACAAAGTGCTGTTAATGCTAGTGATATAGATAGCAGTTATTATGTACCCAATATACCCTTGTCGAGGACCTTTATTGATAAAGTATGTAATTCCCAGGGCACGCAATTATTAGTAACGGTAGACTTGACAAAGGATCAAGCTTAACGTATTTTTGTAAAACTCGGTCAAGCGTTATTGACTACCTATTATGAAATTAGGAGTATTTTAGTTATATAAATAATTTTCAAATACTAGATTTTTATGAATTTTTCAGACCATGCACCATTGAATTTTACCGTACATGTCTGCACAAATAAGGATTTTAACAATAAAGTGAAAACCAATAGTTTTGTAAAATTTTCTTGGAACCATGAAGAAAAAGGTAAGTTCCGGAGAAAACTTATTTCCAAGTTGCCAGACATGAATCATATTTTAGATAGGGTTAATCGGCATGACAAGACAAGTGTTAATTACGGCATGACAAGACAAGTGTTAATTACACTGTATCTGATTTTGTAGGCATTATTAACTGTGTAGCTAAACCATTATTTGTATGTAATGTAATCAATAAACCAGAGGGCACATTTACAGAATTGTCATATAAAAAGGCGAAGAAGTTTGATAACGAATGTTTCAATAAAAAGGTATTATATAAAGAAGCTCTTAATAAATTCAATGCCTGTAAGAGTAGTGAAAATCGTGAAGATGTTTGTGCTAAGAGAAAGGACTATAAACGTATAATAAGAAGGAAGAGGAGGATTTACCATTTTAATGACATGAAAAAAATTGATCAATTGAAAGCGAAAAAACCAAGAGACTTTTGGAGATTGTTTTCAAAACCAAAGTGTACAAAGGCAGAAAATTTAAATGCAAATGATTTCTTACAATATTTTAAAAATTTGACAAATGAAATAAATATAGTGCATAACAGCAACGCGGAGGATTTCTGCAAGACAAACAATTTTGATAAAAACGACCCTATATTTGAGGAATTAGATACAGTAATAATGGAAGCGGAAGTGACCGCATGTATAAGATCACTCAAGCGTGAAAAGGCATAATCTGGAGATTGTATAATTAAATGAGTGTTTTTTAGAAGCCGGCGATATACTGTTATCACATTTGACTGAATTTCTCGATAAATGGACAGAAGGTATAGTCATACCTGTTTTTAAAAAAGGAGATGGAAATGACATGAACAATTACCGCGGGATTAGATTAGTTAGTTGTATGTCTAAATTATTTACCGCTGTTCTTAACAAAAGAATAAACGACTGGTGCGAAAACTACAGTAAATTATCGGATGTCCAGTTTGGCTTCAGGAAAGGATTTTCTACGGTAGATGCAATTTTTACACTGCATAGTTTAATTGAACATGTACTTATCAAGGGAAAGCGATTCTATTGCGCTTTTGTAGATTTAAAAAAGGCATTTGACTCAGTTTATAGAAATGCGCTATTGTTGTGTTATATAAGCTTGGGGTGAATGGCAAAATGTTGAGAATAATACGGTCAATTTACGAAACAGTGAAATGTTGTGTAAGACATTGTGAGACATATTCTGACTTTTTTGAAGTAGTCGTTGGATTAAAGCAAGGGGAGACAATTTCGCCTATCCTGTTTTCTCTATTCATTGAGGACTTAGAATTATATTTACAAAATAGTCCAGACAGTGGTCAAATATAAATGTCACATTGATGCTTTTGTGTTTTGCAGACGATATGGTCGTTTTGAGTGAAACACCTGAAGAACTACAAAATAGCCTAAATAAACTGTATTCATATTGTACCAAATGGGACTTAGAAGTAAATATTGCCAAAACTAAAATAGTAGTTTTCAGAAAAAGAGGCGGTTTACTTGAAACCGAGAAATGGACGTATGATAATGAAATTGTGGAAGTGATAAACGATTTTAGTTACTTAGGAGTAGTTTTTAATTATACTGGGACCTTTTTATTGAATCACCAAAACTAGGCTGGCAAGGGACTTAGAGCTACAGGAGTGCTGATACATAAAGTTAAAAAATTTGATTTTACCCCAAAAACATTGTGTCAGCTGTTCAACTCGTTCGTTATGTCCATTTTAAATTATGCTTGTGAAGTTTGGCGAAACACTAAGTCCAAACCATTAAAGAGAATACATTTAAAATTTTGTAAAAAGATATTAAATGATAAAATGTCGACAAGTAACGATGGTGTGTATGGAGAATTGGCTTGTTACCCAATGTATATTCACCGTTAGGTAAGAATAATTACGTATTGGTTTAAATTGTTATATACAAATAATTGTGTTTTGAAAACGGCATATACTGTTTCCTTAATCGATTGCTCAATAAAAAAAAAAAGAATTGGGCGTATAGCGTTAAATATTTATTATACAAACACAGATTTGGATACATCTAGAAAAATCCAATGCTTGAAAATCCAAAGGCTTTTATTTCCATTCTAAAAAAAGACTAATTGATGACTTCATGCAAAACTGGAGATCAGATATTGAAAAAAATAGTGTTTTAACTTTATATAAAAACGTGATAATGAAGTTTGAATATTAGCCATATCTGAATATTACAAAGTATAGAAAGTACAGACGTGGTATCACACAAATACGTTTATCATCACATAGACTTCGCATTGAAACTGGATGATATGGCATTAACAGGATAGAAAGAAATGAAAGACGTTGTCAATTCTGTGCCTCTGGGGATATTGAAGACGAGTTTCATTTTGTATTGATATGTGATAAGTTCAAGGTTATTCGAAGAAAGTATATACGAAGCTATTATTGGCGAAATCCATCAGTTTTTAAAAATTCATTCAGTTGATGCAATCAACGAATAGTAATATTATAAATGATTTATCGCTTTTCAGATTAAAAATAACACAATCCAAAATTGATAAAGATCCATCCTCTCATTGTATGAAATGTATTTTGTATTTGTACTGTGTTGTTAATATGACCTGACTGTAAACATTTGTAATTTTGTTATATAGACAAGAAACTGTATAGTTTAAGTCTGAATAAAAGTATGTTCTGTTTTGTTCTATAAAAGCATGCCGATATGTCAACTATCTAAAATGAATGTATGGATACTTTGATAGAATAAAGACATTTCGAAGTGCAATAAAGTATTATTTGAGACTATGTTGTGATACTGTACTTTATTCAATAAAATTCATCCAGATGTCAGACAAAACATAACTTTAGAGTTATGAAATTGAAAAGAGTTGTAAATCTGAAGTATCATTAGAAGTGTGGGTGTGCGCGCGTGTGCATGAAGCTATTTCTGTGTGCCTCCTGGCTTTACATGTTCTCTATGTCTTATAAATGTGTTTTTTTTACTCACAAGTAAGAGGCTGTAGATTTGATTTATTGCCAGTTTTATTTCAGTGTAATCATTCTTCTATCAGCGAAATATAATGATAATGTCAGATTGGTAAGTGTTTAATATAAAAAAACAAAATAGTTCATTTGTTTTTCTATGTTACAATCTGGGTTGAAACATTTACAAATATGACATATCAAATATGTTACATGTTTGGCTAGGGTAACACATTTATATGTGTTTAATGTCAAACAGAGAAATGTTACATGGCCTTGATAGGGAATCACATTTACATGTATTAAATGTTAATGAGGCTTCCAGAGAAATGTTACATGACCTTGATAGGGAATCACATTTATATGTGTTAAATGTTAATCAGGCTGCTAGGGAAATGTTACATGGCCTTGATAGGGAATAACATTTATGTGTAATATGTTAATGAGGCTTCCAGGGAAATGTTACAAGACCTTGATAGGTAATAACATTTATATGTGTTAAATGTTAATCAGGCTGCTAGGGAAATGTTACATGGCCTTGATAGGGAATAACATTTATGTGTAATATGTTAATGAGGCTTCCAGGGAAATGTTACAAGACCTTGATAGGGAATAACATTTATATGTGTTAAATGTAAATCAGGCTGCTAGGGAAATGTTACATGGCCTTGATAGGGAATAACATTTATGTGTTATATGTTAATGAGGCTTCCAGAGAAATGTAACATGGCCTTGATAGGGAATAACATTTATGTGTAATATGTTAATGAGGCTTCCAGGGAAATGTTACATGACCTTGATAGGGAATAACATTTATATGTGTTAAATATTAATCAGGCTGCTAGGGAAATGTTACATGACCTTGATAGGGAATAACGTTTATGTGTAACATGTTAATGAGGCTTCCAGGGAAATGTTACATGACCTTGATAGGGAATCACATTTATATGTGTTAAAAATTAATCAGGCTGCTAGGGAAATGTAACTTGTATGTGTTATATGTTAATGAGGCTTCCAGAAAAATGTTACATGACCTTGATAGGGAATAACATTTATGTGTTATATGTTAATGAGGCTTCCAGGGAAATGTTACATGGCCTTGATAGGGAATCACATTTATGTGTTTGATATTAATCAGGCTGCTAGGGAAATGTTACATGGCCTTGAAAGGGAATAACATTTATATGTTATATGTTAATGAGGCTTCCAGGGAAATGTTTCGTGACCTTGATAGGGAATAACATTTATGTGTGTTAAATATTAATCAGGCTGCTAGGGAAATGTTACATGACCTTGATAGGGAATAACATTTATGTGTAATATGTTAATGAGGCTTCCAGGGAAATGTTACATGGCCTTGATAGGGAATAACATTTATGTGTTATATGTTAATGAGGCTTCCAGGGAAATGTGACATGGCCTTGATAGGGAATAACATTTATGTGTAATATGTTAATGAGTCTTCCAGGGAAATGTTACATGGCCTTGATAGGGAATAACATTTAAGTGTAATATGTTAATGAGGCTTCCAGGGAAATGTGACATGGCCTTGATAGGGAATAACATTTATGTGTAATATGTTAATGAGGCTTCCAGGGAAATGTTACATGACCTTGATAGGGAATAACATTTATGTGTTATATGTTAATGAGGCTTCCAGAGAAATGTTACATGACCTTAATAGGGAATCACATTTATGTTATATGTTAATAAGGCTTCCAGGGAAATGTTACATTGCTTTGATAGGGAATAACATTTATATGTGTTATATGTTAATAAGGCTTCCAGGGAAATGTTACATGACCTTAATAGGGAATAACATTTATATGTGTTAAATGTTAATCAGGCTTCCAGGTAAATGTTACATGGCCTTGATATTGAATCACATTTATATGTTTTCAATGTTAATTGGGCTTCAGGGAAAATGTTACATGGCCTTGATAGGGAATCACATTTATATTCGTTAAATATTAATGAGGCTTCCATGTAAATGTTACATGGTCTTGATAGGGAATCACATTTATGATATATGTTAATCAGGCTGCTAGGGAAATGTTACATGACCTTGAAAGGGAATAACATTTATGTGCAATATGTTAATGAGGCTTCCAGGTAAATGTTACATGGCCTTGATAGGGAATCACATTTATATGTGTTAAATGTTAATCAGGCTGCTAGGGATATGGGCCCTCATCCAAGCATTTATGTGATGGATGAGAGACATTATTTGAATAAGTAGGAGGCTGAGCATGTATAATGAGTATATCGCTTGTGCGCTATATTTAGAACACTATTTAAAGATAAAAATCACGTGACTACAGTAACCATGCACCTCTTATAGAAACCCCAAATCATTCTTTAAAAATAATAACAGTTTTGTTGTTTAATGTTAATTTGGGAGGGTTACACTCTTGAGCAGTGAAAGGGTGGGTTTATACATGCTCAGCCTCCAGCTTATTCCAATAATGCCCCTCATGCATCACATAAATGCTTGGATGAGGGCCCATTATTTCTCATAAGCCTTCAGCTTTCACATGTATAATGAGCATCTTTAAAGTAAACGACAAAACAATGCTAACCAACAAGGTTTATTCTGTGTAACTATATCATGAACAATATACATAATATCCAAGGCAATGAACAAAATTTGTAATTTGTATTATCAAACTATGCATCAAACACTGCATGGGTAAAGTCTTTAGCTTTTTCATTCTCTCTGAAATAAAACTTGTAGAAGTTTTTTGAAGATGACCAATCAGCAGTTTGCAAGATTTCTCTTAATCTGCATCCACAATAATATGCTGCTGATGTAGAAGCTGATCTATATGATTGAGCTTTGAGCTCATTAATGTTAATACCCGATAACAACATCACAGTCTTAAGCCATCTGGCAATAGTACTTGTAGTTACTGCTTTAAAAGTAGCAAAAGATATAAATAACTGATCATCTTTTCTTTTAATCTTTGCCCTTTTCATGTATTCTAAAACGAAATGCATTGGACAAATGTCTTCATCTTCATAATGTGATACAGTCAACAGAAAGTTTTTTCCTCGTTTTGAAGTTTTTAATAAACTTGTAAAACCAAATTTGATAATGTTATTTTCAAGGGTCATATTTGAAAATCTTAAAGCTACCATAGTCTGTGCCCTAGCAGCTGTTGCCAATGCTAATAAAGCCGTTGTTTTTAACGTTAACAGTCTTATATTATCATTTGTATTTAATGTCTTCAAAAAAGATAAAACTTTACTGACATCCCATGTTTTACTATATCTTGGCTTAGGTGGTGTCTTTAGGAAAACACCCCTAATGAATTGTTGTACAAGCACTGTATGTAAACACCAGTTTTGACATAATAAATTCAAAGTTTGTAATATAGTTGATTTATGTAGATTAATAACACTGTAGGATTACCCAATATAACATAAAAAGTTCAAATATGAAATAACTACTTCCTCAGAGGTACAAATGGGATTTCTTTTCCAAACATGACACCAAATACACCATCTTTTCCATGCCAAATCATACTGTTTTTGTGTTCCACTGCTACATGATTCTGATATGTAATCAACTGCTCTTCCTGGAATGCCTTTGCTGTGAAACGTTTCCGGATACAATCACTGCGACTAATGTCAACGAATTTCTTAAAGGATGTTCCTCTCTTGAATGTAGTAACGTCAACAGAATCTTGTGTCTTGGTAACCTTATAGGTAAAGAGACAATGCATGACATTAATAATGGGAACCATGGTTGTGAAGGCCAATATGGTACGACTATTATTGCCTGTTCAACTTTGTCAACTCTTAATTTGTTTAATATTTTCCCAATTAAGCGAAATGGAGGGAAGATATACGGTTGAAACACATTCCACAAGATAGAAAAATGCATCAAAATGAGAAGCATTTGGTTCTGGTGTCCAGGACACAAAATTGTCCATTTGATAATTTAATCTAGATGTAAATAGATCTATATCTGGTACAAACAAATGATTACATATTCTGTCAAAAATTTCTGGCTTAAGCATCCACTCTGTTGAGTCAGAGAAATTCCTTGAAGAAAAATCAGCAAAAATATTTTCTATTCCTGGAACATGTACTGCTGAAACATAAATGTTCCTGTGTATACACCATTCCCATATGTCCTTTGCTAACTGGTCCATGGACACTGAGCACCTACCTCCCATACTATTTAAATAGAAAATTTGAGTTAATTTTACTATTTGTCTATAGTATACTTACGACAACATTACATATGCTAATACTCGATTTGCCATAATCCACGAAAACAGAAAGACTTAACTATCCTCTATAAGTAACGAGTTACTATCCTTTGCTATAAATATGTGCATGCGCGAAAGCAACTTCCTCTTTCTGAGGAGGGGAGGGCTTGTAATGTTGTCGTAAGTATACTATAGACAAATAGTAAAATTAACTCAAATTTTCTATATTGGTCTATTTATATCTTACGACAACATTACATATGCTGACTTTAACATAAAAGCCTGGGGAGGAGAGGATAGATAAGTCAAAATAAAAGGGAACAGGGGAGCCTGTAAAAGATTATCTTAAGAAACTAAGATAAGTCATGTAAAAATCAGTTATGAATTTTAACATAGAACTAAACTAAATAAACTTTAACAGTGCTACAAAACTTACATACTTTGTAGAACCATCTGGAAGTGCTGTAACATCTCCGAAGTAGGAGATGACCAAAGTGTCTAGTTGTAGAAGACCTTCATTCCAACAAGTACAGCTTGTAATCCATTCCATATTATAAAGTAGTAGAAATAACTTACTCTGCCTGTGTAGACTGAAGAAACTCTAGTCAAAGATACCTGGAGACACGGCAGTCAAAAGGTCAAAATATTTTAAGTAATATATATCTATCTTATATATATACTTACATAAATCTACAAAATCAGAACTTCAGAAGTTGATTAGGAGATCCATGTATTGATATATTGATATATTATGTTAGAGAAACATAACATAAATCCTAGATTAACGAATATCAGTAAGATGAAAATTAAAATGTAAATAAATTTATTTGATCGAGAATCCTGATACATAAAACACCCACCAAAAAGAGCTAGATTATGTAGTCTAAAACCATAAAGTTTGTTAAAAACAAACTCAATCTAGAGGTTAACCTCTGATCACAAACTGAGCTACCACAACAGAACTTAGAGTCAGGAAATATAAAAAGACGAGTAATCTCTTATATAGAACTTAGTTAAGGAGTTATGGGAACTCCAGTAACATGCTCATAGGATACGATCCTGAGAATTAGAATTCATCCAAGCAAGAGAAGAAGACAATGTTCTAACTTCGTGTGCTGTTGGGTTTGCTCATGGAAGTACTACTTCTTCTAACTCATAAGAAGACATAATTGTCCCTACAATCCTTCTTGATATGAAAGAAAGAGAAAAATCTCTTGTGGTTTCTGGAAGATAAGCAACGAAAAGCCGTTTCCTGTACTTGCGCCATGCCTTAGAGCTATCTCAGTAGATTTTAATGTTCTCACTGGACATAAACCAGAAGAAGAAATCTCGTTACCTGAGGTGTTTGTAGGTAGGGCTGGAATAACCAGTTGTTGAATAGCAACCAAAGGATGTTAATGCTATGAAAGAAACCCTGGAAAGAAAAGCAACGTAATGGAAGGGCCACCTACCGCGAAGTAAATGGAATCTTAAGTTCCTGATAATGCATGTAGCTCACTACGTCAATACCTGAAGTTATAGCTAACAGGAAAGTAGTTTTAAAAGTAAATCCCAATCTCAAACAAGATATAAGTGGTTCGGATGTAGGACCTGAAATAGCCTACAGGACCTGGAGACAGTCCCCTTCTGGAGTGACATAAAAAGAAGCGGGATTCTCTAACTATGTTAGAAAGTAGACGACTATCGGACTTTCCTGTAACCTGCCTAAATGTTACAGAAATGGCTGAACAATAATCTTAAACTGAAGATGGTGAAAGACCTTTATCTTTGAAAGTGACACAAGAAATCTGATAAATAATTGAAAAGTGTGATTGCATAGATCCAATGACCCTGACTCACCCTTTTCCAACCAACCTTTTCATCTGTACTCATAAAGACATTTGTAGAAAAACTTCTAGAAATACCGACTGAAAGAACTCGAGTAGCAAATCATTCTGTTTCGAGATGTCGTTAGATAAGAGACAGGAGTAAAGATGAAACACTTGTCTTGGCGTGAACTAGCCGATCAAGAGCTAGACACACCAGGCCTCGTCTGAGAGGGAATACTACTGGAGGAGCCACTAATAGAGATAACAGTGTAGGAAACCATGGATGTCCAGTCCAAAATGGTGTTATCATCAGCAGCAAACCGTCTTCTCTCTGTGCTTTCAGAAGTACCCAAGATAGAAGTGGAGGTGGAGGGTATGCATTTTAGTCTAAAGCACCCGGAATTCCCAGGTGGTTTGAACCTCTGACCACCTGCTTTCGAGATGGACGCCTTAACCATTACACCACGAAAGACAGTATTACTTGAACAGACCCTGCCAAGGAATTGACAGAGCGTCTACTGCCCCTGACAGAGGATCTGAAACTGGAGAAACAAGGTTGGGAGTTGATTGATCAACCGAGTAGCAAATAGATCTACAAGGTGTGTCCCAAAGTTGGAACACCTGATCTAGTGTAGATCGATGTACCATCCCTTCTGTGTGAAATATCTGGGTTTTCCTGGAAAGGGAATATACCAGAATATTCAGTTTGCCTGTAATATACCTGGCTCTGAGAGAGATCCTTACTTGGGAGTACCAAGTCAGAGTCTCCTTTGCAAAGTTCGAGAGCTCCTGAGCATGAGCACCCCCCCCCCCCCCCCCCCCCCCCCCCCTCCTCCTTCTTGTACACATAAGAAGCTAAGGTTGTGTTGTCCGTGGTTAGCGTGACCAAGTGACCTCGTACTGACACTAGAAAGGATGTAGGGACGGAAATACTGCCCTCATCTGCAATATGTTTGTATGGCTCATTAATAACTGAATGAATGAATGAAAGAATGAAAGAAGTTCCCTGGCTGAGGCAGAGGGAACTGAAAGAAGATGTTCCAGTTTTACCTGACATAATCTTAACCTTTCTAAAGAAGGATCCAAAAAAGCTTCCTGTAGTTGGAAATATGCTCTTAGGCAAGTAAATATTTGACAAAGAACCAATACCGACTTGTTCCCATTGGGAAAGAAGTCCAGCTCTAGAATTAAACATAGAAGATGTCTTGAGTGTTGCAGAGCCAAGTCCCTGGAATTGAAGGTTGGGAGCCAGTCCTCCAGATAAGAATGGAGACAAATATCTGTATAATAGTGAAAACGTAAGGTGCTAGTGATAAACTGAAGGGAAGAGCTCGAACTGATAGGTTGAACCTTGCCAAGGGAAGCGAAGGTATCGTCTGAATCTGGTTGTATAGGAAAGTGAATGTAAGTAACTAACAGATCAAGCGGAGTTACCCACTCATTCTTTGTAGTTCCATCGATAAAGGT
Organism: Panopea generosa; assembly: GCA_029582155.1. NCBI lineage: Eukaryota > Metazoa > Mollusca > Bivalvia > Adapedonta > Hiatellidae > Panopea > Panopea generosa. The sequence continues at coordinate 51,756,299 of CM055909.1, read as the reverse complement.
TCTCCATACCCCTGTTCTATTGGAACTATGAAAAGACGACTGTAGCACCCATGCTTGGGAGAGGAGGGTGATACCGGTTCAATTGCAGTGAGACAGAAAATTCTAGACAAATGTGTCGAAATCTACTGCTTCATTTGATCCCAGAGAATTACTAAGCATCTTGGGTGAAAAGAAACCGTTGGGGATTGACCCAAAAAAGCATTAGATACCCCTCTGGATCACCGAAAGGGTCTAAGGGTCTGCGAAAAATAATTTTCCCCGGACTCTGAGAAGGTAGAAAGTCTACCTCTTGAGAGAATGTCTAGCCTTGGGATCTTCAAATTTAAGTTGGAAGAACCCAGCAAAACTGGAAAGAGCCTGGAAATTTCCAGAAAGGGCACCCCTATTGGTCAGGCACTAGACCTCCTCTGCCCTCGCCCCTGCCTCTGTATGACTTGCTTCCTTTATGGTTAAAAGTAACCCTGGAAGAAAGATCCCGAGTAAAATGGGGCCTTAAGACCCAACTACTGGAGTCCTACTGAATGGAGCTTGAGGAGCTATAAATGGAACCATACTGGAGATCTGGTATGAAGTTTGGCCATGGCTAACCGCTGAAAAGAGGGGTTCTCAAACTCTATTCTACGAATTTTAACCACTTCTTGGAAATTAAGTCCAAGAAGTGTATAAGAGTTAAATGGTCCATCCTACAGACTAGAAACCAGCTGTTGGTTTAGAGAACTCTACTCCAACAGAAAAGTCTGACTCCTTAAAGAAAGGAAATATTGAAAGCCTGACGAAATACTCCATCATATTGGCGTTGTCCTTAACCATTGACTATAGGAAAAGATGCAGCTCGATGAGAGCTTCAGGTAAGTTTATGGTCCTGCCGGATAGACAAGATACCACAGATGCTATAAAGCGACGGGTTCTCCCCTCCGTGTAACAGGAGTGCGAACGACAATCCTCAGGGAAGCGGACACCGATCGAGTGCTGTTGACCGGCGAACCCTCTCGGAAGAGCAACCTCCGCCCCCATAATATCCGAGTGAAATTGGGCCTGAACTTCTTAACATGCCAACGAATGTAAAGAATTAATTACAGTACTTCAAATCCGTGCCCAACCTGTCTGACGTAATAGCCTTAGAAAAGTGAGAGGAAGGGCCATAAGGGACCATCTCTTCCTCTCTAAGCTCTGATTTAAAATAGTCATCAAATGAGGTACCTGACTACTCTGTGGTAGCGAAAGGATAGAGTTAGGTGGAGTGTGAGTCTTAAATAAAATTCTAAGGCTGAGTAACCCTGAACAGTAGTGTAAGTATAAACCACTGTGAGACAAAGTTCAGGGCCAAATATATCTCTAAGCAGAGAAAACATCTCTGAGTAATGGGGAAAGGGTGTTCCCAATTTCTCGACCAAATGGCCTTGTCATCAATGGAAAGAGAAGCAACCATCGCCCCTGGAAAGGGGACTGGCAGTTGGTTAGCAGGGAGTGAAGGGACTACGTGGTCAGGAGTGAAACCCCTGGAAAAATTAGATCTAGTTGAGTGAGAAAGTACTCGAGATCTCTGGGTTTGTGGTACCAGCCCTAGCCCTATGAGACTCCTTTTAGACTGACCCGTAGGTCGAAGGTCTAACTGAGGGTGTAACTCCAACACCAAAGATGCCTTCTTTCAAGATACATTGCTCCATTGGAAGGCCCTTATAATAATTAGGGAAAACTCCTCATGGTTAAAACACCATTGTTTTATTTAAAGGGCACCCCCCACATGCCTTTGTAAATTTGATTCCGGTAATTCCGGTAAGGTATACATATATTATTGGGGGTAATGTATAGATATGTCATTGGAATTCCACTGGTTAGTTTCCAAGACTATTAGAACTAGTGTAGAGACTCCCTTAGATCTGTCCCTTTAATAAGAAGGGAAAAAGAAAACCGAAAGTCGGTGTCTCTTCCCTTAGATGAAAAACAAGAAACTTTACCTCTATTTCTTCTATGTTCCCTTCCACTCTTAGTGGTAGTCTTCCCTCGATCGCCTTCTGTTCCTGTCCTTGTGCTGCTGTTGTGCGCTGCTGGGACAGTGATAGCTGATTTTGAGGGAAATCTCTCGATCGTCTGCTGTTCAAGTCCTTGTGCTGCTACAGAGAGCTGCTGGGACAGTGATAGCTAGCGAATGTGGAGGAGCTCCTGGAGCGTCTTCGTCCACCCGTCACTCTCTGGGTTTTGGTACTAGACCTAGCCCATTGAGACTCCTTGTAAACTGACCCGGAGGTCAAAGGTCTACGGAGGGTGTAGCTCTAACACCAACGGTGCCTTCCTCCAAGAGACATTGCTCCATGGGAAGGCCCCTGGAATCTGAGGGATATCTCCCCGTGGTGAAGATACCTGGGTTAAGAGATATCCCTTGATTTCCAAGACTGAGCTTTGTTAGGACATTTTGTACAAACGCAGGTTGTACAAATATCCTGAAATATAAAACAAAATTGGCGAACAATTTCGCCGGTTAGTTTGCACATATTATTTGTAAAAAACAGTTAAATGACGAAGAAACTCGTCGACTATTTACTTTTTAATAATTTAACAGTGAAATTCTCGTGAAATTAAATTGAGAATTAAAACTGTTAAGCGAATTTATTCGCTGAAAAGAAGTAACACAACTACAAACTAATGAATGTGCTTCTTAATAAAACAATAAAACGCACTATATAACGAAGAAACCGTGGAAAATTAGCAATTTTTACGAGTGAATTCGAATTACCTACCTCACACGAGGTTACGAAAACAGAAAGAGGAAGTTGCTTTCGCGCATGCGCATATTTATAGCAAAGGATAGTAACTCGTTACTTATAGAGGATAGTTAAGTCTTTCTGTTTTCGTGGATTATGGCAAATCGAGTATTAGCATATGTAATGTTGTCGTAAGATATAAATAGACCAATATATGATTTGGTAACATTACTATCTGTCTGTACTTGAATATGAACATTCATCATTTCTCTACATTGAGCTTTTAATGCAAAGAATATTGCCAAAAGTTCAAGAAAGTTTATGTGCCTTCTTTTTTCCTCTGAGGTCCATCTACCACCAAATTGTTTACCAGATTTCTTGCAATAACATCCCCGGCCTTTGGATAAAGCATCTGTGAACAAATTAAACCCTATAGGCTTTTCTCGAATAGATTTCCCATTGCATCTGGAAACATTGTTTAACCACCAGGTAATCTCTGTTTTACTGAAATTACTTAAAGTTATTTCCCCATCATAATCTCGAGATAACTGAAGTCCTTCTACTTTTTCTCTCTCCAACATACGATAATGCAACGGTCCTTCCAACACTGCTGTAAATGCATTTACCAGTAACCCAATGAGCGAAGCTAGCTGCCTTATTTTAACAGTGTTTGGAATCAAAATCATTTTTGCCATACATATGATTTTTTTAACCTTTTCTTGTGTAAGAAAAACTTTGAACAATACTGAATCAATGACAAAACCAAAAAACACAATTCTTTGTGAAGGTACTAAATTTGACTTCTCATAATTTATAGTAAAACCTAAATCTGTGCTTTCAACACACATGAGATTTGAATTTGATAAGCATGTTTTCTTACTTTGATGCATGTTAATAGAATCATCAATGTAATATGAGGAACATATTCCTCGATGTCTAAACTTAGCATACATAGGCTTTTGAATTTTTGTAAAAATTCTAGGAGCACTTGAAATCCCAAAACATAAACAAACAAACTTGTACAATTTTCCATTCCATTGAAATTTCAGGTACCTTTGAAAATCAGGATGAACTGTAACACTGAAATATGCATCTTTGAAATCTATAGATGTAAAATAATCATTTTCTTGAATAAGTTCCAAAACGAACGAAAATGATTCCCGTTTGAAATGTTCATACTTTATAAACTTGTTAAGCTCTTTTAAATTTATAACTGGTCGGTATTTTCCATTTGGTTTTACAACTAAAAATAGATTTGAAATAAATTCATCAGGTTCATGATGAGTTGGGATAATAGCTCCTTTTATAACAAATCAACTACCTCCATCTGTATTAACTGTATTTGTTTATCTGTGAAGGCTATCTGATTAGGAATTTTGATCTGAAATGGTTTGTTAACAAATTCAATCTTATACCCTTGTATGGTATCTAAAATCCATTTATCTTTGGTTATCTTACTCCATGCATATGAACATGTTTTAAGTCCAGCCACACTAGATTGATCCCTTACCTGTCAGGTTGGATTCACACCAGACTTGCTCTTCCCAAACTGTACTGGCTTCTGGTTCCCATAGGGTTGGTATCGCCGTTGAGTATAGCTACCACGGCCTCTTTGTGACTTGTATTGTCCTCTACCCCTCTGGTATGATCTGTATGAGCCTCTCTTGTATTGGCCTTGACCAAACTCGTTGTTAATCCTCAAACTGGTGTCACATTTTTTCATTTCACCAGCAATATCATCCCCAAACAGTTGTTTGGATATGGGTGTGTTTATGTTACACAGGCTCGAATACTTTTTGTTCAGATGAGGTCTGATCAGGTATCTCCTTCTCAGAGACATATTGTACTGGACTTGACCTAGCAAGGTCACTGAATCCGAAATACATTGCTTTGCTTCTTTATTTTTAGCATGTCTTTCTTCAGTATAGATGCCAATTTTATGACTGGCATCATAGCTGTCGCTACCATTTGTTGAATATTCATAAAATTCCTGTCAATGTTTTGAGCCTTCCTGTCTAACCCCTCAAATATCTCTGTGTTGACTTTAGGTGGCCCCGTTTCTTCACAATTTTTAGGTATTTTATACCTGTCAACAATGTCATCCACCATACATTGGGATGTACAGGCTGTTGATATAAGCCCAGATAAAGATGGTGAAATCTCATCACCTAACTGAGCTTCTTTAACTGTAGTAATTCCCATTCCACATCATCTATACTCTCAACATTTTGTTGAGAAGTTGAGCTGGCATCATCAAATAATGCTGAACCAATGTTAGCATCAACTGCCTCTAACGGGGAACGAAAGAATGGACCTTTTTGTCCACCTTGGCCAGCACCATCATTTTCCACCTCAATTATAAGGTTGTCATATTCATCATTAAAATTATCTTGTTCAAGATAATCATCCTTCTCAGCATTTGCAATGCCAAGAGCTTCTGTGAGTGAAACAACATCACTTGGAGATAATTTATTCAAGTCAATTAAATTTTTCCCCTTTTTTGACTTTCCGGTACATTTGTTTCCTTACGTCGTCGCTTTCGTGAGCCATAATAATTTTACGATTGCGTTGCAAAAACTTGCAATAAAATTGCAAATGCGGCCACAAATGACTGGAACAGCGTTCAGCAGTCGGCTGTACGATACCACGGTTACAAAAAAGGAATAAATAAATAAAGAATAAGACAATTTTGAGCACGTGTAGTATGGTTATTATAACCGAACCTTGTCGAAGTCGATGCGTCCTCTCTCTACCAACGTAAAGCGAAGAATGATTTAGGGTTTCTATAACAGGTGCACAGTTACTGTAGTCATGTGATTTTTATCTTTAAATAGCGTTCTAAATATAGCGCACAAGTGATATGCTCATTATACATGTGAAAGCTGAAGGCTTATGAGAAATAATGTTACATGTCCTTGATAGGGAATAACATTTATATGTTATATGTTAATGAGGTTTCCAGAGAAATGTTACATGGCCTTGATAGGAAATAACATTTATATGTTATATGTTAATGAGGCTTCCAGGTAAATGTTACATGGCCTTGATAGGGAATTACATTTATGTGTAATATGTTAATGAGGCTTCCAGGGAAATGTTACATGGCCTTGATAGGGAATCACATTTCTGTGTAATATGTTAATGAGGCTTCCAGGTAAATGTTACATGGCCTTGATAGGGAATAACCTTTATGTGTGTTATGTTAATGAGGCTTCCAGAGAAATGTTACATGGCCTTGATACGGAATAACATTTATATGTTATATGTTAATGAGTCTTCCAGGGAAATGTTACATGGCCTTGATAGGGAATAACATTTATATGTTATATGTTAATGAGACTTCCAGAGAAATGTTACATGGCCTTGAAAGTGAATTACATTTATATGTGTTATATATATGTTAATAATGCTTCTAGGGAAATGTTACATGGCTTTGATACGGAATAACATTTATGTGTAATATGTTAATGAGGCTTCCAGGGAAATGCTACATGGCCTTGATAGGGAATAACATTTATGTGTAATATGTTAATGAGGCTTCCAGTGAAATGTTACATGGCCTTGATAGGGAATAACATTGATGTGTTATATGTTAATAATGCTTCTAGGGAAATGTTACATGGCTTTGATACGGAATAACATTTATGTGTAATATGTTAATGAGGCTTCCAGGGAAATGCTACATGGCCTTGATAGGGAATAACATTTATGTGTAATATGTTAATGAGGCTTCCAGTGAAATGTTACATGGCCTTGATAGGGAATAACATTGATGTGTTATATGTTAATGAGTCTTCCAGTGAAATGTTACATGGCCTTGATAGGGAATAACATTTATGTGTTATATGTTAATGAGGCTTCCAGGGAAATGTTACATGGCTTTGATAGGGAATAACATTTATGTGTAATATGTTAATGAAGCTTCCAGTGAAATGTTACATGGCCTTGATAGGGAATAACATTGATGTGTTATATGTTAATGAGTCTTCCAGTGAAATGTTACATGGCCTTGATAGGGAATAACATTTATGTGTAATATGTTAATGAGGCTTCCAGGGAAATGTTACATTGCTTTGATAGGGAATAACATTTATATGTGTTATATGTTAATGAGGCTTCCAGGGAAATGTTACATGGCCTTGATAGGGGATCACATTTATATGTGTTAAATGTAAAGCAGGCTTCCAGGTAAATGTAACATGGCCTTGATAGGGAATCACATTTATATGTGTTAAATGTTAATCAGGCTTCCATTGAAATGTTACATGGTCTTGATAGGGAATCACATTTATATGTGTTAAATGTTAATCAGGCTTACAGGTAAATGTTACATGGTTTTGAAACGGGATCACATTTATATGTGTTAAATGTTAATCAGGCTTCCGGGTAAATGTTACATGGCCTTGATAGTGAATAATATTTATATGTTTTAAATGTGAAACAGGCTTCCATTGAAATGTTACATGGCCTTGATATGGAATGACATATATATGTGTTAAATGTGAAACAGGCTCTCAGTGAAACGTTTCATGGCCTTGATATGGAATGACATATGTGTTAAATGTGAAACAGGCTCTTAGTGAAATGTTTCATGGCCTTTGTATGGAATGACATATATATGTGTTAAATGTCAATCAGGCTTCCAGTGAAATGTTACATGGCCTTGATGTGGAATGACATATGTGTTAAATGTGAATCAGGCTCTTAGTGAAATGTTTCATGGCCTTTGTATGGAATGACATATATATGTGTTAAATGTCAATCAGGCTTCCAGTGAAATGTTACATGGCCTTGATGTGGAATGACATATGTCTTAACTGTGAAATAGGCTCTCAGTGAAATGTTTCATGGCCTTGATATGGAATGACATATATATGTGTTAAATGTCAATCAGGCTTCTAGGAAAATGTTACATGGCCTTTATAGGAAATCACATTTATATGTGTTAAATGTTAATCAGGCTTCCATTGAAATGTTACATGGTCTTGATAGGGAATACGTTTATATGTGTTAAATGTTAATCAGGCTTCCATTGAAATGTTACATGGCCTTGATAGGGGATCACATCACTTTTAATTGATTTATACCTACAGACAATGCCATATTTGTACCTACAGACAATGCCATATTTGTCAGATGAATTTTCTCAGAGTTGTCATGTTTTCACAAGAAGCTGTTTGTTTATACTTTAACTGGATGTCTTCTGTATTGTCACTGTTTACTGTATATAGATTTCTCAGAAATTACTCATGTGTTGATCATGTGATGTAAAGTGCATGTAAAGAGGAGAGAGGCTAAAGTCAATATTTTAAAACAAAAAAAACCAACAAGTTATTGATACAAACAATAGCAAACTATAAAACCTGAATAGAAGAAAATAAAGAATTCTAGATTTCAGTGAAATATCGTTTTTATGCAAGCATATCAATTTCAGTGTTCACAAGTGAAATTAAATTGATATTTCACTAAAACCATTAATTTCATTATTGCAAATCAAAGGTTAACCCCAAGTAAACGAAATAAATTAAAAGCATGTCGATCAAGAAGTGTGTGTAAATGATGCAAATATACAAATTGAAACATTTTGAATATCTGGCTTGATAAAAGATAGATCATTTATCCCAAATTACCCGAGTTGAGTTTGGAGACCTACATGGTCATTATAGTATAGATTGCATCTTTTACTGTTTTTGGTTAGATTTGAAATAGGTAATTATTGTATTATTACAAAAACTTGGAAATTTGATGTTGGTTGCTATAGGAATAAACAACAATAAAAATTAGAAAAGTGGTGATGTTGGCTGAAAATAAGCAGAAAAGATAAGTGTGTAACACAGATTCATTATTTGTGAAGTGTTATCAGTTGTGAATGGAGATTTTCTAAATACTTTACGGTAAGGATGCAATTATTAAAAAATTGCCAGCTCAAACTATCTTTTGTTATAATTTTTTATCTCTAATTTGAACATTTTTTCTTTCTTTAATGGTAAGCAACATAATTATTTGTTTGTTTGAATATTAAGTGTCATTTTTATACCATCTAGCGATAACAGATGCTCAGTTAATCTAACTACTCTTATATGGGATCCTAGAAGGTTAACTAGTACTCAGGCACAAGTTACTGAAACTTTCCTGCTGAAACACTACAAATGTGTTATATATCACATCTAGGGATAACAGATGCTCAGTTAATCTAACTACTCTTATATGGGATCCTAGAAGGTTAACTAGTACTCAGGCACAAGTTACTGAAGCTTTCCTGCTGAAACACTACAAATGTGTTATATATCACATTTAGGGATAACAGATGCTCAGTTAATCTAACTACTCTTATATGGGATCCTAGAAGGTTAACTAGTACTCAGGCACAAGTTACTGAAGCTTTCCTGCTGAAACACTGCAAATGTGTTATATATCACATTTAGGGATAACAGATGCTCAGTTAATCTAACTACTCTTATATGGGATCCTAGAAGGTTAACTAGTACTCAGGCACAAGTTACTGAAACTTCCTGCTGAAACACTACAAATGTGTTATATATCACATCTAGGGATAACAGATGCTCAGTTAATCTAACTACTCTTATATGGGATCCTAGAAGGTTAACTAATACTCAGGCACAAGTTAATGAAGCTTTCCTGCTGAAACACTACAAATGTGTTATATATCACATCTAGGGATAACAGACACTAAGTTAATCTAACTACTCTTATATGGGATCCTAGAAAGTTAACTAGTACTCAGGCACAAGTTACTGAAGCTTTCCTGCTGAAACACTGCAAATGTGTCATATATCACATTTAGGGATAACAGATGCTCAGTTAATCTAACTACTCTTATATGGGATCCTAGAAGGTTAACTAGTACTCAGGTACAAGTTACTGAAACTTCCTGCTGAAACACTACAAATGTGTTATATATCACATCTAGGGATAACAGACGCTAAGTTAATCTAACTACTCTTATATGGGATCCTAGAAGGTTAACTAGTACTCAGGCACAAGTTACTGAAACTTTCCTGCTGAAACACTACAAATGTGTTATATATCACAGCTAGGGATAACAGACGCTAAGTTAATCTAACTACTCTTATATGGGATCCTAGAAGGTTAACTAGTACTCAGGCACAAGTTACTGAAGCTTTCCTTCTGAAACACTACAAATGTGTTATATATCACATCTAGGGATAACAGACACTAAGTTAATCTACCTACTCTTATATGGGATCCTAGAAGGTTAACTAGTACTCAGGCACAAGTTACTGAAACTTTCCGGCTGAAACACTACAAATGTGTTATATATCACATCTAGGGATAACAGATGCTCAGTTAATCTAACTACTCTTATATGGGATCCTAGAAGGTTAACTAGTACTCAGGCACAAGTTACTGAAACTTTCCTGCTGAAACATTACAAATGTGTTATATATCACATTTAGGGATAACAGATGCTTAGTTAATCTAACTACTCTTATATGGGATCCTAGAAGGTTAACTAGTACTCAGGCACAAGTTACTGAAACTTTCCTGCTGAAACATTACAAATGTGTTATATATCACATCTAGGGATAACAGATGCTCAGTTAATCTACCTACTCTTATATGGGATCCTAGAAGGTTAACTAGTACTCAGGCACAAGTTACTGAAACTTTCCTGCTGAAACACTTCAAATGTGTTATATATCACATCTAGGGATAACAGATGCTCAGTTAATCTAACTACTCTTATATGGGATCCTAAAAGGTTAACTAGTACTCAGGCACAAGTTACTGAAAACTCTTGCTGAAACACTACAAATGTGTTATATATCACATCTAGGTATAACAGATGCTCAGTTAATCTAACTACTCTTATATGGGATCCTAGAAGGTTATCTAGTACTCAGGCACAAGTTACTGAAGCGTTCCTGCTGAGACACTACAAATGTGTTATATATCACATTTAGGGATAACAGATGCTCAGTTAATCTTACTACTCTTATATGGGATCCTAGAAGGTTAACTAGTACTCAGGCACAAGTTACTGAAACTTTCCTGCTGAAACACTACAAATGTGTCATATATCACATTTAGGGATAACAGATGCTCAGTTAATCTAACTACTCTTATATGGGATCCTAGAAGGTTAACTAGTACTCAGGCACAAGTTACTGAAAACTCTTGCTGAAACACTACAAATGTGTTATATATCACATCTAGGGATAACAGACGCTAAGTTAATCTAACTACTCTTATATGGGATCCTAGAAGGTTAACTAGTACTCGGGCACAAGTTACTGAAACTTTCCTGCTGAAACACTACAAATGTGTTATATATGACATCTAGGAATAACAGATGCTCAGTTAATCTAACTACTCTTATATGGGATCCTAGAAGGTTAACTAGTACTCAGGCACAAGTTACTGAAACTTCCTGCTGAAACACTACAAATGTGTTATATATCACATCTAGGGATAACAGATGCTCAGTTAATCTAACTACTCTTATATGGGATCCTAGAAGGTTTACTAGTACTCAGGCACAAGTTACTGAAACTTCCTGCTGAAACACTACAAATGTGTTATATATCACATCTAGGGATAACAGATGCTAAGTTAATCTAACTACTCTTATATGGGATCCTAAAAGGTTAACTAGTACTCAGGCACAAGTTACTGAAACTTTCCTGCTGAAACATTACAAATGTTTTATATATCACATCTAGGGATAACAGATGCTCAGTTAATCTAACTACTCTTATATGGGATCCTAGAAGGTTAACAAGTACTCAGGCACAAGTTACTGAAGCTTTCCTTCTGAAACACTACAAATGTGTTATATATCACATGCATATAGTTTTTGTCATTCAATTTTTGATGAAATTATTGCCCTTGTCTTATAGTAAAGCAAATGGAGTTTGAGAGGTGGATTATATAGGAGTCACTGTGTCTGTTGGTCTGTCTGTCTGTCTATGTGTCTCTCTGTATAAAAGCTGTAATTATGTTATATTGCAATTCTTGTTGAGCAAACTACTTGCATAGTTTTCAGGCAATTGACTTGAAACTTTGTGAACATGAGTGAAACAAGCATCAAGTGTAGATTATTGTGACTGAATTCCATGAGTGATATTTCCCTTGCTATTGATATTTCAGATTGCCCTATGCACTACTAGTATATTGCAATTCTTGTGGAGCGTACTTCCACAATTTTAGGCTTGGTACTTTGAGCTTTCTATAGAATAAATTATGGGATATTAATGTCTTCAATCTTCTCAAGGACTGATCGGTCAAATTTGTTTATATTTGATATAAATTATCCATACATTAGCAAGGGATTGAAAATGAACATGTTTGTGGCTTACATTGTGTCATGTATCCATATTCATAAGACTTCAACAAAAATAATGGTTTCTTAAAAGAAATTTAGATGTTGTCCTACTTTCTCAGCCAATAAAACTGTTGAGTTTTTTTTTCAAAATAGAACTCTATTTTACATAGAATGCTATAACAGCCAGTAGATGTTGACCTACTCCCTCAGCCAATGAAATCGCTCCAGGAACGTGAAAGTAGATCAATATCTAAGCTGGTTAGAAGTTTCATGGACTTTTCTATTTGGCGTACAAAATCCCAAATGTCAAAGACATAACGGCAAATGTAAAAAACTGTATATTACTTTTTTTTCCATTATCACAAATTCAGTGTATCATGTGATGTCGTTGATATTATCGAGAGTGGACCGAGCATGCGCCAATATAAACATACTAACTGATTTTAAACTGTAGATAAATCATCAGTTGTTATAATAGTTTAATGTTCCTAATGGAGATAAATGATTGTGATTTATGAATATTTTTTTTTGGCCAGGAAAAATATTGTCAGAGAAAAAGTCTACATTGTTTGTGAACAACCGTTTAATAAAGATATCGCATGTGTGTCATGAGTTAATTTTAAACATGGCTGCCATTTTCCTTGCATCTTATTGATTGAATGATCGATTAATTGAATATTTAGTGTAATTTTTATGCCATCTAGAGCTAACAGAGGTTCAGTTACTGGCCCTAAACCACTAAAGTACCCCATAATTGCACTTTGTTTGCACTCCATTGGCAATCAGTTTCTTTTATTTTGTGTGCACTCAATTAAGTGCAGTTAATTTAATGCACTCACAAACGCAAGCATCTCCCATGAGCGATGTAACCTTCATATCTGAGTGATCTATACTATCCGTTCCGCGTTCATTCCATTCGTTCAGCGTTCACTCAATGTTCAGTCTGCATTCTGGCGCTTAACAAATTGCAACATCTTTCTTCTTAAAGTAGTTCTATATTGAATTCTTAAATTAAGCTGTTCCTTTGGAGCACTACATAAATTTATCCATGGTACTTAGTCACGGTAATTTGATTCATAATCTGATTGTTTGTCTGCATATTGTGTCACCCGCTGGGTGAAAGGTTGTCAATTTCGAATTAACCATTACCAATAGAAGGGAAGTTTAACAGAAGTGTCTTTCATTTGATGTGTGATCAGTGGCCTATGTGATCAAAGGATATCGCACAACCAACTTCTTTTGTCCAGACCTTAATGTGTTTACGTCAGTGATTTCTTTGATATACCGAGTGACTTAGTTGTTTATATGTCTCTGGATATATCGTAAGTCATTTGTTACAGAAAAGAAAAGTTGTTACAGATACATCATCAACATAAACTAAATATATTGTATCTGTAATTAATAATTCCATACGTTTATACCTACTTCAATTATTTGATCAGTGTAAATCACTGATTTGATACAGTTTCTCCCTAACTACATAATCAAACAACATTAAAAAAATGGATGTCAATATGCAACTTTCATGTTCTTTATGTACATTTCACCAAAGAACTAAAAAATTTCTTGATTTTTCCGACTTTATTCATTTGATATTTACCAATGTACGGTTACGTCACAGCATCACAGAAACGCTGATGTGAGAGCGATCTGGTATAAAAAGCAGATAATAAAACTAAAAATTTGTATGAATTTAAAACTAAAGAAAAAATGTATTATTGTACTTTTATTTGTATTGCTTTTTTATATTTTATTATTAGTTTTTCAAATGTCATTATCATTGGATCTTTTTTATCATATATGTTGTATTTGTTGACTTCTTGATTGATTTATTATTATGTGGGCAGTAAACAGAGGTTTTGATTTGTTTATTTCTATTGTCTGTATGAGCAAATAATTACTTGGTGATTTATTGGCCTATTTACCACAAAACAACCCTGCTCGTGTGCAAATTTTACTCTAATGTAATTTTTGCCAAGTGATTGATTCTTAATTTAACCCGTGGCATGTCATTAAAACAGAAAAAAAATTAAATAGTTTATTAAAATAATATTATTATTATAACTATTATTATTACTATTTATTATTTTTATATTATTATTATAATACTTATTATTGTTATCATTAATATTATCATTATTATTACCATCATTATCAGCATCAGCAATAGCAGTAGTAGTAGTAGTAGTCATTGAGGTAGTAGTAGTCTTTGAGGTAAATAGAAGTAGCAGCAGTAGTAGTAGTTGTATGATTATTATTAGTAGCAGTAGCAGCAGCAGCAGCAGCAGCAGCCGTACTTGTCATAGTCGCAGTGGTTGTAGTAGCAGCAGTAGTTGTGATGGTAGTTGTAGTGGTTGCAGATATATACAGACCCTAAACCACTCAAGTACCCCATAATTGCACTCCGTTTGCGCTCAGTTTGCACTCCGTTTGCGCTTAGTTCGCGCTCTGTTTGTGCTCCGTTTGCGCTCTGTTTGCGTGCTGTTTGTGCTCAGTTTGCACTCCGTTTGTGCTTAGTTCGCGCTCTGTTTGTGCTCCGTTTGCGCTCTGTTTGCGTGCTGTTTGTGCTCCGTTTGCGCTCTGTTTGCGTGAACTCGATTAAACCCGGTTAATTTAATGCACTCACAAACGCAAGTAGCTCACGAGCTCTGTATATCTGAGTGCTCTATTTAATACTCCTCTTAGTGTTCGCTTTGTTCAGCGTTCACTTAACGTTCAGTTCGCTCAGTTCGGTTTCCGGCCCATAACCAATCGCAACATCTCAACCCCTTAAAATGATTCTATATTGACTTTTTAATTTAATCTGTTCTAATGGAGCAATAAAATGTATCATGGGATTTAGTCAAGGTAAATTAATTCATAATCCGATTGTTTGTCTACATATTATGTCACCCGCTGGGCGAAAGGTTGTAAATTTCCGATTAACTAGTATCAATAGTAGGCAAGTTTAACGGAAGTGTCTATATTTTGATATGTGATCAGTGGTTTGGGTGATCAAAGAGTATCGCACGTTATACTGGCTTCTGTTATCCAGACCGACATGTGTTTGCGTCAGTATGTTCTTTGATATACCGTAAGCCGTTTGTTACAGAAAAGCAATAAAGTTTGTCCACAAAATTTACATAATTTTTTATACATCATGAACATTGTTATTAATAATTAAATTTAATTAATAATTCCATACTGTTGATACCTCGTTGGCCTTATAATAATCCATAAATCTGCTCAGTGTAAGCAGTGACTTAACAACATGTGGAAAAATAATAATCTTGTAGTGTTTTTCTCGATTTGGGTCCAAATGTGGCTTCACTAAACTTAAAAAAGATATTCTGATATTTTAAGTTTTTATAATTATTTTCGTTATCATTATGTATATAAATATACTTGCAATGAACTTTTTTCAGTGGGTTTCTGAAATTATTCTTTTACTGATAGTATGCTTTATGTTTATATATTATTTAAAATGACAAACTATATTAAACTTGTTTGAAACTACACCCACTGTGCTATACAGCTAATTATATGACACGCAGCAACACACCCGTGGTGTTAATTACGTTATGTCACATGCCAGTGAGAGCCGTGTCAATTAAGTTATATGCAAAAGCGGTGACTTATCGGTCTATTGACCACGTAAGATATGTATGATTTCATTTTGATTGTAATTCGTGCCAGATGGATGAATCTTAATTGAGCCAACATTATGTGATTGATAAGAAAAGATAAAAAAAAAAACTGCCAGCCAATTAACAACAAATAAAAAAATCATTTAAGATATTGGTTATTCGAAGTTTCAGAACGCTTTAGTATGTAGATATCATGATGTTAATATCATTAAATTAATGAACCGAAAACCCACGCCAGTTCTGAATGAATGGTAGAAAGTGTGACATACACGTATTAAGGGATGTGTATTCAGGGCTGTCATTTTACCACAGCTACCATAGCAATTTTGTATAAAAAACAGATCAGAATTGTTAATTTACAAAATAAAACAACCCTACAATTTTAAAACTAATAAAAATTAAAGACATGTCTCTAAATAATTCCTTGTAAAAATGTAGTTTTTTATTTGTTTTATTTTTTACTTTCATTATTTGTTTTATTTTTTTAAATATTATTATCATTGGAGCTATTATTATAATATACATATTGGCTTATTGGTTTGTCACAGCTTTTATATTGGATACGTGCATACGTGCATCTGGTCAGTCGTTCACAATTAATTTAACAATTTAATTACTATTATAAAGGCAGAGTTGCATGGCAATCATCAAAACAGATACCCATAGTGAGAACCACGTGTGTCAATAAATAGTTAATTGGTGATTTATCGGTCCATTGATCACGAAGAAACCTGCCGGTGTGTAATTTTCATTTTGATTATAATTTGTGCCAGATGAATGAATCTTTATTTAACCCACGATTGGATAAGAAATATATAGTCAAAATCAATACTAAAATATGCAGATTTTTTATAATATTATTATTATTATCATCATTATCATCATTGTTATTGATATCTATTATATATTTAATTATCATTTATTACTATTATTACTAATATCATTAATATTATTGTTATTATTGCTATATTACTTTATTATTATATTATATTATTATTATATTATTATATTATTATTATCTGAGTATTTTTTCTTCTTTATTATTATTATTATTATTATTATTATTGTTGTCATTTCTTACTTGTTGCCCCTTTCACAGCTTTTATAATGGCTTAATTGTTACGTGCTTGCGTGCACGTGATCAGGCGTATCGGTTTTGTAGGCAAGCGGGAAAACAATATATTTACTATTTTTTAGGCAGTGAATACATGTTCTTTTTTGTTTATTTAAACCTTCTTCGTGATCAAAAGCTGTTCTTTAGTCAATATAAAATCACAATCGCAAAAAGGTCACCTAGAAATTTACGTTTACTAGTTTTTATTTCCTGTGTCTAATGTGTTATTTCGGTCTGTCGTGTTAATTTGGCATACATACATTTATTTTACATTAATTAAAGTTAGCTTGATTGTGAAGTAAGCGTGGAGCTTATGCATATCGTTCTCCAGTGCATTCCCTTATTAGATCTGGTACTGAATTGTGTTTCGAGAGGTCGGGTAGAACCTGGGTCAAACTCGCGTAGCATAGCTGAGTGCATTCAGCATGTCTAAGTGCACTCGATCTATTTCATGCGTTCAGGAGTGCGTTTTTATTAAAAATCCAGCGTTTGCTTACGGTCCAGGTCCACTCCGTCAGCGCTCAATCTGGGCTCCGTTCATGCTCCGTCTGCACTACGCTCGCACTCCGCTTACGCTCTGAGTGCACTCTGTTTGCCATGCAATTGGGGTACTTGAGCGGTTATGGGTCTGTAATTTACAATGTGATATATGCACCGGAAGTTGCTTTTGAACGACATGATTGTTTTAGTTTGTTTCCCATATGGGGTTTATATATGGCTTCAGTAAGCTAACAAAAACTTTTAACTGATTAAATGAGCTTTATGTTTTTATTTTATGCAAAATGACAAAGATATCTAAGATAACTGACAATATACAGAGTGTGTTATACCATCACTGATTGCCATAATCAGCAAAGCAGACCTCCATGATGTGAACCACATGTATGTCACTTGAATAAATAATTAGTTGGTGATTTATCGGTCCATTGATCACGAAAGAACCCTGTCACATTTTGCCAGGTGAATGAATCTTAATTTAACATGTGGCATGTCATTAAATAAAAAATATAGACGTCAAAATCAATACTAAAAAAATAAGTATTTTATTTTTATATTATTATTATAATTATTATTATTATTGTTATCATTATTATTATTATATATGCAGTAGTAGTAGTTGTATTAGTATTAATAGTAGTGGTAGTGGTAGTAGATGCAAAAATGTAGTTGACAATGTGATATATATGCACCGGAAGTTGCTTTTGAACAATATTATTATTATTTCAGTTTGTTTCCCAAATGGGGTTTACATTGTGTCTAACAAATTTTATTTTAACTGATGATATGATTTATATTTTTATCTTATGTAAAATGACAAAGATATCAGAGATGATTGACATTATCCACAGTGTGTTATACAGGTATTGATTGCCATAATCAGCAAAACAGACCATACATGTGATATTTTCAGGACCCCAACCTGTGAATTTAGTGATTATTTTCTCATACTTTGAGTTTAATTACACACACCAAGGTCCTGTATAGATGGATTTCTTTTTATAATTCCTTGGACTCTCTCTGTCTCTCCCTCCCTCCCTCCCTCTCTGATACTTTTGACTGATTATTGATTCTGACACTCAAAACATTGAATACTTTCACTGTTCAAAACTTGTAGTTCTGTTGTTGGGGGGATGGTGTATTCTTCAGTCTCTTCCTAAACCTGGTTTGATATTACTGGTCTGGAATCATTAGCACAGCTTCATAACTGAAAATATAAATGATCGTAAAATAGATAGTTGTTTCTGTCTGCAATTTTTTAACTTGTGGTTTCACATAAGCATTTGGAAGTGACAGGATATATTATGTGGAGTCTGATATTAATTATTTTAATTCATAATCATTTGTAATATTTAATAGAAATAATTTATATTATTTTAATTTCCATTTTTTCTATGTTTAAGCATTTCCAACATCCACTTCAATATGAATGTTTTTAATCCTGGTCTTGTGCATTCATCTAAAATATATATATACACACCTTCCAAAACAGGCACCTTATGTCTAGTCTCTGGACACAGGCACTCCAGGGATCAAAGAACACCTCATGGAATGACAATCATCTTTCCAACAACAACCTGGTAGAACATAAATAAATCATCTGAGTAAATGTAATGTATAAATTGCTTTAAAAAACTTCAAAGACTGACCTATGAACACCAAACATCAATTCAATGCGTTAAACATCAATCATTAAAATACAATACAAATCTCTTCTATCTGTTTACTCACCGACGATTGTTCGCAGGTCCTCCATCTACCAAACACTCGTTTTCTATATGATCTGCTGTAACAAATGGATTACTTTAAGTCATAAATCCACTTCAATTATAAAGATTATCTTTCAGTTGTAATCATTTAATTACATATTCAATTAAAACCTACTCCGCCCTGTATGACATGTATGACAGACCCCTATAATTATTATTATTATTTTTATTATTATTATTATTATTATTATTGCTTATTACATGCACATGGCCAGTTGTGTCGATTTTGTTATAGGAAAACAATATAATATTATTTACTATTATATGCTTAGGCAGTAAATATATGTTCTGTTTTGTTTATTTCTATTTTCCACATGATCAAAAACTGTTTTTTTTCAAAGAATCTTTTGTCAACATAAAATCAGGACCTCAAATCACAAAATGACAAAATGTCAGGTAGAAATTTATGTTTACTAGTTTTTATTTCTTGTGTCTGTCGTGTTATTTTGGCCTGATATACGTATAGTTAGTTTATATTAATTTATTTTAGCTTAATTGTGAAGTAAGCTCAGATCTTATGAAAATCATTCTCAAGTGCATTTCCTTATTAGATCTGGTACTGATTTGTTTTTGAGAGGTCATCGGATAATAGTCCATGTCGAACTCATGACCTCTGGCATCAGAAGTCAACACTTTATTCTCTGCACTAATGACCCACTTTATATCCAGGAATACAATTAATTTGGTACTATAACTTGAATAATTAAATGAGATGTGCACAATGATACTGTATTTACTTTAATTGCAATATAAAAAATGGATGTTTTGTTTGTTTAATGCATGCACTTTTTGTATGATGATGTGCTTTATATCTTAAATTGAAACAAAAAATGCACGTTTTTTATGTTCTATAACTAATATATATAGAAATAGCAAGGCAAATAGTGAAATTTATTACATGTTTTCAAATTTTTTTTTTGTAAAATAATGTCTATATTTTGCTGCACAAAACAAATCATATTTAAATATGCCACTGCGAGAAGAATTGACCTTGAAGCCATTGTTTAGCACTGAAGTACCGTTTATTGTAAAATAGGTCTTTTAAATACACTATATTGATTTGTTAGATACACTTTATTGATTTGTTAGATACACTATATTGATTTGTTAGATACACTATATACACTATATTGATTTGTTAGATACACTATATTGATTTGTTAGATACACTATATACACTATATTGATTTGTTAAATACACTATATTGATTTGTTAGATACACTTTATTGATTTGTTAGATACACTATATTGATTTGTTAGATACACTATATTGATTTGTTAAATACACTATATTGATTTGTTGGATATTGATATTTATGAAATAGTTGCAGGGTATTAAAAGATGACTGGTCTGGTACAACACAACACTTAAAGTTTACACAAAGTGGTTATGGATTTTGTATATATCCATATTAATCCCGAAGGCATATCTACCATCACTTTAGCATAAAAAGTGTCAATTCTGGCATTTTTTGGTAGATTAGCTGCAGATAAAATCAATTTGATAATACTTTTATATCTGTTTTTCATTCCGATAATGACCTTAAATAAACTTACAGATCAAGTTCCTTCAGCGCTTAGCATAGATGTAATGAATGAACGATGGGCTGTGACTGCCTTGAATTGGTGTCTCAAAATCGAGAGATTAAATTCCTTTATTTTAGGGACATATCAACATGCGTTCAAACTGCTGACAATTTTTATCACGTTTGTTGATATAAAATATGATTTTTAAGAAAACAAGATTCATTATGAGGGACTTTGATAAGTAACACTCATGTTTGTAATCAGTATTTATCATTGGATTTTTTTTGGGTGTATTTTTTCATTTTCAAATTAATTATTGAAGTTAGATATATATATTTTTATATATATATATATATATATATATATTTTTTTTTTGTTTTTTTTGTTTACCTGAAAGGTTGGAAATTTAAACAGAAGGTAAATAGTTTTTTTGTAATTATATATAAATGTTATGATTTATATTTCATATATTTTAATATATAGTTTAATTTGAATTGATAAGTTTTTCATTTCATGATGGTGCCTCATCAGGCGACCCTGCATGCTATTTGTGAGTTTGTAGTGTCTTCAGGTGACCCTGCATGTTATTTGTGAGTTTGTAGTGTCTCTAGATGACCTTGCATGTTATCTGTGAGTTTGTAGTGCCTCTAGGTGACCTTGCATGTTATCTGTGAGTTTGTAGTGCCTCCAGGTGACCCTGCATGTTATATGTCAGTTTGTAGTGCCTCCAGGTGACCTTGCATGTTATCTGTGAGTTTGTAATGTCTCTTAGTGACCTTGCATGTTATCTGTGGGTTTGTAGTGCCTCCAGATGAGTTTGTAATCTCTCCAGGAGACTCTGCATGTTATTTGTGAGTTTTTAGTGTCTTTAGGTGACCTTGCATGTTATCTGTGAGTTTGTAGTGCCTCCAGGTGACCCTGCATGTTTTATGTGAGTTTGTAATGTCTCTAAGTGACCTTACATGTTATCTGTGAGTTTGTAGTGCCTCCAGGTGAGTTTGTAATCTCTCCAGGAGACTCTGCATGTTATTTGTTAGTTTTTAGTGTCTTTAGGTGACCTTGCATGTTATTTGTGAGTTTGTAGTGTCTCCAGGTGACCCTGCAAGTTTTATGTGAGTTTGTAGTGTCTCAAGGTGACCCTGCAAGTGTTATTTGAGTTTGAAGTGCCTGCAGGTGACCCTGCATGTTATCTGTGAGTTTGTTGTCTCTCCAGGTGATCCTACATGTTATATGTGTGTTTGTAATGTCTCTAAGTGGCTCTGCCTGTTATCTGTGAGTTTGTAGTGCCTCCAGGTGACTGTATGTTATCTGTGAGTTTGTAGTGCCTGCAGGTGATCCTGCATATCATATGTGAGTCCGTAGTGTTTCGAGGTGACCCTGCATGTTTTATGTGAGTTTGTAATGTCTCTAGGTGACCCTGTCTGTTATTTGTGAGTTTGTAGTGCCTCCAGGTGACCCTGCATGTTTTATGCGAGTTTGTAGTATCTCTAGGTGACCCTGTCTGTTATCTGTGAGTTTGTAGTGCTTCCAGGTGACTCTGTATGTTATCTGTGAGTTTGTAGTGCCTGAATGTGATCTTACATGTAATCTGTGAGCTGTAGTCTCTCAAGATGTTCCTGCATGTTATATGTGAGTTTGTAGTGTCTCTAGGTGACCCTGCATGTTATATGTGAGTTTGTAGTGTCTCTAGGTGACCCTGCATGTAATCTTTGAGTTTGTAGTGCCTCCAGGTAACCCTGCATGTTATATGTGAGTTTGTATTGCCTCGAGGTGACTATGCATGTTATATGTGAGTTTGTAGTGTCTCCAGGTGACCCTTAATGTTTTATGTGAGTTTGTAGTGTTTCCAGGTGTCCCTGCATGTTTTATGTGAGTTTGTAGTGTTTGTAGGTGACCCTGCCTGCTATCTGTGAGTTTGTAGTGTCTTCAGGTAACCCTGCATGTTTTTTGTGAGTTTGTTGTGTCTCTAGGTGACCCTGTCTGTTATTTGTAAGTTTGTATTGCCTCCAGGTGACCATGCATGTTTTAAGTGAGTTTGAAGTGTCTCTGCCTGTATTATGTGAGTTTGTAATGCCTCCAGGTGACTCTACATGTTATCTGTGAGTTTGTAGTGCCTGCAGGTGATCCTGCATGTTATTTGTGAGTTTGTAGTGCCTCCAGGTGACCCTGCATGTTAAATATGTGTTTGTAGTGTCTCCAGTTGACCCTGAATGTTATGTGAGTTTGTAGTGTCATCAGGTGTCCCTGCATGTTATATGTGAGTTTGTAGTGTCTGTAGCTGACCCTGCCTGTTATCTTTGAGTTTGTAGTGCCTCCAACAGACCTTGCATGTTATATGTGAGTTTGTAGTGTCTCCAGGTGACCCTGAATGTTATATGTGAGATTTTAGTGCCTC
The DNA here is from genome assembly GCA_029582155.1 of Panopea generosa. Lineage (NCBI taxonomy): Eukaryota > Metazoa > Mollusca > Bivalvia > Adapedonta > Hiatellidae > Panopea > Panopea generosa. Next base: position 51,733,360 of record CM055909.1, on the reverse strand, counting down.
TGGGTAACCCTGTATTTATATGTGAGTTTTTAGTGTCTCCAGGTGACCCTGCATGTTATTTGTGAGTTTGTAGTGTCTCTATGTGACCCTGCCTGTTATATTTGAGATTGTAGTGCCTCCAGGTGACTATGCATGTTATCTGTGAGTTTGTAGTGTCTCCAGGTGACTCTGAATGTTATATGTGAGTTTTTAATGCCTCCAGGCTCCTGCATATTATATGTGAGTTTTTAGTGTCTCCAGGTGACCCTTAATGTTATATGTGAGTTTGTAGTGTCTCTAGGTGACCCTGCATGTTTTATGTGAGTTTGTAGTGTGTCTAGGTGACCCTGCATGTTATCTGTCAGTTTGTAGTGTCTCCAAGTGACCCTGCATGTTATCTGTCAGTTTGTAGTGCCTCTAGGTGACCCTGCATGTTATCTGTCAGTTTGGTGTGCCTTTAGGTGACCCTGCATGTTATCTGTCAGTTTGTAGTGTCTCTAGGTGACCCTGCATGTTATCTGTCAGTTTGTAGTGTCTTTAGGTGACCCTGCATGTTATCTGTCAGTTTGTAGTACCTTAAGGTGACCCTGCATGTTATCTGTCAGTTTGTAGTGTCTCTAGGTGACCCTGCATGTTATATGTGAGTTTGTAGTGTCTCCAGGTGACCCTTCATGTTATATGTGAGTTTGTAGTGTCTCTAGGTGACCCAGCATGTTTATATCAGTTTGTAGTGTCTCCGGGTGACCCTGCATGTTATCTGTCAGTTTGTAGTGCCTCCAGGTGACCCTGCATGTTATTTGTGAGTTTGTAGTGCCTCATGGTGACCCTGCATGTTAAATGTGTGTTTGTAGTGTCTCCAGTTTACCCTGCATGTTATGTGAGTTTGTAGTGTCTCCAGGTGACCCTGCATGTTATATGTGAGTTTGTAGTGTCTGTAGCTGACCCTGCCTGATATCTTTGAGTTTGAAGTGCCTCCAGGTGACCTTGCATGTTATCTGTCAGTTTGTAGTGTCTCTAGGTGACCCTGCATGTTATCTGTCAGTTTGTAGTGTCTCTAGGTGACCCTGCATGTTATCTGTCAGTTTGTAGTTCCTCCAGGTGACCCTGCATGTTTTATGTGAGTTTGTAGTGTCTCTAGGTGACCCTGCATGTTTTATGTGAGTTTGTAGTGTCTCTAGGTGACCTTGCATGTTATCTGTCAGTTTGTAGTTCCTCCAGGTGACCCTGCATGTTATCTGTCAGTTTCTAGTGTCTCTAGGTGACCCTGCATGTTATCTGTCAGTTTGTAGTGTCTCTAGGTGACCCTGCATGTTATCTGTCAGTTTGTAGTGTCTCTAGGTGATCCTGCATGTTATCTGTGACTTTGTATTGTCTCCAGGTGACCCTGCAACAATTGGCTGGAATTCAATGACACTTCACAAAAGTGATTGGTACCCAGTCTAGTTTGTATATCATCAGCATGTTCTGCTCAGTTAATTATTTTAATGAGTTTTGGCCCTTTGTGTGCTTCTATTTTTATGGATGAGACACCATTGATGGAGAACTGTAGGAAAACAATAGTGTTGCTAGGAAAATAAACAATGGTAAACATTAAAAATATTTTGTGGTGGAGTGGGGGGTGGTGGGGAATTATAAGAAAAATTATAAGAGATTTGGTAATATTATCAGGTATGTAGGTAGACAACAAACAATATTTTATATATGGCCTTTAACAAGTGTTACTCTATTTACCAGCCTAACAGATCCTTGTACTCCCCTGCAAGGCAGGTAATGTCACCAACTGCTGTACCTCAGAACATCTATAATCCCAATCCACCGGCAGTGCCTAGACCGTGGCAAGCAAACATGTACCAGTCCAACCAACCAGACCCCGCAGCCTATGGCAGTTACACCACACAACCAGCAGGGGTGAGTGATAGAGCATGCTTTATTGTGTCTATATTATCCATCAAAGTGGAGGGAGTGAAAATTAGACTATTTATATCCCTTAGAATGGTGGAGTGGAATTAAGTGTTGCGTACTGGTTGTCCCTTTGATGAATAACTTCTGAAGGGGTCTATGTATTTAATTGGTTCTTTGTGTGTACCTGTATATTTATAAAATACAGGTCAAGTTTGGTATTTTTTAACATCGGTCCAATTTAACAAGAGTGGCCTGTTTTCAACTTAAAAAATACAGGTCAAGTTCTATATTTGTCACAGTCGGCCAAATTCAGTTTTAGGCCCCTTTTTTACTCAGTTATCAGGAAACAATGGTTTACAATTAGTAGCTGGGGCATCGTCGTACACAGACATATTTCTAGTGTACCCATAATGTTTACCAGATATATAAGATTAAAATAATTGCAGTTTTAAATTCGGTTCTCATGCTGAAAGAATTCTTACTTAATTATTAAACAAAGCAGAAGATAAAGAAGAATTGATACAGGAAATGGTTGAAAATGACTTAAAAATAGAAAGAAAGGAAGAATTTAAAGCAGGAAGAACAATTGAAAGCCAGAAGAAGAATTGAAAGTGGGTAAGAAAAATAAAAAGATGGAGAAAAAACAATTGATAAGGAAGATTAATTTTGTTGTTCTATCCACAGCAGATATCATTATAGTTCAAAATGGGAGTAACTCAAGGTGACAGTAATTTAGCTTTATAATTTGAGTAACTTCCCTTTAACCTGGTTCTTTTCTCATCTCATGCTGAAATATAATTAATTGGAAAAGTAATTATTGTACAGAATATTCTCAGGTGATCTTAAAATGACATTCATTTCTGTCATGTAATACAATTCAAATTCTCTGACAAAAATATGTTTATTGATAAACAAAATGCCCATATCTATCAAGTACTTACGTAGAAAAGGATAAGCAGCTGACTGAGATGTTATGAACGCTCATGTATTCACGGAAAATCTCGCAAAATCTAATTTCAAATATCCTAACTTCCATTCTTCTCAGAAATACAAATAAAAATTCATTCTTTGCACAAATGGACATCCCAGCAAACTGTGTTTAAAATTGTTGGAGTACCGTAATTATCACAAAATGTGTATTCTGCAACTAAAATATCAAGGAGAGTACTTGAAATTTTACTTCAAACTGCAATATTTAAAGATCATTTTGTGTGTTTAAAACATTATAAAACATCTAATGTTAATTACATCTTACATTTTATGTAATAGAAATCAGTTGCCTATGAATTTTAAAGGATTAAGTTGCCAAATTATCAATTCTTCACATGTTATTTTATCAAAATTTTGTAGAGAGATGGAAGTTTCCTATCCTTCTATATAAGTCCTTGTATCTGTTGAAAAAACAATTATCTAAATTAAATTCTTACATAAGGGTAAGTGATTAAGACCAGTCCTGTATGAATGAGGAAGTATTTCTAAATGCCATTCGGTACATGTTTTTGCTGGTGAGACCAATTCAGATATTATTTACATAGATTCCCTTTACCTTCTAAAAATTATGTCATATTATCATAACAAATCAATATTATTAATAAGTTTGAGCAAGTCAAAAAGCATTTCAGCATTTCAAGTACTAGAGCTTTTATAGATACACATTGATCATCATCATAAGATTCACATTGATCATCATTATAGATTCACATTGATCATCATTATAGATTCACATCGATCATCATTATAGATTCACATTGATCATCATTATAGATTTGCATTGATCATCATTATAGATTCACATTGATAATCATTATAGATTGACATCGATCATCATCATAGATTGACATTGATCATCATTATAGATTGACATTGATCATCATTATAGATTTGCATTGATCATCATTATAGATTGACATCGATCATCATCATAGATTGACATTGATCATCATTATAGATTCGCATTGATAATCATAATAGTTTAACATTGATCATTATCATAGATTGACATTGATCATCATCACAGATTGACATCGATCATCTTTATAGATACACATTGATCATCATTAAAGATTTGCATTTATCATCATTGTAGATTCACATTGATCGTCATTATAGATTCACATTGAACATCATTGTAAATATGCATTGATCATCATTATAGATTCACATTGATCATCATTATAGATTGGCATTGAACATCATTGTAGATATGCATTTATCATCATTATAGATTCACATTGATCATCATCATAAGATTCGCATTGATCATCATTATAGATACACATTGATCATCATTATAGATACACATCGATCATCATTATAGATTCACATAGATCATCATTATAGTTTCACATCGATCATCATTATAGATACACATCGATCATCAGTATAGATACACATCAGTCATCATTATAGATACACATCGATTATCATTATAGATTCATCACTCATCATCATAATAGATTCACATTGATCATCATTATAGTTTCATCACTCATCAACATTATAGATTCACATTGATCATCATTATAGATTCACATTGATCATCATTATAGTTTCATCACTCATCATCATTATAGATTCACATTGATCATCATTATAGATTCATCACTCATCATCATTATAAATTCACATTGATCATCATTATAGATTCATCACTCATCATCATTATAGATTCACATTGATCATCATTATAGATTCATCACTCATCATCATTATAGATTCACATTGATCATTATAGATTCATCACTCCAAAAAGAATGGTGAAGGAGCATTAAGTGTTTACCCTGCCCATCCGAGATAAAAAATTGTTTTCCGATCAATAAATAACTTCTGAATGGGTCTAAATACTTAATTAATATTTCTAGTGTATAATTTCAAAATACAGGTCAAGTTGGGTATTTGTCAATGTCAGATATTACAGGAGTCGACAGACACATTTCTAATATAAAAGAAATTTCATCTTCCTTCAAATAAATCTGTTGTATGGCAGTTATAAATCTATTGTAAAAATAATTATGTTAAAAAATTCCTTTCCACATTGTATCATTTTAAAAAAACTGTAGTAAATAATTGAAGATAAGGTGGTCACCAGGGATACTCAAGGTATTTCTCCTATTTTTGATAATTTCTCGTATTACTTTTTATATCTTCCTTTTAAAAAAAAAAAAAGAAGGTAATTCGTTTCAGTGGTTAATGATATTTTAATGTTCTATCTTATATTCTATGCATTAAAATTGAAGTAACAATATTTTTCCAATTTTCATCTTTTCATAAATCCCCGCAGGAAACTCGTTCAACAGAGTTTGCGTCACATGTATCAGATTCACGATCCCCCAAGCCCTCGGAGAATTGTATCGGTTAAAGAAGCGTGAAGCAGTTTTTATTTGGATGTAATAACATCATATTATTATCATTTAGCCATCTCCATATCTTCCTATTATTGTGTACAGCAAGCTAGAACACTACTTAAATATATTATGTTTGCGCAATATTTACATTTAATGTTAAATAAATGGACATATCTGAAGATAGTACATATTTCAGAAATAGCTTGTTGCTATGCAACTCCTAGGTGTAACTACATGTAAATGGTAGTTTAATTAATGTTTATCATTTGTGTAATGTAAGGCTATAATAAAAAGTATTTGGACGAATCTAAAATTGTTTCAGGTACAACAATTCAATAAAAACATGAAACATTTTGTCAGTAACTGACTCTTTCGACATCAGATACCCAATTTTATGCAGCCCTTCAATGCACCGGAACGGTATTATGACAGCACTTAAAAATAAACATGTTATGTCTTATGTCCTGCTTTTATTATTTTCTATTTTTATTAATCTCTATTTTATTTTTTTATTTTTTTTTCAGATATTAAAACCGTAGTGTCAAATTAAGCATGAAACAAAATCTCGGTGTAATTACGTGTATATGGTAGTTTATTTAATGTTTATAATAAAAGGTATTACCTAAGACTAATCCAACATTGTTTCAAAATACCTGGGTGGGGAATCTTTATAAATATCACCATACATATTAAAATGTGGCACTATTTTAGCAAATAAAAGTTCCTGTTGTCAAAATAAAAAAATTATCGGGGGTTGGTAAAAGAACAAGGATGGGCAAGAATGGAAATCTTGGAATTAATTTAAAATGTCCTAATTGAAATTTAGTGTTTAAAGGGAAACACGATAATGTTGAAGTAGATTTCAGTCGTGTTGACACATTAAATAAGTCTTTAAACATTGGATATAATGTTATGGCAGTTTAATTACAAAATGGCTACTCAGAATATACAAACAAAGATGCAGTCCCGGCTAGTTCAGTCTGTAGCGCACCTGACTATAAATCAAGGGGACAGGAGCTTAATTCCCTGCATTGCAGTCTCCTTTATGATTGATATACAACAATGATTTGAGTGAGTTGAATGGTTGTTGCATTTCTCACTGTGTATATGTTCAAACTTGGAGCATTTACTGTTGAATGGTTGTTGCATTTCTCACTGTATATGTTCAAACTAGGAGCATTTACTGTTGAATGGTTGTTGCATTTCTCACTGTGTATATGTTCAAACTTGGAGCATTTACTGTTGAATGGTTGTTGCATTTCTCACTGTGCATATGTTCAAACTTGGAGCATTTACTGTTGAATGGTTGTTGCATTTCTCACTGTGTATATGTTCAAACTTGGAGCATTTACTGTTGAAAGGTTGTTGCATTTTTTATCATAATAAAAGGCTCACTCCAAAAACTTTATTTGAGAAAGTTTGCCAATTATTTGACCAAGGACGGTGGTTCTATTTAAATTCATTTTGAGGTCTTCCTCCACCAAAATAACTAACTAAATGTCAGAGTTATAATGACCCCTTTTTAATTTAATTTTCGGTAAAAAAATTGGTTTCCAGTCAACAACTTGTGTTAACAAATATTTTGGTGTGTATCTGTTTAATTATAAAATACCCGGCAAGTTTGATATTTATCAACATTGGTAAAATTTTATAGGAGTTATAGCCCCTTTTGACTTAATTTTCGGTAATTTTATAAAGCATAAAATAGGTAATCTCTTTAGATCCATCTTGGCCTGATATTCTTCAGTTTATTGTTTCTTTGCTGTAAGTGGATATAAATATTTTAGAATTGATAAAACTGTGGTCACAGGGAGATTTAAAGTTATCCCACTTGTGTCCGAGTGATTTACTGCCCTCCTCATGGCTTTCTACAGTATCGCAGAAACATAAAAGTGAAAACTTCAATATTTTTCATATTCGGTCATTACATACTGGTGATAATTTTGAAAATATTCATCATTAGATGTTATAAATGATATTTCAAGTGGCTTTAATCTCCAGATATAAATACACTTGTTTGTTTTGTTTATAATATTAGTGATAGGCTGGTATCAAGATTGACAGCAACACCAGGTTGCCACGGTACTTGGTCAAGTGGCTCCCTCTATGGCAATTTTATTATGCTTTTATGATGAACATGACCTTTTTTTTTATCAAAAGGTCAAAATTGAGAAAGATATATTGCTGGAAGGAAGAGAAGTTCAATGCTTGTATAAATATATGAATATGATAATTTGGTTAAAATTTTGGGGAAAAAAATGATATGGTTATATACACCCCCCATTAAACCATTAAAATAAGTTTTAATTCATAAAAAATGCCAAAATGAATGAATGTATTTGATCCATACTGTAACATGTAAAACTATCAATGGATATCACAATTTTTTGTTTAAAATAGTCCAAATGAAATTTTTTGCAAACATATTTTTGTATCTAATAAAGGTCTCTTTTTGAAAATGGACGTTAATATAGATGTCATAGAATAAACCTTTCAAATTGTAGGTCACTCTCTTATGAATGTATTTATGTTTAAGGATATTCTTGTTAAGTGGTAGAACCATGACTTTATGTTTTATGGCATTCTCTTTATGTGGTAGGACAATGTCTTTATGCTTTAGGACATTCTCTTTATGTGGTATGACAATGTCTTTATGTTTTATGGCATTCTCTTTATGTGGTAGGACAATGTCTTTATGCTTTAGGACATTCTCTTTATGTGGTAGGACAATGTCTTTATGTTTTATGGCATTCTTTTTATGTGGTAGGACATTGTCTTTATGTTTTATGAAATTCTCTTTTTGTGGTAGGACAATGTCTTTATGCTTTAGGACATTCTCTTTATGTGGTAGGACATTGTCTTTATGTTTTATGACATTCTCTTTATGTGGTAGGACAATGTCTTTATGCTTTAGGACATTCTCTTTATGTGGTAGGACAATGTCTTTATGTTTTAGGGCATTCTCATTATGTGGTAGGACAATGTCTTTATGTTTTATGGCATTCTCGTTATGTGGTAGGACAATGTCTTTATGTTTTAATACATTCTCTTTATGTGGTAGGACATTGTCATTATGTTTTGAGACATTCTCTTTATGTAGTAGGACAATGTCTTTATGTTTTAAGACATTCTCGTTATGTGGTAGGACAATGTCTTTATGTTTTGAGACATTCTCTTTATGTGGTAGGACAATGTCCTTATGTTTTAGGACATTCTCTTTATGTGGTAGGACAATGTCTTTATGCTTTAAGACATTCTCTTTATGTGGTAAGACAATGTCTTTATGTTTTAATACATTCTGTTATGTGGTAGGACAATGTCTTTATGTTTAAAGACATTCTCTTTATGTGGTAGGACAATGTCTTTATGTTTTATGACATTCTCTTTATGTGGTAGGACAATGCTTTTATGTTTTATGACATTCTCTTTATGTGGTATGACAATGTCTTTATGTTTTAGGACATTCCCTTTATGTGGTAGGACAATGTCTTTATGTTTTAGGACATTCTCTTTATGTGGTAGGACATTGTCTTTATGTTTTATGGCATTCTTGTTATGTGGTAGGACAATGTCTTTATGTTTTATGACATTCTCTTTATGTGGTAGGACAATGTCTTTATGTTTTATGACATTCTCTTTATGTGGTAGGACAATGTCTTTATGTTTTATGGCATTCTCTTTATGTGGTAGGACAATGTCTTTATGTTTTATGGCATTCTCTTTATGTGGTAGGACAATGTCTTTATGTTTTATGACATTCTCTTTATGTGGTAGGACATTGTCTTTATGTTTTAAGGCATTCTTGTTATGTGGTAGGACAATGTTTTTATGTTTTAGGACATTCTCTTTATGTGGTAGGACAATGTCTTTATGTTTTAAGACATTCTCTTTATGTGGTAGGACAATGTCTTTATGCTTAAGGACATTCTCTTTATGTGGTAGGACAATGTCTTTATGTTTTATGGCATTCTCATTATGTGGTAGGACAATGTCTTTATGTTTTAGGACATTATCATTAAGTGTTAGGATATTATGAGACATCTTGCCTTAGATGTTTTTATGCTTGTGTAGAATTGGGACATTCATGGTTTTCAAAAGTGAAAATTATATTATACATGTATTTCTAACTTGACTTTTGTTATTTGAATAGTGTAATTTCAATCCCAAACCCCATGGTGTATGTAATATGATTATTTAAATTTCTTACTGGAGGTATTACAAGTCATTCAAAATACGTTAAGCAGCACCCTCATCTCAGTGGATCAGGATTATTCATATTTCTGATAGAAAAACTGAAAATAGTATGCAAATGTTGTCATAAAAACATTATGCAGCTTTCAGTTGAATAATGAAGAAGTGAAATCTAATCGCTTTAAGCAATTTGTGGGTTTTGTTATGCGGTAACTTGCATGGAATTTGGTTAAGTATGCGGCAAAAGGATGAGTTTGTATTGCTGGTTATGAACTTGAATATTAATTTGACTCTGTACTATTCAGATTTTAAATCCTGATTATATGAAAATGTACAGGTTACTTTTAAATCAGAGTCATTTCATCAGTGTAAATATTTCATGATTTACTGGTGTAGTAGTCAGTTATTTTCCCCATCTCAAACTCCCCCACCCCTTGTTAATTATATCCTTGGGGAAAGAATTTGGTAGTTGATTTTAGCCCCCCCGGGGAAAGTATTGGCTAGTTGATTTCTTCCCCTGGAGAAGGAATTGGCTAGTTGCTTTCTTCCCCAAGGGAAAGAATTGGCTAGTTGATTATATCACCTTGGGAAAGAATTGGCTAATTGATTTCTTCCCTTTGGAAAGATTTGGCTAGTTGATTTCTTCCCCGGGGTAAAGAATTGGCTAGTTGATTTCCTCCCCAGGGGAAGGAATTGGCTAGTTTATTTCTTCCCCATTCCCAATCCTACCCCCATATTTTTTTAATTTTAAGTGTCGGCCAATTCTTTGTCCACCCATATGCTCATAATATAAGTGAGAAAAGAATCAGCAAGCCAGTGCTATCCCCCAAGAAAAGTTACTTTTAAATCAGAGTCATTTCATCAGTATAAATATTCATGATTTACTGGTGTAGTAGTCAGTTATTTTCCCCATCTCAAACTCCCCCACCCCTTGTTAATTATATCCTTGGGGAAAGAATTTGGTAGTTGATTTTAGCCCCCCCGGGGAAAGTATTGGCTAGTTGATTTCTTCCCCTGGAGAAGGAATTGGCTAGTTGCTTTCTTCCCCAAGGGAAAGAATTGGCTAGTTGATTATATCACCTTGGGAAAGAATTGGCTAATTGATTTCTTCCCTGTGGAAAGATTTGGCTAGTTGATTTCTTCCCCAGGGGAAGGAATTGGCTAGTTTATTTCTTCCCCATTCCCAATCCTACCCCCATATTTTATTAATTTTAAGTGTCGGCCAATTCTTTGTCCACCCATATGCTCATAATATAAGTGAGAAAAGAATCAGCAAGCCAGTGCTATCCCCCCAGAAAGTCAATATATAAAGTGGGAAAGAATCAGTAAGCCAGAAAGTCAAAATATAAGGGAAGAAAGAAAGAATCAGCAAGCCAATGCTATCCCCCCAGAAAGTCAATATATAAAGTGGAAAAGAATAGTAAGCCAGAAAGTCAAAATATAAGGGAAGAAAGAAAGAATCAGCAAGCCAATGCTATCCCCCCAGAAAGTCAAAATATAAGAAGGGAAAGAAATAGCTAGCCAACCTCAGTACTCACTCAGTACTGGTACTACCCATGAAGCAGACTAGAGAGCAAGTCATATAAGCTATACTTCGCAAAAGAGCTTAAATAAACCTGTATAAACCAACTGATCTTGTTTAATTCCAGTTTTGTAATTCACTAAAAAAGAATTGTGTGGCAAGTCTTGTTGAAAGGTCCATATAAACTTAAGAGACAGCCCCTAAAAATGAAATGGTATTAAGGGATATATTGATTATCAGACCCTTGCTGTTAACCCAACATGTTAAGTTCCAAGTTTTATCTACAGATTTTCCCTTTGTTCAGATTTTTACTGCAGGGTGAAACAGATGATTTGGTTATAGTACTATGTCTCTCTTCAATCTGGCTGGTTTAAAGTTGAAGTAGACAACTTCTACATGAACAACAACACATCCATAGCTTTATCATCATTTTCTTAGAATGTCATCATCAACAGCAGTTGTAATGGCAGTATGAAAGTCTTAGTTATTTCTTTCCATTCTTCTCATGATCATCATTGTTTTCATTTTCAATACATAAAATGATGACGATGATGATCATCACCATCATCATCATAATCATCATCATCACCATTTCCACCACCACCTTAGCATGAAACAAACATTAGAAATAAAACATATGTAACATTTACCATAAATCACCAGTTCTCCACATCACCATTACTATGAATGATGATCTTCATCTTCATCCTCATCACTGAATAAAGCAACAGGACTAGAAGAAGCCATGACTATCAAAATACATTAGCCAGATTCTGCCAAACAGAAGTATCCCCGTTTGCCCTCGATACTTTTGTTGCACCCGTTTGCCCTTGATACTTTTGTTGCACCCCTGTTTGCCCTCGATACTTTTGTTGCTCACATGTTTGCACTCGATACTTTTGTTGCACCGATTTGCCCTTGATACTTTTGTTGCACCCCTGTTTGCCCTCGATACTTTTGTTGCACACATGTTTGCACTCGATACTTTTGTTGCACCCCTGTTTACCCTGGATACTTTTGTTGCACCTGTTTGCCCTTGATACTTTCATTGTATGCCCATTTGCCCGTGATACTTTTGTTGCACCCCAGTTTGCCCTCGATACTTTTGTTGCACCCATGTTTGCACTCGATACTTTTGTTGCACCCCTGTTTGCCCTCGATACCTTTGTTGCACCCCTGATTGCACTCGATACTTTTGTTGCACCCCTGTTTACCCTGGATACTTTTGTTGCACCCGTTTGCCCTTGATACTTTCATTGTATGCCCATTTGCCCGTGATACTTTTGTTGCACCCCTGTTTGCCCTTGATACTTTTGTTGCACCCCTGTTTGCACTCGATACTTCTGTTGCACCCATGTTTGCCCTTGATACTTTTGTTGCACCCCCGTTTGCCCTCGATACTTTTGTTGCACCCATTTGCCCTTGATACTTTTGTTGCACTCCTGTTTGCCCTCATTACTTTTGTTGCTCACATGTTTGCACTCGATACTTTTGTTGCATCCCTATTTACCCTGGATACTTTTGTTGCACCGGTTTGCCCTTGATACTTTCATTGTATGCCCATTTGCCCGTGATACTTTTGTTGCACCCCTGTTTGCCCTCGATTCTTTTGTTGCACCCATGTTTGCACTCGATACTTTTGTTGCACCCCTGCTGCCCTCGATACTTTTGTTGCACCCCTGTTTGCACTCGATACTTTTGTTGCACCCCTGATTGCACTCGATACTTTTGTTGCACCCCTGTTTACCCTCGATACTTTTGTTGCACCCATTTGCACTCGATTCTTTTGTTGCACCACTGTTTGCACTCAATACTTTTGTTGCACCCATGTTTGCCCTTGATACTCTTGTTGCATCCCTGTTTGCACTCAATACTTTTGTTGCACCCCTGTTTGCACTCGATACTTTTGTTGCACCCCTGTTTGCACTTGATACTTTTGCTGCACCCCTGTTTGCACTCAATACTTTTGTTGCACCCATGTTTGCCCTCAATACTTTTGTTGCACCCATGTTTGCCCTCTATATTTTTATTGCACCCCTGTTTGCCCTCCATACTTTTGTTGCAACCCTTTTGCCCTCAATACTTTTGTTACACCCCTGTTTGCACTCGATACTTTTGTTACACCCGTTTGCACTCGATAATTTCATTGCACCCACGTTTGCCCTCCATACTTTTGTTACACCCGTTTGCACTCGATACTTTTGTTGCACCCATGTTTGCCCTCCATACTTTCGTTGCACCCATGTTTGCCCTCCATACTTTCATTGAACCCCTGTTTGCCCTTAATACTTTTGTTGTACCAATGTTTGCCCTTGATACTTTTGTTGCACCCATGTTTGCACTCCATACTTTCGTTGCACCCATGTTTGCCCTTCATACTTTCATTGAACCCCTGTTTGCCCTTGATACTTTTGTTGCACCCATGTTTGCCCTTGATACTTTTGTTGCACCCATGTTTGCACTCCATACTTTCGTTGAACCCATGTTTGCCTTCCATACTTTCGTTGCACCCATGTTTGCCCTCCATACTTTCGTTGAACCCCTGTTTGCCCTCCATACTTTTGTTGCACCCATGTTTGCCCTCCATATTTCGTTGCACCCATGTTTGCCTTCCATACTTTCGTTGCACCCATGTTTGCCCTCCATACTTTCATTGAACCCCTGTTTGCCCTTGATACTTTTGTTGCACCCATGTTTGCACGCAATATTTTTATTGCACCCCTGTTTGCCCTCCATACTTTTGTTACACCTGTTTGCACTCGATACTTTTGTTGCACTCCGGTTTGCCTTAGGTACGTTTATTGAACCCCTGTTTGCCATTGATACTTTTGTTGCACCCATGTTTGCCCTTGATACTTTTGTTACACCCCTGTTTGCCCTTGATACTTTTGTTGCACCCATGTTTGCACTCAATATTTTTATTGCACCCCTGTTTGCCCTCGATACTTTTGTTGCACCCCTGTTTGCCCTCGATACTTTTGTTGCACCCATGTTTGCACTCCATACTTTCGTTGAACCCCTGTTTGCCCTTGATACTTTTGTTGCACCCATGTTTGCACTCAATATTTTTATTGCACCCCTGTTTACCCTTGATACTTTTGTTGCACCCCTGTTTGCACTCAATATTTTGATTGCACCCCTGTTTACCCTTGATACTTTTGTTGCACCCATGTTTGCACACCATACCTTCGTCGAACCCCTGTTTGCCCTTGATACTTTTGTTGCACCCATGTTTGCACTCAATATTTTTATTGCACCCCTGTTTACCCTTGATACTTTTGTTGCACCCATGTTTGCACTCCACACTTTCGTTGAACCCCTGTTTACCCTTGATACTTTTATTGCACCCATGTTTGCACTCGATACTTTCATTGAACCCCTGTTTGCCCTTGATACTTTTGTTGCACCCATGTTTGCACTCAATATTTTTATTGCACCTCTGTTTACCCTTGATACTTTTGTTGCACCCATGTTTGCACTCCATACTTTCGTTGCACCCATATTTGCCCTCCATACTTTCGTTGCACCCATGTTTGCCATCCATACTTTTGTTGCACCCCTGTTTACCCTTGATACTATTATTGCACCCAGGTTTGCACTCGATATTTATATTGAACCCCTGTTTGCCCTTGATACTTTTATTGCACCCATGTTTGCACTCGATACTTTCATTGAACCCCTGTTTGCCCTTGATACTTTTGTTGCACCCATGTTTGCACTCAATATTTTTATTGCACCCCTGTTTACCTTTGATACTTTTGTTGCACCCATGTTTGCACTCCATACTTTTGTTGAACCCCTGTTTACCCTTGATACTTTTGTTGCACCCATGTTTGCCCTTCATACTTTCATTGAACCCCTGTTTGCCCTTCATACTTTTGTTGCACCCATGTTTGCCCTCCATATTTTTGTTGCACCCATGTTTGCCCTCCATACTTTCGTTGCACCCATGTTTGCCTTCCATACTTTCGTTGCACCCATGTTTGCCCTCCATACTTTCATTGAACCGCTGTTTGCCCTTGATACTTTTGTTGCACCCATGTTTGCACTCAATATTTTTATTGCACCCCTGTTTGCCCTCCATACTTTTGTTACACCCGTTTGCACTCGATACTTTTGTTGCACTCCTGTTTGCCTTAGGTACGTTTATTGAACCCCTGTTTGCCATTGATACTTTTGTTGCACCCATGTTTGCCCTTGATACTTTTGTTTCACCCCTGTTTGCCCTTGATACTTTTGTTGCACCCATGTTTGCACTCAATATTTTTATTGCACCCCTGTTTGCCCTCGATACTTTTGTTGCATCCCTGTTTGCCCTCGATACTTTTGTTGCACCCATGTTTGCACTCGATACTTTCATTGAACCCCTGTTTGCCCTTGATACTTTTGTTGCACCCATGTTTACACTCAATATTTTTATTGCACCCCTGTTTACCCTTGATACTTTTGTTGCACCCATGTTTGCGATCCATACTTTCGTTGCACCCATATTTGCCCTCCATACTTTCGTTGCACCCATGTTTGCCATCCATACTTTTGTTGCACCCCTGTTTACCCTTGATACTTTTATTGCACCCATGTTTGCACTTGATACTTATATTGAACCCCTGTTTGCCCTTGATACTTTTGTTGCACCCATGTTTGCACTCAATATTTTTATTGCACCCCTGTTTACCCTTGATACTTTTGTTGCACCCATGTTTGCACTCCATACTTTTGTTGAACTCCTGTTTACCCTTGATACTTTTGTTGCACCCATGTTTGCCCTTGATACTTTCATTGAACCCCTGTTTGCCCTTGATACTTTTGTTGCACCCATGTTTGCCCTCCATACTTTCGTTGCACCCATGTTTGCCCTCCATACTTTCGTTGCACCCATGTTTGCCCTTCATACTTTCATTGAACCCCTGTTTGCCCTTGATACTTTTGTTGCACCCATGTTTGCCCTCCATTCTTTTGTTGCACCCATGTTTGCATTCAATATTTTTATTGCACCCCTGTTTACCCTTGATACTTTTGTTGCACCCATGTTTGCCCTCCATACTTTTGTTGCACCCATGTTTGCCCTCCATATTTCGTTGCACCCATGTTTGCCTTCCATACTTTCGTTGCACCCATGTTTGCCCTCCATACTTTCATTGAACCCCTGTTTGCCCTTGATACTTTTGTTGCACCCATGTTTGCACTCAATATTTTTATTGCACCCCTGTTTGCCCTCCATACTTTTGTTACACCCGTTTGCACTCGATACTTTTGTTGCACTCCTGTTTGCCTTAGGTACGTTTATTGAACCCCTGTTTGCCATTGATACTTTTGTTGCACCCATGTTTGCCCTTGATACTTTTGTTTCACCCCTGTTTGCCCTTGATACTTTTGTTGCACCCATGTTTGCACTCAATATTTTTATTGCACCCCTGTTTGCCCTCGATACTTTTGTTGCATCCCTGTTTGCCCTCGATACTTTTGTTGCACCCATGTTTGCACTCCATACTTTTGTTGAACCCCTGTTTGCCCTTGATACTTTTGTTGCACCCATGTTTGCACTCATTATTTTTATTGCACCCCTGTTTACCCTTGATACTTTTGTTGCACCCATGTTTGCACTCAATATTTTGATTGCACCCCTGTTTACCCTTGATACTTTTGGTGCACCCATGTTTGCACACCATACCTTCGTTGAACACCTGTTTGCCCTTGATACTTTTGTTGCACCCATGTTTGCACTCAATATTTTTATTGCACCCCTGTTTACCCTTGATACTTTTGTTGCACCCATGTTTGCACTCCACACTTTCGTTGAACCCCTGTTTACCCTTGATACTTTTATTGCACCCATGTTTGCATTCGATACTTTCATTGAACCCCTGTTTGCCCTTGATACTTTTGTTGCACCCATGTTTACACTCAATATTTTTATTGCACCCCTGTTTACCCTTGATACTTTTGTTGCACCCATGTTTGCACTCCATACTTTCGTTGCACCCATATTTGCCCTCCATACTTTCGTTGCACCCATGTTTGCCATCCATACTTTTGTTGCACCCCTGTTTACCCTTGATACTTTTATTGCACCCATGTTTGCACTCGATACTTATATTGAACCCCTGTTTGCCCTTGATACTTTTGTTGCACCCATGTTTGCACTCAATATTTTTATTGCACCCCTATTTACCCTTGATACTTTTGTTGCACCCATGTTTGCACTCCATACTTTTGTTGCACCCCTGTTTGCCCTCGATACTTTTGTTGCACCCATGTTTGCACTCCATACTTTCGTTGAACCCCTGTTTGCCCTTGATACTTTTGTTGCACCCATGTTTGCACTCATTATTTTTATTGCACCCCTGTTTACCCTTGATACTTTTGTTGCACCCATGTTTGCACTCAATATTTTGATTGCACCCCTGTTTACCCTTGATACTTTTGGTGCACCCATGTTTGCACACCATACCTTCGTTGAACACCTGTTTGCCCTTGATACTTTTGTTACACCCATGTTTGCACTCAATATTTTTATTGCACCCCTGTTTACCCTTGATACTTTTGTTGCACCCATGTTTGCACTCCACACTTTCGTTGAACCCCTGTTTACCCTTGATACTTTTATTGCACCCATGTTTGCACTCGATACTTTCATTGAACCCCTGTTTGCCCTTGATACTTTTGTTGCACCCATGTTTACACTCAATATTTTTATTGCACCCCTGTTTACCCTTGATACTTTTGTTGCACCCATGTTTGCGATCCATACTTTCGTTGCACCCATATTTGCCCTCCATACTTTCGTTGCACCCATGTTTGCCATCCATACTTTTGTTGCACCCCTGTTTACCCTTGATACTTTTATTGCACCCATGTTTGCACTTGATACTTATATTGAACCCCTGTTTGCCCTTGATACTTTTGTTGCACCCATGTTTGCACTCAATATTTTTATTGCACCCCTGTTTACCCTTGATACTTTTGTTGCACCCATGTTTGCACTCCATACTTTTGTTGAACTCCTGTTTACCCTAGATACTTTTGTTGCACCCATGTTTGCCCTTGATACTTTCATTGAACCCCTGTTTGCCCTTGATACTTTTGTTGCACCCATGTTTGCCCTCCATACTTTCGTTGCACCCATGTTTGCCCTCCATACTTTCGTTGCACCCATGTTTGCCCTTCATACTTTCATTGAACCCCTGTTTGCCCTTGATACTTTTGTTGCACCCATGTTTGCCCTCCATTCTTTTGTTGCACCCATGTTTGCAATCAATATTTTTATTGCACCCCTGTTTACCCTTGATACTTTTGTTGCACCCATGTTTGCACTCAATACTTTTATTGCACCCCTGTTTACCCTTGATACTTTTGTTGCACCAATGTTTGCACTCAATATTTTTATTGCACCCCTGTTTACCCTTGATACTTTTGTTGCACCCATGTTTGCACTCCATACTTTCATTGAACCCCTGTTTGCCCTTGATACTTTCGTTGCACCCATGTTTGCCCTCCATACTTACGTTGCACCCATGTTTGCACTCCATACTTTCATTGCACCCATGTTGCCCTCCATACTTTTGTTGCACCCATGTTTGCCCTCCATACTTTCGTTGCACCCATGTTTGCCCTTCATACTTTCATTGAACCCCTGTTTGCCCTTTATACTTTTGTTGCACCCATGTTTGCACTCAATATTTTTATTGCACCCCTGTTTACCTTTGATACTTTTGTTGCACCCATGTTTGCACTCGATACTTTTGTTGCACCCATGTTTGCCCTCGATACTTTTGTTGCACGCATGTTTACACTGAAAACTTTCATTAAACCTCTGTTTGCCCTCAGCAACTCAGTGTTAAATGTGATCTGGCTCACCAGCTAATGGAGCAACTGACATAATCATGACTTATTCACAGTTCATGGTCAGCCAATTTGAAGCTATATGTAAATACAAGCCTTGTGGTAGGACTTTGAAATGTTCTATAATAACTAATGGTAGATTAGTCTTTGTCTGCGTCTGTCTGTCTATTTGTCTGTCTGTGCCTGCCAGCAAGTCAACAGCCAGTCTGCCTGTGCCTATCAGTCCACTCACTTGTTCACCCTGTACAAAATGTTTTTTGGATGCATGTTTTTTTTTAATGGGGTGTAACACATTTTCAATGCATTTCAGGTTATGATTATTTTTTATTGTTGGCAAAGACCTCAGAATGAATCTGAGTAGAACAACAATCCCTCAGCAGGTAACTGATTGAATATTTAGTGTCATTTTTATGCCATAAGGGCTAAAAGACGATCAGTTAACCTAATCACTGTTTCCTGGGATTAACCAGTACTCGAATACACCCCATCTCCGCAAGTAGCTGATAACTTTCCCACTTGAATCAGTGGTGAGAGATGAATGATAATGAGACACGATGTCGTATATCAATCATCACGGAGACTGTTGCCAGTTGGGAGATTCAAACTCATGACCCGTTGATTGATAGTCAGACGCGTAACCGACTGAGCTAATCGGGCCTGGTAGGTAACTGACAATCTTTCTCTCATAAAGTCTTTGGTTATGGATGCATATATACAAGATACTCTGTTGAGTAAGGTGGTAGTGCAGTAAAGAGAGTTTGGCTGCTCATGCCAGAGGACATGGGTGTGATCCCATGCTCAACTGGATGACCTCAACACTCAGTACCGGGTCTATCCAGAAAAAGATTTACAAGCAGTTCATAATTTATGAGCTAAGAGCTTTTTCACAATCTTGTTATATATAAAATAAAATCAGTTTCTCCCTTAAACCCTTCCTGGGGGTCATCCGCGGCTGAGTTGTTTAAGGCACCATCTCAGGATCACTTACCTCTCACCGTTAAGGTCGTAAGTTCGACTCCTACTCGCTCCAAAAACTTATGTGAGGAAGTTTGCCAGTTACTTGGGGAAGGATGATGGTTTTACTCAGATTCATTCTGAGGTCTTTCTCCAGCAATAAAACTGGATAAGCCATATATAACCTGAAATGTGTTGAAAATGGTGTTTAACCCCATTTAATAAAAAATCAAAACTATATATATATACACTTCCCTGTATTTGTATCTAGATACTTAGATATGATAAATAAAAACAACATACATGACTAATACGTGAAACAACAGTAGAATGTAACAGACCCAGCTGCAGGAGGGTCAGAGGCCTCTGTTTCATATCCCAGTCACAGTTATCTCCCCTTATTTGTTTCATTATCAGTACCATAGTTTGCCTGCTGACACTTTGTTTATTAAAATAAATAGAAAATTTCAAAAACAGACATAAAACATATCTCTCTGGTGGATTTTGTTATTTATGCTTTGGAAGTAGATAAAATGAGAGATTTGATGGTGCATCTATCACCCCATAATCTGGAGGTTTCTTGTCCGCTCTGTTGATAAAATATTTCTTAATTCATGTCAAAGGTCAAGTAAGATCGTGATTACTGTGTCTGTTTGAGAAATGGAAACAAATTTTAGCAGATTATCTGTCTTTAATGCAGTCATAATGTAATATGAAGTAAATGACGGTTGAAGGTACATTTAAGCACTGGTGTGGGGAGGTAGTGTAGTGGATAGAGTCTTCACTGCTCATGCCAGATGTTGTGGGCTCGATGCCTAACTTCACCAGATGTCATTCAAAACAACATTCAGTATTGGTTCTACCCTGGAAGTGGACTTGAGAGCAGTTCATATAAGCTCTGAGCTCAAATAAATTGGTGAAAACTAAGTACTAGTGTGACGATATGTTGAGGAAGCCTTTGATGGGGTTCATGATATCAAAAATGTTAATAATTAGGATCTTTTTAATATGACAATCAGTCGAAAATCTTGAAAAATGTTGATTTAAGACAAATTTCATGCCCAACGGTAAAAATGAGTGTTCATGGGTATTTTATTTTTAGTATATTTTTTGTTTGGAATGGGGTTTAACATTAATTTCATATAAAATAATGGCATATCCAGGAAAACCACAGAATGGGGTTTTACATTAGTTTCATATAATATAATGGCATATCCAGGAGAACCTCAGAATGGATTTGAGTAGAACTGTTCTTCCACAAGCAACTTGCAAAGCTTCTCACATGAAGTTTTTGGAACGAGTTGGGCTCGGTCCCATAACCTCATAGTAGGCAATACATGTCACAGCGTCTTAGACCACTTGGACGCAGATGACCCTCCAGTTTTATTTACTTTTGTCAAACAAGCCATTTTGTTGAGAGTGAAATTATTTTTTTAAACTGTCCAGTTGAAATTCATCATTTTATTAGGACCAAGGGAACGTATCAATTTTTTTTTAAATTACATTAATTAAATTTTGCTTGATTGTGAAGAACGACTTTTTTGCGAGTCCCTCTTGAGGCTGTATCCAGATAGAATATAATTTTATATACCATATATTATCTAATAAACCTTCCCTCCCCTAATAAAGGCCCGCCACCTATTTTTGTGGGAAAATAAATAGCTTGATCCTCAGGAAGTTTTTAATTAAAATGAATACACATGGAATTAAAGTCTGGTTTAAACATTTTTAAAGTTTAAGAAATTTGTTTTCTTGGACCAAAAACTGTAGCATGCCCTCTAGGCATTTATTCGGGGTATACTGTAATTGGGTGGTCATCAGTTCAAGGTCAGGGTATACTGTAATTGAGTGGTCATCAGTTCAAGGTCGGGGTATACTGTAATTAGGTGGTCAACAGTTCAAGGTCGGGGTATACTGTAATTAGGTGGTCATCAGTTCAATGTCAGGGTATACTGTAATTGGGTGGTCATCAGTTCAAGGTCAGAGTAAACTGTAATTGGGTGGTCATCAGTTCAAGGTCGGGGTATACTGTAATTGGGTGGTCATCAGTTCAAGGTCAGGGTATGCTGTAATTGGGTGGTCATCAGTTCAAGGTCGGGGGTATACTGTAATTAGGTGGTCATCAGTTCAAGGTTGGGGTATACTGTAATTGGGTGGTCATCAGTTCAAGGTCAGGGTATACTGTAATTGGATGGTCATCAGTTCAAGGTTGGGGTATACTGTAATTGGGTGGTCATCAGTTCAAGGTCAGGGTATACTGTAATTGGGTGGTCATCAGTTCAAGGTCGGGGGTATACTGTAATTGGGTGGTCATCAGTTCAAGGTCAGGATATACTGTAATTGGATGGTCATCAGTTCAAGGTCGGGGTATACTGTAATTGGGTGGTCATCAGTTCAAGGTCAGGGTATACTGTAATTGGGTGGTCATCAGATCAAGGTCAGGGTATACTGTAATTGGGTGGTCATCAGTTCAAGGTCAGGGTATACTGTAATGGGGTGGTCATCAGTTCAAGGTCGGGGGTATACTGTAATTGGGTGGTCATCAGTTCAAGGTCAGGATATACTGTAATTGGGTGGTCATCAGTTCAAGGTCGGGGTATACTGTAATTGGGTGGTCATCAATTCAAGGTCAGGGTATACTGTAATTGGGTGGTCATCAGATCAAGGTCAGAGTATACTGTAATTGGGTGGTCATCAGTTCAAGGTCAGGGTATACTGTAATGGGGTGGTCATCAGTTCAAGGTCGGGGGTATACTGTAATTGGGTGGTCATCAGTTCATGGTCAGGATCTACTGTAATTAGGTGGTCATCAGTTCAAGGCCGGGATCTCCTGTAATGGGGTGGACATCAGTTCAAGGCTGGGATCTACTTTAATTGGGTGGTCATCAGTTCAAGGCTGGGAACTCCTGTAATGGGGTGGTCATCAGTTCAAGGCTGGGATCTACTTTAATTGGGTGGTCATCAGTTCAAGGCCAGGATCTACTGTAATCGGGTGGTAATCAGTTCAAAGCTGGGATCTAACCATTGACTTCTAGTGTGAGTAGCAAAAAAAACAACACCACTTACTTCATTACAACTCTGTATCAAGTTGACCCGGCGTGGTCTAGTGGTAGAGCGTCCGCCTCCCATGCGGAAGGTTGTGGGTTCGATCCCCGGCCGGGTCATACCGAAGACTTTAAAAATGGTACTAGAAGCTTCCTCGCTTGACGCTCAGCATTTGGAGGAGAGTTCTAGGCCTGGTCGGCCCGGTGTCAGTATAATGTGACTGGGTGGGGTATCATACCATGTGTCTGCGGCATGATACTCCAGTGTGACAGCGCTCAGAAAATTGTCTCAAGTAGACACTGTCGCGATGACTGAAAAATTGTTGAAAGTGACGCTAAACACCATACAACAACAACAACTGTATCAAGTTGAAAGTGAGCTTACGTTTATTTTTTTTGTAGCTTTTTTTTTCTATGAGAAATATGTAATTTTTATAACAGAATTGGCCGGGCAATCAGCAGCATATAAATGCAGCAGGGTTACAGCCACCTGTTGTAAATCACAAAAACACATGGCAGATAGCTATGATAAATCTGACAGTCTGTTGATAAAAAACATCTCTGCTGCTGGAGAAGGTCTATATGCCACTAGTGGTTCCATCATCTCTTACCATAGCAACAGCTTTAATCTCTCATTTTCTTGCCAAATAGCTCATGTTTTAGGGTGCATGTCCATCATACATAGTATTACACCTATGCAAATGCATGCATACATTGACACATGCAGATTGGTGCTCCAAATATGCAGGAAAAAATATGGGGTTGACCAGATAACTTTTTTACAAGTTCAAATAGATTAATGACACCTTTTATTTACACCCTTTATTTCTGGTATTGCCTCCCATGTTTTGTAGTGTATCATTATGACACATTTCTAAGTATATATTTGATTCCATTCTACATTCTATGACTTCATTTCAGAATCAAGTATTCCATTTGACACTTTCGTTATTCATTGCTGTAAACTGTAGCCAAAAGGAAAATTTCTCCCATTTTCAGACTATAAATTTGTTTTCAATTCTTCAAATCATCTTCATCTAAATAAATTGGCTTGCATAAAATCTTTTTTGTTTTTTTCTTTGCAGTAAATATTGAGTTAGTTGTAAAATTTCACATTTAAAGCTCCTTGGAGTCTGTGAATCAATCAGTTTGGAGCAGAAAACCGTGCACTTCATTGAATAATTTTTACATTAAGACTTCCAAGTTGCCTTGTGTGTGCTTGAAACAAAACGAATATACTGTTTTTTTGTTTTAATTGATCTTTTTTAATATCATATATCATCATAATTTTGTACACTGGAGATCTTGCTTTGGAAGAATTAGTATTAGAGACAGATGACAATCTTAAAGTTTAAATCTACTTTTACTCAAATTATAAAAGGTTTTGATTTGATTATAAACATTGCGGCAGACCTCTAGTTTTGAAAATATGAAAACTTTGTTGATAAATACAAGTTGAGACTTTCTTAAAAATAAAAGATATTATCATACTGATAAAAGCTGATGAAAATTGAATGTTTGTTACATAATTATTGGTGAATATTTGTTACATATTTATAGGTGAATATTTGTTACATGTTTATAGGTGAATATTTGTTACATGTTTATAGGTGAAGAGGCATTAAAGCTACCCCTGTCCGTATGTCCGTTTGTTCTTTAAAAAAAAAATGTTTTTCTATTAATAACTTGTGAAGGGGTCTATTTATTTAACAGTTATTCATGTGTAGCTGTATAGTAGTTATAACATACAAACCAAGTTTTGTCAACATTGGTCTGTTTATTTAACAGTTATCCATGTGTAGCTGTATAGTAGTTATAACATACAAACCAAGTTTTGTCAACATTGGTCTGTTTATTTAACAGTTATCCATGTGTAGCTGTATAGTAGTTATAACATACAAACCAAGTTTTGTCAACATCGGTCTGTTTATTTAACAGTTATTCATGTGTAGCTGTATAGTAGTTATAACATACAAACCAAGTTTTGTCAACATCGGTCTGTTTATTTAACAGTTATCCATGTGTAGCTGTATAGTAGTTATAACATACAAACCAAGTTTTGTCAACATCGGTCTGTTTATTAACAGTTATCCATGTGTAGCTGTATAGTAGTTATAACATACAAACCAAGTTTTGTCAACATCGGTCTGTTTATTTAACAGTTATCCATGTGTAGCTGTATAGTAGTTATAACATACAAACCAAGTTTTGTCAACATCGGTCTGTTTATTTAACAGTTATTCATGTGTAGCTGTATAGTAGTTATAACATACAAACCAAGTTTTGTCAACATCGGTCTGTTTATTTAACAGTTATCCATGTGCAGCTGTATAGTAGTTATAACATACAAACCAAGTTAGTGTCAGCATCGGTCTGTTTGTTTAACAGTTATCCATGTGTAGCTGTATAGTAATTATAACATACAAACCAAGTTAGTGTCAACATCGGTCTGTTTATTTAACAGTTATCCATGTGTAGCTGTATAGTAGTTATAACATACAAACCAAGTTTTGTCAACATCGGTCTGTTTGTTTAACAGTTATCCATGTGTAGCTGTATAGTAATTATAACATACAAACCAAGTTTTGTCAACATCGGTCTGTTTGTTTAACAGTTATCCATGTGTAGCTGTATAGTAATTATAACATACAAACCAAGTTAGTGTCAACATCGGTCTGTTTATTTAACAGTTATCCATGTGTAGCTGTATAGTAGTTATAACATACAAACCAAGTTTTGTCAACATCGGTCTGTTTATTTAACAGTTATCCATGTGTAGCTGTATAGTAATTATAACATACAAACCAAGTTTTGTCAACATTGGTCTTTTATTTAACAGTTATCCATGTGTAGCTGTATAGTAGTTATAACATACAAACCAAGTTTTGTCAACATTGGTCTGTTTATTTAACAGTTATCCATGTGTAGCTGTATAGTAATTATAACATACAAACCAAGTTTTGTCAACATCGGTCTGTTTGTTTAACAGTTATCCATGTGTAGCTGTATAGTAGTTATAACATACAAACCAAGTTTTGTCAACATTGGTCTGTTTATTTAACAGTTATCCATGTGTAGCTGTATAGTAGTTATAACATACAAACCAAGTTTTGTCAACATTGGTCTGTTTGTTTAACAGTTATCCATGTGTAGCTGTATAGTAGTTATAACATACAAACCAAGTTAGTGTCAGCATAGGTCTGTTTATTTAACAGTTATCCATGTGTAGCTGTATAGTAATTATAACATACAAACCAAGTTAGTGTCAACATCGGTCTGTTTATTTAGCAGTTATTCATGTGTAGCTGTATAGTAGTTATAACATACAAACCAAGTTTTGTCAACATCGGTCTGTTTATTTAACAGTTATTCATGTGTAGCTGTATAGTAATTATAACATACAAACCAAGTTTTGTCAACATTGGTCTGTTTATTTAACAGTTATTCATGTGTAGCTGTATAGTAATTATAACATACAAACCAAGTTTTGTCAACATCGGTCTGTTTGTTTAACAGTTATCCATGTGTAGCTGTATAGTAGTTATAACATACAAACCAAGTTTTGTCAACATAGGTCTGTTTGTTTAACCAGTTATTCATGTGTAGCTCTATAGTAATTATAACATACAAACCAAGTTTGTCAACATCGGTCTGTTTATTTAACAGTTATCCATGTGTAGCTGTATAGTAATTATAACATACAAACCAAGTGTCAACATCGGTCTGTTTGTTTAACAGTTATTCATGTGTAGCTGTATAGTAAGTATAACATACAAACCAAGTTATTGTCAGCATCGGTCTGTTTATTTAACAGTTATCCATGTGTAGCTG
Source organism: Panopea generosa (assembly GCA_029582155.1). Classification (NCBI taxonomy): domain Eukaryota; kingdom Metazoa; phylum Mollusca; class Bivalvia; order Adapedonta; family Hiatellidae; genus Panopea; species Panopea generosa. Next base: position 51,706,751 of record CM055909.1, on the reverse strand, counting down.
TATAGTAGTTATAACATACAAACCAAGTTAGTGTCAGCATAGGTCTGTTTATTTAACAGTTATCCATGTGTAGCTGTATAGTAATTATAACATACAAACCAAGTTAGTGTCAACATCGGTCTGTTTATTTAACAGTTATCCATGTGTAGCTGTATAGTAGTTATAACATACAAACCAAGTTAGTGTCAACATCGGTCTGTTTATTTAACAGTTATCCATGTGTAGCTGTATAGTAGTTATAACATACAAACCAAGTTAGTGTCAACATCGGTCTGTTTATTTAACAGTTATCCATGTGTAGCTGTATAGAAATTATAACATACAAACCAAGTTTTGTCAACATCGGTCTGTTATTTAACAGTTATCCATGTGTAGCTGTATAGTAGTTATAACATACAAACCAAGTTAGTGTCAACATCGGTCCTGTTTATTTAACAGTTATCCATGTGTAGCTGTATAGAAATTATAACATACAAACCAAGTTTTGTCAACATCGGTCTGTTTATTTAACAGTTATCCATGTGTAGCTGTATAGTAATTATAACATACAAACCAAGTTAGTGTCAACATCGGTCTGTTTATTTAACAGTTATCCATGTGTAGCTGTATAGTAATTATAACATACAAACCAAGTTTTGTCAACATCGGTCTGTTTATTTAACAGTTATCCATGTGTAGCTGTATAGTAATTATAACATACAAACCAAGTTAGTGTCAACATCGGTCTGTTTATTTAACATTTATCCATGTGTAGCTGTATAGTAGTTATAACATACAAACCAAGTTAGTGTCAACATCGGTCTGTTTGTTTAACAGTTATTCATGTGTAGCTGTATAGTAATTATAACATACAAACCAAGTTTTGTCAACATTGGTCTGTTTATTTAACAGTTATCCATGTGTAGCTGTATAGTAGTTATAACATACAAACCAAGTTAGTGTCAACATTGGTCTGTTTATTTAACAGTTATCCATGTGTAGCTGTATAGTAGTTATAACATACAAACCAAGTTAGTGTCAACATCGGTCTGTTTGTTTAACAGTTATTCATGTGTAGCTGTATAGTAATTATAACATACAAACCAAGTTTTGTCAACATTGGTCTGTTTATTTAACAGTTATCCATGTGTAGCTGTATAGTAGTTATAACATACAAACCAAGTTAGTGTCAACATTGGTCTGTTTATTTAACAGTTATCCATGTGTAGCTGTATAGTAGTTATAACATACAAACCAAGTTAGTGTCAACATCGGTCTGTTTGTTTAACAGTTATCCATGTGTAGCTGTATAGTAGTTATAACATACAAACCAAGTTAATGTCAACATCGGTCTGTTTGTTTAACAGTTATTCATGTGTAGCTGTATAGTAATTATAACATACAAACCAAGTTTTGTCAACATAGGTCTGTTTATTTAACAGTTATTCATGTGTAGCTCTATAGTAGTTATAACATACAAACCAAGTTTTGTCAACATCTGTCTGTTTGTTTAACAGTTATCCATGTGTAGCTGTATAGTAATTATAACATACAAACCAAGTTTTGTCAACATTGGTCTGTTTATTTAACAGTTATTCATGTGTAGCTGTATAGTAATTATAACATACAAACCAAGTTTTGTCAACATCGGTCTGTTTATTTAACAGTTATCCATGTGTAGCTGTATAGTAGTTATAACATACAAACCAAGTTAGTGTCAACATCGGTCTGTTTGTTTAACAGTTATTCATGTGTAGCTGTATAGTAATTATAACATACAAACCAAGTTTTGTCAACATCGGTCTGTTTATTTAACAGTTATCCATGTGTAGCTGTATAGTAGTTATAACATACAAACCAAGTTAGTGTCAACATCGGTCTGTTTATTTAACAGTTATCCATGTGTAGCTGTATTGTAGTTATAACATACAAACCAAGTAAGTGTCAACATCGGTCTGTTTATTTAACAGTTATTCATGTGTAGCTGTATAGTAATTATAACATACAAACCAAGTTAGTGTCAACATCGGTCTGTTTGTTTAACAGTTATTCATGTGTAGCTGTATAGTAGTTATAACATACAAACCAAGTTAGTGTCAACATCGGTCTGTTTGTTTAACAGTTATCCATGTGTAGCTGTATAGTAGTTATAACATACAAACCAAGTTAGTGTCAACATCGGTCTGTTTATTTAACAGTTATTCATGTGTAGCTGTATAGTAGTTATAACATACAAACCAAGTTAGTGTCAACATCGGTCTGTTTATTTAACAGTTATTCATGTGTAGCTGTATAGTAGTTATAACATACAAACCAAGTTAGTGTCAACATCGGTCTGTTTGTTTAACAGTTATTCATGTGTAGCTGTATAGTAATTATAACATACAAACCAAGTTTTGTCAACATAGGTCTGTTTATTTAACAGTTATTCATGTGTAGCTCTATAGTAGTTATAACATACAAACCAAGTTTTGTCAACATCGGTCTGTTTATTTAACAGTTATTCATGTGTAGCTGTATAGTAATTATAACATACAAACCAAGTTAGTGTCAACATCGGTCTGTTTATTTAGCAATTATTCATGTGTAGCTGTATAGTAGTTATAACATACAAACCAAGTTTTGTCAACATTGGTCTGTTTATTTAACAGTTATTCATGTGTAGCTGTATAGTAATTATAACATACAAACCAAGTTTTGTCAACATCGGTCTGTTTATTTAACAGTTATTCATGTGTAGCTGTATAGTAATTATAACATACAAACCAAGTTTTGTCAACATCGGTCTGTTTATTTAACAGTTATCCATGTGTAGCTGTATAGTAGTTATAACATACAAACCAAGTTAGTGTCAACATCGGTCTGTTTGTTTAACAGTTATTCATGTGTAGCTGTATAGTAATTATAACATACAAACCAAGTTTTGTCAACATTGGTCTGTTTGTTTAACAGTTATTCATGTGTAGCTGTATAGTAATTATAACATACAAACCAAGTTTTGTCAACATCGGTCTGTTTATTTAACAGTTATCCATGTGTAGCTGTATAGTAGTTATAACATACAAACCAAGTTTTGTCAACATCGGTCTGTTTATTTAACAGTTATTCATGTGTAGCTGTATAGTAATTATAACATACAAACCAAGTTTTGTCAACATCGGTCTGTTTATTTAACAGTTATCCATGTGTAGCTGTATAGTAGTTATAACATACAAACCAAGTTAGTGTCAACATCGGTCTGTTTGTTTAACAGTTATTCATGTGTAGCTGTATAGTAATTATAACATACAAACCAAGTTAGTGTCAACATCGGTCTGTTTATTTAACAGTTATCCATGTGTAGCTGTATAGTAGTTATAACATACAAACCAAGTTTTGTCAACATCGGTCTGTTTATTTAACAGTTATTCATGTGTAGCTGTATAGTAATTATAACATACAAACCAAGTTTTGTCAACATCGGTCTGTTTATTTAACAGTTATCCATGTGTAGCTGTATAGTAGTTATAACATACAAACCAAGTTAGTGTCAACATCGGTCTGTTTGTTTAACAGTTATTCATGTGTAGCTGTATAGTAATTATAACATACAAACCAAGTTTTGTCAACATTGGTCTGTTTGTTTAACAGTTATTCATGTGTAGCTGTATAGTAATTATAACATACAAACCAAGTTTTGTCAACATCGGTCTGTTTATTTAACAGTTATCCATGTGTAGCTGTATAGTAGTTATAACATACAAACCAAGTTAGTGTCAGCATAGGTCTGTTTATTTAACAGTTATTCATGTGTAGCTGTATAGTAATTATAACATACAAACCAAGTTTTGTCAACATCGGTCTGTTTATTTAACAGTTATTCATGTGTAGCTGTATAGTAGTTATAACATACAAACCAAGTTTTGTCAACATCGGTCTGTTTGTTTAACAGTTATTCATGTGTAGCTGTATAGTAATTATAACATACAAACCAAGTTTTGTCAACATCGGTCTGTTTGTTTAACAGTTATTCATGTGTAGCTGTATAGTAATTATAACATACAAACCAAGTTTTGTCAACATCGGTCTGTTTGTTAACAGTTATTCATGTGTAGCTGTATAGTAATTATAACATACAAACCAAGTTTTGTCAACATCGGTCTGTTTGTTTAACAGTTATTCATGTGTAGCTGTATAGTAGTTATAACATACAAACCAAGTTTTGTCAACATCGGTCAAAGTTTCAGAAATTATTTTAAGTGAAAATTTTACAATTTTATGTTTAAAGCAGTATAACCAGTATTTGTATCCTTTCAATTAAAAAAAAACAAGTATAATTATAATATTCCATATAAATTGTGACAATCTGTCTGGATCATGTGTGACCAAGCTATGGGGTCGCTCTGCTGTTTGTTGCTGTGGGGAATTAGGTCATGCATGAACCAACACCCACAATTGCATCCTTGTCACAGATTGTTGTTTATGACATTTATGGAAGGTGATCCAATTCGAAATCAACACAAAATTATCTTCTCTAGCACCCCCATTTTTCATTTGATCTTTACCAAACTTGCACAGCAGTTATATAACCATAAAATCTCGAACTAATTCTTGAACTGGCCAAATCAGATTGTTTATGTCACGAGTTATTGTCCTTGAATTATTAAAAAATGCACTATTTGACCATGTGTGCACTCTAGCACCCATATTTTTAATTTGATTCTCACCAAACTTACACAGTAGTTATATAACCATAATATCTTGGAAAAGTTCTTGAACAGGCCAAATTGAATTATAAATGTCAGAGTTATGGCCCTTGAAACATTCAAAAATGCACTGTTTGACAGTGTGTGCACTCTAGGACCTGTAAAAAAATTGCTGTCTTTGGCATTGTCTCCTCTGCAACAGGTGAGCATTTAAGGGCCATTGTGGCCCTCTTGTAACAACATTTATAGCATTTTATCCTGATACACTCCCTTTAAGAAGATGAACCACAATTCTGAATGGCATGCTTTACTTCTCCCAGATTACAGAATATATGCCAAGCTGTTGGAGATAATAACGGCTTAGATAAGATTTTTTTCCTTCAGTTTATCAGTCAATGAAGTGTTCAAATTCCTTTCAGTATTTCAAACATTTTAACAATTGTTCTTGCCAGGCTGTTATTGCTAGGCTGTTACAAACATGGCGCTAAATAATAAAACAACAAACAAAACAAAATATTTTCTGTTTTTTAAAGAGTGACAATTTATGATGTTGGTGTACATGCTGGCAACAAAACATGATTCAGCCATTCGCAAAAATGGCAGCCACGCAAGTGACAAGAGCTGTTATAAGATGACTACAGTGGTAGATTTGTGCCGCAACACTCTGATTAAAACTATAAGAAAAATTGTTTATGTTATGGTGGATTGAAACATCCAAAGTATTTGCATTTTAGTTATAAATGACTATTAGACTATTTATATTCACTTAAGTTATAATTGACTATTAGACTATTTCAGTTTAGTTATAAATGACTTTTAGACTATTTATATTCACTTAAGTTATAATTGACTATTAGACTATTTCAGTTTAGTTGTAAATGACTATTAGACTTTTTATATTCAGTTTAGTTATTATTGACTATTAGACTATTTCAGTTTAGTTATAATTGACTATAAGACTATTTATATTCAGTTTAATTATAAATGACTATTAGACTATTTAATTTCAGTTCAGTTATAATTGACTATTAGACTATTTATATTCAGTTTAGTTATAATTGACTATTATACTATTTCAGTTTAGTTATAAATGACTTTCAGACTATTTATATTCAGTTTAGTTATAAATTACTATTAGACAATTTATATTCAGTTTAGTTATAAATGACTATTAGATTATTTATATAAAGTTTAGTAATAATTGACTATTAGATGACTTACATTCAGTTTAGTTATAAATGACTTTTATATTATTTATATTAAGTTTAGTAATAATTGACTATTAGATGATTTATATTCAGTTTTTAAACTTAATTTTATTTTAAAACATTTATTGTGACACACTGCCTTTAAGTGTCCAATGTTTTCAACTACATTTTATAAGAATTAGGAATTAATTTAAAAATTAAAAACTGCCAATATTGACATTATGCTGTAAGCACATAATCCCTGTCTGTTCTTCTGTAGTGCCAGATAAGTTGATTCGTATAATACCCAGGTGGATTATATCAGATTAAGTAGCATTTAATCTCAACTTGTCCAGGGAACAGCAGATTATCAAATTAGGCACAGTAACAACCTGTGTTAAGATAATTGAGTCCTGTGGTTGTAGTAGGTATGTTGAATTTGTAGAATTTGTTTGAAACCTGATTGTTCTGTCAATGCGTGTGGATGGAGTGTGCAAGGTTCTTACCCAGGTCCATAATTAAATACATCTGATGCCCCCACCAATAAAAATGGCTGCCTTAATTATATAACATAAATATTGTTTAAAATCGTGATTAATTCCAATTAAAAAAATCTGTTCTGTCACTGAAACCAATAGGCTAATTCAGACAGTATTATGATGATTTATTTGCACATTTGTGATGGGACATGCTCAGTATATGCTTTTTGTTCCATGTTTTTGGGGTTCTTAAAACTGTCCAATCTCTGTAAATAATTATCTCTAGTGTGTTGTGGTCACATATGAAACTGTTCAGTATTGTGGCCAATTAAAACATATTTAAATAGGTCATTTTGTGCCTATAAAGTTAATGAATGTTAATATGTCAGCATGAAAAGAGGGAGATAAGTTACCCATATCAAATAAGAGGCACAGGATTAATGCAGATCTGGGACCCTTGTCATATTCTTGTAAGCAATTAGATGGAATATGCATTTTTCATTTGAAATGGGATTTTAGCTTCATTTTAAAATATTACTTATTATATAAAGAAAAATCCAGTTTTATTTACATAAATCTGGCTACAACAACCACCTTTTCGCAAGAAACTGGCAGATTTCTTTTGTTTGGATCAAACTAGGCATTAACCCACAAGCGATGAGAGATAATTTGTGGTAAGATGTCACCTAAGACGACTTGATGCATACAAAGGACCAGGAATATACTAAAAGATGTAAGGAGAGATACACCTTTAAGAAAGACTCAGCTTCAATTTATAATATTCACTACTAACATGTAAGCAACAATTTTCTGATTAGACAACATGGCCAACATAACATTGAAGTATTAATCAATTTCACAAGAGCCCTTGAATTCAGGTCTTTATGGAAGGTGTTTAACATTTAAGCATGCAGGTAGATTGGAGTCGTGCAGTTGAACAATTCCATCATCTTGACTTGAGATTAGTTTTTTCCTTTAGTTACATAGTTGATATTTCTATTTTAATTTACTTTAAGTAGCAAAATGAGTAAATTTTGTTGTGAAACTATTGTTTTAAAAAGTTCAATTTGTGAAATGCTCATGAAACAATGCTTGTCTTGATTGATTTAGTGTTTTGTAAAAAAATATATATACATTAATAATTTATGGAGGTAAGTCTAAAATCATCTAAAATGTCATGTATATTTGCCACAAACATCATTTTACATTAAGCTTATTAGTCCCTTACAGGTTTCACTGGAGGGGGCTGGCTATAGGTTAACTGTTCGTCCGTCTGGATCCAGTGTTTGTGAAACTTTGCATGTGGATAGAGAGCAATTAGGAAGATTATGCAGGTCATTTTTATTTTTCAATCAGACAAACATTGTGGTTGCTATTGGCAACAAAGTTGGTAAATTGGTAGGGAACTTGTGTATTCCTTCCATTACTCCAGTGACTTATACTGGTTATATTACTCCAGTGACTTATACTGGTTATATTGGTAGGGAACTTGTGTATTCCTTCCATTACTCAAGTGACTTATACTGGTAATATTACTCCAGTGACTGATACTGGTTATATTGGTAGGGAACTTGTATATTCCTTCCATTACTCCAGTGATTTATACTCGTTATATTACTCAAGTGACTTATACTGGTTATATTGGTAGGGAACTTGTGTATTCCTTCCATTACTCCAGTGACTTATACTGGTTATATTACTCCAGTGACTTATACTGATTATATTGGTAGGGAACTTGTGTATTCCTTCCATTACTCCAGTGACTTATACTGGTTATATTACTCCAGTGACTTATACTGGTTATATTGGTAGGGAACTTGTGTATTCCTTCCATTACTCCAGTGACTTATACTGGTTATATTACTCCAGTGACTTATACTGGTTATATTGGTAGGGAACTTGTGTATTCCTTCCATTACTCCAGTGACTTATACTGATTATATTACTCCAGTGACTTATACTGGTTATACCAGTGACTTATACTGGTTATATTATTCCAGTGACTTATACTGATAATATTGGTAGGGAACTTGTGTATTCCTTCCATTACTCCAGTGACTTATACTGGTAATATTACTCCAGTGACTTATACTGGTTATATTGGTAGGGAACTTGTGTATTCCTTCAATTACTCTAGTGACTTATACTGGTTATATTACTCCAGTGACTTATACTGGTTATATTACTCCAGTGACTTATACTGGTTATATTACTGCAGTGACTTATACTGGTTATATTACTCCAGTGACTTATACTGGTTATATTACTTCAGTGACTTATACTGGGTATATTACTCCAGTGACTTATACTGGTTATATTACTCCAGTGACTTATATGGGTTATATTACTCCAGTGACTTATACCTGTTAAATATTACTCAAGTGACTTATACTGGTTATATTTCTTCAGTGACTTATACTGGTTATATTATTCCAGTGACTCTTACTGGTTATATTACTCCAGTGACTTATACTGGTTATATTACTCCAGTGACTTATACTGGTAATATTTTATGGGCAATTGATAAATATTTCAGTAAAACTTTATGTCTACATGATTATGTATTTTGTATCTCGATAATTATAGCCAATCAAAATTCATCTTTTGCTTTTGCTCGGATTTCAATATGGTGGTCATAGTAAACATTGGGCACCTAAGAAAGATTTCATGACTCCATGTAAGCTTTATTCCACCAGTTTTGTCTTCAAAATCAGCCTGCAGGGTATACTTGGCAGCGAGTTATAATCAGCCTGCAGGGTACACTTGGCAGCAGGTTATAATCTGTCTGCAGGGTACACTTGGCAGCATATTATAAACAGCCTGCAGGGTACACTTGGCAGCAGGTAATAATCTGTCTGCAGGGTACACTTGGCAGCAGGTTATAATCTGTCTGCAGGGTATACTTGGCAGCAGGTAATAATCAGCCTGCAGGGTACACTTGGCAGCTGGTTATAATCTGTCTGCAGGGTACACTTGGCAGCAGGTTATAATCTGTCTGCAGGGTATACTTGGCAGCGGGTTATAATCAGCCTGCAGGGTACACTTGGCAGTGGGTTATAATCAGCCTGCAGGGTACACTTTGCAGCAGGTTATAATCTGTCTGCAGGGTACACTTGGCAGCGGGTTATAATCTGTCTGCAGGGTACACTTGGCAGCAGGTTATAATCTGTCTGCAGAGTATACTTAGCAGCGGGTTATAATTAGTCTGCAGGGTACACTTGGCAGGGAGTTATAATCTGTCTGCAAAGTACACTTGGCAGCAGGTTATAATCATTGTGCAGGGTATACTTGGCAGCTGGTTATAATCAGCCTGCAGGGTACACTTGGCAGCGGGTTATAATCATTGTGCAGAGTATACTTGGCAGCTGGTTATAATCAGCCTGCAGGATACACTTGGCAGCGGGTTATAATCAGCCTGCAGAGTACACTTGGCAGCGGGTTATAATCAGCCTGCAGGGTACACTTGGCAGCAGATTATAATCAGCCTGCAGGGTACACTTGGCAGCGGGTTATAATCAGCCTGCATGGTATACTTGACAGTGGGTTATAATCAGTGTGCAGGGTATACTTGGCAGCCGGTTAAATCAGCCTGCATGGTAAACTTGGCAGCCGGTTATAATCAACCTTCAGAGTACACTTGGCAGCCGGTTATAACCAGCATGCAGAGTACACTTGGCAGCCAGTTTAATCAACCTGCAGGGTACACTTGGCAGCAGGTTATAATCAGCCTGCAGAGTACACTTGGCAACAGGTTATAATCAGCCTGCAGGGTACACTTGGCAACAGGTTATAATCAGCCAGCAGAGTACACTTGGCAGCGGGTTAGAATAAGCCTGCAGAGTACACTTGGCAGCCAGTTTAATCAGCCTGCAGGGTACACTTGGCAGCGGGTTATAATCTGTCTGCAGGGTATACTTGGCAGCAAGTTATAATCAGCCTGCAGAGTACACTTGGCAGCAAGTTATAATCAGCCAGCAGAGTACACTTGGCAGCAAGTTATAATCAGCCTGCAGAGTACACTTGGCAGCAGGTTAGAATAAGCCTGCAGAGTACACTTGGCAGCCAGTTTAATCAGCCTGCAGGGTACACTTGGCAGCGGGTTATAATCTGTCTGCAGAGTACACTTGGCAGCCAGTTTAATCAGCCTGCAGGGTACACTTCGCAGCAAGTTATAATCAGCCTGCAGAGTACACTTGGCAGCAGGTTATAATCAGCCTGCAGGGTACACTTGGCAGCAGGTTATAATCAGCCTGCAGAGAACACTTGGCAACGGGTTAGAATCAGCCTGCAGAGTATACTTGGCAGCGGGTTATAACCAGTGGTTTACAGTTACCTGTGCATTAGTTTTGTTTATCCATCTCCAGGAGACATTGTTTTTGTGCTTTCTGGCTGCCCATTTGTCCACCCATCACAAAATTTAGTCTGGAGAACTCTTCCATCTGTGATTTTCTTTACCCGAATCTTGTGTGAAGGATCAGTGTAAGATGTATTTTTGTGAAGGATCAGTGTAAGATGTAATTTTGGGAAGGATCAGTGTAAGATGTAGTTTTGTGAAGGATCAGTATAAGATGTAGTTTTGTGAAGGATCAGTGTAAGATGTAGTTTTGTGAAGGATCAGTGTAAGATGTAGTTTTGTGAAGGATCAGTGTAAGATGTAGTTTTGTGAAGGATCAATATAAGATGTAGTTTTGTGAAGGATCTGTGTAAGATGTAGTTTTGTGAAGGATCAGTGTAAGATGTAGTTTTGTGAAGGATCAATATAAGATGTAGTCTTGTGAAGGATCAGTGTAAGATGTAGTTTTGTGAAGGATCAGTGTAAGATGTAGTTTTGTGAAGGATCAATATAAGATGTAATTTTGTGAAGGATCAGTGTAAGATGTAGTTTTGGGAAGGATCAGTGTAAGATGTAGTTTTGTGAAGGATCAATCTAAGATGTAGTTTTGTGAAGGATCAGTGTAAGATGTAGTTTTGTGAAGGATCAGTGTAAGATGTAGTTTTGTGAAGGATCAATATAAGATGTAGTTTTGTGAAGGATCAGTGTAAGATGTAGTTTTGTGAAGGATCAATATAAGATGTAGTTTTGTGAAGGATCAGTGTAAGATGTAGTTTTGTGAAGGATCAATATAAGATGTAGTTTTGTGAAGGATCAGTGTAAGATGTAGTTTTGTGAAGGATCAGTGTAAGATGTAGTTTTGTGAAGGATCAGTGTAAGATGTAGTTTTGTGAAGGCTCAGTGTAAGATGTAGTTTTGTGAAGGATCAATATAAGATGTAGTTTTGTGAAGGATCAGTGTAAGATGTAGTTTTGTGAAGGATCAATATAAGATGTAGTTTTGTGAAGGATCTGTGTAAGATGTAGTTTTGTGAAGGATCAGTGTAAGATGTAGTTTTGTGAAGGATCAGTGTAAGATGTAGTTTTGTGAAGGATCAGTGTAAGATATAGTTTTGTGAAGGATCAATATAAGATGTAGTTTTGTGAAGGATCTGTGTAAGATGTAGTTTTGTGAAGGATCAGTGTAAGATGTAGTTTTGTGAAGGATCAGTGTAAGATGTAGTTTTGTGAAGGATCAATATAAGATGTAGTTTTGTGAAGGATCTGTGTAAGATGTAGTTTTGTGAAGGATCAGTGTAAGATGTAGTTTTGTGAAGGATCAGTGTAAGATGTAGTTTTGTGAAGGATCAGTGTAAGATGTAGTTTTGTGAAGGATCAGTGTAAGATGTAGATTGACTTTATTTTTTGTAAAACGAGAATGTGATACATATTGATGTTTTTGGAACTAATGAGATTTTAAGTTTAAACATTTTATTCACAACCAGTCACATACATTCAAGAAGCTTCACCTGTATCGCTGATATTTTTTCAATCTCAGTAAAACTGTACATTTATATCAAACATCATATATTATGGATATTCTGTCCAATAACTTATATTGTATTTTGTCTTTGTAGCGTGAAATTCTTTAATTTTGTTGACCAAATACTAAATTGTGTCCTGCGATGAAGTTACACATTGGTTAGTATTGGTTATGCTATAAAACATTGACGAATAAAACTAAAAATGCCCCAACCTGCGTATTAACAAATTTCTCATCAATGGTAAAAAATCTAACAGAAACTATAATTACTCGTCCTAATTCTTACTGGAGCTGCATATGCCAAAGCCTGAGGGGATATGTGCGTAATGACCTGTGACCCACTTCCTCCTGTCCCTTGAAGCAAACTATCCACCTGTTTGCTCGGCAACACTGGTACTATAATCAGACCTCCAACCACCACCATGGTAACAGAAGTATGTCAAATTTCAAGAAATATACAAATGAATGATTTCACATCTTCTAAAAGCTGTTCAAATAATGACTAGAACTAATACACATTCAATCTTCCACAGACAAAACCTTTTGTAAATCTGTTTCAAACGATTTATATACTACTAGATCATTATACCTTTACCACAGCTGTAAAAATATGAAAAAGGATTCAGAAGAAAGCTTCAAAGCTGTTTCAAATGATTGATATACTATCATTATATCTTTACCATAGCTGTGGAATTACAAAAAGGATTCAGAAGAAAGCTTTTATGGACCGTCTCTAAGATTAGAATACATTCAAATGAAATTTACCCACAATTACAACTTGGCCTTTGAAACTGTTTGAATTAAACAATCAGGTATTTTAAGCTCAATATAGTTTTAAGCTAAACGGTAACTCTTTGATTGCAATTATATTTAACAATACACTATTGTATCAAATATGTACTAATGTGTTATATATACCCCATGCAATAGTTTTAAACATTAATTTGACCAGATATATATCAGACATTGTAATTGTGTGGGGAATATAACTAGTGGGGAAGGAAAAAAAGAGACTATTAGTAGTAGAAGATTGTGGCGTATAAATTATAATCAATCAGGGTATTGTCTGTGAAAGACTGAACGAACGGCCTTTAAAAGTTGTGAAATCATTCATTTGTATATTTCTTGAAATTTGACATACTTCTGTTACCATGGCAGTGGTTGGAGGTCGGATTATAGCACCAGTGTTGCCGAGCAAACAGGTGGATAGTTTGCTTCAAGGGACCGGAGGAAGTGGGTCACAGGTCATTACGCACATATCCCCTCAGGCTTTGGCATATGCAGCTCCAGTAAGAATTGGGGTAAGTAATTATAGTTGTACCTGGTGACAAGCAAATCATGTGTAGTGTCTTATGGTAATGAAACTGCAGTATTGATCTAATGGTAGAGCATCCGTCTCACATGCTAAAGGTTGTGGGTTCGATCCCTGGCCAGGTCATACCAAACACTTAAAAATGGTACTAGACGCTTCCCCTTGCTTAGCGCTCAGCATTTAGAGGATAGTTCTAGGTCTGGTTGGCCCAGTGTCAGTATTCTGTGACTGGATGGGGTATCATACCATGTGTGTGTAATACTCCAGTGTGGCAGCACTCAGAATACTGTCTCAGAAGACACCATTGCGATATAAATTGAAAATTTTTTGAAAGCGATGCTAAGCACCATACAACAACTTATGATAATGGATTTATTCCCCTGAAGTTTACATATCATTGATTTTATTCGTTGCTTGGTGCTGGGCCCAGTTAGCTCTGTAGGTAGCGTGTCTGATTATATTACTAGGGGTTGTGAGTTTGAATGTCAACCCGGCCACAGTCTCCATGATGATTGATATACAACATTGCATCTCATTGTCATTTGTCTATCGATGGTGATTCATGTGGAACAGTTATCAGTTACTTGTAGAAATAGGTGTGGCCAAGTATAACCCTAAACCTGCCAGGATCCAGGATAAACTGATCACCTGCGTGTCCTCAATAGCAGAAAAGTGATGTAAAACATTGAAACAAACAAGTTGTTGTTTGGTGTTCAGAATTAAAACCTGTGAATGGTTGTGTCATTAATCATGACACTAAGTCCATGTTTGTCTTGTGCTTATCATCAGGCTTTCCAAGTACATTGTGGTGAGTTTGGCTCTCCGCCTGGCCACAATCTCTGTAATGATTGGTCAAGAATTGAGTTCTATGGCCATGAGTCACCTATAAATATGTGGGGAAGCAATTAGTGACTTGTCCTGGTACAGACTGTAATCCGTTCAAGTACACCAAAAATGCATTTCAAATGCGTTTGTTTTACATATGAAACGCGTTTGTTTTACGTTTAAAATGCATTTTAGTTTCATTTGCACTTTTTTATGATAAACGTTGGAGAAAATGCGAAAATGCAATTCAAACGATACTAAACGCATTTTAGTCTGCGTTTGCATTCAAATCATTTAGCCTTTATTGTTTACCATTTATCGTTTACAGGGCGTGCTCACAAATCACATCATCTCTGGTTGTCCAATTGTTCACCAATTACAAAATATTCGGTTGCAGTAGAATAAATAATAAGAACTATATATTTAACGAAATCACCGGATGTTGTATGATATTATATTGATTAAATAAATTAAAATAATATTGATTAAAATCTTTCTGTAATATTGGTAACTATGCCACCCCATTTTAGATATGGTCTACCATATAGGTGATGATTTGTAGCATGACAGCAGATTAATATGTTACATAAAACTCAATCTTTGAAATTAAATACACACCGTAAGCGCGTCAAATTAATTTCATTAGATAAACACTTACAGTCACGTAATAATTATATTGCCGTTAAAAGCCAGACTGGTTCACACTAAAGTTAACATTACGGTATTGAAAAAGTAGATAATAAATAAATGTGAACCAGCAGGGGGAAGAGGGGTGGGGTGGGGGGGGGGGGGGGCGTTTTTTAGAGAGGAGGTGTTTTCATAAAAATAGATACTTTGAAGGGTAAAAGTTTTATGCCTTGTCTTCTAAAATCGCTGGTACTTTTGTCTTTAGATCTTTTTTCTTCTCGAAATTTTTTAAATTGTTTGTCCAGATATTTCCTACAAATTGTATAAAGCCGTAAAATAACATTTGATCCAGAACCCGGTTGTTTGTCATCAGGTGTGCCAAATGGGGTCAAATTAGGCAAAACCATTATTGATAGTAGGGAAGCTACCAGAAGGGTCAATCGTAGTTGTAATAGCACGCTTCTGGTATGTGATTAGTGGGCCATATCAGATCTAAAAGTGTTTGATGAGTAATTTCTTTGATCTACAAGCAGTGTTCAAACCCCCACCCCAAAAAAAGTGCATTGATGAGTGGTCACCGTAAATAAAATATAAAAAGCATTTGAAATTAATACCATACCATACGTTTATCATCGTTGATTTAACTTTAATCCATTATTTTTATAAATTTCCTACGAAATCTGACAAGTGTTTAATTTTTTTAAAATAAATGACATAAACATGTCTGACACTTTTAAGGAGTTTTATGTACATTACACTGATAGAATTCCTTTGATATCATTACATCAAAAATTTCAAAGATACCCACTAAGTGAAATAGCATGTGTCATAATAATGTTTGTTTCACTGGTGACGTCATCGGACATTGACACAAGGTGACTATGAAATGGACAGCATGTTCTAAAAATAGCATGAAAACTTTTCATAAATGGCAATCATATAACAGAACAGCGACATAAATCAGTGTGTAGATCAGTTAATTAGGGGAGTTGTGTAAGCAGGCCATGCGTCACCTGATTGTCTTATCACACTTTTACAAGCAAATACACGATGCCCGAGGCAATATTTTTCACGGATAATTCGGGATTGAAACTTGTAACAAAGAAATTAAATTAAAGTTACAGGTAGAATTTAAATGACTAAAAGAGCAACCATTTCGATTAATTATTTATTTCATTGTCAATATACAGACCATAATCTGTTCAAGAACACCAAACGGACGCAAATGAAACGAATATCAAACGCGTTTTAAACAATATACAAATGGACTAAAAATGCAAACGAAACGATAAATGAAACGATCAACGAAACGATAAACGAAACGATACATGGACGCAACAGGGCAAATGATCCATGATCGATACAAAACGATAATGCAAACTTTAAACACATCAAATATTAAAGATTCCGATATCCTCTAACATTGTCGTAGTTATATTGACAATGAAATAAATAATTAAACAAAATGGTAAATGATACACGCTAAACAATTCGAATGCAAACGCAGACTAAATAGCGTTAAGTATCGTTTGGAACTGCATTTTCGTATTTTTCTTTAACGTTTATCATTAAAAAAATGCTGTCCATTAATGAAACTAAAATGCATTTCAAATGCAAAACAAACGCGTTTGACACGTAAAACAAACGCATTTGAAATGCATTTTTGGTGTACTTGAACGGATTATGGTCTGTACCTATGGTAATATTAGAGGATATCCAATTCTCCAAGGCATTTCTTAAAAACGCATTTAAATTTTGTTGCGTTTAACGTTTGCATTATCGTTTTGTATCATTTGTGGATCATTTGTGGATTGTTCTCCTGTTGGGTTTGTGTATCGTTTCGTTTATGGTTTTGTGTATCATTTAGTGTATCGTTTCATTTGCATTTTCAGTCCATTTGTATAACGTTTGAAATGCGTTTGATATTTGTTTCGTTTGCGTTTGTTTGGTGTACTAGAATGGATTACAGTCTGTAGTACTGGGAAGCCACCTAGCAGATCCCAGAAACAATGTTTATGTGTGCTATCTGCTCTTAAAAAAAATAAATATTGTTAAAAAAAAGGGAGTAAAGCCTCGTACCAACAACTACCATTATTCTTCATGGAACTGATTTTTAAAAATTTCAAAAAATAATTGCACAATCATAAGTTAAGTTTAAAACATAATTGAATTTGATTTAAGCCTATATTTTTAGCTCACCTGAGTCAAAGGCTCACAGGTGAGCTTTTGTGATCACCTGGTGTCCGTCGTCTGTCGTACGTCGTACGTCGTTAACTTTTAGCTTCTAACAACTTCTCTGAAACCAGTGGGCCAATTTTGATATAATTTTACAGAAATGTTTCTTGGGTGACCCTCTACAAAGTTTGTTCAAGCCATCTTGATTCTTCAAAAAACAAGGCTGCCAGGGGCAGGGCAAGTTTAATTAGTAAAAACTTAAAAAATCTTCTTGTCAGAAACTACTGGCTCAATTTTAAAATAATTTCACAGAAATGTACTTTGGGTGACCCTCTACCAAATTTGTTCAAACCATATTGATTCATCAAAAATAAGGTGGCCAGGGGGTGGGGTTAGTTTACTATATAAGCTATAGTATAAACTAAAAAAAATCTTCTTGTCAGAAACTACTGGCTCGATTTTAAAATTATTTCACAGAAATGTTCCTTGGGTGACCCTCTACCAAGTTGTTCAACCCATCTTGATTCGTCAAAAAACATGGCGGCCAGGGGATGGGGTTAGTTTACTATATGAACTATAGTAAAAACTAAAAAAAAAATCTTCTTGTCAGAAACTACTGGTTCGATTTTAAAATAATTTCAAAGAAATGTTCCTTGGGTGACCCACTACCAAGTTTGTTCAACCCATCTTGATTCGTCAAAAAACATGGCAGCCAGGGGGTGGGGTGTGTTTACTATATAAGCTATAGTAAAAACTTAAAAAATCTTCTTGTCAGAAACTACTGGCTCGATTTTAAAATAATTTCACAGAAATGTTCCTAGGGTGACCCTCTCCCAAGTTTGTTCAAGCCATCTTGATTCGTCAAAAAACATGGCGGCCAGGGGGTGGTGTTAGTTTACTATATGAGCTATAGTAAAAACTTTAAAAAAAATAAAATCTTCTTATCAGAAAATACTTGTTCAATTTTAAAATAATTTCACAGAAATGATCCTTGGGTGACCCTCGACCAAGTTTGTTCAACCCATCTTGATTCGTCAAAAAACATGGCGGCCAGGGGGTGGTATTAGTTTACTATATAATTGATTGATTTAATATTTAGCATCATTTCTATGCCATCTAGGGCTAACAAACGATCAGTTAACCTAACCACTGTTTCCTGGGATTAACCAGTACTCGAGCACACCCCATCTCCGCAAGTAACTGATAACTTTCCCACTTAAATTAGCAGTGAGAGACGAATGATAATGAGACACAATGTCGTATATCAGTCATCACGGAGACTGTTGCCGGGCAGGGATTCAAACTCACGACCCCTTGATTGATAGTCAGACGCATAACAGACTGAGCTAATCGGGCCCGGCTTACTAAATAAGCTATAGTAAAAACTTAAAAAATCTTCTTGTCAGAAACTACTGGCTCAATTTTAAAATAATTTCACAGAAATGTTCCTTGGTTGACTCTCTATCAAGTTTGTTCAAGCCATCTTGATTCGTCAAAAAACATGGCAGCCAGGGGATGGGGTTAGTTTTATGTCAAATTATTTCCCTTGTTTTATAGCATAAATGTCTGTATATTAGCAATTATTATAAGAAGAGGTAATAAACTCTTTAAATAAACTTTTTTTTGCTATTATTATACAATATTATACCAGATATAAGTTTTAAAAGATAATTCATCATAAAAAGATGAATGATACAATTATAATCAATGATTGAAATATTATTCATATATGTTTTTCTAAATATAAAAGTCAGAGTCAGACAGGGATGGTTTACTGCTTCATAATAAAGCAATACCATATCTTAGCTAGTTTGTTCACAGCAAGAAGTCTGCTTGAGATTTTCAGTGTCATCTTGGAGGAGGAGCTTAATTGTTTTTGGGGGAGAGTGCACTGTACAAAGATTCTTTCAAGCGATAGGCTTTGGGAAGGCTTGTGTTTGAAACTCATAGGAATATTTGAGGTACTGGAACTGTGGATTGTTTCATGCACAATAGTTTAGTCTGATGCTTTAGTTTGAAACCGTTCTCAAACATAACAGGTTAGTTTTGTGCTGGAACTGGATTTTTATCTTAGTTCGAAGACCAAGGTTTGGAACAGTTGGCAGCTATAGTAAAAACTTCAAAAGCCTTCTTGTCAGAATCTACTGACCTGATTTTGATATAATTTCACTGACATTTACCATGGGTGAACCTCTACCAAGTTTGAACTCTTCTACGCATCTGTTACATCTTCAAAACAAATCAAAATTCTAACAACTTGCCTATCTCGTCTTTCTGGAATTTTGAGTGTACATGTATTATATAATATACTTAAGTTGGGTGACTCAAGGTCAGTCAGGTGAGCGATATAGGGCCATCTTGGCCCTCTTGGTCCTCTTGTTTAGCTCACCTGAGCAAACCTCAATGTGAGCTATTCTGCCTGGTTGTTGTCTGTCGTTCTTCCATGAACTTTGTGTTGTGTGCACTTTAGCACCTGCATTTTTCATTAGATCTTCACTAAACTTATATAGTAGTTATATAACCATAATATCTCCGACAAGTTCTTGAAATGGCCAAATCGGATTATCAATGTCAGAAACATTGAAAAATGCAATATTTGACCTTGTGTGCTCTCTAGCACCCATATTTTTCATTTTATTCTCACCAATCTTGCATATTTGTTATATAACCATAATATCTCAGACAAGTTCTTGAACTGGCCAAATTGGATTATAAATGTTAGAGTTATGGCCCTTGAAACATTCAGAAATGTAATATTTGACCATGTGTGCAATCTAGCACATGCATTTTTCATTTAATTCTCACCAAACTTACACTGTAATTATATAACCATAATATCTCGAACAAGTTTTTGAACTGGCCAAATCAGATTATTAATGTCAGAGTTATGGCCCTTGAAACATTAAAATATGCACTATTTGACCTTGTATGCACTCTACCTCCTGCATTTCAGACAAGTTCTTGAATTGACCAAATTGAGTTATTGATGTCAGAGTTATGGCCCTTGAAACAATAAAATATGCACTATTTGACCTTGTTTGCACTCTACCTCCTGCATTTCAGACAAGTTCTTGAATTGACCATATTGAGTTATTAATGACTGAGTAATGGCCCTTTAAACTTTTAAACAATGCACTATTTGACCTTGTGTGCAGTCTAGAGCCCTCATTTTTCATTTGATTCTCACAAAACTTACACAGTAGTTATATAACCATAATATTTCGGACAAGTTCTTGAACTGGCAAGTCATATTATTAATGTCAAAGTTATGGCCCTTTAAACATTAAAAAATGCACTATTTGGCCTTGTGTGCACTCTAGCACCCTCATTTTACATTTGATCCTCATGAAACTTACACAATAGTTATATAAGCATATTATCTCGGACAAGTTCTTGAACTGTCTAAATCTGAATATTAATGTCAGTAATAGCCCTTGAATTATCGAAAACTGCTCTATTTGACCTTGTGTGCACTCTAGCACCAGCATTTTTCATTTGACTCTCACCAAACTTATACAGTTGTTATATAACCATATTATCTTGGATAAGCTCTTCAACTGGTCAATTCAGGAAATTTATGTTTGAGTTATGGCCCTTGAATCATCAAAATGCATTATTTGACCTTGTGTGCATTCTAGTACTTGCAACTTCTACTTGATGTCAAACTTCTGGATTTATGTACACTCTAGCACCTGCAAAAATTTGGCATTATCTCCTCTACCACAGGTGAGCACTTTAGGGTCATTCTGGCCCTCTTGTTTTGGAATGGGACTTAAAGTTATTTTCAACACATTTCCGGTTATATTTGTCATATCCAGTTTTATTGGTGGAAGAAGACCTCAGGATGAATCTGAGTAGAACCAGCGTCCTTTAACAAGTAACTGGCAAACTTTCACCTAAAGTTTATTGGTGCAAGCAGGACTTGAACCTATGACCTTAGTGATAAGAGGTAAATGATGTTGAGATTGCACCTTAGACCACTCGACCACTTTAAATGGTGAAAAAACAATGAATATATTCCATGCAATTACTATTGGCCTATATTAAAGACTAGTCTTTATTGATTACCAGTAAATGTCATGAAATTACAGATTCCATTGGTAAAAGCACTGTTCTCATGCAGTAATCATTAGAGGCTCATTGAATTTTTTTTAATGTTCACAGCAAAGGCTTAATAAATAGCTAACCATATTAAAGTACATAATTGTAATCATAAATATATCCTTAATCACAATGTATATGTGATCATCACAAAGTATATTATATGTTATCATCACAATGTATATACTACATGTGATTATCACAATGTATATTATATGTTATCATCACAATGTATATTATATGTGAACATCACAATGTATATATATGGGATTTTCACAATGTATATTATGTGTGATTGTCACAATGTTTATTATATGTGATCATCACAATGTATATTATATGTGATCATTACAATGTATATACTACATGTGATTATCACAATGTATATTATATGTGATCATTACAATGTATATACTACATGTGATTATCACAATGTATATTATGTGATCATTACAATGTATATACTACATGTGATTATCACAATGTATATTATGTGATCATCACAATGTATATAATGTGTGTTCATTACAATGTATATACTATATGGGATCATCACAATGTATATTATATGTGATCATCATAATGTTTATAATGTGATCATCACAATGTATAAATTATATGGGATTATCACAATGTATATTATATGTGATCATCACAATGTTTATTATGTGTGATCATCACAATTTGGGTAAAATATGTGATCATCATAATGTATATTATATGGATCATCACAAGTTATATTATATGTGATCATCACAATGAATATATTATATGGATCATCACAATGTATAGTATATGTGATCATCACAATATATATATTATATGGATCATCACAATGTATATTGTATGTGATCATCACAATGTATATAATGTGTGTTCATTACAATGTACATACTATATGGGATTATCACAATGTATATTATATGGATCATCACAATTTATATTATATGTGATCATCACAATGTTTATAATGTGATCATCACAATGTATATATTATATGGGATTATCACAATGTATATTATATGTGATCATCACAATGTTTATTATGTGTGATCATCATAATTTGGGTAAAATATGTGATCATCACAATGTGTATTATATGGATCATCACAATGTATATTATGTGTGATCATCACAATGTATATATTATATGGATCATCACAATGTATATATTATATGTGATCATCACAATGTATATAATGTGTGATCATCACAATGTGTATATTATATGGACCATCACAATGTTTATTATATGTGATCATCACAATGTGTATATTATATGGATCATCACAATGTATATTATATGTGATCATCACAATGTATATTTTATGTGATTATCAAAATGTATATTATGTGTGATCATCACAATGTATATTATTTGTGATCATCACAATGTATGTTATGTGTGATCATCACAATATATAGTATTTGTGATCATCAACAATGTATATATTATATGGGATTATAACAATGTATATTATAATTGATCATCAACAATGTATACTATGTGTGATCATCACATGGTATATTATGTGTGATCATCAGAATGTATATTATGTGTGATCATCACAATGTTTATTATCTGTGATCATCACAATGTATATATTATATGGATCATCACAATGTATATTATATGTGATCATCACAATTTATATAATTTTTGATCATCACAATTTATATATTATATGGGATAATCACAATGTATATTACATGGATCATCACAATGTATATTATATGTGATCATCACAATTTTTATTATGTGATCATTACAATGTATATTATATGTGATCATCACAATGTATATTATGTGTGATTATCACAATGTATATTATATATGATTGTCACAATGTATATGATATGTTATCATCACAATGTATATTATAAATAGCTAACCATATTAAAGTACATAATTGTAATCATAAATATATCCTTAATCACAATGTATATGTGATCATCACAAAGTATATCATATGTTATCATCACAATGTATATACTACATGTGATTATCACAATGTATATTATATGTTATCATCACAATGTATATTATATGTTATTATCACAATGTATATTATATGTTATCATCACAATGTATATTATATGTGAACATCACAATGTATATATATGGGATTTTCACAATGTATATTATGTGTGATTGTCACAATGTTTATTATGTGTCATCATCACAATGTATATTATATGTGATCATTACAATATATATTATGTGTGATTATCACAATGTATATTATGTGATCATCACAATGTATATTATGTGTGATTGTCACAATGTAAATTATGTGTGATCATTACAATGTATATTACCGTATATTCCCTTATAAACACCCCCACTCTAATAAACGCCCCCCCCCCCCCCTATTTTTCTGGAAAATCAAAAAATAAAACGTATATGCGATTTGAGTGCCTATTCGCCCATCTTTCCCTGATCGATTATTTTATTACACAGACAACAATTAGCAGAGTGTTTATTACCTTTGAACTCTTTAACCCATTGTTTATATCTTTGGTGACCACTTAACCACTTTTGATTGAACAAATACTTCCCCATATTTGCTGTTTAATACTAGTAAAAATACCGTCTGTCAATTAAAACATTACAAAACGTCGACAGTGCGGTTAGTCTGTATACGCTGAAAGCTCACTGTTCCACGTTGATAAGAGCAAGCGTCCAAGTGATTTAAAGTGAATAGTACACTGACCATAAATTCGGATATTCCAGTACGCAGCCTAGTGATTTCATACAGATTTTTAGCTTTTTTTCATCCTATGTCAGTTATTGTATTCACTCTCAAATAATTCTGAACCACTTTTTCGGGGATTTAAACCGGATTTAAGGTTTTTTCCATTGTTTTATTGTATTTTTAACTGTTGTTAAATTTGATTTTTTTATCTTTTATAAATGCCCCCACCTTGTAAAATGTAACGCCCCCAGGGGCGTTAATTAGGGAATATATGGTATATGTGATCATCACAATGTATATTATGTGTGATTATCACAATGTATATTATATATGGTTGTCACAATGTATATTATATGTTATCATCACAATGTATATTATATGTGAACATCACAATGTATATATATGTGATTATCACAATGTATAATATGTGTGATTGTCACAATGTTTATTATATGTGATCATCACAAAAGTGAAAGGAAAAATAAAATAAATGATTTTCTCTTACTACGCTAGTCAAACTATCAATCCAGGGGTCATGAGTTTGAATTCCAGCCTGGCTACAGTCTCTGTAATGATTGACAATATTGCTTGTTATTCTCAATCGTCTCTCACTGCTGATTCAAGTGGGAATGTTATCAGTTACTTGCATATATAGTTGTGCATCTGTACTGGTAAACAATCCAGGATCCACAGAAAGAGTGGTTAGGTTAACTGGTCATCTGTTAGTCCTTGATGGCATAAAAATGATGCTAAATACTCAAACAAACAAACTGACTACACTGTATGTATATAGATATGAGGTATTTCTCCACCAGTAAAACTTGATACAACATAACACCAGTGATGTGTGGGAAAATATGTCTTAAAAAGTATCTCATTATCATAAATAAACATGAACTGAATATTTTAATATGTCAAATCTACCAAAACATGACAAAATTAATATGAATCTTGGAATGGTAAACTTAAAATGAAATCCCTATTCTAAAAATAGACGGCACTTAAATACTGTTTGATGACCTTTGCATTGTCATACTAACTCTTTCTGAGATGAAACAATTTTTACTACGTGTTAACCTGTATAACTAAACAAATTGAAATCAGAATGAATGAATAGGGTTTTACGGCATACCAACACATTATAGGTTATTCGACACCAACAGGAAGGAAGATTCAAGGTTCACTCTACATGTACAATAACAACAAATTAACATACAGATTAAAAAAAACACATCAACAAATGAATATGCAAAATGAACCTAGAACCTTGATACCTGCAGAACTGCAGAGTTTCAGCAAATTCTATTGTATTACTCAATTTGTCGCTTCTTACGACATGCATAAGCCACAGTGATCCTATTCTTGCCATCGCTCATGGCTCCCTGGAACCACACAGGGGTTGATAATTTAACCACAACAGTGAACATGACAAAAAATGGTAAAATGAACATGACACCTATTCGGAGGATTTTTACCCTTCTGCAGAGATCGACAGTGATTCTATTCTTAGCCGGAACCACATGGGCTAAATCAAAATGAAATCTTGTGAATCATTCAGAGCTCCAGATAATTTTTTAAGCCGATGCTCATCAAAATCAGAGTAGATGAGTATTCTTGTGTTTTTCAGATAGTAATGAGTAATGTGCATATGATATACAACTAAACCTGTGTTAAGTTGCAGCATACAGTGGGGATGTGTACTATAATGGCCCCTTAGAGCATGTGGTTGTTGAAAACAGACCAAGTTTGGCTGTAAATATAAAACTAACATGTTTGGCTGCTTAACACAAGAGGCTGTGTAACAGAGGTTATTGAAAATTCCTGTTAAATTGCTACAATGTTTTGTGTTTAGCTGTTCAAATGGACATCACACTTTCCATTTTGCCTTTTATCTTACATCAGTCATTTTACTGCTCAATCTTTGGATTTCTTACAGACCATTGCTGAATAGTTAAATGACAGTGTAGATGTTAAAAAATAAATGGTATACCAAAGCTGTAGAAAAATAGGAACAAGACATTGTACTGTGGCATAATTATATTGACTTATTAGTACACAAAATTAGCAAGTTTTTTGCTGCTTATTTGTTCTTGGCATGTTTGTCATGAATGACCAAAATGCAATCAGGAAAGGGGACGTAGAAACATTGACAGGCCGATGTTTAAACTGGTATAGAAAGTCGCACATGCGCATCTTGATACCTCACAAAACAAAGTAGGACATTCAAAATAAAAAGTTTCTCAGAGTATATCGACAATAAAATATCATGACTTTTTAAACAAAGTTTCATGATTTCCACATTTCATCTTAATATACCAACAACCAAAAACCGGGTATATATTAATAATATTGTTGCAGCGTACTTTTTTTTTCAAAGATGTTTTCTTCAAATTACAAAAAAAAAAATGTCATGGCGTGACATTCATTTATGATTTACCCCGATGAGTGAGTGTATACTATATAAAATAACCTCTCAATATGTTGTTGAATAGGATTTTCAACCAGCGATATACCTTAAATATTGAAACAGCTCTGAGTATTACAGGTATCCCGCCGGAACACTCAGCTTTCCAAAGTTGGTGTCCCTTCCAGAAAAAAACAAGCAAATTAGCCGATTCAGCTATTTATTTACACAGATAAATTAAGAAAATTAGTCCAGTGAAGATCCATTATCTGAGAATGTAAACTTTTTTATGCGTATAGAAATTGATTTTAGCGTAAAACTCATTGCTTATGCATAATTGATACGCACGTAAAACAAATCTGGTGCGTATCCACAAATTTTAATGCATCATATACGCAGATACTCATCTTATCTGGAGCTCTGATCATTTAATAAGTCTCAAAATATGTTGCCATTTTAAGCAGGAAATCTATTTTAGTCTAACCTAGGTGTGCAGCCTAAGTTAAGAAAGCTCTTTATAATATAATTATTTTGGCTTGTATAGATATATATCGTTTTGGCAATATGGGGTTAGTAAGTATATATAAGAACGGTAGATTGGAAAAAAATGTTTTTAGCCAATATTAAATAAAAAATTCTTATATATTCTCTTT
Source organism: Panopea generosa (assembly GCA_029582155.1). NCBI lineage: Eukaryota > Metazoa > Mollusca > Bivalvia > Adapedonta > Hiatellidae > Panopea > Panopea generosa. Next base: position 51,679,774 of record CM055909.1, on the reverse strand, counting down.
AACCCTGTTTAAAAAAATACACACAAAAACAACTGTTTATAAGCTTAATATTAATAAAATTATATTATACATTCATTAAAAATAAAATTATGCACAATCAGTAAACAATTATCATCAATGTTTAACAGGTTCAGCCAACTGAGCAAAATGAAAATTTTGTTTATTTTATAAATTACGAACTTGAGATGTGCTGCATGCAGAGTAATCAAAGGAAAATTATTGATATAGTATTACTTAGTTTATTATTGCTGTATGTCTAAGGGGACTATATCTGTAAATCAGGTGGTTAGGTTATTGGCAGATAACATCAAGTTTCTGCAATGATACATGAGTGAGCATTAGATTGAAGGATAATTGTCTTAGGTTACTCTAATTAGGTGTTAATTGTTCACTAATTGATTACCAATTTCACAGCTAATGAGTCCTATTTGATGGTTGATACATTTATGAATGAAGTTACTCTGCCTCAGTGCATGCTGTGCCATAGCATCATGTTGTTTTAAAAGCGATGAAAAAAAAAAGAGTGTCATAAAAATAAACAGTTTAAATGTTTGATTATTTACATATGCATGGTGTAAGCATCAAAAATAGAATACCATTCTAAACAGAATTATACAAAATTACTTTTTCAGCACAATATATTATCACAATCATTAAAATGTGAAATACCTAAAAAAAAAACAGTTTGGTCTGATTATCAATCCAGGCGTCATGAGTTTGAATCCCTGCTCAGCAACAGTCACTGTGATGATATTGTTATAAGACATTGCGTTTCATTGTCATTCATCTCTCAACTCTGATTAAAGTGGGAAAGTTATCAGTTATTTGAAAAGATGGGTGTGCTTGAGTACTGGTTAACCTTCGAGGATCCCAGGAAAGAGTGGTTAGGTTAACTGATCATCTGTTAGCACCTGATAGCATAAAAATGACTACATATTCAGTCAATCAATATCACAGTTAAACAAAAACATTTTAACACCCCTAACAACTGTGCAAATAGATCTTTAATCTAAATTCAGAAATTCTAAAAACAAAGCCTCTTTTGTACCAAATTATATATGAGATATTTAAAAGTTGACTTTTAAAATTGTTAACCCAAATAACACCCTCCTACAAGTTATTTTATCTGCTCTTCAGAGAATCTTCTGTCCTGCAAAATGAGCCTCTGAAACCTTTAAAAGGATTGGACCTTGTTTGATGTTTTAATCTCGGCAAACATTACCCCACCCTTCGTTTTATCATATATCACCGAATCTCAACTTTAATTGCATTTTTAAAGACGTATTCAAGCTTGAATTACTTTGAGAGGCTTCAATGGTTTAGCTTGAATGCTTTATTAATTGTTATGCTGCTACAAATGTTGAAATAACCTCATTTCCACAATCTTGTAAAATGCCAATAGGATTTATCTTCAATTATATCCAGGATTCCCCAGTGGCAATTTGTTGTTGGGATTTAGACAGAGTTGAAAGATTCGGGGTTGTAGATTAAGATAGATCTCGGTGGTAGTTGCCTTACATCTGTAGCATTGCCATGCATACTTCTTTGAAGAGATTGACATTTTTATCATACTTCAGTACCTGGATATAACTTGGGGTTGGGGCTGGGTGGGGGATAACAAAGTAACTGGGATGCAAAGATACACTGTTTGTCATAGCGCCATATCAAATGGGATGAGAGACAATGCTTATTTTAATTATATCCATCTATAGCAATGTACCAATTTGGTTTTGAATTTGAAATGCACTGCTTATGATTGAATACTATCTCACATTGCGCATCTTTTGTTCTGTTTTAAGAAATAGTTCATTTAGTTTGCAAGACGACACCAAAGACTCTTTAATTTATGTTGCATGCAAGATAAATGAAACTCTTGCATGGTCTGAAATGTCTCCAAGTCTCCTGTATTGTATTTAAGACAACTAAGTCCTTTATATGATATGCAAGGCAAACAATTCCTTTACATAGCATACCAGACAACCAAGTCCTTCTTATGGTATGCAAGAAAAGCAAATCCTATATAATATAATATGCCAGACAAACAAGCCTTCTTATGCTATACTAGACAAACAAGCCTTCTTATGATATGTTAAAAACAAAATAAGTCTTCTTATGATATGCTAGACAAACAAGCCTTCTTATGCTATACTAGACAAACAAGCCTTCTTATGATATGTTTAGCAAACACCCCTTCTTATAATATGCTAGACAAACAAGCTTCTTGTGATATGTTAAAAACAAAAAAAGCCTTCTTATGATATGCTAGATGAAAAACATGCCTTCTTATAATATACTAGACAAACATGCCTTCTTATGATATGCTAGACAAACAAGCCTTCTTATGATATGCTTGACAAACAAACAAACCTTCTTATAATATGCTAGACAAACAAGCCTTCTTATGATATGCTAGACAAACAAACCGTCTTATGATATGCTAGACAATCAAGACTTCTTATGATATGCTAGACAAACAAGCCTTCTTATGATATGCTTGACAAACAAAGAAACCTTCTTATAATATGCTAGACAAAAAAGCCTTCTTATGATATGCTAGACAAACAAGCCTTCTTATGATATGCTAGACAAACAAGCCTTCTTATGATATGCTTGACAAACAAAGAAACCTTCTTATAATATGCTATACAAACAAGCCTTTTTATGATATGCTAGACAAACAAGCCTTCTTATGATATGCTAGACAAACAAACTGTCTTATGATATGCTAGACAAACAAGTCTTCTTATGATATGCTACACAAACAAGCCTTCTTATGATATGCTACACAAACAAGCCTTCTTATGATATGCTAGACAAACAAACCTTCTTATGAAATGTTAGACAAACACGCCTTCTTATTATATGCTAGACAAACAAGCCTTCTTATGATATGCTAGACAAACACGCCTTCTTATGATATGCATAGCTTATCAAGTCCCCCACATGGTATGCAAGGTGTAGTCCCTTGTATGGTCTGCAAGACCTACATGTTCTTCACATGGTCTTGGAAACAACCAGTTCTTTCACATGGTAGTCAAGACAATATAGTCTTTCACATGGTATGCAAGACAACCAGTTCCTTGACATTTTAGTCAAGACAATATTGTCCTTCACATGGTCTGCAAGACAACCAGTTTCTTCACATGGTTGTCAAGACAAGCCAACTTATTTCTTCACATGGTACACATACAAGACAACTAAGTTCTGCTCATAATGTACATACAAGACAACAAAGTTCTTCATATTGTATACATACAAGACAACTAAGGTCTTCACATGGTATACATACAAGACAACTTAGTTCTTCATATGGTATACAAGACAACTAAGTTCTGCTCATATAATACATACAAGATAACTGAGTTCTTCACATGGTATACATACAAGACAACTTAGATCTTCATATGGTATACAAGACAACTAAGTTCTCCATATGGTATACATACAAGACAACTTAGTTCTTCATATGGTACATGCATACATACAAGACAACTTAGTTCTTCACATGGTATACATACAAGACAACTAAGTTCTTCACATGGTATACATACAAGACAACTAAATTCTGCTTATGGTATACATACAAGACAACTAAGTTCTTCACATGGTTTACATACAAGACAACTAAGTTTTGCTAACGGTATACATACAAGACAACTAAGTTCTGCTCATGGTATACATATGAGACAACTAAGTTCTGCTCATGGTATACATACGAGACAGCTAAGTACTGCTCATGGTATACATACAAGAAAACTTAGTTCTTCATATGGTATACAAGACAACTAAATTCTGCTCTTGATATACATACAAGACAACTTAGTTCTTCACATGGTATACATACAAGACAACTAAGTTCTTTTCATGGTATACAAGACAACTAAGTTCTTTATATGGTATACATATAAGACAACTAAATTCTTCATATGGTATACAAGACAATTAAATTCTGCTCATGATATACATACAAGACAACTTAGTTCTTCACATGGTATACATACAAGACAACTTAGTTCTTCATACGGTATACAAGACAACTAAGTTCTTCATATGGTATACATATAAGACAACTAAGTTCTTCATATGGTATGCATACAAGACAACTTATTTCTTCATATGGTATACAAGACAACTAAATTCTGCTCATGATATACATACAAGACAACTTAGTTCTTCACATGGTATACATACGAGACAACTAAATTCTTCTCATGGTATACATACAAGATAACTAAGTTCTGCTCATGGTATACATACAGAACAACTATGTTCTTTTCATGGTATACATACAAGACAACTAAGGTCTTCAAATGGTATACATACAAGACAACTAAGTTCTGCTCATGGTATACAAGACAACTTAGTTCTGCTCATGGTTTACATACAAAACAACTAAGTACTGCTCATGGTAAACATACAAGATAACTTAGTTCTGCTCATTGTATACAAGACAACTAAGTTCTGCTCATGGTATACATACAAGACAACTAAATACTGCTCACCGTTTACATACAAGACAACTAAGTTCTTCTAATGGTATACATACAAGATAACTAAGTACTGCTCATGGTATACATACAATACAACTAAGTTCTGCTCATGGTATACATACAAGACAACTAAGTACTGCTCATGGTATACATACAAGATAACTAAGTTCTGCTCATGGTATACAAGACAACTAAGTTCTGCTCATGGTATACATACAAGACAACTAAATACTGCTCACGGTTTACATACAAGACAACTAAGTTCTTCAAATGGTATACATACAAGATAACTAAGTTCTGCTCATGGCTAGTACTGCTCATGGTATACATACAAGATAACTAAGTTCTGCTCATGGTATACAAACAATAAAATTAAGTTCTGCTATGGTATACATACAAGACAACTAAGTACTGCTCATGGTATACATACAAGATAATTAAGTTCTGCTTATAGTATACAAGACAACTAAGTTCTGCTCATGGTATATAAACAAGACAACTAAATACTGCTCACAGTTTACATACAATAAACTAAGTTCTTCAAATGGTATACATACAAGATAAATATGTTCTGTTCGTGGTTTACATACAAGACAACTAAGTTCTTCAAATGGTATACATACAAGATAACTAAGTTCTGCTCATGGTATACATACAGAACAACTACGTTCTATTCATGGTATACATACAAGACCACTAAGTTCTTCTCATGGTATTCATACAAGACAACTAAGTTCTTCATATGGTATACATACAAGACAACTTAGTTCTTCATATGGTATACAAGACAACTAAGTTCTGCTCATGGTATACAAAACAACTAAGTTCTGCTCATGGTATACATACAAGACATCTAAATACTGCTCACGGTTTACATATAAGACAACTAAGTTCTTCAAATGGTATACATACAAGATAACTAAGTTCTGCTCATGGTTAGTACTGCTCATGGTATATATACAAGATAACTAAGTTCTGCTCATGGTATACAAACAATACAACTAAGTTCTGCTCATGGTATACATACAAGACAACTAAGTACTGCTCATGGTATACATACAAGATAATTAAGTTCTGCTCATGGTATACAAGACAACTAAGTTCTGTTCATTGTATACATACAAGACAACTAAATACTGCTCACCGTTTACATACAATACAACTAAATTCTTCAAATGGTATACATACAAGATAACTAAGTTCTATTCGTGGTTTACATACAAGACAACTAAGTTCTTCTCATGGTATACATACAAGATAACTAAGTTCTGCTCATGGTATACATACAGAACAGCTAAGTTCTATTCATGGTATACATACAAGACCACTAAGTTCTTCTCATGGTATTCATACAAGACAACTAATTCTTCATATGGTATACATACAAGACAACTTAGTTCTTCATATGGTATACAAGACAACTAAGTTCTGCTCATGGTATACATACAAGACAACTAAGGTCTGCTCATGGTATACATACCAGGCAACTAAGTACTGCTCATGGTATACATACAAGACAACTTAGTTCTGCTCATGGTATACATACAAGATAACTAAGTTCTGCTCATACAAGACAACTAAGTACTGATCATGGTATACATACAAGATAGCTAAGTTCTGCTCATGGTATACATACAAGACAACTAAATACTGCTCACGGTTTACATACAAGACAACTAAGTACTGATCATGGTATACATACAAGATAACTAAGTTCTGCTCATGGTATCAATACAAAACAACTAAGTTCTGCTCATGGTATACAGACAAGACAACTTAGTACTGCTCATGGTATACATACAAGATAACTAAGTTCTGCTCATGGTATACAAGACAACTAAGTTCTGCTAATGGTATACATACAAGACAACTAAATATTGCTCACAGTTTACATACAAGACAACTAAATTCTTCAAATGGTATACATACAAGATATTTAAGTTCTCTTTGTGGTTTGCATACAAGACAACTAAGTTCTTCTCATGGTATACATACAAGATAACTAAGTTCTGTTCATGGTATACATACAAGACAATTAAGTTATGCTCATGGTTTACATACAGGAAAAGTACGTTCTTCTCATGGTATACATACAAGACAACTAAATACTGCTCACGGTTTACATACAAGACAACTAAGTTCTTCAAATGGTATACATACAAGATAACTAAGTTCTGCTGATGGTATACAAGACAACTAAGTTCTGCTCATGGTATACATACAAGACAACTAAATACTGCTCACGGTTTACATATAAGACAACTAAGTTCTTCAAATGGTATACATACAAGATAACTAAGTTCTGCTCATGGTTAGTGCTGCTCATGGTATACATACAAGATAACTAAGATCTGCTCATGGTATACATACAATACAACTAAGTTCTGCTCATGGTATACATACAAGACAACTAAGTACTGCTCATGGTATACATACAAGATAACTAAGTTCTGCTCATGGTATACAAGACAACTAAGTTCTGCTAATGGTATACATACAAGACAACTAAATATTGCTCACAGTTTACATACAAGACAACTAAATTCTTCAAATGGTATACATACAAGATATTTAAGTTCTCTTTGTGGTTTGCATACAAGACAACTAAGTTCTTCTCATGGTATACATACAAGATAACTAAGTTCTGTTCATGGTATACATACAAGACAATTAAGTTATGCTCATGGTATACATACAGGAAAAGTACGTTCTTCTCATGGTATACATACAAGACCACTAAGTTATGCTCATGGTATACATACAGGAAAAGTACGTTCTTCTCATGGTATACATACAAGACCACTAAGTTCTGCTCATGGTATACATACAAGACAATTAAGTTCTGCTCATGGTATATGTGTCATTGCAGCCACAACTAATTGTTTTGTATGATGTCCAAATTCTCCAAACACAATTCTTTTTAGCAATTTAAGTGATTGAGATTTTACAGCTGCTAGACAAAAATATTTTTATGTTAGTGATTTGACACTTCTTATACCCTACTTGGCTGATAATTGTGGCAAGATATATAAATACCTTTCAATCCTCTGTGGCATATCACACAAAGTAAGCATTTGGCTCTTTTCATAAAGAAACAGTTTTTGTAAACTGGATATGATGCTTTCACAACTGCTAATATTTGCAAGTTGCAAAACATCTTACTTGCATCTGCAAACTGACCTCAAACCTAAGAAGCTGCATTTTCAAACAACCAATTAAATGAAACAGATGCCTGTGTTTGAGACTAATTGTAAAATCATATTGCTTTCTTTTATTATAAGCATTGCAAATTAAGAACTGTAGAAACATTGTTTTGGCTCACGCCAGAGTTTGCGGGTTTGATCCTCATCTCAACTATATGCCCCTCGACAGCAGGACAAATAAACTTAACTTTCTTCATAATCAAGCTTAAATAAACCAGTATGAACTAAAATAACCATATCAGGGGTATTTTGTAAATAATAATGATAATTATACTTTATTTATACTGGTTAAAGGGAGTGTATCAGGATAAAATGCTAGAAATGTCTTAAAAAATAAAACAATTATGAAAACAGATAAAAAGCATCTCATCATCATAAATAAATATAAACCGAATAAATATACATATGCTTCAACTTTATACGGCATATATACACATGATTCAGCTTTACATACATATTAAACATATGATTCAGCTTCATAAGGCATAAAATATTATACATATGTTTCAGCTTTATAAGGCATAAAATATTATACATGTTTAGATTCATAAGGCATAACATATTATATATGTGATTCAGCTTTATAAGGCATAACATATTATACATATGTTTCAGCTTCATAAGGCATAACATATTATACATATGTTTCAGCTTCATAAGGCATAACTTATTATACATATGTTTCAGCTTCATAAGGCATAACATATTATACAGATGATTCAGCTTTATAAGGCATAAAATATTATATATGTGATTCAGCTTTATAAGGCATAACATATTATACATATGTTTCAGCTTCATAAGGCATAACATATTATACATATGTTTCAGCTTCATAAGGCATAACATATTATACAGATGATTCAGCTTCATAAGGCATAACATATTATACATATGTTTCAGCTTCATAAGGCATAACATATTATACATATGATTCAGCTTTATAAGGCATAACATATTATACATATGATTCAGCTTCATAAGGCATAACATATTATACATATGATTCAGCTTCATAAGGCATAACATATTATACATATGATTCAGCTTTATAAGGCATAACATATTATACAAATGTTTCAGCTTTATAAGGCATAAAATATTATACATGTTTAGATTCATAAGGCATAACATATTATATATGTGATTCAGCTTTATAAGGCATAACATATTATACATATGTTTCAGCTTCATAAGGCATAACATATTATACATATGTTTCAGCTTCATAAGGCATAACATATTATACATATGATTCAGCTTTATAAGGCATAACATATTATACATATGATTCAGCTTCATAAGGCATAACATATTATACATATGATTCAGCTTCATAAGGCATAACATATTATACATATGATTCAGCTTTATAAGGCATAACATATTATACAAATGTTTCAGCTTTATAAGGCATAAAATATTATACATGTTTAGATTCATAAGGCATAACATATTATATATGTGATTCAGCTTTATAAGGCATAACATATTATACATATGATTCAGCTTTATCAGGCATAACATATTATACATATGTTTCAGCTTCATAAGGCATAACATATTATACATATGATTCAGCTTCATAAGGCATAACATATTATACATATGATTCAGCTTCATAAGGCATAACATATTATACATATGATTCAGCTTCATAAGGCATAACATATTATACATATGATTCAGCTTTATAAGGCATAACATATTATACAAATGTTTCAGCTTTATAAGGCATAAAATATTATACATGTTTAGATTCATAAGGCATAACATATTATATATGTGATTCAGCTTTATAAGGCATAACATATTATACATATGATTCAGCTTTATCAGGCATAACATATTATACATATGATTCAGCTTCATAAGGCATAACATATTATACATATGATTCAGCTTCATAAGGCATAACATATTATACATATGATTCAGCTTTATAAGGAATAACATATTATACAAATGTTTCAGCTTTATAAGGCATAAAATATTATACATGTTTAGATTCATAAGGCATAAATTATTATATATGTGATTCAGCTTTATAAGGCATAACATATTATACAGATGTTTCAGCTTCATAAGGCATAACATATTATACATGTTTCAGCTTCATAGGGCATAACATATTATACATATGATTCAACTTCATAAGGCATAACATATTATACATATGATTCAGCTTTATAAGGCATAACATATTATACATATGATTCAGCTTCATAAGGCATAACATATTATACATATGATTCAGCTTCATAAGGCATAACATATTATACATATGATTCAGCTTTTCTAAGGCATAACATATTATACATATGATTCAGCTTCACATGGCATAACATATTATACATGTTTCAGCTTCATAGGGCATAACATATTATACATATGATTCAACTTCATAAGGCATAACATATTATACATATGATTCAGCTTTATAAGGCATAACATATTATACATATGATTCAGCTTCATAAGGCATAACATATTATACATATGATTCAGCTTCATAAGGCATAACATATTATACATATGATTCAGCTTTTCTAAGGCATAACATATTATACATATGATTCAGCTTCACATGGCATAACATATTATACATATGATTCAGCTTTATATACATATTAAACATATGATTCAGCTTCATAAGGCATAAAATATTATACAAATGTTTCAGCTTTTTAAGGCATAAAATATTATACATGTTTAGATTCATAAGGCATAACATATTATATATGTGATTCAGCTTTATAAGGCATAACATATTATACATATGTTTCAGCTTCATAAGGCATAACTTATTATACATATGTTTCAGCTTCATAAGGCATAACATATTATACATATGATTCAGCTTTATAAGGCATAAAATATTATACATATGATTCAGCTTCATAAGGCATAACATATTATACATATGTTTCAGCTTCATAAGGCATAACATATTATACATATGTTTCAGCTTTATAAGGCAAAACATATTATACATATGATTCAGCTTTATAAGGCATAACATATTATACATATGTTTCAGCTTGATAAGGCATAACATATTATACATATGATTCAGCTTGATAAGGCATAACATATTATACATATGATTCAGCTTTATAAGGCATAACATATTATACAGATGATTCAGCTTTATAAGGCATAAAATATTATACATATGATTCAACTTCATAAGGCATAACATATTATACATATGATTCAGCTTCATAAGGCATAACATATTATACATATGATTCAGCTTCATAAGGCAATCATACCTTCACTTTTTTGGCCAATTTACAGTCCTTTATATTTTAGCAATTAAACATCTTGTCTTGAGAATGCCTTTGATATGTTCGGATGCTGCCGAAATGTGCTCGGAAGGATCAGTGTGAGGTCTAGTTGTGCATATCACTTTTGTATTTCAGTTTGATGAAAAATGACTGCGTTACATTCGCCATTTTATGAATTAAAACAATTTTTTAGTTTATATTTTAACTCCCATCATCAGTGATATAAAATAGGTGTCAGGTAATTCATAGTTTAACCTCACATTGTTGTCCTAGTGACCAACTTGTTCAAGTATAGCAAAAATAACATTTCACCCTGACCTTATAGTACATGGTGTGCTCAAATATTTTTGGCATGCCATAAAATATGCTAGTTAAAACATTCTTTACACATTCTTGGGTCAAATTACTTGAAGTACCCAAGCAAATTATTAAAGAAAATCAAAACTATATCTTGTTTTTGGTTTGCTTCTGCTAACAGCAGCAGCAGTAGCAACAGTAGTAGTAGGACCAGTAGCAATAGAAGCAGTAGCAACAGTAGTAGTAGTACCAGTAGCAATAGAAGCAGTAGCAACAGTAGAAGTAGTACCAGTAGCATTAGAAGCAGTAGCAACAGTAGTAGTAGTACCAGTGGCAATAGAAGCAGTAGCAACAGTAGTAGTAGTAGTACCAGTGGCAATAGAAGCAGTAGCAACAGTAGTAGTAGTACCAGTAGCAATAGAAGCAGTAGCAACAGTATAAGTAGTACCAGTAGCATTAGAAGCAGTAGCAACAGTAGTAGTAGTACCAGTAGCATTAGAAGCAGTAGCAACAGTAGTAGTAGTACCAGTGGCAATAGAAGCATTAGCAACAGTAGTAGTAGTACCAGTAGCAATAGAAGCAGTAGCAACAGTAGAAGTAGTACCAGTAGCAATAGAAGCAGTGGCAACAGTAGAAGTAGTACCAGTAGCAATAGAAGCAGTAGCAACAGTAGAAGTAGTACCAGTAGCAATAGAAGCATAAGCAACAGTAGTAGTAGTACCAGTAGCATTAGAAGCAGTAGCAACAGTAGTAGTAGTACCAGTAGCAATAGAAGCATTAGCAACAGTAGAAGTAGTACCAGTAGCAATAGAAGCAGTAGTAACAGTAGAAGTAGTACCAGTAGCAATAGAAGCAGTGGCAACAGTAGAAGTAGTACCAGTAGCAATAGAAGCAGTAGCAACAGTAGAAGTAGTACCAGTAGCAATAGAAGCAGTAGCAACAGTAGTAGTAGTACCACTGGCAATAGAAGCAGTAGCAACAGTAGTAGTAGAACCAGTAGCAATAGAAGCAGTAGCAACAGTAGTAGTAGTACCAGTAGCAATAGAAGCAGTAGCAACAGTAGTAGTAGTACCAGTAGCAATAGAAGCAGTAGCAACAGTAGTAGTAGTACCAGTAGCAATAGAAGCAGTAGCAACAGTAGAAGTAGTACCAGTGGCAATAGAAGCAGTAGCAACAGTAGTAGTAATAGTACCAGTAGCATAAGAAGATGTAGCAACAGTAATAGTAGTACCAGTAGCAACAGAAGCAGTAGCAACAGTAGTAGTAGTAGTAGTACCAGTAGCAATAGAAGCAGTAGCAACAGTAGAAGTAGTAGTACCAGTGGCAATAGAAGCAGTAGCAACAGTAGTAGTAGTACCAGTGGCAATAGAATCAGTAGCAACAGTAGTAGTAGTAGTAGTACCAGTAGCAATAGAAGCAGTAGCAACAGTAGTAGTAGTACCAGTAGCAATAGAAGCAGTAGCAACAGTAGAAGTAGTACCAATAGCAATAGAAGCAGTAGCATTATTAAAAGTAGTACCAGTAGCAATAGAAGCAGTAGCAACAGTAGTAGTAGTACCAGTAGCATTAGAAGCAGTAGCAACAGTAGAAGTAGTACCAGTAGCAATAGAAGCAGTAGCAACAGTAGAAGTAGTACCAGTAGCAATAGAAGCAGTAGCAACAGTAGTAGTAGTACCAGTAGCATTAGAAGCAGTAGCAACAGTAGTAGTAGTACCAGTAGCAATAGAAGCAGTAGCAACAGTAGTAGTAGTACCAGTAGCAATAGAAGCAGTAGCAACAGTAGTAGTAGTTTTAGTAGCATAGCAACAACAGCTGTGCTGAAGGTTTAGAACAAGTAATATACCGGGATAGTAAACTTTCCATATATATTACAAGTCACATAAACTGCACATTGTCACATGACCAAATGTCACGTGACATCATACCACTAAATATAATGATAAGTTACATACAACAAAGTAGATTGTTATAAATTTCATGAATTTTGACTGTTTTCATGTCATTTGGGTGAGTTCATGTATTTGTTATTCTGCACACACTGGCAGTTTACTTGAACAAACAAGTCAATAAATTTTACTGCATTGTTGAGTGTGCAATGACTGATGATGTGTGAGCGTGCATATCAATAAAACTTACATGTGAAATCACTCGCAATATCACAGAGGCATTTAAGTGTAAGTATTCTTATGGTGATTACAAAGCAAGCTAAAATGAATAAACAAAAAAGTAAGTTGTAGATATCTCCTCTTCATCTCTATTGGAATATAAGGCATCAACGATCAGTCGCCAACTTGGACAGTCTTTGGCAATATGCACAGCTTGGAACAATGATAAACCCAGCTTTGCCATGACTGTTCAGTGCCAAGTGATCTTGGGACATCCTGGTCCGGTGTCCTTCTAACAGCAGTCGTGGGCATCAATTCTGGTTCATATGCAGGACTTGGCCGAGTCATAAAGTATTGTAAAAATAGTCAAACCCCATTCAAAAAAGAGATATACAGTCAAACCTGTGTAAGCGGTCACCTCTATTAAGCAGTCTCTTGTATTAAGCAGCCACATTTGATATTTCCCATTTCTATGCTCTCAGAGTAATTTTATACTGTATTAAGCAACAACCAGTTTTACAATGTCACTTTTGATCCTTCCCTTAACTGGCTGCTTAAGACAGGTTTGACTGTATGTACACATATGCTGAGATATGTAAATATAGAGGGCAACTCATCTGCCCATTGCAATAGAATACTTGAATGACATGACAGGGGTCCTCCGTGACTGAGTGGTCTAAGGCGCCATCTCAAGATCACTTACCTCTCACTGCTATAGTTGTAGGTTCGAGTCCCGCAGGCTCCAAAAACTTTATGTGAGAAAGTTTGCCAGTTACTTGCGGAAGGACAGTGGTTCTTCTCAGTCTGACTCAGTCTGAGATCTTCCTCCACCAGTAAAACTGGATATGCCGTACATTACTTGAAATGTGTTGAAAATGGCATTTAACCCATTCAAAAAAAAAAAGAATAAAAATGAATGAAATGACAGGACGTTAACTTTCCATACTCCTTTTATGTCTTACTGCTGTTTACTTTGTCCTATATAAAGTACACACGTTTTCATGGCAACTTGCAAATTTTTGCATACTTCCCATACTTTATGTGACAGCATTGCTGCCATGTGATTATTCTTCCAAAACAGTAAAAAAAATTATGGTATGAAAAATGGTGAAGGAATAACCCATTTTATCACATTAACTTGTGCCACAGTATATAATTTTATACTTCTTCTTACATTGTCATATAAAAACAATAGACTTTGCGATAATATTACAGTTTCTTCAAGTGTGTCCCCCTTTGACCTTGTAACTCAATGGTTCGGATAACTACTGACACAGATATCTGGCTATTATCTCTGTATAGATTTTCTGATAGTTTGAAGTTGTATGGTGGCTAATTTTGGTCTTCATTTTAGTTTTATTTAAAATGCATTATACATTAAACTTTACCATTTTGTCACTTGATAAAAGTTGACCCCAAAACTGATAGAAAATTACAGGAATGTGAAGGAAACAATTATTTGAAAGCTTTCAAAGCATATAAAGAAAACATATTCAGAAATGGGAGATTCGTCTCCACTTTTTCAGAGATAAGAGATTGGTCCCCATGTATTCAGAGATGGGAGATTCATGGCTATTGTGGCTGGTTGAGGCCAATTTTTGTAAAAATGCACTTAAGATATCTGCACGCTCGTGAGAAAAGATTTAATTGCACAGAATGTTGTATTGCTGCAAGTCATGAATAAAATATGAAATTGGTCATTTTTGAATGTAAGCAATGTTGTTCAAGATAGTTTTTATAATTATGGTACTAAATAGTTTTTATAAGTTTATATAAAACTGCCATGTTGTCAAGTATAATTCATTTGTGCCTGAATAGTGTCTGGGGTACATGGTCGTATTCATGCATTAAAGTAATTCTCCACTGCTATCAACCAGAAATGTTAGTAATGATATTCTGTGTTTTGGATCAGATATCCTGAGAACATAAATAAAAAAACTTTAAATATTTATTAAAAACTTAGTTGTATCAAGTTTGACCGAGATTTGCTTCATTCGTTGTACATCAAACTCACATTTTGGAAGTTCAAAAATGAATTGAACAATGCTGATAGATAACTGAGGTTGACCGCCATACATTTACAGGTATTTATCAATCGGTGTTAAATCACAGTTTGTAAAAATCTCTGCATATCTTGCCCCTTTTAGAATTTGTAGTAAATCTTAATTCGGCTTGTACAGATAAAATTACCCTGTTTTGAGACAAAAGGCAAACTACTTGGGTATATTTTGCTACTTGAGACCCCAAAACAGCTTAGCCTGGCATTTCTTGTTTATACAGTTGAAACATAAAACACTAGTATTTCTAGATTGTTTAAAAATATAATAGTTTTGATCAGTAAAGCTTGCTGGAGAATATACTGAGTGTACAACTGTGTAAGTGAAGAAATCACAGAACATTAGGTAAGCAATTAAAACTTTTGAGTAGGCCAATTAAGGTTCAAATGATTATGAAGACTTGTTAATGATGCAATTTAAAGGAGGGTTGTGGCACACTATTTGTATTGTAACATGTTAATACAAACATTTATTTGCAGCTGTTGTGGCACAGGAGATGAAACTAGGTGAATTTTTGTAACTGATTTCTATCATCCTTTTGATATAATAAAATGTTGCTAAATATTCAAATCAATCAAACTGCTTCTCCCAATGAAAGGTGTCATGCATCTAAATAAAACTTGCAAACCTCTAATTGTCTGATTTCAAACTTGTAAACCTCTAGTTTGAATTCAGACAGGTGTCGAGTCTCTACATATAACTTGCAAACTTCTAATTGTCTGACCGGTGTCAAGTCTGTATATAAAACTTGCAAACCTCTAATTGTCTGACCTGTGTCAAGTCTCTATATAAAACTTGTAAACCTCTAATTGTCTGAATTCAGACAGGTGTCAAGTCTATACATTAGGGTGAAGATGTATCCATGTGGTTTCTATCCATGATAACTATAATTATTGATGTGTTACTGACTAAGCCAGTATTAAAAGGTGAAGATGTATCCATGTAGTTTCTATCCATGATAACTATAATTATTGATGTGTTACTGACTAAGCCAGTTTGGCCAACTAGGGTGAAGATGTATCCATGTGGTTTCTATCCATGATAACTATAATTATTGATGTGTTACTGACTAAGCCAGTCTGGTCAGGGTGAAGATGTACACATGTAGTTTCTATCAATGATAACTATAATTATTGATGTGTTACTAAGTCAGTCTGGCCAGGGTGAAGATGTATCCATGTAGTTTCTATCCCTGATAACTATAATTATTGATGTGTTACTGACTAAGCCAGTATGACCAGGGTGAAGATGTATCAATGTGGTTTCTATCCATGATAACTATAATTATTTATGTGTTACTGACTAAGCCAGTCTGGCCAGGGTGAAGATGTACCCATGTAGTTTCTATCAATGATAACTATAATTATTGATGTGTTACTGACTAAGCCAATCTGGTCAGGGTGAAGATGTATCCATGAAGTTTCTATCAATGATAACTATAATTATTGATGTGTTACTGACTAAGCCAATCTGGTCAGGGTGAAGATGTACCCATGTAGTTTCTATCAATGATAACTATAATTATTGATGTGTTACTGACTAAGCCAATCTGGTCAGGGTGAAGATGTATCCATGAAGTTTCTATCAATGATAACTATAATTATTGATGTGTTACTGACTAAGTCAGTCTGGTCAGGGTGAAGATGTACCCATGTAGTTTCTATCCATGATAACTATATTTATTGATGTGTTACTTACTAAGTCAGTCTGGTCAGGGTGAAGATGTACCCATGTAGTTTCTATCCATGATAACTATATTTATTGATGTGTTACTGACTAAGCAAGTATGACCAGGGTGAAGATGTATCGATGTAGTTTCTATCAATGATAACTATAATTATTGATGTGTTACTGACTAAGCCAGCCTGGCCAGGGTGAAGATGTATCCATGTAGTTTCTATCAATGATAACTATAATTATTGATGTGTTACTGACTAAGCCAGTCTGGCCAGGGTGAAGATGTATCCATGTAGTTTCTATCCATGATAACTATAATTATTGATGTGTTACTGACTTAGTCAGTCTGGCCAGGGTGAAGATGTATCCATGTAGTTTCTATCCATGATAACTATAATTATTGATGTGTTACTGACTAAGCCAGTCTGGCCAGGGTGAAGATGTATCCATGTAGTTTCTATCCATGATAACTATAATTATTGATGTGTTACTGACTAAGCCAGTCTGGTCAGGGTGAAGATGTATCCATGTAGTTTCTATCAATGATAACTATAATTATTGATGTGTTACTGACTAAGCCAGTATGACCAGGGTAAAGATGTATCCATGCAGATGTGCCCAGTATTTGAGGGAAAGGGAGAGTGGGGGCGTGGTTCACATATTGTCCAGTGATAAAGCAATGGACCTAGTATTTGGGGTGGTCGGGGTAGGGGGATTCACTTATAGTCCAGTGATAAGGCATCGGACCAAGTATTTGGGGGAAAGGGGTGTGTGGTTCACACATAGTTAGTGATAGAGCATCAGACCAAGTATTTGAGGAAGGAGGTGTGTGTGGTTCACACATAGTTCAGTGATAGAGCATCGGACCCAGTATTTGAGGGGAGAGGTGTGTGTGGCTCACATGTAGTCCAGTGATAGGGCATCAGACCCAGTGTCTGGGGGAGGAGGGGGGGTGTGTGGTTCACACGTAGTCCAGTGATAGAGCATCACACCCAGTATTTGGGGGAAAGGGGTGTGTGGTTCACACATAGTTCAGTGATAGAGCATCGGACCCAGTATTTGGGTGAAGAGGTTGTGTGGTTCACACATAGTTCAGTGATAGGGCATCAGACCCAGTATTT
Organism: Panopea generosa; assembly: GCA_029582155.1. Classification (NCBI taxonomy): domain Eukaryota; kingdom Metazoa; phylum Mollusca; class Bivalvia; order Adapedonta; family Hiatellidae; genus Panopea; species Panopea generosa. The sequence goes on along the minus strand of CM055909.1, from coordinate 51,661,534 downwards.
GAGGGGAGAGGTGTGTGTGGCTCACATGTAGTTCAGTGACAGAGCATCAGACCCAGTGTCTGGGGGAGGAGGGGGGGTGTGTGGTTCACACGTAGTCCAGTGATAGAGCATCACACCCAGTATTTGGGGGAAAGGGGTGTGTGGTTCACACATAGTTCAGTGATAGAGCATCGGACCCAGTATTTGAGGGGAGAGGTGTGTGTGGCTCACATGTAGTCCAGTGATAGGGCATCGGACCCAGTATTTGGGGGAAGGGGGGTGTGTGGTTCACTCATAGTTCAGTGATAGGGCATCAGACCCAGTATTTGAGGGAAGGTTGTGGGGATGTGGTTCATACGTATTCCAGTGACAGAGCATCAGACCCAGTATTTTGGAAAAGGGATTGGGAGGTTCACACATAGTCCAGTGACAGAGCATCAGACCTAGTGTTGTGGGGTGGGGCTGTGTGGTTCACATGTAGTCCAGTGATAGAGCATCAGACCCAGTGTCTGGGGGAACGGATAGTGAGGTTCACACATAGTCTAGTGACAGAACATTAGACCCAGTGTTTGGGGGAAGGGGGGAGGGGGGGGGTCACATGTAGTCCAGTGACAGAGCATCAGACCCAGTATTTGGGAAAAAAGATGGGAAGGTTCACACATAGTCCATTGATAGAGCATCAGACCCTAAATTTGAGGGAAGGGGGTTGTGTGGTTCACATGTAGTCCAGTGATAGAGTATCAGACCCAGTATTTAAGGGAAGGGGTTGTGTGGCTCACATGTAGTCCAATGATAGAGCATCAGACCCAGTATTTGAGGGAAAGGTGAAGGGGATGTGGTTCACACATAGTCCAGTGATAGAGCATCAGACCCAGTATTTGAAGGAAGGTGAAGGGGATGTGGTTCACACATAGTCCAGTGATAGAGCATCAGACCCAGTATTTGAGGGAAGGTGAAGGGGATGTGGTTCACACATAGTCCAGTGATAGAGCATCAGACCCTAAATTTGAGGGAAGGGGTTGTATGGCTCACATGTAGTCCAGTGATAGAGCATCAGACCCAGTATTTGAGGGAAGGGGTTGTGTGGTTCACACATAGTCCAGTGATAGAGCATCAGACCCAGTATTTGAGGGAAGGTGAAGGGGATGTGGTTCACACATAGTCCAGTGATAGAGCATCAGACCCTAAATTTGAGGGAAGAGGGGTTGTGTGGCTCACATATAGTCCAGTGATAGAGCATCAGACCCATTATTTGAGGGAAGGTGAAGGGGATGTGGTTCACACATAGTCCAGTGATAGAGCATCAGACCCTAAATTTGTAGGGAAGAGGGTTGTGTGATTCACATGTTGTCCAGTGACAGAGCATCAGACCCAGTATTTGAGGGAAGAGGGGTTTGTGGTTCACATGTAGTCCAGTGATAGAGCATCAGACCCAGTATTTGGGGGAAGGGATGGGGAGGTTCACACGTAGTCCAGTGACAGAGCATCAGACCCAGTGTTTGGGGGAAGGTAGGTGTGTGGTTAACAAGTAGTCCAGTGATAGAGCATAAGACCCAGTATTTGGGGGATAGGATGGGGAGGTTCACACGTAGTCCAGTGACAGAGCATCAGACCCAGTATTTGAGGGAAGAGGGGTTTGTGGTTCACATGTAGTCCAGTGGTAGAGCATAAGACCCAGTATTTGGGGGAAGAGATTGGGAGGTTCACACGTAGTCCAGTGACAGAGCATCAGACCCAGTGTTTGGGGGAAGGTAGGTTTGTGGTTCACACGTAGTCCAGTGATAGAGCATCATACCCAGTATTTGAGGGAAGAGGGGTTTGTGGTTCACATGACGTCCAGTGATAGAGCATAAGACCCAGTATTTGGGGGAAGGGATGTGGAGGTTCACACGTAGTCCAGTGACAGAGCATCAGACCAAGTGTTTGGGGGAAAGTAGGTGTGTGGTTCACACATAGTCCAGTGATAGAGCATAAGACCCAGTATTTGGGGGATAGGATGGGGAGGTTCACACGTAGTCCAGTGACAGAGCATCAGACCCAGTGTTTGGGGGAAGGTAGGTATGTGGTTCACACATAGTCCAGTAATAGAGCATCAGACCCAGTATTTGGGGGAAGGGGGGTGGGGGTCACACATAGTCCAGTGACAGAGCATCAGACCCAGTATTTGGGGATAGGATGGGGAGGTTCACACATAGTCCAGTGACAGAGCATCAGACCCAGTATTTTGGGGATAGGATGGGGAGGTTCACACGTAGTCCAGTGACAGAGCATTAGACCCAGTATTTTGGGGATAGGATGGGGAGGTTCACACATAGTCCAGTGACAGAGCATCAGACCCAGTATTTTGGGGATAGGATGGGGAGGTTCACACATAGTCCAGTGACAGAGCATCAGACCCAGTATTTTGGGGATAGGATGGGGAGGTTCACACATAGTCCAGTGACAGAGCATCAGACCCAGTATTTTGGGGATAGGATTGGGAGGTTCACACATAGTCCAGTGACAGAGCATCAGACCCAGTATTTTGGGGATAGGATGGGGAGGTTCACACATAGTCCAGTGACAGAGCATCATAGCCAGTGTTTGGGGTGGGTGGGTGGGTGGGGGGTGGTGGGGGGGGTCACACATAGTCAAGTGAAAGAGCATCAGACCCAGTATTTGGGGGAAGGGATGGGGAGGTTCACACATAGTCCAGTGACAGAGCATCAGACCCAGTGTTTGGGGGAAAGGATGGGGAGGTTCACACATAGTCCAGTGACAGAGCATCAGAGCCAGTGTTTGGGGTGGGTGGGGGGGGGTCACACATAGTCAAGTGAAAGAGCATCAGACCCAGTATTTGGGGGAAGGGATGGGGAGGTTCACACATAGTCCAGTGACAGAGCGTCAGAGCCAGTGTTTGTCGTGAGGGGGTTGGGGGGGGTTCACACGTAGTCCAGTGAAAGAGCATCAGATCCAGTATTTGGGGGATGTGTGGTTCACATGTAGTCAAGTGATAGAGCATAAGACCTAGTATTTGGGGGAAAGGATGGGGAGGTTCACACATAGTCCAGTGAAAGAGTATCAGATCCAGTATTTAGGGGAAAGAGGATGTGTGGTTCACATGTAGTCCAGTGATAGAGCATAAGACCCAGTATTTGGGGGAAGGGATGGGGAGGTTCACACATAGTCCAGTGACAGAGCGTCAGAGCCAGTGTTTAGGGGGAGGGGGTCGGGGGGGTTCACACGTAGTCCAGTGAAAGAGCATCAGATCCAGTATTTGGGGGAAGGGGGATGTGTGGTTCATAGGTAGTCCAGTGATAGAGCATCAGACCCAGCATTGTTTGGTAAAGGAGATTCAGATTTGTAAAAATGACTGGGTTCCACTGTCTTAAGGGGTCAGGAGGGGCCCCAAAAGGGTACAAATTGGGAATTACTAAATTCATTTTCTTAAGAACGGTATGTCAGATTTGTTCATATTTTGCATAAATTAACCCTATGTGTAGGGGTTTGATTGCAGATAAGAATTTAGGGGCTAAAATATATAGGGGCCCTGTAAGGGGACTTAGAATTTCACATAGGAATACTGTGGGAAAACAGAAAATTCTCTCTTTTTTTCATTAATTCTGAAACCACTAGGCCAATTTAACTGAAACTTCACATGGATGTTTCCATTGCATAGGAGACTATACAAAAGATTTATTTTTTCTATCTAAAATTCAAGATGGCCGATGTTTCTTATTGCATAGTAGAATTTCAAAAAGTGCTATGGCAACTATGAGTCAGTAGAGCGTCCTCAGGCCCTCTTGGGCCTCTTGTTGAGGGAAGGGATGGGGAGGTTCACACGTAGTCCAGTGACAGAGCATCAGACCCAGTGTTTGGGGGAAGTGGGGGTGTGGGTTCAGTTCTCCACTATGGCTATGTGTAATGTTCTTGAGCAAGACACTATATCCGCATTTTCTTAGTACATACTTTCCAGAAAAAATCTCAGTGCAGTTTGTTTAAGTTGTAAGAACTTGTAATCAATGTAAAAGAAATGAGTTTAAAACAAAAGACTGTGAGAAGGTTAAAACAAAAGGGCAGTGTTTCTATGCATCATTCTTCTTCAATTTTACCTGATTCCATATGTACCATGTAAGGAGTTGAAATACCCAGTAATGGTGTCATGGTAATTCTGGTATAGTATTCTAATTTTGTTTTTTAATGACTGACAGCATACTAAAATTAAGTGATTTAACCCTTAAATGATGTGTATAACCTGATCTGAGTATTATGTGAATGAGAGGTATCGTTTTTGCGTGGGGAAAATATAGAAATAAATTATATTTTTGAATGAATTTTGCATAGTCATCAGGCATATTATAAGGTTTCTCACTTACAGTTTATCACTAGGATTGATAAAACATAGTGTAATGGAATAGGAGGCAATATAATAAAGATAAAAATGTATTGTTGTTATAACCACCACACAAAAGTTTCTGATTCCCATGTATGAGTTTAACCTTTTAAGCATGAACTTCTAATGCCAAGGTAACAGAGTTTATACCTGATATTGACCATTTACCTGCTGTTTTTGTCTTTTTAAAATGCTTACTATTAATACCAATTGATTTAAATATGATTGCAAAGTATAGAGCTTTGTTTTAAAGAATTGTTTGAAGATTGTTTCCAGGATAGTACCAGTTCTTGGTGCGGCAGGTTTTTTAAAGAGTATATCTGCCATTGAAAACAAATACATTTTAAACAATACAATACAGTAATTTTATTATCTTCATTTGAGAATATCTATCCTGCCAATGCACATACCATTAAATATTCTGTCTATCCAAAATCATCATTTCCATGTAGCCATGTACCATTTACCTCCTTCAAACACTTTTTCAACATCACTTTGGCTGTAAGCATTGGCTGCTGTGCATATTTTTTTCTTCAATGCAACATTGCTAAGAGAATATCAGTTGCGCTACTGAGGGTATATTTTTTAAGTTTGAAAATTTTTTACACTGTCAGTTGCAGTATCAAAAGTGCATGTTTACACTGTCATTTGCAGTATCGAGAGTGCATGTTTACACTGTCATTTGCAGTATCAAAGTGCATGTTTACACTGTCAATTGCAGTATCAAGAGTGTATTTTTACACTGTCAGTTGTAGGAGCAAAGTGCATGTTTACACTGTCAGTTGCAGTATCAAAGTGCATGTTTACACTGTCAGTTGCAGTATAAAAGTGCATTTTTACACTGTCAGTTGCAGTATCGAGAGTGCATGTTTACACTGTCAATTGCAGAATCAAGAGTGCATGTTTACACTGTCAGTTGCAGTATCGACAGTGCATGTTTACACTGTCAGTTGCAGTATTTAAGTTCATTTACACACTGTCAGTTGCAGTATCGACAGTGCATGTTTACACTGTCAGTTGCAGTATCAAAGTGCATTTTTACATTGTCAGTTGCAGTATCGAGAGTGCATGTTTACAATGTCAGTTGCAGTATCGAGAGTGAATGTTTACACTGTCAGTGCATGTTTACAATGTCATTTGCAGTATCGAGAGTGTATTTTTACACTGTCAGTTACAGTATCGAGAGTACATGTTTACACCATCAGTTGCAGTATGGAGAGTGCATGTTTACACTGTCAGTGCTTGTTTACAATGTCATCTGCAGTATTGAAAGTGTATGTCTAAACTGTCAGTTGCAGTATCGAGATGTATGTTTACAATGTTAATTGCAGTATCGAGAGAGTATTTTTTACTGTCAGTTGCAGTATTGAGAGTGCATGTTTATGCTGTCAGTTGCAGTATTGAGGGTGTATGTTTACAATGTCAGTTGCAGTATTGAAAGTGTATGTTTATAATGTCAGTTGCAGTATCGAAAGAGTATGTTTACTACGTCAGTGGCAGTATCGAGAGTGCATGTTTACACTGTAAGTTGCAGTATTGAGAGTGCATGTTTACACTGTCAGTTGTACTAGTAAGAGTGCATGTTTACACTGTCAGTTGTACTTGTAAGAGTGCTTGTTTACACTGTCAGTTGTACTAGTATAGTGCATGTTTACACTGTCAGTTGTACTTGTAAGAGTGCATGTTTACACTGTCAGTTGTACTTGTAAGAGTGCATGTTTACACTGTCAGTTGTACTAGTATAGTGCATGTTTACACTGTCAGTTGTACTATTTAGATTGCATGTTTACACTGTCAGTTGTACTTGTAAGAGTGCATGTTTACACTGTCAGTTGTACTTGTAAGAGTGCTTGTTTACACTGTCAGTTGTACTTGTAAGAGTGCATGTTTACACCGCCAGTTGTACTAGTAAGAGTACATGTTTACACTGTCAGTTGTACTAGTAAGAGTGCTTGTTTACACTGTCAGTTGTACTTGTAAGAGTGCATGTTTACACTGTCAGTTGTACTTGTAAGAGTGCATGTTTACACTGTCAGTTGTACTAGTAAGAGTGCTTGTTTACACTGTCAGTTGTACTTGTAAGAGTGCATGTTTACACTGTCAGTTGTACTAGTATAGTGCATGTTTACACTGTCAGTTGTACTAGTATAGTGCATGTTTACACTGTCAGTTGTACTTGTAAGAGTGCATATTTACACTGTCAGTTGTACTAGTAAGAGTGCATGTTTACACTGTCAGTTGTACTTGTAAGAGTGCTTGTTTACACTGCCAGTTGTACCTGTAAGAGTGCATGTTTACACTGTCAGTTGTACTAGTAAGAGTGCTTGTTTACACTGTCAGTTGTACTTGTAAGAGTGCTTGTTTACACTGTCAGTTGTACTAGTATAGTGCATGTTTACACTGTCAGTTGTACTTGTAAGAGTGCATGTTTACACTGTCAGTTGTACTTGTAAGAGTGCTTGTTTACACTGTCAGTTATACTTGTAAGAGTGCTTGTTTACACTGTCAGTTGTACTAGTATAGTGCACGTTTACACTGTCAGTTGTACTTGTAAGAGTGCATGTTTACACTGTCAGTTGTACTTGTAAGAGTGTATGACATATTTTTAACAAGCATCTGTACTTTCTTCCCACATAGAAATGATGTTATAATAGAGGCCTGACCAATATTGCTGTATCAAAAATCATAATTATATTATGGATATTCTGTTCAAGAACTGATATTGTATTTTGTCTCTGAAGTGTAAAATTCTTTAATTTTGTTGACTAAATACTAAATCACATCCTGTCATTCATTGGCCAGTATAGGGCTATGCTAAAACATCAAAGAATAAAACAAAAAATACTGACCTGTTTATTAATGCATTTCTCATAAATAAGATAAACTGCAAGAGCAGAATCAACCATTATCTTGGAATGGGACCTTCTTCCTTGTGATTCAGTAAACTTACCACTATTTACTTACAGAAAGTTATAGGTGATGTATCTTTAATACATTCTGCCATTCCGACTGCTGAGTGGAATTATCAATTTAACAAAGGTCAAAAAGGTCACTTTAGCTAAATATGTTCTTGGTCCAATCCTCCTGTTAACTTAAAAAATGTCAGATACTAGTAATAGATATTTCATACTTGGATTACCCCACCCATAAATCAATATCTTGATTCCTTTAATTATTATGTTCTCAGAACTCAGACAACACTAAATGAAATCTCAGGAACAGTACTAAGTTTCAGAAAGGGAGCTAATTAAACCAAAAGAAGGATGCCATATCCTTTATCAATCAGTGATAAGCTCCAGGCTTGTAGATAAAACATGTACAGAATCTAAGGAATCAAAGATGAAGTAAATATATTTATATAGAGAAGAAGATACATTTGTGTTCAAACCTTTTACTGTTAATTTATATATAAAAAAAAACACACACACAAATTGAATGCTGAAAAAAAAATTACTTCAATTGATTGTTAATGAGGCAAGTTTATCAGTTCTTCTCACCTGATAAAACTAAGTGAATGAGTTGCAGATAAAGTTTTGTCTAAACATAAAATCTCTGTGTGTTTTTACATAGTGATGATGATATTTTTTTCTGCTAGGAAATTATTCATTACCCTAAGAGAATTACACATGAACAGCTCATTAATAACTGGTGCTGCTTTCAGACAATTTTGTTCCAAATGATGCATGTCAGGTAGGTGTTTAGCACTGATAATCTTCAGTGGAATCGGAGAAGTTTACATTTAAAATATATTTCTATTTTGCTGTCATGTGTGGTGGCGAGGATAGGGAGAATGAGCAATTATTCTATGGACCATTTTAAATAAACACTATTTGAGTGTAACAAATAAGAACTGAGTAGTGGTAAGCAAAGAACATAGACAAATGTTTTTTTAAAGCTTGTGGGCTCATTTAATCTTTTCCTCTCACCTAAGTCCGATGTAGCTGTTTTCCCCTCAACTTCACGCATCTTTTGGTCATTTTCAGGGGCAAATTGTGGATTTCAATTTTGTAGGGGCAGATTTAGGGGACGCAACACAAAATCTGAACAGGCACATAATTGTGATTTTCAGTAAAAATATATCGGTAGTGAATTTTAATAAAATATAGGAGTTAAGGGGACGGTGGGGTGCACCAGGGGGAGCATTTCCTTTTAAAGAGTAGATCCGCCATTGATTTTTAAATGAGATCATGAAATAAGATCAACAAATTATTGTCATTCCACATGGACACATTTGTCACTTGTGCCATGTTTGTATAGCCATTGTTGATGAAGAAGTTAGTGACCTCGAGTGACAAGCGACATTAGTTGTCTATTTTGGTGGGGAAAGTGGTTTACATGAGGCGGTATTGCAGCTAATGTTAGTTTTATGATATAAGGAGGAAATATAGCCAAAACAAAAAATGATTTGTTTGGTTCAGTATCACAGTATAACACTTTTATTGTAACTAATAACAACTAGTTTTATTGGAGAGGCCATCATAGGTGTAGAAGCATTCCATTTTTTCATAGGATTTCTTGAGGTGGGCCAGTTAGAAAAGATGTGTACATTATACATGAGTGAAAGTGATAATTGTTTTAATAACACAAAATAATGCAGCAGAGAATACCCATTGTACATTCACTTATTTTTAGCTCTACTGGCAAAAGGCCAGAAGTGCTTATGCGATGGCATGTTGTCCATTGTCTGTCGTCTCCAAAGTGTGTTAGCAGTGCTTTCTCTGAAACCACTAGGCCAATTAAACTGAAACTTCACATGAATGTTTCTATTGCATAGGAGACTATACAGTACTTTTTTTTCTTTCAATTTGAAATTCAAGATGGCCGCCATTATTAAAAATAGTCCAAAACTTAAAAATCTTCTTCTCATTTTTTTAAATGGAAATGATTTGGCCTATATCTTCACAGAAGCATTGTTTGGTGAAGAAGGTTCAGATTTATAAAAATGACTGGGTTCCACTGTCTTAAAGGGTCAGGAGGGGCCCCAAAAGGGTAAAAATATGGAATTACAAAAATCGTTTTCTTATGAACCAGTATGTCAGATTTGTTCATATTTGGCATAAATTATCCCTATGTGTAGGGGTTTGACTGCAGATAAGAAATTATGGGCTAAAATTTATAGGGGCCCTGTAAGGGGACTTAGAATTTTACATAGGAATTCTATGGAAAAACAGAAAATTCTCTTTTTTTTCATCTATTTAGGCAAAATTATTATTCAGTTTGAGTTCTGAAGTATCATCTAGTCATAGGAAATAAGATTTGGCTCAATAAGGAAAATTAACTTTTCATAAGGGGACAGGGTGGGTAAAAAAAGGGTTTAAATAGAAATTTTTCAAAAATCTTCTTCTCAACAACCGATCAGTCAAATTTGTTCATATTTGATATGGATTTTCCCAATGAGTATGGGTTTAAAGTTTGTACAAATCAAGGGTCTTGTTTTTATAGGGCCCTCTAAGGGGACTTTGAGTTTTATATTGGAATACTATAGGAAAATGGAAAACTCTCTTTTTTATTATTCATTTATGACTTTTTTTTATATTCAGTTTGAGTTTTGAAGCAACTTCTAGTCATTACAATATGATTTTGTTCAATACGAAGGATTGACATTCTAAAAGGGGCCAGCTAGTGGTGGGGTCACAAAATGATTAAAATTGAACATTGTCATAAATTTTATTTTCAACAACCGGTCAGTCAAATTTGTTCATATTTGATATAAATTATCCCTATGATTAAGTTTGTACAAATCAAGGGACACTGGGATATAAAGAGGCCCTGTAGGAATACTATGGAAAAATGGTAAATTCTCATTTCTTTGTCCATTTGGGTAAATATGTTGTTTAATTTGAAGCATTGTCTAGTTATAATAAATTTGATTTTGTTCAATAAAGAGGATTGAATTTCCATAAGCGGCCAGAAGGCGCATGGGGCAATAAGGTTAAAATTGGGAATTTCCACAAATTTCCTCTCAATAACCTTTCAGTCAAACTAGTTCATATTTGATATAAATTATCCTTACATCAGTAAGGATTGAAGATTCTGCATATCAAGGGGCGGGGATAAATAGGGGCCCTGAAATGTGACTTTTACATAGGAATATTATAGGGGTAACTGATTTTTGGAAGGCGAGCAAAGCTCTGACTTCCTTAGCTGTTATGCAGCTCTAGCATCTGTTTTACACTACTACGTATGGCAGGAACCGCCATATCCGTCCGACCGATAAAGAGTTCGCAAGTTTCAAAACGCATTTACCGTAGCAGAGGACATATTATATATAGCTACTGTTGCAAAAGTATTGATATGGACTCTGTATTGTATGCAGGAGATTATTTATACAGATACACAAAAGAAATATTAAACACACCACATTCTTTTCTAAATCCCAATGAAATGCCTTTTAACATATCAGAAATCTAACTAAGTTTTTCAATTTTCCGAACCTACATTTTCAAATTAACACAAGCAGCGAGCCTTCCCTCAGGCCCTTCAGGCCTTTGATTTTCATTTTACATCCATGTGTACAAAAAAAAACTTCTTTTTAAAGTTTGAATCATTTCTGCTCATAACAAATTGCAAAGAGTGGGTGATTGAAGTAAGGGTTCTGTACAGGGGACTATATTTTTTTTACAGATGAATGGTATGTGAATTTAAATTATTTCCTTTTCATAACAATTAACTTTTTGTTCAGTATGGGTGTGGTGGAGGTATTTATCCATAAGTTGTTGAGACAGTATTCTGATAGCTGCCACACTGAAGTATCATTCCACAGAGGCATGGTATGGTACCCCACCCAGTCACATTATACTGACACCGGGCCAACCAGACCTGGAACTATCCTGGACCTGGACCTAAAACCATCCTGTAAATGTTGAGCTCTAAGCGAGGATTAAGTTTCCACCAATTCTTTAGAAGAAAAATTTTAATATTTGTTCATTTATTACTACTTACTTATTGTAGCTTGACTGTGAAGAAGCTTATTTCTACTGAGTCCACTTCCTGGGTACAACCAGTACTCAGTGTTCTTTTTTGGGAGTCACAGTTGAGCTGGTAATCAAACCCATAACTTCTGCCATGAGCGGCCAACAATCTTTCCACTTCACTATCGCCCCGTTTTATTTTTAGGTGTTAATAATCACCATAAGACTTATTTTTATGATATACAATATTTTGGTTTTGTTATAGAAATATGTATTGTCTTTTACACCATTTATATTGTTTGCAAGAACGAAAAATTTAAAGAAAAAAAATAGAGTGGATTCCATAAATAATGAGATAAAAACAAAATTGCCTTGGAGCAAAAGTCCAATAGCATAACAATGTGATATAATATAGATTATACCAGCATGGGAGCAAAGATGTTATATCAAGATTAAGCATTTTAGTAAATGGACTTGAATTATTAATGGAATTGGATTATAAAAATGACATAGATAGTTTCACATATCATTTACTTTCCTTAATCAATAATTTAGAATCAATATTTTGGCAATAAAAAAGAGTCAGATTTCACATACCTAAGCCCATAATATACCCGAGTTGAATTTCGTATCTTGGTTTGTTGCCAGATAAACTTTATTAACTATATTTTAAATACTCTTCTTTTTTTCTCTTTAAGTAATTTCGAGCCATTGATGACCAAGTTTCTATGAAAATATTGATATTATATGTTTATGAAATGATTAATAAATTGATAGCCTTGTTACCATGTTTGTTTGTTTGAATATTTAGCTTTATTTTTATGCTAATGAGGGCTAACAGACGACCAGTTAACCTTACCATTCTTTCTTGGGATCCTGAAAGGTTAATCAGTACTCAAGCATAACCATCTGTGCAAGTAACTGATAACTTTTTCCACTTGAATTAGAGGTGAGAGATAAATGACAATGAGATGCATTGTTGAAAATGAATCGTAACGAAAACTGGCTGGGCGGGGATTTGAACTGATGATCCCTGGAGTGATAGTCAGATGGGCTAACGACTGAGCTAACCAGGCCCGGCATTAACTAGAATGTTAATTGGTTATTTTAAAACAAACAAATAAAGTGATAGGACAACATACAAATGGTTTGCAAATTACAAAGGAATATACCATTGGTAATGAATATGCCAAATGCAGATGGGAAGATAATTAAAAGTTCTGAAGTATGTTTCTAGTGTAAATAAAATAGCTCTTTTTCATTTGTGTGGTTGAAGCAATATTTCAAAACTTGTATCAACATTGTGTCAACTCTTAAGGATTAAAAGCCGTTTTTTGAGTTTTCATCGGGTGACGAAAAACATAAGCCAGTTTAATGTTTGTGAAGCCCAAAGGGCTTCTCGTCCGAAGAGCTTCTCGGCAACATTAAACTAGCCTAATGTTTTTCATCACCGATTGAAAACTCAAAATTTGGCTTTTAATCCTTATATTTACATTATAATTATTCTCCAGCTATTTTAGATAAAACAGTTACATTTTTTTCTTAAAATTGATATTTAGAAAGCATATTATACGCATTAAACCGCACAGCAAATGTCATGAGTGTAACAGTGATGTTGTCAACATACTGAATAAGTGCATGCATTTGTAGGACAACTTACGGCAAACATCACTTTTGATGTGTTACTGACTAAGCCAGTCTGGCCAGGGTGAAGACGTATCCATGTAGTTTCTATCAATGATAACTATAATTATTGATGTGTTACTGACTAACCCAGTCTGGCCAGGGTGAAGATGTATCCAAGTAGTTTCTATCCATGATAACTATAATTATTGATGTGTTACTGACTAAGCCAGTCTGGCCAACTAGGGTGAAGATGTATCCATGTAGTTTCTATCAATGATAACTATAATTATTGATGTGTTACTGACTAAGCCAGTCTGGCCAGGGTGAAGATGTATCCATGTGGTTTCCATCAATGATAACTATAATTATGATGTTTTACTGACTAAGCCAGTCTGGCCAACTAGGGTGAAGATGTATCAATGTGGTTTCTATCAATGATAACTATAATTATTGATGTGTTACTGACTAAGCCAGTCTGGCCAGGGTGAAGATGTATCCATGTGGTTTCCATCAATGATAACTATAATTATGATGTTTTACTGACTAAGCCAGTCTGGCCAACTAGGGTGAAGATGTATCCATGTAGTTTCTATCCATGATAACTATAATTATGATGTTTTACTGACTAAGCCAGTTTGGCCAGGGTGAAGATGTACCCATGTAGTTTCTATCCATGATAACTATAATTATGATGTTTTACTGACTAAGCCAGTCTGGTCAGGGTGAAGATGTACCCATGTAGTTTCTATCCATGATAACTATAATTATGATGTTTTACTGACTAAGCCAGTTTGGCCAGGGTGAAGATGTACCCATGTAGTTTCTATCAATGATAACTATAATTATTGATGTGTTACTGACTAAGCCAGTCTGGCCAACTAGGGTGAAGATGTATCCATGTAGTTTCTATCAATGATATCTATAATTATTGATGTGTTACTGACTAAGCCAGTCTGGCCAACTAGGGTGAAGATGTATCCATGTAGATGTAGTTTCTATCAATGATAACTATAATTATTGATGTGTTACTGACTAAGCCAGTCTGGCCAACTAGGGTGAAGATGTACCCATGTAGTTTCTATCAATGATAACTATAATTATTGATATATTACTGACTAAGTCAGTTTGGCCAGGGTGAAGATGTACCCATGTAGTTTCTATCAATGATAACTATAATTATTGATGTGTTACTGACAAAGCCATGTCTGGCCAGGGTGAATATGTACCCATGTAGTTTCTATCAATGATAACTATAATTATTGATGTGTTACTGACTAAGCCAGTATTAAAGGGTGAAGATGTATCCATGTAGTTTCTATCAATGATAACTATAATAATTGATGTATTACTGACTAAGCCAGTCTGGCCAACTAGGGTGAAGATGTACCCATGTAGTTTCTATCAATGATAACTATAATTATTGATGTGTTACTGACTAAGCCAGCCTGGCCAGGGTGAAGATGTACCCATGTAGTTTCTATCAATGATAACTATAATTATGATGTGTTACTGACTAAGCCAGTCTGGCCAGGGTGAAGGTGTACCCATGTAGTTTCTATCAATGATAACTATAATTATTGATGTGTAACTGACTAAGCCAGTCTGGCCAACTAGGGTGAAGATGTATCCATGTAGTTTCGATATATCACCATCTCTGTCATTATACAAATTGATTTTGTGCATTTTGCTTCACAACTGAATGACAATAGTCACTTGATCAGACCAATTAAAAGGTCAAGGTCAAAGACTTCGGCAGGTTACATGTGAGTTTTCATATTTTGGGATTTCAAAATTTCTCCTGGATTGCTTACTTGGTGAATGATCTGATTGAACAAGTTTCAGATTGATTTGCATAGATTTTAAACATCCTTTGGGGATATACTAGCACACATTGACTCTCTGGTTTACATAAGATGATGCCATAGTGTGACCAAGAACAGTATTACAATCTTAGTACAATGGCGTAGGTTACATTCATATCCTACCAGTTTTTTGTCATGCATATTTTTTTATTTTTTTTTGAATATCATTTTTATTATGCCATTCTCAACACATTCTCAACCTATTACAGGTTATATATATATACATATATATTTTGACCTGAAAATTAATCTGAGTGAAACCTTGTGCAAGTAAATATCTGACTTTTTCACAATGAGTGTTTGATTCAATCTGAGCTTAAATCTAGTCTGAGCTTAAATCTAGTCTGAGCTTGAACCCAGTCTAAGCTTGAATCCATTCTGAGCTCGAATTTTATGGTGAGAGGTATGGTCTGAAGACAGTGCCTTGGCCTATTTGGCCCTGAAAGCCATATATACAATTATAAATGCTTGAGGGGAAAATGAACAGTAAATGTGCATCTGCTGATGTCAAGGAAATGAGTCTAATAAAATAACTTGGTAGTAGACTTTGATAGTATATGTGTTTTCTTCTTGAAATACATAGTATTTTTATGACGTGTTTGAACTTACTCAAAGTATGTTTTTCTTGCCATTTGTGAATATTTCTGAAACTTTATCTAAATTTTATCATGTTCAGGCACACACCTCCTCCAATATACAAAACCCCATAAATACCTGTTTTATAACTGGCAATCAAAGTTAATGTTTATTTTATATGTGGAATTTAAACTTTTTCTTGTCTAATGAAAATTATATCAGATATTTGTGTATTTTTTGCTCACCGGAGCCAAAGGCACACAGGTGAGCTATTGTGATCGCTTGGTGTCTGTCGTCTGTCGTCCGTCGTCCGTTGTGTGTCATCCGTCATTAACTTTTAGCTTCTAACAACTTCTCCTCTGAAACCACTGGGCCAATTTTTATATAACTTTACAGAAAATGTTCCTTGGGTGACCCTTTACCAAGTTTGTTCAACCGGTCTTGATTCGTCAAAAAACATGGCGGCCAGGGGTTGGGGTTAGTTTACTATAATTATAAGCTATAGTAAAAACTTAAAAAATTTTCTTGTCAGAAACTACTGGCTCGATTTTAAAATAATTTCACAGAAACTGTCCTTGGGTGACCCTCTACCAAGTTTGCTCAAGTGATTCATCATTAAAAAACATGGCAGCCAGGGGGTGGGGTTAGTTTACTATATAGGCTATAGCATAAACAACAAAAATCTTCTTGTCAGAATCTACTAGCTCTTTTTTAAAATAATTTCACAAAAATGTTCCTTGGGTAACCCACGACCAAGTTTGTTCAACCCATCTTGATTCTTTAAAAAACATGGCGGCCAGGGGGTGGGGTTAGTTTACTATATAAGCTATAGTAAAAGCTTAAAAAATCTTCTTGTCAGAACTACTGCTACTGGCTATATTTTAAAATAATTTCACAGAAATATTCCTTGGGTGACCCTCTACGAAGTTTGTTCAAGTTATCTTGATTCGTCAAAAAACCTGGCTGCCAGGGGGTGGGGTTAGTTTACTATATGAGCTATAGTAAAAACTTAAAAAAATCTTCATGACAGAAACTACTGGCTCGATTTTAAAATAATTTCACAGAAATGTTCCTTGGGTGACCCTCTACCAATTTGTTCAAGCCGTCTTGATTTGTCAAAAAACATGCCGGCCAGGGGATGGGGTTAGTGTACTATATAAGCTATTGTAAAACTTAAAAAATCTTCTTGATTGATCAAGGCAATTTGGGTGAGATAGCAATGGGTTTGAGATTTATCAAGGCAATATGGGTAAGATAGCAATGGGTTTGAGATTGATCAAGGCAATTTGGGTGAGATAGCAATGGGTTTGAGATTTATCAAGGCAATATGGGTAAGATAGCAATGGGTTTGAGATTTATCAAAGCAATATGGGTGAGATAGCAATGGGTTTGAGATTGATCAAGGCAATATTGGTGAGATAGCAATGGGTTTGAGATTGATCAAGGCAATTTAGGTGAGATAGCAATGGGTTTGAGATTGATCAAGGCAATTTGGGTGAGATACGAATGGGTTTGAGATTGATCAAGGCAATTTGGGTAGATAGCAATGGGTTTGAGATTGATCAAGGCAATATGGGTAAGATAGCAATGGGTTTGAGATTGATGAAGGCAATTTGGGTGAGATAGCAATGGGTTTGAGATTGATCAAGGCAATTTGGGTGAGATAGCAATGGGTTTGAGATTGATCAAGGCAATTTGGGTGAGATAGCAATTGGTTTGAGATTGATCAAGGCAATTTGGTCGAGGTAGCAATGGGTTTGAGATTGATCAAGGCAATTTGGGTGAGATAGCAATGGTTTTGAGATTGATCAAGGCAATTTGGGTGAGATAGCAATAGGTTTGAGATTGATCAAGGCAATTTGGGTGAGATAGCAATAGGTTTGAGATTGATCAAGGCAATTTGGGTGAGATAGCAATAGGTTTGAGATTGGTCAAGGCAATTTGGGTGAGATAGCAATGGGTTTGAGATTGATCAAGGAAATTTGGGTGAGATAGCATTGGGTTTGAGATTTTGAATATTTCAATATTTTTTCAATAACTGGAAAAAAAGTGAGACCTGTTCTTAGAATTTAATGAAAAGTTCATTTTTATCTTTGTATGGATATATTTTTAAAATATGCAACAACATTTTCATTTTGTTAGATTTCATTGTTATGAAGATTCAGTTCAGATAGAAATTAGAACTGGTCTGTCCCCTTGGTAACATAAAATGATTGATCACAAGTTAAATAAATCATAAATACCCATAAATATTGGTTGATTTATTTCACAATGATTGTTGTGACATTTTGATAACTATTTCATTCAATAAAATGTTCTGCATTATGATTTATAATAAACATCAAGTTTTTCAAATGTGCGCTCGGCTTTGATGTTTACTATCAAATTGACTTCCACAAATACAGATGAAAAAGAAGAGATAATTTGGAGTACAGTTTAAGTGTCAGCATTTTTTAAAAGAATTAAGTATATCTTTGCAAGGTTTATATGACTGTCATAGTATAAATAAACTGACCTCAATTTTCATGAAAAAAATACAAATCAAAGGGGGAGGTGAAAGAACACCACACATGATGTCTCCATCTGTGTCACCATTGTATGCAGCAGATGTAGTTTATTTTATTGTTACCAATTTTGACAGAAAATGTTATTTACCATATTCCCCCAAATAAGTGCCCTCCCCCTAGAGGTCTATAAACTAGGCGAGGAAGCTTGCGAAATGTTGAATGTATGGTGGATTTACTTTGATTCAAGTATTTATAGAACTGGATGCAAAATATATAGTGTGTAGTGTGTTGGTGGCATTCAACCTCATTATAAAACATAAGTAAAGTAGGCAGTTCAAATACAACTTACACAAGCAACATTTGATCAGCTGTCTTAGCAAATTTGGACCCATAAAAAATAGTTTAGATAGTTTTTTACCATGCCCATTTGTTTGATGCACTGTTTTAAACAGCAACCAGGTGGGGCAGTAGAGGGTGTCTACCATTTACTGTCTGTAGGAGTGAGGACTTTATATTCTTGATATTTATGACTGAAGGTCATGGTGCTTCATTTGTTATGTGTAGCTGCTTAAATTGTAGCTAGCAATAAAAACAACACCAACAGATTTAATTGAAAAGATCATAATTATGGTTGATCACATTAGAGGTTGCATGTTCAATCCCCCAGCTCTAAAAAGCTCTCTTTACTGGTTCTACCCAGGAAGTGGACTTGAAAGCTGACCATATATTAAGCTGTTCTCATCTTAAACTTAGAGCTTTCTTCGCAATCAAGCTAAAATAAATTATCATAAAAACTAAAAAGTCATAACTTTCAATTGAATATATATACACACCGAGAGACTTTAGAAATGTAAACAGCAATAAAACATTTGAGTTCTTTTATTGTTTGTATAATTTCATATAGAATTGGTTTATCTGTATTTTGATGTTCAGATTTTGTTTCTATGGTATTTTCTTGAAAATCGACAAACTATGTGTGGACACCAGACCAGACATCAATATTATATTCTGCACCTGCTCATTTGGATGTTAATGAGGCTATACTGACTTTGTGACATTAGGTAATGGGGGGGTTGTATGTTTGGATGTGCAAGGAGGCTATACAGGATACTGACTTTGTGACATTAGGTAATGGGGGGGTTGTATGTTTGGATGTGCAAGGAGGCTATACAGGATACTGACTTGTGACATTAGGTAATGGGTGTTGTAGGTTTGGATGTGCAAGGAGGCTATACAGGATACTGACTTTGTGACATTAGGTAATGGGTGTTGTAGGTTTGGATGTGCAAGGAGGCTATACAGGATTCTGACTTTGTGACATTAGGTAATGGGTGTTGTAGGTTTGGATGTGCAAGGAGGCTATACAGGATTCTGACTTTGTGACATTAGGTAATGGGTGTTGTAGGTTTGGATGTGCAAGGAGGCCATACAGGATTCTGACTTTGTGACATTAGGTAATGGATGTTGTATGTTTGGATGTGCAAGGAGGCCATACAGGATTCTGACTTTGTGACATTAGGTAATGGGTGTTGTAGGTTTGGATGTGCAAGGAGGCTATACAGGATACTGACTTTGTGAGTTTAGGTAATGGGGGTTGTATGTTTGGATGTGCAAGGAGGCTATACAGGATACTGACTTGTGACATTAGGTAATGGGGGTTGTAGGTTTGGATGTGCAAGGAGGCTATACAAGATACTGACTTTGTGAGTTTAGGTAATGGGGGTTGTATGTTTGGATGTGCAAGGAAGCTTTACAGGATACTGACTTGTGACATTAGGTAATGGGTGTTGTAGGTTTGGATGTGCAAGGAGGCTATACAGAATACTAACTTTGTGACATTAGGTAATGGGTGTTGTAGGTTTGGATGTGCAAGGAGGCTATACAGAATACTAACTTCATGACATTAGGTAATGGGTGTTGTATGTCTGGATGTGCAAGGAGGCTATACAGGATACTGACTTTGTGAGTTTAGGTAATGGGTGTTGTATGTTTGGATGTGCAAGGAGGCTATACAAGATACTGACTTTGTGAGTTTGTGAGTTAAGGTAATGGGTGTTGTTTGTTTGGATGTGCAAGGAGGCTATACAGGATACTGACTTTGTGACATTAGGTAATGGGTGTTGTATGTTTGGATGTGCAAGGAGGCTATACAGGATACTGACTTTGTGAGTTTAGGTAATGGGTGTTGTAGGTTTGGATGTGCAAGGAGGCTATACAGGATACTGACTTTGTGAGTTTAGGTAATGGGTGTTGTATGTTTGGATGTGCAAGGAGGCTATACAGGATACTGACTTTGTGAGTTTAGGTAATGGTTGTTGTATGTTTGGATGTGCAAGGAGGCTATACAGGATACTGACTTTGTGAGTTTAGGTAATGGGGGTTGTATGTTTGGATGTGCAAGGAGGCTATACAAGATACTGACTTTGTGAGTTTAGGTAATGGGTGTTGTATGTTTGGATGTGCAAGGAGGCTATACAGGATACTGACTTTGTGAGTTTAGGTAATGGGGGTTGTATGTTTTGATGTGCAAGGAGGCTATACAGGATACTGACTTTGTGAGTTTAGGTAATGGGTGTTGTATGTTTGGATGTGCAAGGAAGCTATACAGGATACTGACTTTGTGAGTTTAGGTAATGGGTGTTGTATGTTTGGATGTGCAAGGAGGCTATACAGGATACTGACTTTGTGAGTTTAGGTAATGGGGGTAGTATGTTTGGATGTTCAAGGAGGCTATACAGGATACTGACTTTGTAAGTTTAAGTAATGGGGGTTGTAGGTTTGGGTGTGCAAGGAGGCTATACAGGATACTGACTTTGTGAGTTTAGGTAATGGGTGTTGTATGTTTGGATGTGCAAGGAGGCTATACAGGATACTGACTTTGTGAGTTTAGGTAATGGGTGTTGTAGGTATGGATGTGCAAGGAGGCTATACAGGATACTGACTTTGTGAGTTTAGGTAATGGGTGTTGTATGTTTGGATGTGCAAGGAGGCTATACAGGATACTGACTTTGTGAGTTTAGGTAATGGGTGTTGTAGGTATGGATGTGCAAGGAGGCTATACAAGATACTGACTTTGTGAGTTTAGGTAATGGGTGTTGTATGTTTGGATGTGCAAGGAAGCTATACAGGATACTGACTTTGTGAGTTTAGGTAATGGGTGTTGTATGTTTGGATGTGCAAGGAGGCTATACAGGATACTGACTTTGTGAGTTTAGGTAATGGGGGTTGTATGTTTGGATGTGCAAGGAGGCTATACAGGATACTGACTTTGTGACATTAGGTAATGGGTGTTGTATGTTTGGATGTGCAATGAGGCTATACAAGATACTGACTTTGTGAGTTTAGGTAATGGGGGTTGTATGTTTGGATGTGCAAAGAGGCTATACAGGAAATGACTTTGTGACATTAGGTAATGGGTGTTGTATGTTTGGATGTGCAAGGAGGCTATACAGGATACTGACTTTGTGACATTAGGTAATGGGGGTTGTAGGTTTGGATGTGCAAGGAGGCTATACAGGATACTGACTTTGTGACATTAGGTAATGGGGGGTTGTAGGTTTGGATGTGCAAGGAGGCTATACAGGATACTGACTTTGTGACATTAGGTAATGGTTGTTGTAGGTTTGGATGTGCAAGGAGGCTATACAGGATACTGACTTTGTGACATTAGGTAATGGGGGTTGTAGGTTTGGATGTGCAAGGAGGCTATACAGGATACTGACTTTGTGAGTTTAGGTAATGGGGGTTGTAGGTTTGGATGTGCAAGGAGGCTATACAGGATACTGACTTTGTGAGTTTAGGTTATGGGGGTTGTAGGTTTGGATGTGCAAGGAGGCTATAAAAGATACTGACTTTGTGAGTTGAGGTAATGGGGGTTGTATGTTTGGATGTGCAAGGAGGCTATACAGGATACTGACTTTGTGACATTAGGTAATGGGTGTTGTATGTCTGGATGTGCAAGGAAGCTATACAAGATACTGACTTTGTGAGTTTGTGAGTTAAGGTAATGGGTGTTGCTTGTTTGGATGTGCAAGGAGGCTATACAGGATACTGACTTTGTGAGTTTAGGTAATGGGTGTTGTATGTTTGGATATGCAAGGAGGCTATACAGGATACTGACTTTGTTAGTTTAGGTAATGGTTGTTGTATGTTTGGATGTGCAAGGAGGCTATACAAGATACTGACTTTGTGAGTTTAGGTAATGGATGTTGTATGTCTGGATTTGCAAGGAGGCTATACAAGATACTGATTTTGTGACTTGAGGTAATGGGTGTTGTATGTTTGGATGTGCAAGGAGGCTATACAAGATACTGACTTTGTGAGTTTGTGAGTTAAGGTAATGGGTGTTGTTTGTTTGGATGTGCAAGGAGGCTATATAGGATACTGACTTTGTGAGTTTAGGTAATGGGGGTTGTATGTTTGGATGTGCAAGGAGGCTATACAGGATACTGACTTTGTGACATTAGGTAATGGGTGTTGTTTGTTTGGATGTGCAAGGAGGCTATACAAGATACTGACTTTGTGAGTTAAGGTAATGGGGGTTGTAGGTTTGGATGTGCTAGGAGGCTATACAAGAAACTGACTTTGTGACATTAGGTAATGGGTGTTGTATGTTTGGATGTGCAAGGAGGCTATACAGGATACTGACTTTGTGAGTTTATGTAATGGGGGTTGTAGGTTTGGATGTGCAAGGAGGCTATACAGGATACTGACTTTGTGAGTTTAGGTAATGGGTGTTGTAGGTTTGGATGTGCAAGGAGGCTATACAAGATACTGACTTTGTGACATTAGGTAATGGGTGTTGTATGTTTGGATGTGCAAGGAGGCTATACAAGATACTGACTTTGTGAATTGAGGTAATGAGTGTTGTAGGTTTGGATGTGCAAGGAGGCTTTTCAAGATACTGACTTTGTGACATTAGGTAATGGGTGTTGTATGTTTGGATGTGCAAGGAGGCTATACAAGATACTGACTTTGTGAGTTAAGGTAATGGGTGTTATAGGTTTGGATGTGCAAGGAGGCTATACAGGATACTGACTTTGTGAGTTTAGGTAATGGGGGTTGTAGGTTTGGATGTGCAAGGAGGCTATACAAGATACTGACTTTGTGACATTAGGTAATGGGTGTTGTATGTTTAAATGTGCAAGGAAGCTATACAGGATACTGACTTTGTGAGTTTAGGTAATGGGTGTGTATGTTTGGATGTGCAAGGAGGCTATACAAGATACTGACTTTGTGAGTTGAGGTAATGGGTGTTGTATGTTTGGATGTGCAAGGAGGCTATACAGGATACTGACTTTGTGAGTTTAGGTAATGGGTGTTGTATGTTTGGATGTGCAAGGAGGCTATACAGGATACTGACTCTGTGAGTTTAGGTAATGGGTGTTGTATGTTTGGATGTGCAAGGAGGCTATACAGGATACTGACTTTGTGAGTTTAGGTAATAGGGGTTGTATGTTTGGATGTGCAAGGAGGCTATACAGGATACTGACTTTGTGAGTTTAGGTAATGGGGGTTGTATGTTTGGATGTGCAATGAGGCTATACAAGATACTGACTTTGTGAGTTGAGGTAATTGGTGTTGTATGTTTGAATGTGCAAGGAAGCTATACAGGATACTGACTTTGTGAGTTTAGGTAATGGGGATTGTAGGTTTGGATGTGCAAGGAGGCTATACAGGATACTGACTTTGTGACATTAGGTAATGGGTGTGTATGTTTGGATGTGCAAGGAGGCTATACAAGATACTGACTTTGTGAGTTGAGGTAATGGGTGTTGTAGGTTTGGATATGCAAGGAGGCTATACAAGATACTGACTTTGTGAGTTCAGGTAATGGGTGTGTATGTTTGGATGTGCAAGGAGGCTATACAGGATACTGACTTTATGAGTTGAGGTAATGGGGGTTGTATGTTTGGATGTGCAAGGAGGCTATACAGGATACTGACTTTGTGACATTAGGTAATGGGTGTTGTATGTCTGGATGTGCAAGGAGGCTATACAAGATACTGACTTTGTGAGTTTGTGAGTTAAGGTAATGGGTGTTGTTTGTTTGGATGTGCAAGGAGGCTATACAGGATACTGACTTTGTGAGTTTAGGTAATGGGTGTTGTATGTTTGGATATGCAAGGAGGCTATACAGGATACTGACTTTGTTAGTTTAGGTAATGGTTGTTGTATGTTTGGATGTGCAAGGAGGCTATACAAGATACTGACTTTGTGAGTTTAGGTAATGGATGTTGTATGTCTGGATGTGCAAGGAGGCTATACAAGATACTGATTTTGTGACTTGAGGTAATGGGTGTTGTATGTTTGGATGTGCAAGGAGGCTATACAAGATACTGACTTTGTGAGTTTGTGAGTTAAGGTAATGGGTGTTGTTTGTTTGGATGTGCAAGGAGGCTATATAGGATACTGACTTTGTGAGTTTAGGTAATGGGGGTTGTATGTTTGGATGTGCAAGGAGGCTATACAGGATACTGACTTTGTGACATTAGGTAATGGGTGTTGTTTGTTTGGATGTGCAAGGAGGCTATACAAGATACTGACTTTGTGAGTTAAGGTAATGGGGGTTGTAGGTTTGGATGTGCTAGGAGGCTATACAAGAAACTGACTTTGTGACATTAGGTAATGGGTGTTGTATGTTTGGATGTGCAAGGAGGCTATACAGGATACTGACTTTGTGAGTTTAGGTAATGGGGGTTGTAGGTTTGGATGTGCAAGGAGGCTATACAGGATACTGACTTTGTGAGTTTAGGTAATGGGGGTTGTATGTTTGGATGTGCAAGGAGGCTAAACAGGATTCTGACTTTGTGACATTAGGTAATGGGGGTTGTAGGTTTGGATGTGCAAGGAGGCTATACAGGATACCGACTTTGTGAGTTTAGGTAATGGGTGTTGTAGGTTTGGATGTGCAAGGAGGCTATACAAGATACTGACTTTGTGAGTTTAGGTAATGGGTGTTGTATGTTTGGATGTGCAAGGAGGCTATACAGGATACTGACTTTGTGAGTTTAGGTAATGGGTGTTGTAGGTTTGGATGTGCAAGGAGGCTATACAGGATACTGACTTTGTGAGTTTAGGTAATGGGTGTTGTATGTTTGGATGTGCAAGGAGGCTATACAGGATACTGACTTTGTGAGTTTAGGTAATGGGGGTTGTATGTTTGGATGTGCAAGGAGGCTATACTGGATTCTGACTTTGTGACATGAGGTAATGGGGGTTGTAGGTTTGGATGTGCAAGGAGGCTATACAGGATACTGACTTTGTGAGT
Organism: Panopea generosa; assembly: GCA_029582155.1. Taxonomy (NCBI): domain Eukaryota; kingdom Metazoa; phylum Mollusca; class Bivalvia; order Adapedonta; family Hiatellidae; genus Panopea; species Panopea generosa. Next base: position 51,636,431 of record CM055909.1, on the reverse strand, counting down.
TTAGGTAATTGGTGTTGTATGTTTGGATGTGCAAGGAGGCTATACAAGATACTGATTTTGTGAGTTTAGGTAATGGGTGTTGTATGTTTGGATGTGCAAGGAGGCAACACAAGATACTGATTTTGTAAGTTTACGTAACAGGTGTTGTATGTTTGGATGTGTAAGGAGGCTATTCAGGATACTGACTTTGTGAGTTGAGGTAATGGGTGTTGACTGTTTCAAATCAAAAAAAAAAACGTGATTATCACAATAGATTTTAATGAAAATTTCAAGAAAAGTAGAAAGATGTTTTTTTATCAAATAAAAAAATAATAAAAACAATCAATGTTTGATGCTGTTTTTCTGGATTGTTGTGTTTCTAAAGTATTTCTGTGTAAATGAAAACATAGAAAATGTTTAATTGGAAGAGTTTCAGAATGGCCTTGAAATGTATTATTTGTACTGGAACTTAACTTCAATATTAAAACTTTCAAAACAAGATGAAAAAAATGTGTAATATTTATACAATTTGAGAACTGCTCTCATGCGCTTGTCTCATCAACTATCATTGGCTCAACACATTTCCCTACAGAAATCTAAATGGAGAAAGTCTGACATCTGTAAAACACAAAAAACTCAATTCATATGCATATTAGCAAATGTCAAGTGATCAAGCCATCCATCAGCTTCTTTTTGTAAATTTAACAAAAATATTTTTATTTCGATTTTTAAGTTGGGATAATTTATTTAGACATATTTTTTGGTAGGTTGGTGTTGGTCTTTATCCTTTTATATTGATAATAATTTAGAAAGACATTTTATTTGGATATTTTTTGTGCAGTCATGTTGTAATTTGCTGAAATTTATTGTGGATGTTTTCTGTGCAGCCATGCTGTAATTTGCAGTAATTTTTGTGTGGATGTTTTCTGTGAAGCTGTTAAGCTGTAATTCTTATGTGGATGTTTTTTGTGCTTATCCTCTTCTTATTATCCTGTTATTATCATGTTCTTATTATCCTCTTCTTATTACCATGTTCTTATTATCATGTTCTATTGTTATTATCCTGTTCTTATTATCCTGTTCTTACTATCCTGTTCTTATTGTTCTGTTGTTGTTATCCTGTTCTTGGTATCCTGTTATTATTAATCTGTTGTTGTTATCCTGTTCTTATTGTTCTGTTGTTGTTATCCTGTTCTTATTGTTCTGTTGTTGTTATCCTGTTCTGTTGTTATTCTGTTCTTATTATCCTGTTATTATTGTTCTGTTGTTATTATCCTGTTGTTGTTATCCTGTTCCTATTATCATGTTATTATTGTATTGTTGTTGTTATCCTGTTCTTATTATCCTGTTGTTGTTATTCTGTTGTTGTTATCCTGTTCTTATTGTTTTGTTGTTATTATCCTGTTCTTATTGTTCTGTTGTTGTTATCCTGTTCTGTTGTTATTCTGTTCTTATTATCCTGTTATTATTGTTCTGTTGTTATTATCCTGTTGTTGTTATCCTGTTCCTATTATCATGTTATTATTGTATTGTTGTTGTTATCCTGTTCTTATTATCCTGTTGTTGTTATCCTGTTGTTGTTATCCTGTTCTTATTGTTCTGTTGTTGTTATCCTGTTCTTATTGCTCTGTTGTTGTTACCCTGTTCTATTGTTATTCTGTTCTTATTATCCTGTTATTATTGTTCTGTTGTTGTTATCCTGTTCTGTTGTTATCCTGTTCTTATTATCCTGTTATTATTGTTCTGTTGTTGTTATCCTGTTCTGTTGTTATCCTGTTCTTATTATCCTATTATTATTGTATTGTTGTTATTATCCTGTTGTTGTTATCCTGTTCCTATTATCATGTTATTATTGTTTTGTTGTTATTATCTTGTTGTTATCCTGTTCTTATTATCCTGTTATTATTGTACTTTGATCATCCTGTTTTATTGTACTTTTTATAGCATTCAGAAGTTATTTTATGTGTTTTCTGTTATAAATCAATTTTGAAAGTAAGAAAAAAAGACAATAAATGCATAAACAAAAACTTTTCCATTTCAGCACTGTGTTAATAATCATAAATATTGGGAATGCATGTGCTGATGGAGATGTAGCCTTGCTCTTCATAAATTGCGATTGCCTTTGTCTATTCATTAAAGTAATCTTTTGCCATAAACTATATTCGTGGGAGTCATTTCTAAATTTGTTTTTGTGGGGAAACTTTATTTGATAGGATATGGGGATATTACACAGTTTACAGACCCTAAAAACTGCATTCATTTTATATATTTGAGGTTTTTGTCAAATATATTGTCAATTTGAAAATGAGCATGTTAAAGAAAAATATGATAAGTTACAGTAAGGGATGATTTAATAGTATAATTACATCTGTGTTTGGAAACATTTGAGATACCAGGTGTGGATTAGTAAAAAAGCATAACACATATTCAAAAGTTTGACAAATCCATGACCTGAGAGGTCAGAGGTAAGTGATTTGAGACAGAGCCTTAGACCCCGTGACCACAGAAGTCCATCTTTGATAACTGCCATCACATCAATCATTTTTCTGTATTTTTGCAAAAGTTCATTATAAACAATTTCAACTCATCTGGGTTTTAAATCAGTATAGGAACATATATTATTGAAAGCCGTATTCATTTTCTGTTAACAGTTCCATTTTTGGTTAGGTCGCATGAGCGACCGAACCCTATATAAGGGCCAGTTAAGAAACTGACTCTGGGCGCTGCCATATTGGAACGTCACGATCACGTGTTAAAAACACAGCATTCACCACATGGAGGTCGCCATTGTTTTTCAGTGCATTATGGGAATGTACAAACCGGTATTGATATTAAAACCTAGTCATGTTCCGGCTGTTCCAACCACTTTCCAGCTAAAAGGAAAATTTAAATGCGACCGAACCCATAACAAAATTTACAGCTACAGTTGGTTATTTTACTTGATACAACAGAAATATGAAGATAGTTTACCGGTGTGACATATTTTCAGCACTTCGTTAGATTCAGATATATTGTCGAACATGCACAAGTTTTGGAAAAACAGTAATTTTTAACTGTTGTTTTTCAAAAATAATATATCCACAAATTAATTTAAAATATTGATACTAATTATTTAAAATATATTATGATCACAGTAGTAAATTGTATAGAACATAGCAGTAAGTACGTTAGACAATATATAAGGTAAGTTTCTTTTTAAATATACAAATGGCAATTCATAATGATTGAGATCAGCACATTTAAACATCAAAATTACTATCAGGCACACCACATTTGCATTTTCCCTGCAGCCGGGAATTCGCTGTATCAATTGAACCTTGTTGGGATTTGGTATCACTCGTGTATTTAGTACCCTGTACAAGGAACCAAACTAACACATTCATTCACTTTAATTGTCACATCTTTTACAAGACCTAACCATTGGATACTTTTTAAAGCAGCCAACTTGTTTAAATTTCATTCAACTTAATGTTGTCATTTGCCTCTAAAATTTGTTTGAGACTATTTGAATGATTGATACTCCATGTCTGAGACTGGAACATTAGAATCAAGCGTTTGATGGAAAATTAGAGCTATGGTGATTCTTGTGCACAATATTTATTGTTTATTTTAATCTCAATTCACAAATATGGTTATTAGTGTGCATAATTATAAGGTTCTCAAACAAAAGCAGTATTAGTGTTAGAATAGCAAAACTTGAAATATTTGCCATAGTGATTGTAGAAGGTGTTATTGTTAGAATTGCAAAACTTGAAATATTCATCATAGAGATTGTAGAAGGTGTTATTGTTAGAATAACAAAACTTGAAATATTCGCCATTATAGTGATTGTAGAAGGTGTTATTGTTAGAATAGCAAAACTTGAAATATTCACCATAGAGATTGTAGAAGGTGTTACTGTTAAAATAGCAAAACTTGAAATATTTACCATAGAGATTGCACCTGGCCTTCTAAAATTCCAAAATGCAAATCAGTCCAGGTTTTTTACTACCGTAAGAATTGCACTTATTTTAAAAAAATCACTTATATGCCTTTACATATATGCATACCCCACCAACCTTGTCAGCCTCACCATGTATTTTCTCCGTTTATTCATTAATAGGGAACTATTTCAAGTTTATTTGTGTATTATCTATAACACACTTTATCACAATGTGTACATTTTAATGACTGACATTATGTTTCCACTTTACTGAATAATTTTCATTATATATAAAAAAGGCTTGATCGAATCGGAAGTGTCGCAAGTACCAGAAGCTGCGTGAAATAATCACCATGGAAACCAATGTAACAGTTCATTCAACTTTTTAGCTCACCTGAGCCGAAGGCTCACAGGTAAGCTTTTGTAATCGCCTGGTGTCCGTCGTCTGTCGTCCGTCGTCTGTCATCCGTCGTTAACTTTTAGCTTATAGCAACTTCGCCTAAGAAACCACTGGGCCAATTTTGATATAACTTCACAGAAATGTTCCTTGGGTGACGCTCTACCAAGTTTGTTCAAGCCATCTTGATTCGTCAAAAAACATGGCCGCCTGGGGGCGGGACAAGTTTAATTAGTAAAAACTTAAAAAATCTTCTTGTCAGAAACTACTAGCTCTATTTTAAAATAATTTCACAGAAATGTTCTTTAGAGGACCCTTCACCAAGTTTGTTCAAACCGTAGTGTTTCGTCAAAAAACATGGCGGCCAGGGGTGGGGTAAGTTTACTATATAAGCTATAGTAAAAACTTAAAAAAACTTCTTGTCAGAAACTACTGGCTTGATTTTAAAATAAATTCACAGAAAAGTTCCTTGGAGGACCCTTCACCAAGTTTGTTCAAACCGTAGTGATTCGTCTAAAAACATGGCAGCAAGGAGGTGGGGTTAGTTTACTATATAAGCTATAGTAAAAACTTAAAAATCTTCTTGTCATAAACCACTGGATCGATTTTAAAACAATTTCGCAGAAATGTTCTTTGGGTGACCCTTTACCAAGTTTGTTTGAGCCATTGTGATTTGTTAAAAAACATGACCGCCACAGTGAGGTGCTAGTTAATTTTATAGGCAGCTATAGTAAAAACTTCAATGCCTTCTTGTCAGAATCCACTGACCTGATTTCGATGTAGTTTCACTGACATTTACCATAGGTGAACCTCTACCAAGTTTGAACTCTTCTACGCATCAGTTACATCTTCAAAACAAATTAAAATTCTAGTGTTTTTCTGGAATTTTTAGTGCACATGTATTATATAATCTACTTAAGTTGGGTGACTCAAGGTCAGTCAGGTGAGCGATATAGGGCCATCTTAGCTCTCTTGTTATTTTTGATATGCGTTGTGCTGTAGCTAACCACTACGTACAACTTCCAAAACCAGCTTGTATATATAATTAAAGATATTTTTTAAAAAAATGAAACAAACAAGTAACACTGCACGTTTTATCAAATATTTTAATGACGCAAACAATATTCGGTCCGACCGTCCCAGCTTTGGCTAGCAGTATATCAAAGAAATTACAGACGCAAACACAATATTTTGATGAACCGACAGAACGGTATGGGTCACTGATCACACATAGAAGGCATGCTACATAGCGATAGACTCTTCCGATAAGCTCCCCCTAATATCGTTAATGGTTTAGTCAAAATTGACATCATTTCGTACAGCAGGTGACAAAACAATCGGATTATTGGGTCAAATGGTATTGCCACAAGGCGTATTTCAAAGGTCAGTATGGCATGGTAAGAGCAATTTGAGATTTTATATAACCGATAGAAAACATCTGGACCGATTTTTTATTAAACTTTGAAAATATCTCGACTGATTTTTATTAAACTTTGAAACGAAAACCGGTTTTGAACTTCAGAAATCGGTCCAAAAACTGAAAAACTGGCAATTTTAGAAGGCCTGGATTGCACAATGTCATGGTGTAGTTAATTTAGATGATCACATTTCTGGTAATAAATATGCCGGGCCCTATTAGCTCAGTTTGTAGCAGGTCTGACTATCATTCCAGGAGCTGTGAGTTTTAATCTCCACCCGGCCAGTCTCCTTGATGCTTTATATATGACATTGCATCTAATTATCATTCATCTCTCACTGCTGATTCAAGTGAGAAAGTTACTTATGGAGATGAGATGTGCTTGAATACTGGTTAACCTACCAGGATCCCAGGAAAATGCGGTTATGTAAATTGATTGTCTCTTAGTCCTGGATGGCAGAAAAATGACACTAAATTTCCAACCAATAAATCAAACTCGGTAATAACTGTGTGAAAAGAATTGTATCGATTACATTTCCATTGGTTTAGGCATTTATGTGGAGGGTTGTGGTCTTGTGGTAGAGCATCTGATCCAGGATTGGAGGGTCATAGGTTTGATCCCATGCCACAGCCATGTGTGGTGTCATTGAGCAAGACATTGTCATCTGCATATGCTTAGTACTGACTCTGCTTGGGAAGATGTTCAGCGTTATTTGTCTAAATTGTAAGATGTCTCACAATTGATGTAAAATAAATACATTTTAAAGTATATCACCAAGTGTAAACTTGTATGACAGATCAAACTGAAATCAAAATGAAATCATGTGACTCGTTTAATACGTCACAAACTACAATTTGAAGCGGGAAATCTATTTTAGTCTAACCTAGGCGTGTAGCTTAAGTTAAGAAATCCCTTTTCAATATTTTATTTTGGCATGTTTAAATAAATATCCTTTTTGACAAAATGGGGGTAGTGATAAACATAACAATGTGGACTGTTTCACTCTCAGGGAGCAAATTACAGTGTTTTCTTTTATCATTCTACATTGTTTGACTCTTGGTCAGTAAACTTTAAGTTAATATTAATTCCCCTTTAAAATGATAATGAGGCAGGCAGTTCCGGCTTATACAGATCCGTTGTTATGAGACAGTAATTATATTTGATATTTTGCTGGCATGTTTCATTTCAAATGCCAACAGGAAACATAAAACTGTTGTACAGCCATTATTAAATGGTTGTTTTGAAATATTTCGCAGTATGCCATGACAGAAATAGCTTATCCTGAAGGGATGATGCCAGCCGGCCAATTTTGCTGATTTACAAAGAATGTAATTATTATTGGAATAAGCTTCCAATGTTCTTTTTATGGATAAAAAAAGAGAATAAACTGCTGGTAATGTACGACTGTCAAGATTAAATACTATTGATAATGCATTTTGGGAAATGTCATAAAGCGGTAATGGCTGCAGAGAAGACAATTTGACTTTGAATATTATCTTATTACTAAATCTGGCAAATTTTCATATGTAAAATATTATCTAGGTTTTGATATGAGGCAGTAGAAAGTTACAGTCATGTGATGGTTCTGAGTCTTTTCTATTTGTTTAAAGACAGTCTGTCAGGAAAAATAACTTTATATGTCTAGAAAATATAAAGAGTTTTAAAATGAGTACAAAGCATCTCATAAGCAATTATAAATAAATTGCTATGATTTGGTATTTCAAAACCACCGAAACGAGACAAAAACGATATTTTATATATTTTTAATCAGAATGGTGAAATTGAAATGAAAGCCCTATTCTAAAAATATATATCAGGCACATACAGCTTGATGACCTTCACCTCGTCATTTGGACTCATATTTAAGATGAAACAAACTATATAAAATATGTAAATAATATGGGAGCCGGACAAAACAACCCCCGGACTAAACACCCCCCGCTCATTTTTGTATAGGTGGACAAAACACCCCTAATCATTTTTACAAGGTGGACAAAACACCCCCTATGGTTTTCACAAGGTGGACAAAACACCCCCTAAGACTTTTAAATGGTGGACAGAACACCCCTTAACTAAAACACATCCCAATAATGAGGTTACAATGACAAAATATTTTTCAATATTTTAATTTTTATTTTATTACACATGTTTAATTTACACAGAAAATAAAACATTTAAATGGATTTACATAACAGAATAAGATATCAGTTTTCAACTGATTGTCAAATTAAAGGTAACACTTTGAAGTACTTAATCAATATTAATTGCTTACAAAGTGTTACCTTTAAATTGACAATCAGTTGAGTTTCAACACCTAAAGACCAATTGGTGGACAAAACACCCCTACACTCATATAATATAATTTGGCAAGCTTAAATAGATATCCTTTTGGTAACGTGCTCAGCAAGTATAATTATATATCAATGTCTATATTAAACTCTTTTATTCACAAATTTTCAACTTACTCCTTCTTCAGGAAAATTGCAGTTATTTTTCCCTGAAGAAGGCGTAAGCCGAAAATTTGTGTAAAAAAGAGTTAAATATAGACATAGATATTATATTTTCTTCCCTTTGGTAGATGGATAGTAAATTTATAATTATATTAGCATGATAAATTGAAAAAAATGTATTTTACTAATTTTTAAAAATACTGATATATAGTAAAACCTGTCTTAAGCAGCCAGTCAAGGGAAGAAGCAATAGTGTTCTTTTAAGACAGGTTGTTGCTTAATAACAGGTTAATTTGCTCTGAAAGCATAAAATGGGAAATTGCTAATATGGCTGCTTAAGACAAGTGTCTGCTTAATAGAGGAGACTGCTTACACAGGTTTTATTGTTTTTCCTTTAACATCACTTTTAGGGGTCCTCCGTGGCCGAGTGGTCTAAGGCGCCGTCTCAAGATCACTTACCTCTCACCGCTATGGTCGTAGGTTCGAGTCCCGCTCGCTCCAAAAACTTTATGTGAGAAAGTTTCCAGTTACTTGCGGAAGGACAGTGGTTCTACTCAGTCTGACTCAGTCTGAGGTCTTCCTCCACCAGTAAAACTGGATATGCCATATATAACCTGAAATGTGTTGAAAATGGCGTTAAACCCCATTCAAAAAAAACAACAAAACAAAAAAAACATCACTTTTAACAACATTTTTGTTGTATCACTATATCTGCTTGAGACAATATTCTAACAGGTGACATGGTAGGATAGCCCACCCAGTCACAGTATACAGACACAGGACAGACTAGACCTAGAACTTTCCTCCAAATGCCAAGTGTCAAGTGATGACACTTCCAGTCAAATTACTGTGTGTGTACTTGTGTGTCTGGTAGATTTACTGTGTGTGTGCTAGTGTGTCTGGTAGATCTACTGTGTGTGTGTACTTGTGTGTCTGGTAGATCTACTGTGTGTGTACTTGTGTGTCTGGTAGATCTACTGTGTGTGTGCTTGTGTGTCTGGTAGACCTACTGTGTGTGTACTTGTGTGTCTGGTATATTTGCTCTGTGTATGCTTGTGTGTGTGGTAGATCTACTGTGTGTGTGTACATGTGTGTCTGGTAGATTTACTGTGTGTGTGCTTATGTGTCTGGTAGATCTACTGTGTGTGTACTTGTGTGTCTGGTAGATTTACTGTGTGTCTTGAGTACATGCCTATCTTTAAAGGATTTTGGTGTAATGAAGAATTTTGTTTTATAATTTCATGTGCGATGATCATTTCACATATTTCTTAAATATATATTTGTAAATATTCATACATTTAAGGGCTGTAAGAAAGATTAGTGACTGCTGTATTATACTAATTGTGTTACCTTCTTGAAAAAGTCTTTATTATTTATTATTAGAAACTTTTTTTTTTTTTATATTTTTGGCATTCCCTTAAAATAAAAACGTGCATGATTCTAAAGTAGCATTGGCATTGTTTTAACTGTAAGACCTCTGCCCTGTCTGCTTTTAATGATAACAAACAATAGAATATTAATGCTGGATACCTTCCAAAAGAAATACAAGTATCAATTTTTATTCATAAAATTGTGCCAGTCAGTGTAATACTATATTATACTCTGTCAGTTTCTGTATGCAGCCAGTCTATATGGAGAGAGATTGTTGCTGATGAGCCACTAAATCACTCGCACTATTGCACACTCACACTTACTCAACATTGATGCCAAAAATAAATTCTACTTCTGGAGTATTCACATGATTTTGGATTCATAAATTATCACTAAATACTGGAACTGTGCAAACATAGGCTACCCTTGTATACTCGTAAATCTATCGGAGAATTATATCTCGGTATCTGTTTTAATGTTATTGCCAAAGGTGCTACCAAAAGTTGTTTGAGGGAATTTATTATATACAAAGGATAAACTCTTTTTTTACACTGGTAACCCTTTTCTCTGCTTCCTCTCACAGGCTGTGTATGTGTATATTAGTGTTTAAGTAGCAATTAGGGAGTTGTAACCCTAGTACAGTAATTATATGCAGTAGTTGCCTGATGCTACACGCTGGAAAAGGATTCGGTACTTGTTGTTTTTTTTAGAATATATATAACAGCAGTGTTATTTGGACGTGCTATACCCTTTTGGAATAATCATTGAACTGCGAGAGTGTGTTGCTGTGAGCCAATAATTGAGACAACCCTGGTAAAGTTTGGTGAGTTTATATTGTGTATGATTTGATTCTGTGTCTTCTTCGCGCCTTGCTTGTATAGTCTTCTGTATTTAAAAGTGCATGAGTCACAAAATAGATTGCCGCCATTTTTTTGTGGGGGGTTGTGTGTACGACTGGAATCTGAACAGTGCGTGTGAAAATATGTTGAAAGTTCACATAACTTTGTTTTGTTTCATATTTTATCACATAACTGATGTGCCTACAGTTAAAATAGAATAGGTTATATAAGATATATCTAGTAGAATTTAAAGTAGAAGATCAGTTGCCTTTTTTTTAATGCCTTGTTTCACAAACCCTGCTCCAGATGCAACCTCTGTTATGATACAACTCATGACCCATGATAAATTATGACTGACTTCTTGTACCCACACTTATGCCAACCGATTTAATGTATCCACACTTGTGCCAACTGTTTTCCTGTACCCACACTTGTGCCAACCGACTTCCTGTACCCACACTTGTGCCAACTGATTTCCTGTACCCACACTTATACCAACCAACTTCCTGTACCCACACTTGTGCCAACTGATTTCCTGTACCCACACTTGTGCCAACCAACTTCCTGTACCCACACTTGTGCCAACTGATTTCCTGTACCCACACTTATACCAACCAACTTCCTGTACCCACACTTGCGCCAACTGATTTCCTGTACCCACACTTGTGCCAACTGATTTCCTGTACCCACACTTATACCAACCAACTTCCTGTGCCCACACTTGTGCCAACTGATTTCCTGTACCCACACTTGTGCCAACCGACTTCTTGTACCCATACTTGTGCCAACCGACTTCCTGTACCCACACATATGCCATCTGATTTCCTGTATCCACACTGGTGCCAACCGACTTCCTGTACCCACACTTGTGCCAACTGATTTCATGTACCCACACTTGTACCAACTGATTTCCAGTACCCACACTTATGCCAACTGATTTCCTGTTCCCACACTTGTGTAAACCAACTTCCTGTACCCACACTTGTGCCAACTGATTTCCTGTACCCACACTTGTGCCAACCAACTTCTGTATCAACACTTGTGTCAACTGATTTCCTGTACATGCGCTTGTGCCAACCAATTTCCTGTACATGTGCTTATGCAAACCAACTTCCTGTACATGCACTTTTGCCAACTGATTTCCTGTACATGCGCTTATGCAAGCGGGTTTCCTTGTGCCAACTGATTTCCTGTCCATGCGCTTGTGCCAACCAATTTCCTGTACCCACACTTGTGCTAACTGATCTCCTGTAACCACACTTGTGCCAACCGATTTTCAGTACATGCACTTATGCCAGCTGATTTCCTGTTCACATGCTTGTGGCAAATGATTTCTTGTACACACTTGTGCCGATTGATTAGGTAAACATGGTATTTGTGCAAATCAAATTAGTTTTTCATTCCCCTAACAGCATAACAAATGACTATTAATAATATTGTTGGCCAATGCCCCCATTCATATCTCTTCCAAATTTTGTCTAGTTTCAATCTGTCGTAGAGTCCTTATTTTTCTATTTTCTCATGTCAGTCCAATAGTCAAAAGTCTACTGTAGATGTCTTCATTCTTCTATTGTCTAATGCCAGTCCACTGGCCAGACTTCTGTTGTAGAGTCCTCATTTTTCTGTTATCTTATGTCAGTCCACTGGTCAGAAGTCTGTTGTAGAGTCATCATTCCTCTGTTGTCTAATGTCAGCCCACTGGTCAGAAGTCTGTGGTAGAGTTCTGATTCTCTTTTGTCTTATGTCATTTCACTGGTCAGAAGTCTGTTGTAGTCCTCAGTCTCTTTTGTCTTATGTCAGCCCACTGGTCAGAAGTCTGTTGTAAAGTCCTGACATTCCTCTTTCTTTTGTTGAATGTCAGCCAACTGGTCATAAGTCTGTTGTAGAGTCCTGACATTCCTCTGTTGTCTAATGTCAGCCCACTGGTCAGAAGTATGTTGTAGTCTTCATTCTCTTTTGTCTAATGTCAGTCAACTGGTCAGAAGTCTGTTGTAGAGTCCTGACATTCCTCTGTTGTTTAATGTCAGCCAACTGGTCAGAAGTCTGTTGTAGAGTCCTCATTCTCTTTTGTTTAATGTCAGCCCACTGGTCAGAAGTCTGTTGTAGAGTCCTGACATTACTCTGTTGTCTTATGTCAGTCCACTGGTCAGAAATCTGTTGTAGAGTCCTCATTCTTTTTTGTCTAATGTCAGCCCACTGGTCAGAAGTCTGTTGTAGAGTTCTCATTCTCTTTTGTCTAATGTCAGTTCACTGGTCAGAAGTCTGTTGTAGATTCCTCATTCTCTTTTGTCTAATGTCAGCCCTCTGGTCACAAGTATGTGGTAGAGTCTGTATTCTCTTTTGTCTAATGTCAGCCCGCTGATCAGAAGTCTGTTGTAGAGTCCTGACATTCCTTTATTGTCTAATGTCAGTCCACTGATCAGAATTCTGTTGTAGAGTCCTGACATTCCTCTATTGTCTTATGTCAGTCCACTGGTCAGAAGTCTGTTGTAGAGTCCTGACATTCCTCTATTGTGTAATGTCAGTCCACTGGTCAGAAGTCTGCTGTAGAGTCCTGGCATTTCTTAATTGTCTAATGTCAGCCCACTGATCAGAAGTCTGTTGTAGAGTCCTGACATTCCTCTATTGTCTAATGTCAGTCCACTGGTCAGAAGTCTGTTGTAGAGTCCTGACACTCCTCTACTGTCTAATGTCAGTCCACTGATCAGAAGTCTGTTGTAGAGTCCTGACATTCCTTAATTGTCTAATGTCAGTCCACTAGTCAGAAGTCTGTTTAGAGTCCTGACACTCCTCTACTGTCTAATGTCAGTCCACTGGTCAGAAGTCTGCTGTAGAGTCCTGACATTCCTTAATTGTCTAATGTCAGTCCACTAGTCAGAAGTCTGTTTAGAGTCCTGACATTCCTCTATTGTCTAATATTAGTCCCCTAGTCAGAAGTCTGTTGTATAGTCCTGACATTCCTCTATTGTCTAATATTAGTCCACTAGTCAGAAGTCTGTTGTAGAGTCCCGACATTCCTCTTTTGTCTAATGTCAGTCCACAGGTCAGAAGTCTGCTGTACAATACCTAGTCATCTGTTGTTTAATATCAGTACACTGGTAAGAAGTTAGTGGTAGAGTACTCATTCTTCTGTTGTCTTATATCAGTCCACTGGTCAGAAGTCTGTTGTAGAGTCCCCATACCTCTGCTGTTTAATATCAGTCCACTGTTAAGAAGTTTATTGTAGAGTCCTCATTCCTCTGTTGTTTAATATCAGTCCACAAGTCAGAAGTTTGTTGTAGAGTCCCCCATTCCTCTATTGTCTAATGTCAGTCCACTGGTCAGGAGTCTGTTGTAGAATCTTCTTTCCTCTGTTGTTGGTATCAGTCCACTGGTCAGAAGTTTACTATGGATCCCGATTCCTCTGTTGTTTGATATCAGTCCACTGATCAGAAGTCTGGTTTGAAGTCCCAATATTAGTCCACTGGTTAGAAGTCTAATGTAAAGTCCTCATTCCTCTGTTGTTTAATATCAGTCCACTAGTCAAAAGTTTGTTGTAGAGTCCCCATTCCTGTATTGTCTAATATCAGTTCACTGGTCAGAAGTCTGTTGTAGAGTCCTCATTCATCTGTTGTTTAATATCAGTCCACTGGTCAGAAGTTTACTTTAAAGTACCCATTCCTCTGTTGTTTAATATCAGTCCACTGATAAGAAGTTTGTTGTAGAGTCCTCATTCCTCTGTTGTTTAATATCAGTCCACTGGTCAGAAGTTTACTTTAAAGTACCCATTCCTCTGTTGTTTAATATCAGTCCACTGATAAGAAGTTTGTTGTAGAGTCCTCATTCCTCTGTTGTTTAATATCAGTCCACTTGCCAGAAGTCTTTTGTAGAGTCCTCATTCCTCTGTTGTTTAATATCAGTCCACTGATTATAAGTCTGTTGTAGAGTCCTGACATTCCTCTATTGTCTAATGTCATTCCACTGGTCAGAAGTCTGTTGTAGAGTCCTCATTCCTCTGTTGTTTAAGATCAGTCCACTGACCAGAAGTCTGTTGTAGAGTCCTGACATTCCTTTGTTGTCTAATGTCAGTTCACTGGTCAGAAGTCTGTTGTGGAGTCCTCATTCCTCTGTCCACTAGTCATAAGTTTGCCCACTTATCAGCAGGATTTATGTAGTCATTTTATTTAGGCACTTCAATTTGAAACAAAAAAAGGTGTATTAATCATATTGCATGTTTCCATGGAGAAACGAAAATATATTTTACTAGAATGTGGAATTATTTACCAGAAGACTGCCAATAGATTAATTGAAACTTGTTAATGATTATTCTAGAGCGGGATGACGGGGCGCGCCACCTTGCCGTTTTTTTCTTCCGCCCTTCTGCCCCTAAAACCCCGCCCTTCTTCCCTTCTGTGCGCCCTGCTGCCCTTTTTACTGGTCGGCCAAGTTGTTGAAATTATTGTAAGGACTTTTGAATTTTATTAAGTCTTACTTTTTAGGGAGATTTTGATAAGCTTCCAATTTCTATTTAGTAGTAAATATTGGATTTTGACAATGGCTTATGCCATGTTTGCAAATGCAAAAATAGAAAATGACATGATTTTAGGATTCAACTTGTATAGTCGACTTGTCCATTTAAACGACACATTTTACTTGAAAAACTGGGTAATTTAAGTTTTCTTTTGCACTCTGTCATTGCAGTTCCAGTATCATTTTGTAAATTAGGATTGTAAATGTTACAAATCATATTTTGACTTGTACAAAAATCTAAACACCGCTGAGTGGTAGAGTGTCCGCGTCACATGCGAAAGGTCATAGGTTTGATCCCCAACTGGCATTAAAAGAAGCTTCCGCCCTTGGTTCTCAGCATTTAGAAGATAAGTCTAGGTCTGATCTGGCTGGTGTCAGTATAATGTGACTGGGTGGGGTAGTGTATCATGTGTCTTCTGCATGATACTTCACGGTGGCAGCTCTCAGAATACTGTCTCAAGTAGACACCATCGCAATATGACTGAACAATTGTTGAAAGCAATGCTTAACACCATACAACAACAAAAGTCTAAATTGTTGGAGTACAACTAATTAAAAAAATCATTTATTGCTTCTTCATCTTCGTTATTATAAAAGTTATGTAATTTCTCTAGCTAATTAAATCTGACAAAAAAAAATTAAAGTTGAAGTTCAAATATGATATTTTGTAAAGCCATTTATTTTACTTCTTCATCTTGGTTATTATGAATCACTTGAACACAAGATACACTTCAGAGCAATGTTTGAGTCTTTGAATGCTTGAGAAGAGCCACTGGTGTAATTAGAGTGCTTAATAGTTGCATTTTGATGTGCCGTATATCAACGTCAGAAGTGGAAGATATTATGTAATTTTACTTGCAACTGAATTGGATGACTGTATAATGATATTGATTGATTAATGGCATCTGAATTCCTGTTATTCAGTTGGGGGTTTCAGCTGAGCATTATGCAGTATTGGATGGAGACCAACAGCACTGCTGGATCACAAGAGACAAGTTTTTTTCAATATGAATGAAACTGATCCATAATTCAAAGTAACTTAAAGACTGGTTTGCATAGATGTGATTTGGAAAATGTGTTGTGGTGATGGAGCATACATCCCCTCTCAGGCCACACCCCATCTGACAAATTGTCCCATGGGGTGACAAGTCCCAGGCCTAGGTATCCTTAATATCTGTACATCACTGACCTCAGCCACTGAAAATAAATCAGACTGACTTGTAAATGTTAAAGTGAGAATGTCAGAAAAAAATGCTATAAATGTCTTAAAAATTAAATTAGTTTTAAAATGGATAAAATTAATCTCTTTATCATTAATAAATAAAGCCCAATGGGTTTGGTATGTCAAATCCGTGAAAAAGGTGACAAAATCAATATATCAAATCGGAGTGGTAAACTTGAAACTAAAACCCCTTTCTAAAAACAGACAGCATTAAATACTGCTTCATGACCTTCGCATCATCATTCAGTCCCTTTCTAAGAAGAAACAGTTTTTACTACATGTAAACAAGTATAACAAATCAATTTGAATCAAAATGAAATCACATGACTTATTTAATATGTTACAAAATATGTTACCATTTGTTGCGGGAAATTTATTTTAGTATAACCAATATAAAGGGTCAGTGAGCATATATACCATGATATATTGGGGGGGGGGGGGGGGGGGGAATGTTTTTATATATGTGTCTATATCATCAAACTAAACAAGCTATATACGTGTATATATCATCAAACCAAACCAGCTATATATGTGTCTATATCATCAAACCAAACGAATATATGTGTCTATATCATCAAACCAAACAAGCAATATACGTGTCTATATCATCAAACCAAACAAGCTATATATGTCTCTGTATCATCAAACCAAACAAGCTATATATGTGTCTATATCATCAAACTAAACAAACTATACATGTGTCTATATCATCAAACCAAAAAAGCTATATACGTGTCTATATCATCAAACCAAACAAACTATACATGTGTCTATATCATCACCAAACAAGCTATATATGTCTCTGTATCATCAAACCAAACAAGCTATATATGTGTCTATATCATCAAACCAAACAAGCTATATATGTGTCTGTATCATCAAACCAAACAAGCTATATATGTCTCTTTATCATAAAACCAAACAAGCTATATATGTGTCTATATCATCAAACCAAACAAGCTATATATGTGTCTATATCATCAAACCAAACAGGCTATATACATGTCTATCATCAAACCAAACAAGCTATATATGTCTCTGTATCATAAAACCAAACAAGCTATATATGTGTCTATATCATCAAACCAAACAAGCTATATATGTGTCTGTATCATAAAACCAAACAAGCTATATATGTGTCTATATCATCAAACCAAACAAGCTATATATGTGTCTATCATCAAACCAAACAAGCTATATATGTGTCTATATAATCAAACCAAACAAGCTATACATGTGTCTATCATAAAACCAAACAAGTTATATATATGTCTATATCATCAAACCAAACAAGCTATATATGTGTCTATATCATCAAAGGCCTGTTTTACAAGTACTGTCACTTACAGAGTGATAAACTTCTGGGGACTTGTGAGTGAATAGTCACCATTACATAACATTCCAATTATATAATCATGGTTTAATGGGCAATTGGTTGGCATATGGAGAACATTAAAAGAGTTCTAATGTCTAGCACTTTGCTTGTTCGTATGAACAAATGTTTTATGTATCTAATGGAAAAGATCCGAGATATATTTAGTAAGTTTGTTTGTTAGTTTTACTGGTGGATGATTTGTTTAAAAATTTAGTGTCATTTTTACACCATCAAGGGCTGAAAGAAAATCACTCTTTCCCTGGGATCCTAGACCAGTGCTAACCAGTGCTTGAGTACATCAATCTAAGCAAGTACAGACCATAATCCATTCAAGTACACCAAAGGAACGCAAACGAAACGAATATCAAACGTGTTTTAAACGGTATACAAACGGACTGATAATGCAAATAATAAACGATACGATAAACGAAAAGATACAATGATGCAACAGGACGAACAATCCTCAAACAATACAAAACGATAATGCAAACTTTAAACGCAATTAAAATTAAATGCGTTTTTAGGATATGCCTTAGAAATTTGGATATCCTTTAATATTATCATAGGTATATTGACAATGAAATAAATAATTAATCGAAATGATTGCTCTCTTAATTATTAATATTCTATAAATGGCTATACCTGTAACTTTAATTTATTTTCTTTGTTATAAGTTTCAATCCCGAATTATCTGTGAAAAACATAGCCTCGTGCATCGTGATATTGCTTGTAAAAGTTTGATAAAACAATCCGGTGAGGCATGGCCTGCTTACACAACTCCCCAAATTAACTGATCTTTTGATCTACACACCGATTTATGTTGCTGTTCTGTTATATGATTGACATTTAGGAAAAGTTTTCACGCTATTTTAAGAAAATCTTTCGTTACATCAAACTGGTTGCACAGAATGAACATGCTGTCAATTTCATTATCACCTTGTGTCAATGTCCGATGACATCACCAGTGAAACAAACATTATGACACATGCTATTTCACTTAGTGGGTATCTTTGAAATTTTTGATGTAAGGATATTAAAGGAATTCTATTGGTGTAATGTACATACTCCTTGAAAGTGTCAGACATGTTTATGTCATTTATTTTAAAAAAAATTAAAAACTTGTCAGATTTCGTAGGAAATTTATAAAAATAATGGATTAAAGTTTAAGCAACTATGATAAACCAGCATGGTATTAATTTCAAATGCTTTTTATATTTTATTTACGGTGACAACTCATCAATGCACTTTTGTGGGGATGGGGGTTATTTGCCATAATACGGCTTGTAGATCAAAGAAATTACTGATCAAACACATTTTGATCTGATATGGCCCACTGATCACATACCAGAAGCATGCTATTAATACTATGATTGACCCTTCTGGTAGCTTCCCTACTATCAATAATGGTTTGGCCTAATTTGACCCCATTTGGCACACCTTATGACAAACAACCGGGTTCTGGATCAAATGTTATTTTACGGTTTTATACGATTTGTAGGAAATATCTGGACAGACAATTTATACAATTTCGAGAAGAAAAAAGGTCTTAAGACGGAAGTACAAGCGATTTTAGAAGCCCTGCCACAAGCCATAAAACTTTTACCTATCAAAGTATCTATTTTTATGAAAACACCAACCAGGCATAATTTTTTGATTATAATGCCGTCCCTTATTAATGCCCCCCCCCCCCCCCCCCCCCTCTAATAAACGCCCCCCTCACCCACACCTATTTTTCTGGAAAATTAAAAATGATATCTTGGGTCACTTAACCACTTTTGGTTGAATATACACTTCCCCATATATGCCGTTTAAAACTAGTAAAAATGCCGTCTGTCCATTAAAACATTACATAATGTTGGAAAATGCGGTTAGTCTGTGTATGCTGAAAGCTCATTGTTCTACATTGATAAGAGCAAGTGTCCAAGTGATTGAAAGTGAAGAGTATATTGACCATAAATTCAGATATTCCAGTACGCGGACTCGTAGTTTCATACAGATTTTCAGCTTTTTTTCATTATATGTCGATTATTTCATTCACTCTCAAATAATTATGAACCACTTTTGCACTTATGCACCTATAAATACTACTACATCTGGCTTAAGGAGTGGTCACATAGCCATTAGTACACATAGTGATCCATAGGGTAGATTACCGTGAGTCAGATGTGGTGTAAGTACAGTGAGTCAGATGTGGTGTAAGTACGTTAAACTAAGTTAAACTTAGTTAAACTACATTAAGGTACTGTGCAGAATCTGGGTGATGAGCTAGAGAAGGGTACGGATAAGTATGTTAAAGTAAGGTAAACCACATTAAAGTATGATAAACTATGCTAGACTACGCTAGGTATGACGTGGTACGTCTGCCTACGCTTGAGTACAGTAGACTATGGTAGCCTAGCTCTACGCTAGACTTTTCCGGGGATTTAAACCGGATTTAAGGGTTTTTCCAGGGCTTTATTGGTTTTATTGTATTTTTAAGGCAAATTTGTTTTTTCAAGGGTTTTTCAAGATGGGCATCAAATTCAAGGGTTTTTCATGATCTGTGCAAACCATATTTAATCCAGATACCTAAAAAGCACAAAACTCACATAAAAATCGTATGTTAGTAATACCAATTAAACACACATTTTAGTTCTATACAATGTTGTTAAACTTGCTTTTTTTTTTATCTTTATTAAACACCCCCACCTTGTAAAATGAAACGTCCTCAGGGGTGTTAATAAGGGAATATACGGTATAATCAGAAAAACAGATATAGCCTCAGCAAGATTTGGACCAACAATAGTTATACTTGTTGTCGTATAAAGGCAGGCAAAATGGCTAGACACTAGAATAAGTTTAAAAACTTATTCTCTTTTTACATCATTATAATTCCCTCTGAGGTCTGTTCTAGAGTCACATTACATTTAATGACATGTTTATTAGAGGAAAAGTTATAAAATAGAGTACAGGTATTATCGAAGTGTGCCGTTTTGTCAGCACCATTATGAGAGTTCTCTCTATCAGGTGACAAAACAATGATTGTCACATAGTGGCTGTATGTCAACAATTTTTTTATGAAAATGCTGATTTCTCTGACAAGTACAACTTATGTCTAGGATAAAAAAGATGCCATACATTGTCAAATTACCCATCAATAAATAGAGGATCTTACACTTGTGCTCATTTATTATTGAATTTATTAAATGAGTTGGCAAAAATATATTATATGAGGCTCTGCCGAGCATTATATCATTTTTGCCATTGAGTTTGATGAAACAACAAATAAGCACGACTGTAAGATTCTTTTTTTTATCACAAAACTCTGAAAAATACTACATTTACCATAAATTATTATGTCTATAAGAAATGGAACGGCATATTTATTTTTGTCATTCATCATATGATGTCTCAAAATAACGTCATTTTACCATGACAAATCAACATCATTTATATATATATATTATATATGTATAAATGTTGGAACATAGTTTGGCCTATCAAGTATGAGAGCCGAGTTAAACGGAAAACACCGAACAAAGAATCTAGAGTGATATTACATGAGGTTGATATAAAAAATATTTCATGGGTTTATTACACTACACTCCTGCATCGTAAAATATGTGGAAAAACTCATTTTAAATGAAATAAAGACGTTTTTGATCAGATCAATAAAAGAAACATGGCTTGTTTTTGTTTTAACTGCCGTTGTTGCATACAATGTACATCTTGTAATTATAGCTACAGACAATTGTATTTTATGAGTTTGAGGTGTACTCCCATTTCTCAAAGGTTGTGTGATATTATGAGCCTTGGCGATGAAGATAGAAAGAACACTAATTATCTATTATATCCTCGTTTTGAGTTCCTGTGTAAGTATGCATGATACTATTTTTATTGTAATTAGCCAATTTTCATTGGATGATGAGATAACTTCATTGCCACAGTTATATCATACATGGAGGATCTTACACGAGTGCTCATTTATTTATTGAGTTGGCAGAAATATAGTATGCAAGGCTTTGCATAGCATAATATCATTTCTGCCAATGAGTTTAATAAATTCAATAATACATGAGCATGAATATGATATTCTTTTAATCACTTAACTTGAAAAAGGTTGACATTTATACTTCAGGTCATTCTGAAAGAAACAAGAACTTTTTTTTGCCAAGTAATATTTTGTATATTTTAATTTCTGTCAATCATCATAAATAAATAACTTAAGTTTACCATGATAATCAATGTGATTTAAATTTTGCAACAAGTCAGAGAGTAGCTTGGCATTATGTATGAGAGGACAAGTCTTACAGAAAAGAATGAATCGGTAGTGATATTACACTAGTCTGACATGACTCGGTAGTGATATTACACGAGTCTGACATGCGTTTATTGTACTTCTACATCAGACACTGGCAAGTGATAAAATAAACCGATTCTGGTTTTGTGATGTTTTTAAGAGTCCCAGTAAATTGTAGAATTCTGTCATAATTTTATTTTCCGAAGAGTTGCAATGAAATAAAATTTACTAAACATGTTTATTATTAAGTTTTACACTTTGAAACAAAATCATATCTTAGTAGTGCACACAAAGAATACTGTATTAGGGTATAAATTAAACCTTACTATGTGTGTATGGAGCAACCAGCAACCGACATGGCACTGCTACAGCTTACTGTTAGCCTATGATGTAACTATATTGCTGCAATTATGCAAAGACCTTACATGCACAGAAGCTCTGATCATTTTGATATCATCATGTCAAATTTTACAGCATTTCAATTTGTACAATGAATGTATGGACTACGGTACAATACTGCCCATCGGGATTTTTGGAAAATGGCAACATTGGATGAAGAAACGGCATGTAGAACCACTATAGAATGACACCCATACAGACATTAAATAAGCTGTAAAACACTGAGAGATATAGGTGGGTATCCAAACATGTATACAAGTGGCATGGTAGATACTATTAAGGTTGGGTAGACATTGGCAACATGGACGACCACCATATAAGGACACCAAAAAGATAACAGCTGTCAAGAATGTAATCATAGATCACCACCTTATAAGGACACCAAAAAGATAACAGCTGTCAAGAATGTAATCATAGATCACCACCTTATAAGGACACCAAAAAGATAACAGCTGTCAAGAATGTAATCATAGATCACTGCCTTGTAAGGACACCAAAAAGATAACAGCTGCCAAGGATGTCATCATGGAAGACCGCCGTATAAGGCGCCATAAAGATAACAGCTGTCAAGGATGTCATCATGGATGACCGCCGTATAAGGACACCAAAAAGATAACAGCTGTCAAGGATGTCATCATGGATGACCGCCGTATAAGGCATCAAAAAGATAACAGCTGTCAAGAATGTCATCATGGATGACCGCCGTATAAAGACACCAAAAAGAAAACAGCTGTCAAGAATGTCATCATGGATGACCGCCATATAAGGACACCAAAAACATAATAGCTGTCAAGGACATCATCAATAAAGACTGTCGCAAGACTGTGGGCGAAGTGGCAGAATGGGTCAGGTGCTGCCCGATGTGTATTAACCACAGACTTGGGCACGTCTCATGGTGGTCGACTGACCGGTGTTTATTAAGCAAAGACTTGGGCACGTGTCATGGTGGTTGACTGCCTGGCATATATCAACCACAGACTTAGGCACGTCTCATGGTGGTCGACTGACCGGTGTTTATTAAGCAAAGACTTGGGCACGTCTCATGGTCGTTGACTGCCTGGTGTATATCAACCACAGACTTGGGCACGTCTCATGGTGGTCGACTGACCGGCGTTTATTAAGCAGACTTGGGCACGTGTCATGGTGGTCGACTGACCGGTGTTTATTAAGCAAAGACTTGGGCACGTCTCATGGTGGTTGACTGCCTGGTGTATATCAACCACAGACTTGGGCACGTCTCATGGTGGTCGACTGACCGGCGTTTATTAAGCAGACTTGGGCACGTGTCATGGTGGTTGACTGCCTGGTGTATATCAACCACAGACTTGGGCACGTCTCATGGTGGTCGACTGACCGGCGTTTATTAAGCAAAGACTTGGGCACATGTCATGGTGATTGACTTCATGGCGTATATCAACCACAGACTTTGGCACGTCTCATGGTGGTCGACTGACTGGTGTTTATTAAGCAAAGACTTGGGCACGTGTCGTGGTGGTTGACTGCCTGGCGTATATCAACCACAGACTTGGGCACGTCTCATGGTGGTCGACTGACCGGCGTTTATTAAGCAAAGACTTGGGCACGTGTCGTGGTGGTTGACTGCCTGGCGTTTATCAACCACAGACTTGGGCACGTCTCATGGTGGTCGACTGACCGGCGTATATTAACCACAGACTTGGGCACGTCTCATGGTCGTTGACTGCCTGGTGTATATCAACCACAGACTTGGGCACGTCACATGGTGGTCGACTGACCGGCGTTTATTAAGCAAAGACTTGGGCACGTGTCATGGTGGTTGACTGCCTGGCATATATCAACCACAGACTTGGGCACGTCTCATGGTGGTCGACTGACCGGCGTATATTTACCACAGACTTGGGCATGTCTCATGGTGGTCGACTGCCCAGTGTATATTAATCACATACTTGGGCACGTCACATGGTGGTCGACTGCCAGGTGTATATTAACCACATACTTGGGCATGTCTTATGTGGCAGACAATGATGCAAAAAGTTTAAAGAAATTTTAAATGAAAGACTATATTGTATTAGACCTAAATGAAGGAAATTGTTGTGCGGTTATTGTTACTGGAGAGTTGGTTTGGAAGTTTGAAATGTTGGCACCAAATATCTCCCTTGTAATACATGTACTATGTAGAACCACGATTAGGGGAATATGTAAGTATTATTGGAATGACTTCCCAGTGATCATCTCTGGGAGTCTAGACATCTGGGCATACTTGCACAACTGTGATACAACCAATCAAATGTAAACATTGTGAACTTGTGTTCCCAACATTATGTTTGGAACTGCCACAAGAACAACAATAAGCTGTAGCAATTATTGCCGATAATCTCAGTTCTAAAATTGCTCCAACAGGCAAATGATAGCCATGTGGGGCACAGCAGTGATAATGCTTTAAGTAGTTGCACATTTCTCAGTTTGTTAGCAATGTGCAGGAATTTTCATGAGTTCATAAATGCTCACATGTAAAGTAGAGCCCAATGTTAAGATACCTATTTTCTGCCAGCGTTACCGTATTGATAAGAGCAAGAATGGGTATGAGAGATGATTGCAATTGGAGAAGCTGAAGCCGCTGGCTCAAGTACTGAACTAAAAGAAAGCATACAATAGGAATTTGAATGAAGTTAACCAGTGGAAATTTTAATATGTTTGAAACAAAATTCACTTTTTCTATCTTTTATGAATATAATAATATCACAAATCAATCAGAAGGGCAGTTGTGTAGTGGAAAGAGTGGCTGCTCATGCCAGAGGTTGCAGGTTCGATGCCTTCTTCGACCCAATACCTCTCAAACAACAACACTCAGAACTGATTCTACCATGGTAGCAGACATGAAAGCATTTCATAAACACTTTGAGATTTTTCACAGTTGATCTAAAATAAATTTGTATAAACTAAACAGTATGGAATCTACGGACAAAACAAACGAAGATTCCTTTACTGATTGTTTGAACCATAATATTGTATTCAGGCTGCCACTTTGTCCTAAGATGGATATCATATAGCTTTTTAAGTTTATAAAAATATAAAGCAAATCTAGGTATATAATAATATCCTTAGAATGCAATCTGGTGCTCTTTGTGGTTAAATTCTAGCTGTACTAAGTCTTGTAGACCTGAAATGACCCAATGACCCCTTGACCCCTTCACAGTTTACTCCAGCACAACTAATGGCTTGTTGAGAATGATACTGATTAGTGTTTAATCTGCAGGGGAAGTGCACTTATGAATACTACTACTACAGCTGGTTTAATCTGCATGGAAAGTGCACCTATTAATACTACTACAGCTGGTTTAATCTGCAGGGAAAGTGCACCTATGAATACTACTACAGCTGGTTTAATCTGCAAAGCATGTGCACCTATAAATACTTCTACAGCTGGAAAATTAATCTATAAATACTACTACCACTGGTTTACTCTACAGAAAAAGTGCACCTATAAACATTTCTTCAGCTGGTTTAATCTCCAGGTAAATTGCACATATGAATATTAATACAGCTGGTTTAATCTGCAGGGACAGTGCACCTATAAATACTACTACAGCTGATTGAATCTGCAGAGAAATTGCACCTATAAATACTACTACAGCTGGTTTAATCTGCAGAGAAAGTGAAACCTATAAACACTACTACAGCTGGTTTAATCTGCAGGGAAAGTGCATCTATAAACACTACTACAGCTGGCTTAATCTGCAGCAAAAGTGCACCTATGAATACCACTACTGCTGGTTTAATCTGCAGAGAAAGTGCACCTATAAACTTTACTAGATCTGGTTTAATTTGCAGAGGAAGTGCACCTATAAATACTACTACATCTGGCTTAAGGTGTGGTCACATAGCCATTAGTACACATAGTGATCCATAGGGTAGATTACCGTGAGTCAGATGTGGTGTAAGTACGTTAAACTTAGTTAAACTTAGTTAAACTACATTAAGGTACTGTGCAGAATCTGGGTGATGAGCTAGAGAAGGGTACGGATAAGTATGTTAAAGTAAGGTAAACCACATTAAAGTATGATAAACTATGCTAGACTACGCTAGGTATGACGTGGTACGTCTGCCTACGCTTGAGTATAGTAGACTATGGTAGCCTCTACGCTAGACTACACTAAAGTACGTCCAACTACGGTATATTTAGCAACACACCAGGATATTGGTTTTGTGGGGGGTAAAGTATGTTAGAGTATGCTAGAGTAAATTTCAGTACGCTATAAGGTACGTTAGACTGCACTTCAGTACGTTAGCATCATGGATGCAAATTTTGCCTCTAATGTTCCGCTCGGATGAACATGTCCAAAAATTAAATCAACAATAACAGCTCACCCAAGTTAATACCAAGTTAGCATCACGGGCAACTACGGTTCGATACAGATGCCGGTACGTTCAACTATTTTAGCCTCCACTACATTCAACTACGTCCACTAACTGCTATGTGACCACACCTTAAATCTGCAGGGAAAGTGCACCTATAAATACTAATACAGCTGGTTTATATTGGAGAGTACAAGATCTATGGTTGGGGGTAATAAAGGGGTCATTGTTATATTCTGGAGAAGAAAAGAGATGGCATTTGGGTTTAAAGGGACGCTATAAATGTCTTGAAATATTAAATTATTATCAAAATGGGTAAAAAACGTCTCATTATTTGTTTAGTATTTCAAATCCACCAAATTGGAGTGGTAAACTTGAAAGAAAATCCCCATTCTAAAAACAGACAGCATTTAAATACTGTTTGACTGACATCCATTGCATCATCATTCCCATTCTTTCTAAGATGAAACAAATTTTACTTCATGTAAATCTATATAACAGATCAAACTGAAATCAAAAAGAAAGCAAGAGACTCTTATAATATGTCACAATATGCCACAAAATATGTTGCCATTTTAAGCAGGAAATTAGTCTAACTTAGATGCTTAGGCCAAGTTAAAAAAGCCTTTTTCAGTTTATTATTTTAGCTTGTTTAAATACAAATCTTTTTGGTAATACATGATCGGCAGTGAATATAATATGGGCATGGTATATTGAAAAAAAAAAATGTTTTTAGTCAATTTCAAAATTTTGAAAAAATCTTGATATTTTCCCTTTTAGTCTTGCAAAGTGCCAGGGAGTAAACATATTGGCTCAGAGCTCCAGATAAGATGCCTATCTGCGTATATGACGCATTAAAGATTTGTGGATACGCACCAGATTTGTTTAACGTGGGTATCAATTACGCATAAGCAACGAGTTTCACGCTAAAATAAATTTCTATATGCGTAAATAAGTTAACATTATCTGAAAATCGATCTTCATTGTACTAATTTATTAACTTATCGGCATAAAAAAATAACTAAATAGTCTCAATTTAACTCGCTTCAGTGATAAATTTTACCGGTTATAATGGTAACCCTGTCTATGCAATTAATAAACAATGTCGCTAAGTTGCTCGATTTTTTCTTGATGGGACACCAACTTTGGAAAGCTGAGTGTTCGGGCGGGATAACTGTAATTCCCAGAGCTGTTTCAATATTTTAAGTATATCGCTGGATGAAAATCCTATTCAACAACATATTGAGGTGATTTTTATATAATATACACTCACTCGTCGGGTTAAATCATAAATGACTGTCATGCCATGACAATTTTATTTTATCATTTGAAGAAAACATCTTTGAAAAAAAAACGTACGCTGCAACAATATTACTAATATATACTTGGTTTTAGGTTGTTGGTATATTAAGATGAAATGTGGAAATCATAAAACTTTGTTTAAAAAGTCATGTAACTAATAGTTTAAAATCTACAGACGATATACTTTGAGAATTTTTTTTATTTTGAATGTCCTATTTTGTTTTGTAAGGTATCGAGACACGCATGCACAACTTTCTAATACCAGTTTAAACATCGGCCAGTCTATGTTTCTATGGCACCCTTTTTGGTCTTCTGGGTGCCGTTTATTTTTCTTTAACAGATATTAAAAGGTTATGGAAAAAAGAAATTAACGTTTAGAAAATTATGTTCATTTTGAAAGCAAATTATGCTAAAAAAATGATTACATAATTTGAGAAATTTAATTAACAATTGAAAAGTTCATGGCCCTGTGGCCATGTTCATAAAAAATTAATGTCACATACTGCATTAAATGACTTCCATATTGTGCAGTGTGTATGCTAAAACTATATTTTTGTACTTATTCTGATTGCATTTTTGTCAGTTATGACATACATGCCAAGAACGAATAAGCAGCAGAAACTTGCTAATTTTGTGTACTATTAAGTCAATATAATTATGCCACAGTACAATGTCTTGTTCCTATTTTTCTACAGCTTTGGTATACCATTAATTTTTTAACATCTAAACTGTCATTTAACCATTCAGCAATGGTCTGTAAGAAATCCAAAGATTGAGCAGTAAAATGACTGATGTAAGATAAAAGGCAAAATTGAAAGTTCAATGTCCATTTGAACAGCTGAACACAAAATATTGTAGCAATTTAACAGGAGTTTGCAGTTATGCAGCCTCTTGTGTTAAGCAGCCAAATATATTAGTTTTATATTTACAGCCAAACTTGGTCTGTATTCAACAACCACATGCTCTAATGGGCAATTATAGTACATCCCCACTGTATGCTGCAACTTAACACAGGTTTGGTTGTATATCATATGCACATTACTCATTACTATTCTGAAAAACTCAAGAATACTCATCTACTCTGATTTTGATGAGTAATAACTCATCGGCTTAAAACACTATCTGGAGCTCTGCTGGCTATATGTGTAATTCTTGTTTCATTTTTTTTCATTACATGGTTGAATTTTATGTTCATTTACTAGGTATATAATTGCTAAGAGCTACAAGAGGATTTGTGCAATCATCTGTGCAACCCTCATTAAATAAAGTATCATTATTATTTTCGATCGTAGTAAAAAAATGTTTATTGTTGTCTGATTGGCCCGGTTGTCCAAAATACTCCCTCAGGATCCCTTTACTCCCAGTTCACAACTGAGCTTGTGTGTTCCATTGACTTCAGCTCCATACAAAATTTTTTTAAGCTAAACATTTATATTTCATCAACTACCCCAGAGAAATTTTGCTATCTTTGGATAAACAATAAAACATGTCCATACATACTTCTAAATGTAACCTGCTCCATATTTCTCCACTAATTTGTGTTTGTTTCCATGTTAATTGGCCACTAATGGTCTAAACTTATCTAATTAATGTTTGACCCTTCTGACTGTGAACAATTTTCTTCTTGCATACTGAGTCTTAGCAGCATATGGTCAAACAATTGCATTATGTTGTTATAACCACTTGGTCCAAAACAATGAAATGTTCTTGCTTGAAAGGGATTAATATATTGGGGGAAAAAAACTATATTAGTATTAATATATCTAAAAACATTCCCATTATCATTAACCAATAAAATCTGAAAGGTTTGGCATATCAAATCCACCAAAATGTGATTAAATCAATATTTTAATCGGAGTAGTAAACTTTTTCACCATTCTAAAAATAGACAGCACTTAAATACTATTTGGCAACCTTCACATTGTCATTCTAAGATGAAACAATCTTTATTACGTGTAAACCTGCATAACATATCAAACTGAAATCAAAATGAAATCACGTGACTCATTTGATATGTCACAAAATATGTTGCAAGTTTCAGCAGGAAATCTATTTTAGTCCAGCTTAAGAGTTAGAATATCCCTTTTCAATGTATAATTTTGTCATGTTAAAATAGATAATATTTTGGCAATACTGGGTCAGTGAGTATATAATATAGAGATGCTATATTGGAAAAAAAATGTTTTTAGCCAATTGCAAAATTTTTAAAATCCTTTAAACAGTATTCAAAACACTGCCACATAATTATGCCATATGGCAGATAGCTACATGGTGTGATACCCCACCCAGTCATACTGACATTAGGTTAACATAGACATAGACATATTTTTATTAAGTAATATAGGCCTCTGGCCCAAAATACAACATGTAAATACATCATATAGAGTGACACAAATTGAATATTATACTTTTATACAAGTCAATATTACAGAATTCACATATTAAAGTGAATATAAGCTAATAACATGCCATATTAATCCAAAAATAATAACATTTGTATTAGATCATATTTTCAGGTTTAAGCATTTCAAAAGTTTTATGAAGTAACAGATGTTACATATATTTTTGAAGATATATGATTTGAAATAAAGGTAGCTATATATAAATCCAAGATTAAAACTATAATGAACAAGAATATTAAATCATAACATGAATATTTATATTCAAAACAAAGTGAAACTATTTAAATATTGTTTGCGTCATTTAAAATATTTGATAAAACGTGCAGTGTTACTTGTTTGTTTCATTTGTTAAAAATAACTATATATAAGAGCTGGTTTTGGTAATTGTACGTAGTGGCTAGCTGCAGCACAACGCATATCAAAAATAAAAAAGTTGAATGAACCGTTACATTGGTTTCCACGGTCATTATTTCACGCAGCTTCCGGAACTTGCGTCATTTCCGGTGCGATCGAGCGTTTTTAATATAATGAAAATTATTCAGTAAAGCGGAAACATAATGTCAGTCATTAAAATGTACACAATGTGATAAAGTATGTTATAAATAATACACAAATAAACTTGAAATAGTTCCCTATTAATGAATAAACGGAGAAATACATGGTGCAGCTGACATGGTGGGTGGGGTATGCATATGTCATATAGTGATTTTTTTTTAAAATAAGTGTGATTCTTATGGTAGTAAAAAACCTGGACCGATTTGCATTTTGGAATTTTAGAAGGCCTGGAAGAAATGTAACTAAATCATTTATAAACATAGAAAAGATTATGGGGCTGGCCACACAGCCTTGCCTGGTTCCAATGTTACATGGGAAAAACTCAGTTAATCCATAATTAACCTTAACACATGATTTTAATTTGCTATACATAGACTGTAAAATTATTAAACTATTATTAAATTATTGTAAAAGCATTCCAAAGCTTTTGGTGTTGAATACTATCAAATGCTTTAGCAAAATCAACAAATATACAATAAAAACATCCTTTTCTCTTAGAAAGATACTTTGTCCTAAAGCCATTAAAGTAAATATGTTATCTGTAGTGGTATATTTTTTCCTAAATCCTGCCTATGACTCATCAATGACATCAAAAGTATCACACCATTTAGTTAATCTATTACTTAATATGTGACAAAAATTTTTACATAGGGAATCAATAAGTGAAATGCCTCGATAGTTATTTGGGTCATTTACTGGATCTTTTTTTGTGTAATAGTGTTATAATGCTTTCGCTCCAATTTTCAGGAAACAATCCTGAATCAAATATTTCATTAAAAATTTGATTTAAAAACGGCAATATGTCATTAAGTGTATACTTATACATTTCTATACATACTCAGGGCCTCCAGAACGGTTAAATTTTAAATGACGTATACTATCAATTATTTACTGCATATATAGGTTCGTTTAGGCTGCAAGAATCGTAATGTGTATTTTCAAAGATATTATCGTTATGCTCATCATCCTCATTATAAAATATCGTAGTGCTCATGATTTGTCAACTTTAGCAGAATTGCAATCACGCTCCCACCAGGGAGGTTGGGTTGAACTGTATTGTTTACAATTAGACTTTAATTTCATATTATCGCCGGCCTTTTTAAAAACATCAATAAAATCAGGTATATATGAACTCAGAGAACGATTATTACATTACTTATTATTTCATTAAAGGAACAAAAATTAGCACAAAACTTATCATAAAAATCATCTTTTAACTCCTCTTTCCATTTATATTTTTGCTAAATACGCAAATTTGACCTATCAATATTATTAGAGGACTGGTTATATGAACAAGATTTAAAACAAAACTGACAACGAAGGGGGAAGCGTACAGAGTAATCCTTATCCCCAATTTTAAAATCAGTAATAAACTTAAATATGCTGGATGATGCTATCATATAGTCAACAATGCTTGTCCCATTGTTGGCAAAACATGTAAAATTACCAACCATATCACTAAATAGACGGCCATTTAAAGTATGAACATCGTACGTACAACATAACTCAAATTAGTGACAAACCAAAACGATTATAATTTTCATCTTTAGATTTTCTTGGAGTCGAAAAATTGTCAGACAGGTAGTCAACATCATTGCCAAATATATATGAAATATCATCATCTAGAATGTAATCATTAAAATCTTTATTTCTAGAATTAAGATCACCAGACAAGAACAAGACTGGGGGTCAAACCCACCGCCTCCAATGTGGACTAGGTCACTGCTGCAGTGAAGTGTTTGGTATAACCAGACTGGGGGGTCACACCCACCACCTTCCACATGGACTAGGTCACTGCTTCAGTGAAGTGTTTGGTATAACCAGACTGGGGGTCAAACCCACCACCTCCCATGTGGACTAGGTCACTGCTGCAGTGAAGTGTTTGGTATAACCAGACTGGGGATCAAACCCACCACCTCCCATGTGGACTAGGTCACTGCTGTAGTAAAGTGTTTGGTATAACCAGACTGGGGGTCACACCCACCACCTTCCACATGGACTAGGTCACTGCTGCAGTCAAGTGTTTGGTATAACCAGTCTGGGGGTCACACCCACCACCTCCCATGTGGCTAGGTCACTGCTGCAGTGAAGTGCTTGGTATAACCAGACTGGGGGTCACATCCACCACCTCCCATGTGGACTAGGTCAATGTTGTAGTGAAGTGTTTGGTATAACCAGACTGGGGGTCAAACCCACCACCTCCCATGTGGACTAGGTCACTGCTGCAGTGAAGTGTTTGGTATAACCAGACTGGGGGTCACACCCACCACCTCCCATGTGGACTAGGTCACTGTTGTAGTGAAGTGTTTGGTATAACCAGACTGGGGGTCACACCCACCACCTCCCATGTGGACTAGGTCACTGTTGTAGTGAAGTGTTTGGTATAAACAGACTGGGGGTCATACCCACCACCTCCCATGTGGACTAAGTCACTGCTGCAGTTGAGTTCGTCCAGAACAACCTTTGCATCTTTGTTTTATTTTGCAAAGCCCGGCCCTGTAAGTTCAGTTGGTAGCGTGTCTATCAATCCAGTGCTAGTTAGCTGAGTCGGTAGTGTGTTTGACTATCAATCCAGGACTAGTTAGCTGAGTCACTAGTGTGTCTGACTATCAATCCAGGGCTAGTTAGCTGAGTCGCTAGTGTGTCTGACTATCAATCCAGGGCTAGTTAGCTGAGTCAGTAGTGTGTCTGACTATCAATCCAGGGCTAGTTAGCTGAGTCAGTAGTGTGTCTGACTATCAATCCAGGGCTAGTTAGCTGAGTCACTAGTGTGTCTGACTATCAATCCAGGGCTAGTTAGCTGAGTCACTAGTGTGTCTGACTATCAATCCAGGGCTAGTTAGCTGAGTCAGTAGTGTGTCTGATTATCAATCCAGGACTAGTTAGCTGAGTCACTAGTGTGTCTGACTATCAATCCAGGGCTAGTTAGCTGAGTCGCTAGTGTGTCTGACTATCAATCCAGGGCTAGTTAGCTGAGTCAGTAGTGTGTCTGACTATCAATCCAGGGCTAGTTAGCTGAGTCAGTAGTGTGTCTGACTATCAATCCAGGGCTAGTTAGCTGAGTCACTAGTGTGTCTGACTATCAATCCAGGGCTAGTTAGCTGAGTCAGTAGTGTGTCTGACTATCAATCCAGGGCTAGTTAGCTGAGTCACTAGTGTGTCTGACTATCAATCCAGGGCTAGTTAGCTGAGTCAGTAGTGTGTCTGACTATCAATCCAGGGCTAGTTAGCTGAGTCACTAGTGTGTCTGACTATCAATCCAGGGCTAGTTAGCTGAGTCAGTAGTGTGTCTGACTATCAATCCAGGGCTAGTTAGCTGAGTCAATAGTTTGTCTGACTATCAATCCAGGGCTAGTTAGCTGAGTCAATAGTTTGTCTGACTATCAATCCAGGACTAGTTAGCTGAGTCACTAGTGTGTCTGACTATCAATCCAGGGCTAGTTAGCTGAGTCACTAGTGTGTCTGACTATCAATCCAGGGCTAGTTAGCTGAGTCAATAGTGTGTCTGACTATCAATCCAGGGCTAGTTAGCTGAGTCAGTAGTGTGTCTGACTATCAATCCAGGGCTAGTTAGCTGAGTCAGTAGTGTGTCTGACTATCAATCCAGGGCTAGTTAGCTGAGTCAGTAGTTTGTCTGACTATCAATCCAGGGCTAGTTAGCTGAGTCAGTAGTGTGTCTGACTATCAATCCAGGGCTAGTTAGCTGAGTCACTAGTGTGTCTGACTATCAATCCAGGGCTAGTTAGCTGAGTCAGTAGTGTGTCTGACTATCAATCCAGGGCTAGTTAGCTGAGTCAGTAGTGTGTCTGACTATCAATCCAGGGCTAGTTAGCTGAGTCAATAGTTTGTCTGACTATCAATCCAGGGCTAGTTAGCTGAGTCACTAGTGTGTCTGACTATCAATCCAGGGCTAGTTAGCTGAGTCACTAGTGTGTCTGACTATCAATCCAGGGCTAGTTAGCTGAGTCAGTAGTGTGTCTGACTATCAATCCAGGGCTAGTTAGCTGAGTCACTAGTGTGTCTGACTATCAATCCAGGGCTAGTTAGCTGAGTCAGTAGTGTGTCTGACTATCAATCCAGGGCTAGTTAGCTGAGTCAGTAGTTTGTCTGACTATCAATCCAGGGCTAGTTAGCTGGGTCAATAGTTTGTCTGACTATCAATCCAGGGCTAGTTAGCTGAGTCACTAGTGTGTCTGACTATCAATCCAGGGCTAGTTAGCTGAGTCACTAGTGTGTCTGACTATCAATCCAGGGCTAGTTAGCTGAGTCAATAGTGTTTCTGACTATCAATCCAGGGCTAGTTAGCTGAGTCAGTAGTGTGTCTGACTATCAATCCAGGGCTAGTTAGCTGGGTCAATAGTTTGTCTGACTATCAATCCAGGGCTAGTTAGCTGAGTCACTAGTGTGTCTGACTATCAATCCAGGGCTAGTTAGCTGAGTCACTAGTGTGTCTGACTATCAATCCAGGGCTAGTTAGCTGAGTCAATAGTGTTTCTGACTAGCAATCCAGGGCTAGTTAGCTGGGTCAATAGTTTGTCTGACTATCAATCCAGGGCTAGTTAGCTGAGTCAGTAGTGTGTCTGACTATCAATCCAGGGCTAGTTAGCTGAGTCAGTAGTGTGTCTTGACTATCAATCCAGGGCTAGTTAGCTGAGTCAGTAGTGTGTCTGACTATCAATCCAGGGCTAGTTAGCTGAGTCAATAGTTTGTCTGACTATCAATCCAGGGCTAGTTAGCTGAGTCACTAGTGTGTCTGACTATCAATCCAGGGCTAGTTAGCTGAGTCACTAGTGTGTCTGACTATCAATCCAGGGCGAGTGAGTTTTGATCTTCACGCGGCCACAGCCTTCATGATGATTTAATATACAACATTCATCTCACTGTCATTTATCTCTCACTGCTGATTCAAGTGGGAAAGTTATCAGCCACTTGCCTGATGGGTGTGCTCGAGTACTGGACAGCCTAACAGGATCCCAGGAAAGAGTGGTTAAGTTAAATGATTTTCCCCCACCCCGCCCCACACACGCACATGATGTCATAAAATGATGCTAAATATTCAATCAATCAATATTATTATGTAGTCTTCTGATCATCTCATGGACTGTGCACTGAACTTGTTTGAACCAGTTTTGTATCAAGAAGAGGTGTTGTTTCTTTTCGCATAGATGCCAAGTCATGAGAGTTATTAATCTTGAGTAAAACAATTGCTCAAAATATAATGTTACCCTGAGAAAGAAACTGTCCTGGAGAGGTTATCTGAAAAATGCCACCCAGCTCACGTAATGGTGATACTCCTGTGTTTAATTGGCTCCCAAACCTAACATCCAGTGTTTGTTTTGAAGTGTCTGTCCTGAGATGATTCCCAGCAATGTCAACAATGGCAGATATCACAATAACCGGCAGGTAATCTGGTGGTTTTGTGGGATTTGGAGAAGTGTTAAGGAGTTCATCTATTGCTTTAACAGATTAATGAAAGGGCTTGAAACAAACCATGTGCAGGCATGCAGAAATATGCAAGAATGTTCAAGTGGGTCGAGATAACAACTGGTGTCAGATTTGGTTCTCAGGGCGGCACCTATCATGATAAATAACTAAGCTATTGTGTAATTCGGAGAGAAGGAGTGGATTATATTTTGAAATTGTTTCTCAGAAAAATGCAAGAGCTGAATAACTCGATGGGGGGGGGGGGGACTGCCCCAAAGTCAGATAGGAAACACGTATGAATGCTTTTATAGTTAAGTTAGCACAGAAAACCACCTGACTCCATGACTCTTAATTTCACATATTTGCAAAAAAAAATTCTGTACCATAAAAAAATAAGTAAGAAATATAAATTTCAAAATTAATTATTTTAAATTGTTTTGTTTTGTTTCTCTTTCCTCTTACTAGATTTCGCAGATAAATAATAGTAATGAATGTGCTTTTGATATAACTGCCGCAAACCAAGATTGAGATGGGATGTGTAGGTGTGGCTGTGTCCGTTTGTCGGCAACTTATACAGCAAACTGTTTCAACAGTTTTCAAGCATTTGACTTGAAACTTTGTATACATGATCAACATAAAGTTTAGTTGTGTATGATGCAAATTTTGTGATGTTGACTTAATTATATGCAGAGTTATTGCCCTTGCATACAGTAAAATTGCTGTATATTCTACTTCCACAGTTATCATTTTTGGTTAGGGCGCATGAGTGACCGAACCCCATATAAGGGCCAGTTAAGAAATTGACTCTGGGCGCTGCCATATTGAAATGTCACGATCACGTGTTAATATTAAGGCATTCCTCACATGGAGTCGCCATTGTTTTTCTAAACAGTGCATCATGGGAATGTACAAACCACTATTGATATTAAAACCTAGTCATGTTCCGACCACTTTCTGTCTAAAAGGAAAATTTAAATGCAGTGTGTGTAATAATTGATTGTGACATTTTAATACACTAATTGAGATCACTATTATTTGTTCTTTGCATATTTAATCAGGAAAAAAAAAAAGATAATGCCTTAAATCAAGGTCTTGCTTAAATGAGGTCTTGAAACTTATCTTTTTTGACAATTTATCGCCATTTCTGACAGATCCCTACCGAGTTAATGTAAAAATTTTCAAATAACGATGTATTTACTCAATTATTATAATATGATAAACCCATAACAATGAAAATAATAACAAAATTTAACTGCTACAGTTGTTTATTTTATTCGATACAAAAGAAATATAAAGATAGTTTACCGGTGTGACATATTTCCAATATGTCGCCAGAATCAGATACATCGCCGAATGCACAAGTTTGGAAAAACACTAATTTTCAACTGTTGTTTTTAAAAACAATATATCCAAATTATTTTAAAATATATTATTATCACAACAGTAACTTGTATATAACATAGCAGTTAGTATGTTAGACAATATATTAGGTAAGTTTCTTTTTAAATATGAAATGGCAATAGATAATGATTGAGATCAGTACATTTTAACATC
Organism: Panopea generosa; assembly: GCA_029582155.1. Classification (NCBI taxonomy): domain Eukaryota; kingdom Metazoa; phylum Mollusca; class Bivalvia; order Adapedonta; family Hiatellidae; genus Panopea; species Panopea generosa. The sequence continues at coordinate 51,598,699 of CM055909.1, read as the reverse complement.
AAAGTTTCTACCAGGCACACCTGCAGCCAGGAAATCACAGTGTCAGCCAGAACCTTGTCGGGATTTGGTATCACCCGTGTATTTAGTACTCTGTGAAGAACAATAAAGACAGTCAACTTTGTTTAAATATGTTCAGTATGCAGTAGCAGCCATATTTATAACTGATGATAAGAAGTATCATTTTCCTGAATCTATAGTCTTCATTTCCAGCTGTCCTCAGTGATAAAAGGAGCTATAAACACCCACTTTACACTCCCCAACAACAAAGATCCTTGCTGACTTTTGAGATAAAGCTTCAAGTTGATCTTGATCAACAGTAGTGATTTCCTCAACACTTGTGAAGATGATCTCATGCAACCAGATTTGACAAATTCACTTCTACTGGGTACATTTAAAAATTATACAATGTTAAGTTTAATTCCTGCAGACAGGAAATGTGTAGAGTATGTTTCATTGTTTTATTTATGCCCCAGCTGAAATGTGTAGAGTATGTTTCAATGTTTTCTCTATACCCCATCTGAAATGTGTACAGTATGTTTCAATGTTTTCTCTATACCCCATCTGAAATGTGTAGAGCATGTTTCAATGTTTTCTCTATGCCCCATCTGAAATGTGTAGAGCATGTTTCAATGTTTTCTCTATACCCCATCTGAAATGTGTACAGTATGTTTCAATGTTTTCTCTATACCCCATCTGAAATGTGTACAGTATGTTTCAATGTTTTCTCTATGCCCCATCTGAAATGTGTAGAGCATGTTTCAATGTTTTCTCTATGCCCCATCTGAAATGTGTAGAGCATGTTTCAATGTTTTCTCTATGCCCCAGCTGAAATGTGTATAGCATGTTTCAATGTTTTCTCTTTGCCCCTGCTGAAATGTGTAGAGTATGTTACAATGTTTTCTCTGTGTCCCAGCAGAAATGTGTAGAGTATGTTTCAATGTTTTCTCTATGCCCCATCTGAAATGTGTACAGTATGTTTCAATGTTTTCTCTATACCCCATCTGAAATGTGTACAGTATGTTTCAATGTTTTCTCTATGCCCCATCTGAAATGTGTAGAGCATGTTTCAATGTTTTCTCTATGCCCCAGCTGAAATGTGTATAGCATGTTTCAATGTTTTCTCTTTGCCCCTGCTGAAATGTGTAGAGTATGTTACAATGTTTTCTCTGTGTCCCAGCAGAAATGTGTAGAGTATGTTTCAATGTTTTCTCTATGCCCCATCTGAAATGTGTACAGTATGTTTCAATGTTTTCTCTGTGTCCCAGCTGAAATGTGTAGAGTATGTTTCAATGTTTTCTCTATGCCCCAGCTGAAATGTGTATAGCATGTTTCAATGGTTTCTCTTTGCCCAAGCTGAAATGTGTATGGTATGTTACAATGTTTTCTCTGTGTCCTAGCAGAAATGTGTAGAGCATGTTTCAATGGTTTCTCTTTGCCCCTGCTGAAATGTGTAGAGTATGTTACAATGTTTTCTCTGTGTCCTAGCAGAAATGTGTAGAGTATGTTTCAATGTTTTCTCTATGCCCCAGCTGAAATGTGTACAGTATGTTTCAATGTTTTCTCTATGCCCCATCTGAAATGTGTAGAGCATGTTTCAATGTTTTCTCTATGCCCCAGCTGAAATGTGTAGAGCATGTTTCAATGTTTTCTCTTGCCCAAGCTGAAATGTGTAGAGTATGTTACAATGTTTTCTCTGTGTCCCAGCAGAAATGTGTAGAAAATTTTTTGAATGGTTTCTCTTTGCCCCTGCTGAAATGTGTAGAGTATGTTACAATGTTTTCTCTGTGTCCCAGCAGAAATGTGTAGAGTATGTTTCAATGTTTTTTCTCTATGCCCAAGCTGAAATGTGTAGAGAATGTTTCAATGTTTTATCTATGGCCCTGCTGAAATGTGTAGAGCATGTTTAATGTTTTCTCTATGCCCCAGTTGAAATGTGTACAGTATGTTTCAATGTTTTCTCTTTGCCCAATCTGAAATGTGTAGAGCATGTTTCAATGTTTTCTCTATGTCCCAGCTGAAATATGTACAGCATGTTTCAATGGTTTCTCTATGCCCCAGCTGAAATGTATAGAGTATGTTACAATGTTTTCTCTGTGTCCCAGCTGAAATGTGCAGAGTATGTTTCAATGTTTTCTCTTTGCCCAAGCTGAAATGTGTAGAGTATGTTACAATGTTTTCTCTGTGTCCCAGCAGAAATGTGTAGAAAATGTTTCAATGGTTTCTCTTTGCCCCTGCTGAAATGTGTAGAGTATGTTACAATGTTTTCTCTGTGTCCCAGCAGAAATGTGTAGAGTATGTTTCAATGTTTTCTCTATGCCCCAGCTGAAATGTGTACAGTATGTTTCAATGTTTTCTCTATGCCCCATCTGAAATGTGTAGAGCATGTTTCAATGGTTTCTCTTTGTCTTACAAGTTACTATGGTCCTGTTCTTGCCATCAGTCTTTTGGTACCCTGGGACATTGGACACCAACCTCTATGCAGAGGTTGACAGTGATCCTATTCTTACAAGGAACCACACAGGTTCCATCAATTTAAAAATTCAAACTGAACTGAAATGAAACATATCACTAAATTGATTGAATATTTAGCATCATTTTCATGCCATCATGAGCTTACAGACAATCAGTTAACCTAACCACTCTTAAGTCTCTTTCCTTGGATCGTGGTAAGTTAACCAGTAATCAATCATTTGTAAAATAATTCTTGTCTTTATCCTCTTTTAGATTAGTTAATCCCAGGCATCTTTTTATGTCCACCGTCCTTCTGTCCATCCATAAACCTTTTGTTGTTTTCCTTCTAGCATTTGTAGTTTTTTTAGTTGATTTTGACCAAACTTACACAGTATTTATATATCTGTAATTTCTCATCTGACTAACCTGCATTGTCAAATATTGACATCTCGGCATTAATTCCTCTGCCAAAGATGAGTAATTTTTAGGGCCAATGTGACCCTCTTGTTAATTGGCCAACAGCCACACAGACAGGTAGCCAGATTCACAATTAACATATGCTTGCTCAGTTTGTTTTGTTTTGTTGATAGTTTTGCGATTGTTTTTTGGCATTTTTGTGGTCTGTCTTTGATTGCTCTTAATGTTTACTGTTACAATTTCTTCTTTGCTCCATGAAAAATTTTGGGTTGAGAATTCATGATCTTTATGTACTCATACCACCGTGTTACACCACATCTGTAGTTGCTTTGTATTGTTGTATGCAAGAACCATCCTCATAAATACCATAAATAAATGCAAAGATTGTTGGTATGGAGTGGGTGAATTCTGTATACTCAAAGCTTCATACATCATAATAAATATCAGTATTCATATCATACAAGGCACTACCAAAGGACATTGTCGAATTTCAGTTTGGTTTGTTTTTAACTATATGGCCTCAAGATCAGTCATCTGTTTTACCTCAGTTGCAGTGGGCTGGTACCCCCATCCCTGACCTCAAGATCAGTCATCTCTTTTACCTCAGTGGCAGTGGGTTGGCATCCATCCTTGACCTCAAGATCAGTCATCTCTTTTACCTCAGTGGCAGTGGGCTTGTATCCATCCCTGACCTCAAGATCAGTCATCCATTTTACCTCAGTGGCAGTGGGTTGGCATCCATCCTTGACCTCAAGATCAGTCATCTGATTTACCTCAGTGGCAGTGGGCTGGTATCCATCCCTGACCTCAAGATCAGTCATCTGTTTTACCTCAGTGACAGTGGGCTTGTATCCATCCTTGACCTCAAGATCAGTCATCTGATTTACCTCAGTGGCAGTTGGCTGGTACCCATCCCTGACCTCAAGATCAGTCATCTCTTTTATCTCAGTCAGGCAATGGACTCGTATCCATCCCTGACCTCAAGATCAGTCATCTGTTTTACCTCAGTGGCAGTGGGCTTGTATCCATTCTTGACCTCAAGATCAGTTATCTGTTTTACCTCAGTGGCAGTGGGCTTGTATCCATCCTTGACCTCAAGATCAGTCATCTGTTTTACCTCAGTGGCAGTGGGCTGGTATCCATCCCTAACCACAAGATCAGTCATCTGTTTTACCTCAGTGGCAGTGGGCTGGTATCCATCCTTGACCTCAAGATCAGTCATCTGTTTTACCTCAGTGACAGTGGGCTGGTACCCATCCTTGACCTCAAGATCAATCATCTCTTTTACCTCAGTAGCAATGAGCTGGTACCCCAATTCTTTTTACCTCGCTTTTATATATCTTCATTCGTTCACTTTCTCCTTCTCCTTTCCTTTCTGTTTTCACTGTCCTTTCTGATCTTGCTTCTACATAACTTCCTGTCCTCTTTTTGCACTGTCCTTTCTGATCTTCCTTCTACATAACTTACTGTCCTCTTTTTTCACTGTCCTTTCTGATCTTCTTTCTACATAACTTCCTGTCCTCTTTTTTTAGTGTCCTTTCTGATCTTCTTTCTACATAACTTCCTGTCCTCTTTTTTCACTGTCCTTTCTGATCTTCTTTCTACATAACTTCCTGTCCTCTTTTTTCACTGTCCTTTCTGATCTTCTTTCTACATAACTTCCTGTCCTCTTTTTTCACTGTCCTTTCTGATCTTCTTTCTACATAACTTCCTGTCCTCTTTTTTCACTGTCCTTTCTGATCTTCCTTCTACATAACTTCCTGTCCTCTTTTTGCTCTGTCCTTTCTGATCTTCTTTCTACATAACTTCCTGTCCTCTTTTTTTAGTGTCCTTTCTGATCTTCTTTCTACATAACTTACTGTCCTCTTTTTTTAGTGTCCTTTCTGATCTTCTTTCTACATAACTTCCTGTCCTCTTTTTTCACTGTCCTTTCTGATCTTCTTTCTACATAACTTCCTGTCCTCTTTTTTCACTGTCCTTTCTGATCTTCTTTCTACATAACTTCCTGTCCTCTTTTTTCACTGTCCTTTCTGATCTTCTTTCTACATAACTTCCTGTCCTCTTTTTCCACTGTCCTTTCTGATCTTCTTTCTACATAACTTCCTGTCCTCTTTTTTAGTGTCCTTTCTGATCTTCTTTTTACATAACTTCCTGTCCTCTTTTTTCACTGTCCTTTCTGATCTTCCTTCTACATAACTTCCTGTCCTCTTTTTTCACTGTCCTTTCTGATCTTCTTTCTACATAACTTCCTGTCCTCTTTTTTTAGTGTCCTTTCTGGTCTTCTTTCTACATAACTTCCTGTCCTCTCTTTTCACTGTCCTTTCTGATCTTCTTTCTACATAACTTTCTGTCCTCTTTTTTTAGTGTCCTTTCTAATCTTCTTTCTACATAACTTCCTGTCCTCTTTTTCACTGTCCTTTCTGATCTTCCTTCTACATAACTTCCTGTCCTCTTTTTTCACTGTCCTTTCTGATCTTCTTTCTACATAACTTCCTGTCCTCTTTTTTTAGTGTCCTTTCTGATCTTCTTTCTACATAACTTCCTGTCCTCTTTTTTTCACTGTCCTTTCTGATCTTCCTTCTACATAACTTCCTGTTCTCTTTTTTCACTGTCCTTTCTGATCTTCTTTCTACATAACTTCCTGTCCTCTTTTTTTAGTGTCCTTTCTGATCTTCTTTCTACATAACTTCCTGTCGATACTTATTTCCCTCCCCTTGTCAGCTGCAGTAATGTTTCATAGCCCTTTATATTCCTGAAATATTATGCATTTATATGTACCATGAAACTCTGCTATCCAGACTAATATACCGGTAATTCAAATATGAAACTGACAGATTAACGTCAAATTGTATGTTAAATCTCAGTTAATGGCGTGTTATAATGCACATTTTTGAGACATACTTACCTCCCTTGTCAATGTAATGAATATTCAATAATGCAGGTTTTGTACATATTTCTCTATAACAGAAATGCATGACTAACATTACATATACACATACTAAATATATATCTGTATAAAAGCTGCTTATTTTATGAAGGTTTTTTTGTGAGATCTTCTTACTGGAAGATTTCCTCTTTCATTCATTGATGAATATGTCTACATCTATGATATGTACTCCTGTAAACATACTGAATATGTGTTGTAACTATTACCACCTTTTGTTGTAGTAAATATGGAATCGAGCAGTCCAAGGCTCTGTGGCAATGTCATTTACCTCTGAGAACATGGGTTTGAGCTCAATCTAAAAGATTTAAGGATTCATGTGAGAAAGTCTGCCAGTGAAATGATTTTCATTTGACAACACAATGTTCGATGCCTTGCAATGTTTTAACGAGTCCTATGGTTGAGTGCTGTAAGGCCTGTTAGTACATTTTTGTGAGAAAATTTGCCACTTGCTTCAGGAGGGACAGTCATTCTGAAATACTCTACTACCAATAAAACTGGATGCCACAGTGATCATCAGTGTAATATGAATAGTCATAAACCCCAGTAAACTTATATCATAGTACATGTACTCTATTAAACACTAATTGTCTTTATAAGTTAATTATTGTACAAGCAATTAATTTTTCCCTCACTAATTGCTTTCCACAAAGTTTCAATTAAAAAAACCTCACCAACAATTGGGATCTCTTATATCATAAAAAGTGAATTGTTTGATATCAGAAAAGCCTATGTTTATATACTGATATAAACATATAACAAACAAAACTCTTTAATATTAATCCTTATTTATTTTGACACTACTGGAACCGCAGGCATCACATTTGCATATTTTGGCATGGAAACAAGGTTAATTTGGTACAGATATATAACTGATGAGATTTCAGAGGTACAGGCTGATTATGTAGTACAAAATGAGAAAATGTTTAAAGTTTCTCTCCAAATGATTAAAATTTAATGATAATAATATTATCAGTTATTTCTTTCATGCCAGTTTGTTTTGCAGAAGTTGATGTTGATAAAGGATATATAAAGGTGACTTTGCCCTTTACTTTTTTACATAAAAGGATATAACAGGTGAATTTGAGTTATGCTAGTGAAAAAAACATACATTTTACTTTGAGTGGTCAGATAAGCATATTTTAATTTTGATAGTCAGATGAACAAAGTGTCCTTGGTCAATGGGGCAGTGTCTCAGTTCCTCTTACTGCTCAGGTTGTCTGTTCAACCACAGCTCAGTCCATAAACAATTTGCGAGAAATGTGTCAGTTACAAATTAACAGAAAACGATGGTTCTCTAATCCATTCTCAGATCACCTGGGCCTGGTAAGCTCAGTTGGTAGCAAGTATGATTCAAAATCCAAGGGTTGAGATTTTGAATCCTCATTCTGGCACAGTCTCTGTGATGATATTATGACATTGCATCATATTGTCTTTTGCTCTCACTTCTGATTCTAGTGGGAAAGGTATCTGTTACTTAAGGAGATGGGTGAACTGGTTCCAGGAAAGAGTAGTTAGATTGTATGTTAGCCCTCAACAACATAAAAACGTGCAAATAAAGTCTGTGATCCCTCTGCATCAAGAAAACTGGACTCTATATATCCTACTATAAGTTATTCTGAAATACTCTACTGCCAATAAAACTGGACTCTATATATCCTACTATAAGTCATTCTGAAATACTCTACTGCCAATAACACTGGACTCTATATATCCTACTATAAGTCATTCTGAAATACTCTACTGCCAATAAAACTGGACTCTGTATATCCTACTAAAAGTCATTCTGAAATACTCTACTGCCAATAAAACTGGACTCTGTATATCCTACTAAAAGTCATTCTGAAATACTCTACTGCCAATAAAACTGGACTCTGTATATCCTACTAAAAGTCATTCTGAAATACTCTACTGCCAATAAAATTGGACTCTATATATCCTACTAAAAGTCATTTTGAAATACTCTACTGCCAATAACACTGGACTCTATATATCCTACTATAACTACTATAAGTCATTCTGAAATACTCTACTGTCAATAAAACTGGATGCAACAGTAACCAGCAGTGTAATATGAATATCATATATTACTATGAATGTAATGAAAATAATAGTTGAAAAAGTCAGAATAAGATATAAATTTTTCTTCCTCCAGATAATTATGTGCTTAATCTATTTGGGAATATAAATTTGATTTTATATGCCAAAGAAGGTTTTGTTTTAAAATGTTACTAGCATCAAGTGCTTAAGATTTATCTTAATTGAGTTATAAGTTTGTTTCATAAAATCGTTTAACATTTATTGACTTGTACCTTTCAATTGATAAAAGAAGTTGGAATGCACCACAGAAATGCCTTTTAATCATCCTTAAGGAATGGAACTGATAATGGATTGATGATTGACAAATATGTCAAAAGATGGCAATTAAACAAATGAGATTTCTACATGATGTGAATAACTGTTTTATGGCATGGCTGTGTGATCTAAGGCACTATTTCATTATCACTTTTTACTGCTTATGTCCTGGATTTGAGCATAGCTTTGTTCAAACACTTTATTTAAGTTTGGCAGTTAGTTTTGGAAGAAATGTGCTTCTACTCAGATTACCCTGCATGTATCATTTGGGATTTCTCCACTTTTAATCTGGAATATTTTCAAAGCAATTTTGTCAAGTTATGAAATTCAGAAAAAACAATTTGCATTTCGATGATTAAAGTTGCTTTGTGTCTTGGTTCTACCTAGAATTGGACTTGGAAAGTCATGGGTTCTATCTAGAGTTGGACTTCGGAGGTCATTGGTTTTACCTGGAATTGGACTTAGGAAGTCATTGGTTCTACCTAGAATTGGACTTGGAAAGTCATGGGTTCTATCTAGAATAAGACTTCGGAGGTCATTGGTTTTACCTGGAATTGGACTTAGGAAATCATTGGTTCTACCTAGAATTGGACTTGGAAAGTCATCAGTTCTATCTGGAATTGGACTTCAGAAGTCATTGGTTCTACCTGGAATTGGACTTGGAAAGTCATCGGTTCTACCTGGAATTGGACTTCGAAAGTCATCGGTTCTATCTAGAATTGGACTTCGGAAGTCATTGGCTCTACCTGGAATTGGACTTGGAAAGTCATCAGTTCTATCTAGAATTGGACTTCGGAAGTCATTGGTTCTACCTGGAATTGGACTTGGAAAGTAATCAGTTCTATCTAGAATTGGACTTTGGAAGTCATTGGATCTACCTGGAATTGGACTTGGAAAGTCATCGGTTCTATCTAGAATTGGACTTAGGAAGTCATTGGTTCTACCTGGAATTGGACTTAGGAAGTCATTGGATCTACCTGGAATTGGACTTAGGAAGTCATTGGATCTACTTGGAATTGGACTTGGGAAGCTCTTAGCCTACTTCACAAGCTTAAATGAAAATATATCAATGATTCTGACTCAGTGGACCATTATAAGGATTGTATGACAGTATATACTATGTATCATCCAGTCAAACTGCACGGATCACTTAGGGGAGAGGACATCGGGCAGAAACTAGTGGAATGGAGATGAAATTATTTTAAACAAAATCTAGAAATTAACAGCAATTACCGGTATGTCAGAATAGTTCAGTGACATATCATATTTATTTGCAGTGCAAAAATAAAGGTTTGATATAATTGTAAAAAAACATTTTTATATAAAAATAATCTTTAAATAAGCCAAAACCTGGGATTAGGACATGAAGACAGTGTGAACCATGGGCTATAAAGTTTGTTGAGGTGTGTTCTACAATAAAGGATTTATTTGATTAAATCAGATGACATTCATTAATCTCAGGAACTTACCGATTTTGCAAATTTGGCGTAAAGATTAAACAAAAAAGGGTTTCACAACTTGAAACAAATCTCTTGACAAACATTGAAAGTGTTCAGCATGTCCGTTATATTTTTATAAAGAGAACACTAATACCTATCATTTACCAAAATGTTTCCCATTACAGCGATATGTAGATGTATGTAAATATAAACAGAGTTAAAACAAACCATTTATAAGCAGTACTGGGCCCCATTGGGTGTTGATTTTGGTATGGATCTGGGCAACTCTCGAGGGTTCTTCTGGTGCTAAACTTATCTAAATGAGATAGATTGTTGTGAATGCCATACTTATCTGGCCAATCAATTTAATAATAACCTTGCTGAGATTGATGTATAGTTTTGGTGTGAACCTGATAACTAGTGTCATTTTGATGACCAGTCTATAACATGTTGATGACCAGTCAATAACATGTTGATGACCAGTCTAAAGCTTACTGATGACCAGTCTATAACATGTTGATGACCAGTCTAAAGCATACTGATGACCAGTCTATAACATGTTGAGTCTATAACATATTGGTGACCAGTCTATAACATATTGATGACCAGTCTATAACATGTTGATGACCAGTCTATAACATGTTGAGACTATAACATACTGATGACCAGTCTATAACATGTTCAGTCTATAGCATATTGATGACCAGTCTATAACATGTTGAGTCTATAACATATTGATGACCAGTCTATAACATATTGGTAACCAGTCTATAACATATTGAGTCTATAACATATTGATGACCAGTCTATAACATGTTGAGTCTATAACATATTGGTGACCAGTCTATAACATATTGATGACCAGTATATAACATGTTGATGACCAGTCTATGACATATTGATGACCAGTCTATAAAATATTGATGACCGGTCTAAAACTTACTGATGACCAGTTTATAACATGTTGATGACCAGTATTTAACATGTTGATGACCAGTCTATAACATACTGATGACCAGTCTATATCATATTGATGACCAGTCTAAAACATGTTGATGATCAGTCTATAACATACTGATGACCAGTCTATAACATATTGATGACAGTCTAAAACATACTGTTGACCAGTCAATATAAATATTGATGACCAGTCTATAACAAGTTGATGGCCAGTCTATAACATACTGATGACCAGTCTAAAACATACTGATGACCAGTTTATAATATATTGATGACCAGTCTATAACATACTTATGACCAGTCTATGAACTTTTGATGATCAGTCTTAAACATACTGATGACCAGCTATAACATTTTGATTACCAGTCTAAAACATATTGATGACCAGTCTTAAATTCATGGCCTACTCCTGCCTCCACACCGAGGCCGTACGGAAAGGGGGATATGGACAGGATACGAGCTCTGTAGACCCAAGCAAAACACTTCATTTGCATTGTTATACCTTTAGTTTTACCCAGGTGGACATTTAATGTTATTTTCCTTAGTTGTTTCTAATAAATGGATACTTAAAAATTGATAAATTGTATCCTTCAGCAGTGCGGTAGTGCCATGGATAGAGTGTTAGTCATGTATTAGAGAGGTTGGGAAATCCCCACCTCAACCTGATGCTTCTAAAAAACACACACACCCAATATACTGGTTTTACCCAGGAAGCAGATTCCTACTAGTAAATTAGTATAAAATAAATTGTATCAATGTACAGAATGTAACAAAATATCCAAAGAGAGAAAGCAAGCACCAAATGAGTTCTTACTCTAGTTTGAGCTGCTGCCATCTGATGATCAAGTGGAGAAATGAGATCAACATCATTGGCTTAACAATATTACTTAGGAGGGTTTGTTGCAGTTACTAGCTGGAATGTATAAATATTTAATTTCACTGGATGCTGTTTGTCAAGCTATAACTCCCCAACCCCCCTCCCTCCAAAAGGTCACAGTCACATAGACAGACATTGAGTGACCTGAAGGTGACGATTACATCAGTTATTCCTATGTCATCATTTATATACATGTACAATATGGCCACAACTTGAACCTCATTGTCCACTGGAAGATAAATCTATCTATTCCGTTTCATTACGGTTACTGAGAGACTATGACATCATTCTAGACTACTGTCACTGCACTTACATCAACTGAATTCATCTTATGGTTTTGTCATTGTATTTTAAGATTCTTATCCAAATAGCCTTTTGATCAGTGTGACATTACTGTCTGTATTTGATTTAACAAAACAAAGTCTAAAAATTTGTTTGAAGATAAAAATCTATGCAAGATATGTCTCATTTTAGTTTGGTATTAAATGTATCCCAGGGTTCATGTACCGCATCATGCATTGTAAGTATGAGGCAGATACACACTAACTGGTTCCCTTGCATTGTAAGTATGAGGCAGATACACACTAACTGGTTCCCTTTATTTCTTTGACGACTATGCAATCAAACACAACTTGTTTAATTATTTACATTTTAGTGAAAAAAGTGTACCAGGTAAAAGTAGCATCAGAACAATGTTGCATCCTGAAAACTGTTCAGAACAATGTTGCATCCTGAAAACTGTTCAGAGCAATGTCACATCCTGAAAACTGATCAGAACAATGTTGCATCCTGCAAACTTATCAGTACAATGTTGCATCCTGAAAACTGATTAGAACAATGTTTCGATAGATATTTTCAGAAATGCAGAGACCGCATTTATTTTAATCCTAATTGCTCAGTTTGCTAAAAAAGCATACAGGGCAACCAATTTAAGAGACTTGGTATTTATGAATTAAGTTCTTCACATTCAAATAAAAGTCTTGAGAAAATACTTGTTCACCTGACTGACTGCTAATTGGTCACTGGTATATAGATGGTGAATTTGCATACCTGAATATAAATCCTTTATTCTAGAAATATAATGGTAAGATTATTTGCCTTTGATGGCAGTCACTGATCTGAGAGTAAATAAACAAGTGGACATCTGTTCACAACAAAAGGGGGTGTGCAAGCTGGTAGAAAATTAGAGGGATCATATGCTGATACCAGCAGGGGCGCAGGGTAGTGTAAAGTAAAATATTGGGTTAGTCTGGAGACATGCTGGGTGATGGTAAGACCTCACACCTTCATGTTTGGGACAAGTTTTAGGTAAGCAGGATTTAGGTCACTTTAAATCCTGAAAAAATACCAGAATTTGTGATAATTGACAGCTTCAAGTTAAGTTGTTGTTAAGTACAAATAGATTTAGCCATAAAAGATTAAATTAGAATTGCTACCCAAGTAAAACATACGTAATGTAACATGATTAAATTAGAATTGCTACCCAAGTAAAACATACGTAATGTAACATGATTAAATTAGAATTGCTACCCAAGTAAAACATACGTAATGTAACATGATTAAATTAGAATTGCTACCCAAGTAAAACATACGTAATGTAACATGATTAAATTAGAATTGCTACCCAAGTAAAACATACGTAATGTAACATGATTAAATTAGAATTGCTACCCAAGTAAAACATACGTAATGTAACATGATTTTTAGCTGCAACCATTTTTACTGTACTTGTGAATTCTTAAGAAATATAATTCATATAATTTCATGTTGACAGTGCTCCAGATAAGCTTTTTAAAAAATATTTTACTCCTTGAATTTGTATGCAATGCTTATATTTCCAAAAGTTGAGGATAACCAAAAGTAAAAGGATAACGAAAAGTTAAGGCTAAAAACATTTTTATCAAATATTTCTTATATAATAATAATAAACCAGTATCCGATGCTTATTTTACCCATTGCTTTATATTGCTATGCCTTATTCAGAAATGTCATTGCTGGAATACCCCCTTAATAATGCTTATCAGGAGCACTGATGTCACAATCAAAACACAGTTTGGCCCATCCTCTTCATTTGCTTTATTAAAAATGTCATACTGATATACATGTACTGACAAAGTTCATAACCATGATTCAATCATTAATTACTGCATACCAATTAATATTTAAAACCTTAAAATTGTAGTAGAGAGTGTGTAGCTTTAAGGCAACTTGAAAATGAATGCTAACTAGAGCTCTATGGTATTTGTACAAGTTGATGGTCATTCAGTGTGATAAGTGTATTAAAGTGCTGGTCAGATAATGGTCAGCCTTGCCCTAACATGGATACCCTCTTGGGTGTCGCTGAAATCTCACGCCTGGTCTGCCACATTCCAATCCTCTTCGTTCATTCATACAATAATGTTTTTAATATCGCTCAAATGCATTTGTTATTGTACTAAGGTAAAATTGTGAAGCGCTAATTGCTGTTGTAAGTGATATAAATGATTAAAGCCTTTCCTGAGCCTGACCTGAAATGCTTGCATACTACAATAATATAAGTAAAGTATTTACGTTCTATTAAGTTATGGACCAATGGTACAAGAATTTAATACAGATTTTCTCATGACCATGTTTTATTGGGGGATCTTGTCTCAGTAGAAACCTCGCCGGCTTACAGCAATTTACATTTTTGTCACCTTCAGGGAAATAGATTGCACTGACTATCTGTCCTTGCTGACGTTCCAGTCGACAATAAAAAGTTTTAATTGAATTTTCGGGGAGATATAGAGGTATTGTGTGGACAACATAAGCTTTGCAAACTGATTTAGGACACTATATAGTATTTAATGTCACACTTTCAAGTCCAAGTGAACAGTTTTTAGAGAATTTCATCGTTTCTCCTTTTTTGATCACGTTACAGGGACAGCTGGATGCAGGTGGACTGTTTAGATTTGGATTTGGGTAGTTGATAGCCAGTGCTTAATTTGCTTACAATTAATTTTGATATAAGTTGCATCCTACAATTTATTCAGATTCCTGTCTCTAATCAAGTGTGCGTGTCAATTTCAAAGTTTGGATACCAGGTTGTGTAAATCAGTGTCCCATATCCGTGTCATAAAGAGTTTGTAAGACGAGACCTCTATCTTTATCCATTAATAATTTTGTGAGCAGAGGAGTGTAACATTACTGCAGTAAAAATCGCAACAACGTAAAATATAGAAACTGTGTTTTCTGTTTTGGTTGCTGTAACTCGGTTGTATCTTGTCACCTCATTTAAGCAAAGTGATAGTAGTAACTTGAGTGTTGCTTTCCTCATCAGAAAGCGTGAAACATTTATTACGATCATCAGCCATCATAAACATTAAAAGATAACTTTGTAGAATAAGGCAATTTTCTAGGCTACACGCTTGTGCATTTGATATAGTTATAATTATAGCAGCTACTAGATCAGAACGTGAAATATCAGACTCAATGTCGGTTACATACAGTGATATCGCAGATTACTTGAAATCGCGTACGATTCTGCTCGCCAACGTGCCCCAGGTAGGAATTTTCTCTTTTCTTGATCCGTGCACTTCAACTCTGCATGTGCAGTAATGGTTAATAGTTAATTGTTGGTGATATGTACTTTTGTTTTGTTGTTTATTTTAATTTATACATTGTTCTTTGAAAGTGCTTTAAAGCTATTTTTGGATTTGCTGATGTTATTATTATGATGTTTAAATGTTGGCTGTCCGAAGAGTGCAGGTCGTCAGACCCAGCAGGAGTTTTTCTTGTTAATATGTTGTGTGGCATTGTTACATTTGCATGCCACTGTCACTTTATTCAGTGAATTAATGGGTTTGGATTGTCCAGCTACTTAAGTTGAGATCAAGGTTTGAACCTCAATTTTGTCTGATTTAGTGAGATTGTAATGTGAACAATGTCACAGGTAGGCTTGCACGCCAATTAAAAGTGTCAGTCCCATTGTTTTCAAGTATGATATTATTTCTGTTGTTGTTGTGTGGTGTTTAGCACCGCTTTTAACCATTTTTCAGTCGTACTGTGACCGTATCGACTGGAAACAGTATTCTAAGTGCTGCCACACTGGAGTATCATGCCACAGATACATGCTATGGTAACCTATCCAATCACATTATACTGACACCAGGCCAACCAGACCTAGAACTATCCTTTAAATGCTGAGTGTCAAGCAAGGATGCTTTTAGTACCACTTTTTAAGTATTTGGTGGATTGCACCCACAATATTCCATTTGTGAGGTGGATACTCTACCTCTAAGCCACTCGCTGCGGTTTTAGGATAGAATAGAAAAAAATGATGATGGCAGGACAAGGCAGTAACTGACAGATATTGAACACAAATTCTGACATAAAGGAAACAGGTCAGATGAAACAACCATAGGTTTGGAGATTGTCTTAATAGTCATAAACTGGTTTGCCAGGTGTGTATCACTTGAAATGGCTTGTCATAGAATGTCATAGAATGTCAGAAATTAATCCAAATTAAGATGTCATCTGACAGTAACTATTTTATCAGATGTGAGTCAGATTAAATGACTGCTGTCAGAAATGGAATATTGTCTGACATTTACTAGTGTGCCAGGTGTTGGTAAGATGTAGAGACTGTTACAGAGTGGCAGAAACAAACCCAACTTGTAACTTGTCATGATAATGAAATATTTTCTGGCAGCAGAGGGTCAGATAAAATGACAACCATAGTTTGTCAGAAATTGATTTAGCTTGTGCCAACTTGTCATAAACCAGAAATTTCTTGGGCAGTAGAGGGTCAAATTAAATAATAGCCATAGATTGCCAAGAAATTAATCCCCCATGCTGCTTGCCATATTCTGACAGCTACTTTGCCATGTGTGGGTCAGGCAGAAATCATGGATTATCAGAAATGGGTGAGATGAAATGTCAGTCATAATTTGTCAAATTGTGTGAAAAGAGTAAAATACTGGTAGAAAAAAAAGTAGACTGTCAGATAAAAGGACACAGACTGAACTAATTTCAGCTTCTGTTAATAACACTGTGTAAAAGGTAGACTCGGTCAGATAGAAGGACACAGACTGTGTGTCTGGTATGAGTCAAATTAATTTCAGCCTCTGTTAATAAGGCTGTGTAAAAGGTAGACTGGGTTGGATAAAAGGAAACAAAAGTTTGTCAGCCCTAGGTCAGATAAATGTTCAGCCTTTATATATCTAACCTTGGTTAAATTATCGGTTATGGCAGCTTCAGTAAGTCACCCAGTACTTCATCTTGAGATATTTCCATCTCACTGCTGATGTATTTTAAACCTTGGTTAGATTACCGGTAATGGCAGCTTCAGTAAGTCACCCAGTACTTCATCTTGAGATATTTCCATCTCACTGCTGATGTATTTTAAAATAAAATGTAAGAAACTATATAACCATCAGGAGATAATCAAGGGACAAAGCCACCAAGCACTTTATATTCAGAGTAATAACAGAGAGAAGAAGTGAAGATAAGAGTCACTATCTTTGAATGGTCAGCAGCAGACAACGTCACTTGGGAGCTTAAACCTGGTTAATGGTGCATCCAACCTCACTATTCCCTTGTATAACCATCACTGCGCCAGTATCTGCCTAGCGGATCCCAGGAACCGCCTGGCAGATCAGAGGAACTGCCTTAAGCAGATCCCAGTAACTGCCTAGCAGATCCCAGGAACCACCTGGCAGATCCCAGGAACCACCTGTCAGATCCCATGAACTGCCTGTTATATCCCAGAAACTGCCTAGCAGATCCCAGTAACTGTCTAGCAGATCCCAGGAACTGCCTGTTATATCCCAGTAACTGCCTAGCAGATCCCAGGAACTGCCTAGCAAATCCCAGGAACCACCTGGCAGATCCATTAACTGCCTGTTAGATCTCAGTAACTGCTAACCAAATCCCAGTTACTGCATAGCAGATCCCAGTAACTGCCTAGCAGATCCAAGTAACTGTCCAGCAGATCCCAGGAACTGCCTGTCAAAAAACATGATCGGGACAAGTTTAATTAGTAAAAACTTCAAAAATCTTCTTATCAGAAACTACTGGGTCGATTTAAAAATGTTCCTTGGAGGACCCTTCACCAAATTTGTTCAAACCATAGTGATTCATCAAAAACATGGCGGCCAGGGGGTGGGGTTAGTTTACTATAATTATAAGCTATAGTAAAAACTTCAAAAATCTTCTTGTCAGAATCTACTTGCTCCATTTTAAAATAATTTCACAGAAATGTTCCTTGGAGGACCCTTCACCAAGTTTGTTCAAACCGTAGTGATTTGTCAAAAATTATGGAGGCCAGGGGGTGGGGTTAGTTTACCGTATAAGCTATAGTAAAAACTTAAAAAATCTTCTTGTCAGAAACCACTGGATCGATTTTAAAACAATTTCGCAGAAATGTTCCTTGGGTGACCATTTACCAAGTTTGTTCAAGCCGTTGCAATTTGTTAAAATACATGACCACCACAGTGAGGTGCTAGTTTACTATATAGGCAGCTATAGTAAAAACTTCAAAAGCCTTCTTGTCAGAATCTACTGACCTGATTTCGATGTAATTTCACTGACATTTACCATGGGTGAAGATCAACCAAGTTTGAACTCTTCTAGGCATCTGTTACATCTTCAAAACAAATCAAAATTCTAACTACTTGCCCATCTCGTTTTTCTGGAATTTTGAGTGTACATGTATTATATAATTTACTTGAGTTGGGTGACTCAAGGTGAGTCAGGTGAGCAATATAGGGCCATTTTGGACCTCTTGTTTAAATTGGGGTTACTTTGGCAACAAAATAAGTAAAATTACAGATACAGCCTTGATCCTGTGATAACATAGAAAGTATTCAGGCTACTTTTGTGAAACTTTGCATGTGGAAAAACAAACATCATGTAGATAAACTTTTGGCAGGTAGGACTTTGTAAATGTACACATAGTGTTTTGAAGGACTTGTTTCTGTAAATGGTGACATAAGATTTGCAGTGCCATGAGAAAAAGATTGTTGGTATGACAACAAAATTGGTAAAATTACAGATACAACCTGTATCCTATAACATAAAAATGATCTAACCTGTATTTGTGCATGTGGACAGAGAGCAATTAGAACATCATGTACATCATTTACTTATTTTTTCAGTCTATCCACATGCCAAGTTCCACAAATGTAGCTTGCATACTTATGGAGTTATTGCAGCATCCAGATTTCCTGGTCGGACAAACAGTCAATTTAACTTATTTTGTTGCCATACCAACCACATTTTTCTCATGGCACTGCCAATCTTATTTCACCATTTACAGAAACAAGTCCTTTAAAACACTATGACATTGTTTACATTAACAAAGTCCTACCTGTAAACCTGTAGTTGTGTTGTTTGCAATACTCCACTGTCTTGTTTATTCTCTTCTTGGTTGTTTTTATAAACTGTGTAAAAAGGTTAAGCGTTCGAGCCCTGGCCTGTTCTAAACATATTCTGTGAGAAAAATTGCCATTTTTTTTGTGGATTGCTGGTGGTTCTACTCAGAATGATGAAGGATTGAAGCAACAATCCCCTGTGATCCTGGGTTCGATTCTCTACCACTGGACCACGCACTCCAATTATCTTGACTATCACTGTGGGCAGTGTAAACTTTTTTGTTGTATGAGAAAATTGAATAAAATCTGTGTCACATGACATGTCAGTGTCAAGTTGGGAAATCCCTGTGGCAGTGGTGGTATGTTAATTCAACCAGCAGGTGTTTTATGTTGTGTGATAGTATAATTAACTTAATTATGATTTCATATGAACTTTTAAGATGTTAAAGTAACACTAGCTAAGATAATACTTCAAACATATAACACATTGTAATGATAAATGGTGTCTAGGTTCATATGCCAGTTAATGGACTGGGCAGTCGGACCTAGCATGTTGTGTGGACAAAAGTGCAGTTTCATAATAGCATCCTAGGTCTGACCACACAATCCGTTAACTTTCATCCTAGATCTGACCGCACAATCCGTTAACTTTCATCCTAGGCGTGACCACACAGTCCGTTAACTTGCATCCTAGGTCTGACCACACAGTCCGTTAACGTCCATCCTAGGTGTGACTGCACAGTCCGTTAACTTGCATCCTAGGTGTGACCACACAGTCCGTTAACTTGCATCCTAGATCTGACTGCACAGTCTGTAAACTTCCATCCTAGGTGTGACCACACAGTCCGTTAACGTCCATCCTAGGTGTGACCACACAGTCCGTTTACTTCCATCCTAGGTGTGACCACACAGTCCGTTAACGTCCATCCTAGGTGTGACTGCACGGTCCGTTAACGTCCATCCTAGGTGTGACTGCACAGTCCGTTAACGTCCATCCTAGGTGTGACCACACAGGCCGTTTACTTCCATCCTAGATGTGACCACACAGTCCGTTAACTTCCATCCTAGGTCTAACCACACATTTCGTTATCTTGCATCCTAGGTCTGACCACACAGTCCGTTTACGTCCATCCTAGGTGTGAACACACAGTCCGTTTACTTCCATCCTAGGTGTGAACACACAGTCCGTTTACTTCCATCCTAGGTGTGACTGCACAGTCCGTTTACTTCCATCCTAGGTGTGACCGCACAGTCCGTTAACTTGCATGCTAGGTGTGACCACACAGTCCATTAACTTCCATCCTAGGTGTGACCACACAGTCCGTTAACTTGCATCCTAGGTCTGACCTCACAGTCCATTTACTTCCATCCTAGGTGTGACCACACAGTCCGTTAACTTGCATCCTAAGTGTGACCACACAGTCCGTTTACTTCCATCCTAGGTCTGACAACACAGTATGTTAACTTGCATCCTAGGTGTGACCGCACAGTCCGTTTACTTCCATCCTAGGTGTGACCACACAGTCCGTTTACTTCCATCTTAGGTATGACCGCACAGTCCGTTAACTTGCATCATAGGTGTGACCGCACAGTCCGTAACTTGCATGCTAGGTGTGACCGCACAGTCCGTTTACTTCCATCCTAGGTGTGACCGCACAGTCAGTAAACTTCCATCCTAGGTGTGACCGCACAGTCCGTTAACTTGCATGCTAGGTGTGACCACACAGTCAGTTAACTTCGCATTCTAGGTCAGACCACACAGTCCGTTAACTACCATCCTAGGTGTGACTGCACAGTCCATTAACTTCCATCCTAGATGTGACCGCACAGTCCGTTAACTTGCATGCTAGGTGTGACCACACAGTCAGTTAACTTCGCATTCTGGGTCAGACTGCACAGTCCGTTAGCTTGCATCCTAGGTCTGACCCCACAGTCCGTTTATTTGCATCCTAGGTCTGCTAGGTCTGACCCCACAGTCTGTTTATTTGCATCCTAGGTCTGCTAGGTCTGACCCCACAGTCTGTTAATTTGCATTTGGACCAAAACACCATGTAATATTTTTTATATTATACTGAAAGAATTCAAATATAACATATTAAAACAACATATTTGTCACCGTCTTGACAAAACACACCCTTTGGAAAACACCAAGTGCTTCCATTAAGAGTAGTGCTCTCTTTGAGATGGAATTAAGACCATACTCACCATTCCAGCCATAACATAGCCGGTGATGTAACATATCCAATGATGTAACATATCCAATGATGTAACATAACCAGTGATGTAAGATATCCAGTGATTTAACATAACCATTGATGTAACATATCTAGTGATGTAACATTAACATATCCAATGATGTAACATAACCAGTGATGTAACATAACCAGTGATGTAACATATCCAGTGATGTAACATAACCAGTGATGTAACATATCTAATGATGTAACATAACCAGTGATGTAACATATCCATTGATGTAACATTACCAGTGATATAACATAACCAGTGATGTAACATATCTAATGATGTAACATAACCAGTGATGTAACATATCTTATGATGTAACATAACCAGTGATGTAACATAAACCAGTGATGTAACATTAACATATCCAATGATGTAACATAACCAATGATGTAACATATCTAATGATGTAACATAACCAGTGATGTAACATAACCAGTGGTGTAACATATCCAGTGATGTAACATAACCAGTGATGTAACATATCCAGTGTTGTAACATAACCAGTGATGTAACATATCCAGTGATATAACATAACCAGTGATGTAACATAACCAGTGATGTAACATGGCCAGTGACGGTAGATAATGAAAAAAAATTCAATCTCACTAGCCCAGCCAATCACAGGCTGATAAAACTATGTCCTCCATTACTGAGTCGGGTTTTGAGATCACTGACCTTTCAACACTGAGGTTGTGAGTTTGAGCCCAGCCGTAACACTTTGATATGTGAAAAGGGTTTGCCAGTTTTATAGCTACAGGAAGGACAAGAGTGTTCCAACAATAAAACTGGAGGGACGTAGCCTCTTATATGTTGAAAATGACGTTAAACTTATCAAATAGAAAACTTAGTCAAATGTGGAGAAATTACGTGCTGTTACTCACAGGGCAGTGATCCGAGTCACACATTATCAGTTCTTAATGTACAACATACATTGTTGAAATATGGCGGATATGAAGAGACTTCCATGTGGATATTGTTTACATGTTTTCTAGTATATTTTCATACTTGTATCATTGACATATTTGAAATTGCATTAATAACTGTTGAAAACATCACTGAAGCATTAACTACTTTTTCTCATTCTAATCTATATACAATTTATCACTGGTTTTTAATGCAGATGCTAGTGTTTTTTTCCCCCCACCTGAATGTGTAGGTTAAATTTTCTTGAAATTCAAAACCACAAATATTTCAACACATATTTCATTAATTTACCATATGGTAAGAAAAATATAAAAATGCACATATCTATACTTATATAAGGTGATCTTTATCTATGAAGTAAACTGGAGAAATGCTGGTTAAACTATATTTGGGAAATACTTGACAGATGTTATCCAAACATATTGTACAAGTGTACCGTTTTTAATGTAAAAGTAGGGTCCTCCATGGCCGAGTGGTCTAAGGCACCGTCTCATGATCACTTACCTCTCGCTGCTAAAGTCATAGATTCAAGTCCCACTCACTCAAAAAACTTAATGTGAGAAAGTTTGCCAGTTACTTGTGGAAGGACGATGGTTTTACTCAGTCTGACTCAGTCTGAGGTCTTCCTCTACCAGTAAAACTGGATATGCCATGTACAAGTGCACAGTTTTCAATGTACAAGTGTACAGTTTGAACTTTTATACTTTGTCTTAATTACATTTGTATCAATGTATGCATACTTACAGACAGGCAATGCCATCTGTTGTTGTTGTTTTTAATAATGTGTGCTTACATATATAAAAGGGTGTTTATAAGGTCAGGTGGGATCCACCAATTTTTGTCTGTACCAGTTTAATTAAAAAATAAGATTAATTAAACAAAACTAGATTTTACATTTTATGTCTTTAACCTTATGGTTGGGATGGTACATTTTTCCATATTATTATTATGCTTTTTTAGAATCGCTGTCATATTTGCTGTAGAAATTAAATTTTTGTGAATATTAAACCATACAGTTGCGACGTTTGAATATTAAGTGGCACATTAGTTGTTTTTTTACCTGAACACACTCATATATATATATTAGATGACAGCGGTGTTTAGGTAAAGAATGCGTCAAAGGTATTAATACAAGCTTGATAAACTATCTAACAGCAAGCAGTCATGCGAGGCCCTGTATAAATGATATAAAAAAACGTGCAACTGGTCACATCTGGGGACAAAATCAATAATAAAACCTTAAAACCCGACCTGCTGTGGTGTTGAACAGTAGAATAACATTCTTTATTTGTCAAAAAACAATTTGAAGCTGATTTCTGGTCATTTCCAACACTGGAAAAGTGAATTTTGATAGAAAATGTAAAAATGTGTCATTTCTGTTTTGTTTACCTAAAGGGGCGTGTCATTATTGCAAAATATTTGACAGTTTTGCATTATGTGTTTGAAAGAGGTACCTTACTGGTATATGATGAATTATTATAGAGATTTGGAATTTGGGGAAAATGTCTTTTAAGGACACAATTAAATGGTTTTTAATGGGTTGGTCCAAGTTCATATGTGCTGCTAATGTATAACCATTACAGGTAACTTTTGATTTGGGAAACTTAGTTTCTCAGTGGTGTGGGGCGGAGTGGAGTCAGTGGAAGTATTTGATGAAGGTATCTAAGTTTCTCAGTGGTGTGGGGCGGAGGGGAGTGTGGAAGTATTTGATGAAGGTATCTAAGTTTTTTCAGTGGTGTGGGGCGGAGGGGAGTCAGTGGAAGTATTTGATGAAGGTATCTAAGTTTCTCAGTGGTGTGGGGCGGAGGGGAGTCAGTGGAAGTATTTGATGAAGGTATCTAAGTTTCTCAGTGGTGTGGGGCAGAGGGGAGTGTGGAAGTATTTGATGAAGGTATCTAAGTTTCTCAGTGGTGTGGGGCATAGGGGAGTGTGGAAGTATTTGATGAAGGTATCTAAGTTTCTCAGTGGTGTGGGGCGGAGGGGAGTCAGTGGAAGTATTTGATGAAGGTATCTAAGTTTCTCAGTGGTGTGGGGCGGAGGGGAGTCAGTGGAAGTATTTGATGAAGGTATCTAAGTTTCTCAGTGGTGTGGGGCGGAGGGGAGTCAGTGGAAGTATTTGATGAAGGTATCTTAGTTTCTCAGTGGTGTGGGGCGGAGGGGAGTCAGTGGAAGTATTTGATGAAGGTATCTAAGTTTTTCAGTGGTGTGGGGCGGAGGGGAGTCAGTGGAAGTATTTGATGAAGGTATCTTAGTTTCTCAGTGGTGTGGGGCGGAGGGGAGTCAGTGGAAGTATTTGATGAAGGTATCTAAGTTTTTCAGTGGTGTGGGGTGGAGGGGAGTCAGTGGAAGTATTTGATGAAGGTATCTAAGTTTTTCAGTGGTGTGGGGCGGAGGGGAGTCAGTGGAAGTATTTGATGAAGGTATCTAAGTTTTTCAGTGGTGTGGGGCGGAGGGGAATCAGTGGAAGTATTTGATGAAGGTATCTTAGTTTCTCAGTGGTGTGGGGCGGAGGGGAGTCAGTGGAAGTATTTGATGAAGGTATCTTAGTTTCTCAGTGGTGTGGGGCGGAGGGGAGTCAGTGGAAGTATTTGATGAAGGTATCTGAGAGAAGATTACTTCAATACTGTCATTATTTTATGTAGTAAGTAAGAACTTCTTCCATGTTCAGAACACCTGTATCTTTTGAGTACTAGAAATTTCCTTGCTCAAGGATCAGATATGATCAAAAATAAATTTTATTTAGAACTGCCTTTCCCAGACACATCAATAGAACAGTCATTTGGCTGCCCAAATTTTCATTTTTCATGTTTGATGAACGAGTTATTACACTGCCCAGATATTTGTTTTTAGCTCTACTGGTCAAAGGCCAGAAGTGCTTATGCGATGGCGCGTTGTCTGTCGTCTGTCATCTGTTAGCAGCACTTTCTATAAAACCACTTGGCCAATTAAACTGAAACTTCACATGAGTGTTTCTATTGCATAGGACACTATACAGAAGATTTTTTTTTTCGATCTGAAATTTAAGATGGCCGCCATTACTAAATATAGTCCAAAACTTAAAAAATCTTCTTCTCATGAACAACAGATTTTCAAAATGTTTATGTAGTAATGATGACCAACTATAGTTTGTTAGATTTGTTCAAATTGTGTCCCTAGGGTTAAATATTTCCCTGCCCCGAGGGTTCAATTAGGGGACACATGTCATTATTTATTTTTTTTTAAATGGAAATGATTTTGCCTATATCTTCACAGAAGCATTGTTTGATGAAGGAAGTTCAGATTTGTAAAAATTACTGGGTTCCACTGTCTTAAGGGGTCAGGAGGGGCCCCAAAAGGGTAAAAATTGGGAATTACTAAATTCGTTTTCTTAAGAACCTGTATGTCAGATTTGTTCGTATTTAGCATAAATTATCCCTATGTGTAGGGGTTTGATTCCAGATAAGAATTTAGAGGCTAAAATATATAGGGGCCCTGTAAGGGCACTTAGAATTTTACATTGGGATACTATGGGAAAACAGAAAATTCTATTTTTTTTCATTTATTCTGAAACCACTAGGCCAATTAAACTGAAACTTCACATCGATATTTCTATTGCATAGGAGACTATACAAAAGATTTATTTTTTCTATCTAAAATACAAGATGGCCACCATTACTAAAAATAGTCCAAAACTTAAAAAATCTTCTTCTCGTGAACGGTCCAACAGATTCTCAAAATGTTTAGGTAATAATGATGACCAACTATAGTTTTGTTAGATTTGTTAAAATGGTGTCCCTAGAGTTAAAAATGACCCCACCCCGATGTTTCTATTGCATAGTTGAATTTCAAAAAGTGCTATGGCCACTATGAGTCAGTAGATTGTCCTCAGGCCCTCTTGGGCCTCTTGTTTTTCCTGGTTTTTATTTGCTTACTCTGTATGCTTTTGAATAAGGTCACATGACTGTTTCTGGGTAGTGACCAAGTAGCTTGATTTTCTAGAATACCGGAATAATGGTAAAGCATCTTCCTCGCATACGGAAGATCCTGGTTTGATCCATGGCTTGGGGATTATTCTAGGTCTGGCCGGACTGTGTCAGTATAATGTGACTGGGTGGGGGTGCATGTTTAGCATTGCTTTCAACATTTTTTCAGTCATATCGCAACGGTGTCTACTTGAGACAGTATTTTAAGCGCTGCCATACTGGAGTATCATGCCTCAGACAAGTGGTATGATACCCCCATCCAGTCACATTATACTGATTCCATTCAGACCAGACCTAGAACTATCCTCTATATGATGAGCGCCAAGCATGGAAGCTCCTAGTACCATTTTTCAAGACTTTGGTAAGGGATCAAACCCTTGACCTATCACATGGAAGGCAGATGTTCTACCACTAGACCTAGCTGCAATGATTATGTAAATAGTAAAGCTTTGCATTGCAAGTATTATTGCATGTTTGGATTATTTTTGGCAGGGAAATGTGATTCTTATTCTAGCTTTAGGAAACTTAGGATCAGTGTTGATTAGGTACATTTCTTCTGTTATCTGTTACAGCGTGATAGCATTCATCAGTTCTATGCTATATTTAGGCAGATATCATTATTCAGTAATTGCCTAAATGTAATCATTTTAACTATATGCAATATCTTATAAAAATGAACTTCATTAACTCACGTTAAACTTGTGTCTTTTTTAAGTGTTTTTATTTATACCTCTGAAACCACTGGGCCAATTTTGATATAACTTCACAGAAATGTTCCTTGGGTGACCCTCTACCAAGTGTGTTCAAACCGTAGTGATTTGTCAAAAAACATGGCAGCCAGGGGGTGGGGTTAGTTAACTATATAAGCTATAGTAAAAACTTAAAATATCTTCTTGTCAGAAACTACTGGCTCAATTTTAAAATAATTTCACAGAAATGTTCCTTGGGTGACCCTCTACCATGTTTGTTCAAACGGTAGTGATTCGTTAAAAAACATGGTGGCCAGGGGCTGGGGTAAGTTTAATATATAAGCTATTGTAAAAACTTAAAAAATCTTCTTGTCAGGAACTACTGGCTTGATTTTAAAATAATTTCACAGAAATGTTCCTTGGGTGACCCTCTACCAAGTTTGTTCAAGCCATATTGATTCATCAAAAAACATGGCCGCCAGGGGGCAGGGCAAGTTTAATTAGTAAAATCTTAAAAAATCTTCTTGTCAGAAACTACTGGCTCAATTTTAAAATAATTTCACAGAAATGTTCCTTGGAGGACCCTTCACCAAGTTTGTTCAAACCGTAGTGATTCGTCTAAAAACATGGCGGCCAGGGGGCGAGGTTAGTTTACTATATAAGCTATAGTAAAAACTTAAAAAATCTTCTTGTCAGAAACTACTGGATCAATTTTAAAACAATTTCGCAGAAATGTTCCTATGGTGACCCTTTACCAAGTTTGTTCAAACCGTTGTGATGTGTTAAAAAACATGACCACCATAGTGAGGTGCTAGTTTACTATATAGGCAGCTATAGTAAAAACTTCAAAAGCCTTCTTGTCAGAATCTACTGACCTGATTTCGATGTAGTTTCATTGACATTTACCATGGGTGAACCTCTACCAAGTTTGATCTCTTCTATGAATCTGTTACATCTTCAAAACAAATCAAAATTCTAACTACTCGCCCATCTCATTTTTCTGGAATTTTGAGTGTACATGTATTATAATAATCTACTGAAGTTGGGTGACTCAAGGTCAGTCAGGTGAGCGATATAGGGCCAAGTTGGCCCTCTTGTTTTTAAATTGCATTCAACAAATGAAAATGCATATTGATGGTATTTTTTTATACAAATGAAAGATTTAGCTAAATCATCTTACTCAGATATATTAAAATGTTATCTGCCTAAGAAATATATCCTCATAAATATTTTGGTTTACAAATAAATCTCCCAAGACAGAACCATTGTGCTTTTGAGTGTTTTCCTCCTTTTATGAATTGAATTTCTTTTGAATTGGATGGGTAAATAGAGGAGAAAAAATAGAATAAATGCCCCACTTAATTAAGTAGTTGCTGAACACCGAAATACTCTAGCGTCATTCTATTGTACTGTTGTATGAATTATTTTGAATAATTAGAATTAGCTAATTTTAATAATTTTGCACTTCCTTTTTGCAATTGTTTAATTGAACATTTGATCCTGACATTTCTTGTTATTGACTTTAAGGGGATGTTACTAGGATCAAATTAATTATACCAAAACAAAATCAATTATGCAATAAATAATAGGATAAAAAAAATGGATTCAGTTTGAATTTTATCTGTTCAACTAAGTTATGATAACCAAGTATGCAGTTCAAGAAATTGTCATTGAAAAAGTATTAATGCAATTTGAGATGACACAAACAATTTTTACAGAGACTACCTCTTAACTGAGTCAAGCCAGGTATGGTTAGCTCAGTCGGTAGCATTTCTGATTATCAGTCCTGGAGTCATTATTTTGAATACCTGCTCCGCCAGTCTCAATGATGATTGAAATATGGCATTGCGTCTCATTGTCATTAATCTGTCTTTTCATCTATAGATCCAGTGATACTGAAACACCCTCTCACAAAGATCATGTGCAGGCACGAAGTGCACATGTTTACAGGCATTTGAATCACAATTAACTCAGAAGTTTAGTGAGATCTTTTATGTGCACTGGGTATGTCCTGAAACAGTCCAGAACCATAACCGACTTTGAGTTACTCATCCAGTCTAATCCAAATCTATACTTGACAGTGAGTAACTCATCCAGTCTAATCCAAATCTATACTTGACAGTGAGTAACTCATCCATCCTAATCTAAGTCTATACCAAACTGTAAGTAACTTGTCCAGTCTAATCCAAGTCTATACCCGGCTGTTACTAACTTGTCCAGTCTAATCCATGTCTATACCTGACTGTGAGTAACTTGTTCAGTTTAATCCAAGTCTATACCTGACTGTGAGTAACTCATCAAATTTAATCCATGTCTATACCTGACTGTGAGTAACTCATCCAGTCTAATCCGAGTCTATACCTGACTGTGAGTAACTTGTCCAGTCTAATCCATGTCTATACATGACTGTGAGTAACTTGTTCAGTTTAATCTAGGTCTATACCGGGCTGTTAGTAACTTGTCCAGGCTAATCCATGTCTATACCTGACTGTGAGTAACTCATCCAGTCTAATCCGAGTCTATACCTGACTGTGAGTAACTCATCCAGTTTAATCCAAGTCTATACCTGATTTCATCTAGTCTAATCCAAGTCTTTATTGTTTGTCTCTCAATCAGTTAATCTATTTTGACATCTCTTACAAGAGTCCTCCTTTGCGAGTGGTTTAAGGCGCCATCTCATGTTCACTCCCCTCTAACCGCTAAGGTCATAGGTTTGAGTCCTGCTAGGTCCAAAAGCTTTATGTGAGAAAGTTTGCCAGTTACTTGTGGAAGGACAGTGGTTCTACTCAGTCTGAGGTGTTCTTCTACCAGTAAAACTAGATATGCCATATATAACCTGAAAAGTGTTGAAAATAGCATTTAACCCAATTAAAATAAATTGAAAAACATCTCTTACAATTACTAAAAAAAAAAAAGAAATAAATAAAAAGAACTGGTACAATTCAAGGGTTTAACATATTTGGTGTGGTAAAGTCAATGCTAATCATACATTAACTATAAATCTGCCATTTGAACTGTTTACATGGCTCACTGAGACCCTATATAAACACAGGATTAGCCCTGAACACACTGTAATCTCCAGACTAAAGTGACCATAGGCTATGTGGCAGCTTTACTCCACAACCTTTTGTCTGTGTTTCACCCTTTATGTAATATCACTTGAGATTGTTTGACTAAAGTTATGATAATCAGGGATTGTAAGATTAGTCCAGTAATTACCTTTCCACCCATGCCAATTATCTTCTTAATAATGAGCAAGGCAACTTGTTTCTCCACTGCAGAGTCTTTTCTGAGTCGTTTCTGTTCAGCAAGTTCACTTGTTCTTCCTTTTGGTTTTTGTTTCTTTTTTTTCTATTGTTTCTATTGAGCAAGTCAACTTGTTCCTCAAGTGTGATTTTGTTTCTATTTATTCTGTTGTTTGTAATGACCAAGTCCACTTGTTGTTTCTTTTGTTCTTAATTTAATAGTC
This sequence comes from Panopea generosa, assembly GCA_029582155.1. Taxonomy (NCBI): domain Eukaryota; kingdom Metazoa; phylum Mollusca; class Bivalvia; order Adapedonta; family Hiatellidae; genus Panopea; species Panopea generosa. Next base: position 51,568,634 of record CM055909.1, on the reverse strand, counting down.
AGGAAATCTTAGTTGGAAATCAGACCTCTTGTACACACCTACTCCCTCTATATATTTATAACTAAAGACATTTTTAATATTGTTAATTCCAACATGCACTGGAATTGTTTATTTTTCTAATTATTTGAAAATAAATTAAAAAGAGAAAAATGGAATTAAAAAATCTCATATTAACTAGTTTTTTGCATGAAAAACAACAGACAAAATTGTTCTGATTTAATGTTAGTTTCGCTTGAAATCTAGTTATATATTTGCCTTTACTGCACACAAAGTCACATTATGCCACCTTTGCTTTCAGAATATTTTCTTTCAAAAATTATAATTATAAAATCAACAAAAAACTGGAAAGATTTGAAGATTGTTCATATGATTTGTGATTGAGTTCTCGCCAGGGGGAGTAATTTATTTTAAATTTTATCTAATATGATTTGGGTTATTTTTATTTTTTTTTAATTTTATTTCATTCATGGTCAATAGATTTGAATCATGTGACTGACTAAAAAGTGGGCAGAATTTCAAATTATCCATCCATGTATAAACTACCCAGTGTTTACTTTTCGATATGCGATATGATGACATGATAGCAAGTAGAATATTAGTTTCTGTGGAATTTTCTTTCAGTCATCGATAAACATAGGTGAAAATTAATGGTAAACAATCTTCCATCATTGACATGCTTAATAATATATTTTCATTCAAGATTTTGTTTGGATTTAAAATGAAAACTATCTTGATGGCATCTATGGTGGGATTTAATCATAGACTTTATGTATGTTAAAATAGTGTTTATATATCATTTATATGATTCATTGACTATATAGGGCCACTTCAACAATTGAGTGACCTTAAATCTTAAATGCTAAGATTTTAAGTCCGTTTCTTAAGTTTTAGGCATTCCGGCTTTTAAAATTCTGATACTGAGAAAAGTGTCTGGATGATCATGATTGAGATAAGACTGGTTCCATTTTAACTGCATAAACCTTTGTTAACAATTATGTAAAAAATAAATAAGTTACAGTCCAACTATAATTAATTTATTGAGATTGATTGCTGAGGACTTTATGGGCTGTCATATGAAATATGCGAACAACATTAATTCTTATAAATGTCTATTATGTATTTAACATATTTATTTGACATTGATTGTGAAACAAGTTCTTACAACAAATCATGTTTGATGGCTTCCTGGGTAGAGCCTTTATCAGGTGTTTGTGGATAGTTTGTCTTGGTCAAGGGCACGACATGATGATGACCATGATGAGGATTCAACCCATGATCCTCTGATTCTGCCCCCGAGTCCGATACCCTACCACCAGACCATGTGCTCCACATGCTGTATTATTTCAAATCGCCAGACAACTTATAATGGATCTTACATGAGGGCTCATTTATTATTTAATTTATTAAACAAGTCGGCAAAAATATATTATGCGATGCTCTACTGAGCGTTATATCAGTTTTGCCAACATGTTTGATAAATGAGAATGAATGTAAGATTCTTTATATGACATAGTCAGAAAAATATTACATTTACCATTTATTAACATACATGTATGTTTATAAGGAAGTAGAAAAAGTAATATTTTACCATGACAAATCAACATCATTTACCGGCATATATTCAAGGAAGTCTTAACGTAGTTTGGCATTTAACGAGAGCCAAGTTATATGGAAAACACCGAACAATAAATCAGAAGTGATTTTACTCTAAGATTAATATAAAAAAATATATGATGTGTTTATGACACTTTTGCAATGTAAAGTATGTGATAAATTGTAATAAGTCTGTTGAGAGCCAGGCCTGGTTAGCTCAGTAAGTAACACGGCTGACTCAATCCCGGGATTGTGAGTTTGATTCCCTGCCAAGTCACAGTCTCTGTGATGATTGTTCATAAACGTTGCTCCGCAGTACTTCACTACTGGTTAACCCACCTTGCAGATCCCAGGAATGATGTGCTGACAATTGTTATATAAATGTGCTGTTGAATGAAGGTCCTATACAAACAAAAACTCTGTTGGACAAACAAATTTGCAACAGATTTGCATTTATCCTGAGTTAAACTTTTCCATGTGGTTCAGCCATTGTCAGTACCTTATTATACATCACACATGTTATAAATAAATAGAGGATCAGGGAGAGAAAAAATGGATTTCTGCATTATACATTGATTAATAATGGTTTAGTTGGTGGCAGTATTTCACGGTAACAGTTGGACATGCAATTGTTTGTCAGCTTGGAGACAGAAAATGCGACAAATATCAATGACAATACATAAAAATACGGCAACATGTTGTACAGAAATGTTACTCACGCCGATGGAAGACAATTCTAATCCACATTATACTTTTTTTTCTATTTAGATGGTTGAGCCGATAACCTGAATCCTTTATTGATAGATAATCAATTTGTAAGTCATATAAAAGGGAGATAATATTGAAATATTTAATTATCCAAGGGAGGTAATTTATTGAAAAAAACACTGTTACTAGTTTAGCTAAACTACAACTCTAATCCACAAGGTCCTTTTCATATTCAGATGACTGAAGCAATAACCTGAACAGATGACATTTTGAAAGCGATATAAAAGTGAAATAATTGAAACAATACAATTATTTATTACCCAGGGAAGATTAGTTATTTTTATTAAAAATTGTGTGGGGTAATGTATTTAATATCAAAAGGAGATCATTTTACAGGAAAGGGACATTATTGGTAAACACTATTGACATAGTTGGGCCCAGTTAGCTCAGTCTGTAGTTTATCTGACTATCAATTTAGGGGTCATGAGTTTGAATATCTACCCGTCACTATCCATGATGATTTATTTACGACATTGCATCTTTTGTCAGTTGTCTCTCAGCACTAAATCAAGTGGGAAAGTTATCAGTTACTTGCAGAGACTGGTGTGCTTGAGTACTGGTTAAGCTTCGAAGATCCAGGAAAGAGTGGTTAGTTTATCTGATCATCTGTTAGCCCTTGATGACATAAAATAGTGCTAAATATTCAAGAAAACAAAAATCTGTAAGGATGGTTTTGTTAAAAATCCTACATAATGTACTTTATTTTGAGAAATATTTAATATGATCATTATTAATTTTTGTGCCACAAAATGACCTATTTATGGTGTAAAACACCATTCACTTACTACATCATTGTGACCCATTAAAGGACATTGCCTGTACATTCTTCCCTTCTCATAAAGCAGCTTTTATGTGGCTATAAGCAATAAAACAGCGACTTTTATTTAATTTGATTTGTTCCTAGATGCATTGTCTGATTCAAAACAAACTCTGAATTGCCATTGGTCACATCAGTTATGACATATACGTGATGTAATACACAATAAATTCTCATGGGAATTAACTTAAAAATAGACAAAATTATTTTTTGATTCTTGAGATTTGAGATTGGACGATGTAATAAAATGGTGTAATCTATAGAGACCAATATGTTATTGAGAGGTTTTAATTAAAATACACCACCTGTCTTACTGTATAAGGGTAGCCATCTTACATAACCTATCTTATTGTATAACGGGTAACCATCTTACACCACCCTGTTTTACTGTATTAGGGTAGCCATCTTACACCACCTGTCTTGCTGGATAAATGTAGCCATCTTACACCACCTGTCTTGCTGTATAAGAGTAACCATCTTACATCACCTGTCTTGCTGTATAAGGGTAGCCATCTGACACCACCTGTCTTACTGTATTAGGGTAGCCATCTTTCACCACCTGTCTTTCAAGCTACTTGTGAGAGGATGGTGGTTCCACTCAGATCCATTCTGAGGTCTTCCTCCACAAACAAAACTGGACATGCTTAATAAAAACCTGCTATGTGTAAAAAAAACATCATCGAGTTCCTCTGTGGTTTGAGGTTAGCGCTGCTCGAGTTAATTTCCTGAGTGTTGTTTTGTTTTCAGTGCATCTTGTATGAGTGATCAACACTCCACTGCACTACCACCACATTTTTTTTACCCAGTACCAAGCATATACAGATAAAGTTGCAACTCCCAACTGTATTTGCAATTCTGATCGATAATAGCACGGGCAAACTGTGTAGATCCACATCAGAGTGAGGTATTATGCAATAATGAGCTACATTGTTTGACTCTTTATCAGTAAATCCTTGTAGTAGGGCAGTAGTGTAATGAATAGAGTGTTGACCACTCAGGCCAAAGGTTGTGGATTCCATCCCAAGCTCTGACTCGATGCCTCTCAAAAAACAGCACTCAGTACGGTTCTACCATGGAAGCGGACTCCAGAGCGTAAGCTCTTAGCTTTCTTTGCAATTGAGCTTAAAGCCTCATTAAACTTCCGAAATGCACACATTTTGATAATAAATGATTGTAATTAGATGTGTTTATAATATTGCTAGATCCATTCCTGTAGATCCCTTAGTGTTTTTAAAAAGTGAGAGAATAAATAACTTTGATTGAAATGTGTGTTTCTTAGTCAAGCGAACCAAACTTTAAACTTTTGTTTACATTTTTGTAATTCAGTAATGACTCCGTTGCTTTCCGGCTGTCCTTCCGCCAGTGTTCGGAATTACACACATGAATACTGCAGTGGTAGTGTGCAGATTAAGACTGTTAGATTCATTAACCAGATTAGAAAAGTTATGGCTTCACTAATATTATGTATTGTTATTAGGTTTTCTTTGTTTATTAATGTCTGCAATAAAGCTGTATCGAACATAGTACGCATTGTATTAGTTATACGCACTGAAAAACAATGAGTGCGGAATACTAGTTCGGTCTAGGACCTATTGCTCAGGATCCTCCCTTGCATATACATGTGATACTATCGCACATGCTATTACGTCACAAATCACTTTATCGCAGTCAATATTGAGAGGTTACCAAGGGTGGTTTGTTTAGTACAGTTATTAAAAAGTAATTTTAATTTTGACTTTATATGAACGATTCGTCGCTTATGTGCTTGTGGGTTTCAGTTCATTAATACACTGAGGAGAATAAAGGGGACGTTCTTAAACTATCTACCGGTAACCACAAGCGGTTATTTAATTTTTAACCACATCCCTTACAGTTCCTCGTACTATGTTTCTCTCTGAAGTAAATTGATCATATATTACTGACCGACGCATTTTCGAACAAGCTTCGTAACTCCCCGTTTTCTGACGAAGGTGTTTATCGGAAAGAGACGAACATTAATTTGTAAACAAAACCCGTTCCTAATTATATACTAATAATGTACTTTATATTTATTTTTTCGTTTGCAAAGTCTCTCAGTGATCAAATAAACATGTTTTCTACCATCTGGAAGAGTAAAACTCACTTACGTTAAAACCTGAACCTAAAAATGATCGATTCGTAAGTTTAAATGAGTCTTTAAATAGTATAAACTAAATTCTTGTAAAATGTTTTGTGTCTTAAATCAGATTAATTTAGGCCCTAAAGCTATTTCATCCATTTTTTCATACAACTTTAATATTTCCCTAGCATCATTTTGTTTTTCCAATATAGTTTCAGCTTTCAGAAAACATCTTTTTAAAATGTCTTAACAAGATAATATCAATTGCTTCTCTTTATAGATGTGAGCTGTTCAATTAGGAAAATGTATTGGCATCTTCAACACTTACATCAGCCTCTTATTAAGTTACCAAAGACAAGAAATGAACGTAACTTACAATTAATTTGATATCTTTTTATGAAGAATAGAACTCGCTAATTGAGATGACTTTTTCCCTGGAGAGATGTGAATGGCTATGCACACACGAAGAAACTGGCAGTCATTTCTGAGATGAATTTGTTCATCAAACAATAGAAAACAAAGTAACTGTTGTGCATCTTAATACAGCCTCTTAGTTTAGTATCTATGGTACTGGTTGATGAACGATCAAACTATTGGCAGCCTGTAGCAAGCATCTGCTTCGCATGTGGAAGATCTTGGGTTCCATCCCCGGCCGGGTCATACCAAAGCTTTAAAAAATGGTACCAGATTACAGGGCACTCAGCATTTAGAGGATAGTTCTAGGTCTGGTCGGCCCGATGTTAGTATAACATTATTGGGTGGGGTATCATACAATGTGTCTGCGACATGGTAATCTAGTGTGGCAGCACTTAGAATACTGTCTCAAGTAGACATCGTCATGATATAACTGAAAAAATTGTTGAAAGCAGCGCTAAACACCATACAATAGCAACAACTGATATAAATACAGATAGCAGTCAGCACCTAGCACATCTCTACTGACTGCACTTATCTGGATACACTCACTATACACGTCGGTGTCACTTGTGTCAGTCAGACATACTCCATTTAGTATTTTGTTGTTTTGGTCATTCTAAATGGTCGCCAACATTGTGGTCACAGAACAAATAGTTTTTATCAGGGGTGACATGTTTTAACCTTCTCCTCACTGTAATATATTGATCCCATAAAATAAGTATTTCAATCTTATTTTTCACTGTAAAAGAGAGTTAGCCTGTAATATTTGTTTCACTAACATAAGGGATTGTAGATGGCCTGTTTCACTAACATAAGGGATTGTTGATGGCAAGTTTCACTAGAATAAAGGATTGTAAATGGCCTGTTTCACTATCAGAATGGATTGTAGTTGGCCAGTTTCACTTACATAAGGGATTGTAGATGACCTGTTTCACTAACATAAGGGATTGTAGATTGCCAGTTTCACTATCACAACGGATTGTAGATGGCCAGTTTCACTAACATAAGGGATTGTAGATAGCCAGTTTCACTAACACAAGGGATTGTAGATGGCCAGTTTCACTAACACAATGGATTGTAGATGACCAGTTCCACTAACAAAAGGGATTGTAGATGGCCAGTTCCACTATCACAAGGGATTGTAGATGGCCAGTTTCACTAACATAAGGGATTGTAGATGGCCAGTTCCACTATCACAAGGGATTGTAGATGGCCAGTTTCACTAACATAAGGGATTGTAGATGGTCAGTTTCACTAACAAAAGGGATTTTAGATAGCCAGTTTCACTAATACAAGGGATTGTAGATGGCCAGTTTCACTTACATAAGGGATTGTAGATGGCCAGTTTCACTAACATAAGGGATTGTAGAATGCCATTTTCACTAACATAAGGGATTGTAGAATGCCAGTTTCACTTACACAAGGGATTGTTGATGGCCAGTTTCACTTACACATGGGATTGTAGATGGCCTGTTTCACTAACATAAAGGATTGTAGAATGCCAGTTTCACTAACATAAGGGATTGTAGAATGCCAGTTTCACTTACACAAAGGATTGTAAATGGCCTGTTTCACTAACATAAGGGTTTTTAGATGGTCAGTTTCACTAACATAAGGTATTATAGAATGCCAGTTTCACTTACACAAGGGATTGTAGATGGCCAGTTTCACTAACATAAGGGATTGTAATATGCCATTTTCACTAACATAAGGGATTGTAGATGGTCTGTTTCACTTACATAAGGGATTGTAGATGGCCAGTTTCACTAACATAAGGGATTGTAGATGGCCAGTTTCACTTACACAAGGGATTGTAGATGGCCAGTTTCACTAACATAAGGGATGATGGTCTATTTCACTATCACAAGGGATTGTAGATGGCCAATTTCACTGACATAAGGGATTGTAGATGGCCAGTTTTCACTAATAAAAGGGATTGTAGATGGCCAGTTTCACTAACATAATGGATAAGATGGTCTGTTTCACTAACAGATGGGATTGATCTTTATAATGATTAAATTTAGGAATTAATTTATTATGCCCTATTTAGTAATTATAGACTGAAGAAGCATGACAGTGACTGCTTATAACTAGCTGCAATTATTATGTGAAATTGGTTATTATTGAAAAGGGTTTTATATGCATAAAAAATTAACTTACATAATTGGAAAACATCTATTTGATTAATAGTACAGTATTAGACACCTGGAATAGTTCATTATTTAACTACATAATATTACCAGAGAAATATCTTATTGGTGCTTTATTGGTTTAATCCAATTAACTATTTACGCTGCCGTCGCTGACATTGTAATTGAGTTCTATAATGTGTTACGAGTGCTTGATGAAAACTGACAATGAAATTGAAGGTTTCATGGTAAAATCAATGTTTTTATTGTTTTGCCACTAACATGCATAGTTGCTGGGGTATAAAAATATGTTAAAACCATGTTCCGCAAGCAAAATAAACCTAAAAGTAATGCAAACATCAAATGAATACTCTTGGTTTTCATGATTGCAAATTGCATGACATGTACATTGTCTGAATCAGGTGGAACTTTTTCAGCCCCTTTTTGTAGTATAACAATTTGTGTCTTAACTTCCTTATTACCAAATGGACACTTTGTGGAGCCTTTTTGGTGCTTTTATCTGTGGTGTATTTTAAAGAATTTGTGTCTTTTTCTTTTTTGCATGAAATTGACAATTTGAAGAACTTTTTTGCCCCTTTGTAATATGTAGTGTGAGAATTTGTTTCCCAATTTTTACATCAACATCAAATGGACTGTTTATTGAGCCTTTTTTTGGCACTCATAGCAATTAAAAGAATCTGTGTCTTTTTCTGCATGAAATGGCTGTAGAACTTTTTTGGCCCTTTCTTTATTGTGGTGTAAGGATATGTGTCTATTTGGTAGAACCAAAATTGAGTAACTGATGAAAAGTGAAGTGACATACTTCCAATGTAAAAATTGGAAATCTGACTGCTAGTTGCTTTAAAGGGAATCCAGTAATTATCAGGATTTTTCAACATTTTAAAGTTGGTTGATTTGGCATACCAGACCAATCAGATTTCATTTATTAATGATAATGAGATGCTTTTTATTCATTTTAAAATATTTTCTTTTTTAGACATTCATAGCATTTTTTCTCCCTGATATACTCCCTTTAAATTTAGTATTTTAAAGAATTTACCTGTTATTGATGAGTTGTGGACACAAGCCCTGCCCCATGTCCCGTTATTTTATTAATTATTTCTATCTACAGCCTGTGGAATAATGTAAAAATTGACACTGTTGAAATTTCTTGATTTACTTTGTAAAGTGGCTGTGAAAGTATTCTTAGCTGCCAGTTTTATTTAATCTGGAGTTGCTGCTGGCCCTTGTTTTTGCTGTTGTTGTATCAAGCAAACTTTCTGTTGGTGACAATGCACTAAGTGATTAGATTTTGTAGATGAGATGGGAACAGTCTTGACTAGATTTTGTAGATGAGATGGGAACAGTCTTGACTAAATTTTGCAGATGAGATGGGAACAGTCTTGACTAGATTTTGCAGATGAGATGGGAACAGTCTTGACTAGATTTTGTAGATGAGATGGGAACAGTGTTTGTTTGATATCAGATGGCTGTGTTGCCTCTTTCATTAATGACTTGCGGTGTTGGAGTTAATTCTAACAAACACAACAAGGGTGGCTAACAAGGGCAGCTAACAAGGGCGGCTAATAGACTGATAATTATCAATATAGTTACTTAAAGTGTTTGTCAAATCTGTAACAAACATTGTTGTGGATAATCAAAATGAAATAGAGTAAAATAATTTATAAAAAAACATGTTCTTTTTTTCTTTTCAGGTAAGTGTATTTAATATTCCACAGTTACAAAGACATGTAGTAGCATTTGCTGGTTAAGGTAATCATTTGTTTTTATATTACAAAAAAGTATTTACCTGTATATTTGTTTCTATAATTACAAAAGTGTAGTTACATGTATATTTGTTTCTATACTTACAAAATAATGTTGTTACCTTTATATTTGTTTCTTAATTTACCAAAAAATATAATTGCCTGTATTATTGTTATTTCTGTAGGTCCCTGAATAGTTGTTACTATAGTTACAAAGACATATAATGCCCTGAGATGTGTGTTTTATAATTAATGTCACCATTTCTTGAGAGATGTTATAGCTTTGAACAAAAATGGGGCCTACCTCTGTTAACCCTTTCACAGTCTAGTTTTATGGCTTTGTTATGAAAATGGACACTTTAGGTAAAGGTCAAGTCAAGTCGAAGGTGAAAGATGAGGAGAGGGGTCAATTGAAAGAACTCTATAAACAGTGCATTTAATGCATGTTGTGTCCGTTCAGAAGGTTAAGGGTCACCATAAGGACTCATTAAAGAGCAGTTAGCAAGGAGGGTATCCATCCAGGCAGATGGTTAAAAGACAGTCAATCATTTAGGTGTTTGATTTATGATTTAGTGGAAGAGGTGTCCTTTAAATATAATTGAAATTATTTGTGGGAATGGAGGAGACACATAGGGAGGAGGCATGTATGGCACCTATGGAGGAGGCTTTATGGGGAGGAGGCATGTATGGAGGAGGCACTAAGGGAGGAGGCATGTATGGAGGAGGCACATATGGAGGAGGCATGTATGGGGAGGAGGCTTTATGGCACATATGGAGGAGGCATGTATGGCACGTATGGGGAGGAGGCATGTATGGCACGTATGGAGGAGGCTTGTATGGGGAGGAGGCATGTATGGCAAATATGGAGGAGGCTTGTATGGCACATAGGGAGGAGGCTTGTATGGCACATAGGGAGGAGGCACATAGGGAGGAGGCCTGTATGGCATGCATGGAGGAGGCACATAGGGAGGTGGCATGTATGGCATGTATGGAGGAGGCATGTATGGGGAGGAGGCATGTATGGAGGAGGCACATAGGGAGGAGGCATGTATGGAGGAGGCACATATGGAGGAGGCATGTATGGAGGAGGCTTTATGGCACATATGGAGAAGGCATGTATGGCACATATGGAGGAGGCTTGTATGGGGAGGAGGCACATAGGGAGGAGGCATGTATGGCACGTATGGAGGAGGCATGTATGGGGAGGAGGCACTTATGGAGGAGGCACATAGGGAGGAGGCATGTATGGCACGTATGGAAGAGGCATGTATGGGGAGGAGGCACGTATGGAGGAGGCACATAGGGAGGAGGCACGTATGGAGGAGGCACATAGGGAGGAGGCATGTATGGAGGAGGCATGAATGGCACATATGGAAGAGGCTTGTATGGCACATAATATGGAGGAGGCACATAGGGAGGAGGCGTGTATGGCACGCATGGAGGAGGCATGTATGGCACGTATGGAGGAGGCATGTATGGGGAGGAGGCATGTACGGGGAGGAGGATTGTATGGAGGAGGCACATAGGGAGGAGGCATGTATGGCACGTATGGAGGAGGCACATAGGGAGGAGGCATGTATGGCACGTATGGAGGAGGCATGTGTGGCACGTATGGAGGAGGCAGGTATGGAGGAGGCATGTATGACACGTATGGAGGAGGCTTGGATGGTGAGGAGGCACGTATGGAGGAGGTACATAGGGAGGAGGCATGTATGGCACGTATGGAGGAGGCTTGTATGGGGAGGTGGCACGTATGGAGGAGGCAGATTGGGAGGAGGGATGTATGGCACGTATGGAGGAGGCATTTATGGGAAGGAGGCACGTATGGAGGAGGCACATAAGGATGTCATACATATATCAATCATCACTGAGACTGTGCCTAAGCAGGATTCAAACAGGATTGAAAGTCAGATACACTTCCGACTGAGCTATGCCCGGGCCCCATAGTTTATTAATGAATGTGTCAGTCATCTTGATTGCAGTCTTGGATGTGATCTTTCTGTGTGTTGTAGCGCTTGCTCTATGAAATGTGGTGCATTTATATATTATCAGTAAGGTGCATTTATATATTGTCAGTTATGGTGCATTTATATATTATCAGTAAGATGCATTTATATATTATCTATATATTATCAGTAAGGTGCATTTACATATTATCAGTAAGGTGCATTTATATTTTATCAGTAAGGTGCATTTATATTTTATCAGTAAGGTGCATTTATATATTATTGGAAGTAACACGTTATATAAAGCTGTGTCTAGTGTTATATGATAAAACAGAAATTCCAATAAATGATAAAAATATATACAGCAGTAGTGTTTGGTTAATTCATGAACACTTCTACATTGTCTTTATTTGGCAATCAGCTAAGTCTCAGATGTAGAAGCTGTGGAGGACTTTATTTCTCATTCTGTTAACAGCTTCAAGGTTTTATATACTCTGCATTTAAAGTTGAAAGTAAACTTGCACAACTGCGGTTGTATATTAATTTATCACTAAGTTTATGACTTACATTCAGAGTTGAAGAAAGTAAGAGTTGGAGATATTGTTTGTTAAGATTTAGAAGTTGTTGCCTTTTTTACTGCTACATTTTGGTGTTAACAAGTTATTATTTGACTCAAAACAAAGCTTTTATTTTCATTAAGCATGTTCCCAATATTGATGAATTATTTGCTTAATTACATCTGGGTCAGTTTCATAATATTTGAAATGTCATTTCGTGTACTCATAATTACAGATATGCTGCTGTGCATACTCATAATTACAGACATCTGCTGTGCATACTCTTTAAAGATAACTATCTGCTTTGTATTGCATTACGAACATATTCATGTTCTTTTTTCATGAATTGAAACAATTCAACGTCCAGATTATTTTTCTACAAATCCATAATAAACTTCTCAAATTCTACACAGCCTGGATGAAAATTGGTTTTTTTAGCTCGCCAGGGCAAAGTCCAAGGAGAGCTATTGCCTATTGCTTTTTAAAAGCAGCCAACTTGTTTATCTCTTTCATAAGGAATTCACTATAAAAGGAATAAGATGGTCTGTTTTGCTGTTAAAGGGATAAAATGATCTGTTTCCCTATAAAAGGGATAAGATGGACTGTTTCACTGTAAAAGGGATAAGATGGTCTGTTTCACTATAAAAGGGGTTAGATGGTCTGTTTTGCTGTTAAAGGAATAAGATGAATCTGTTTCCCTATAAAAGGGATGAGATGAAAAGGATAAGATGGTCTGTTTTGCTGTTAAAGGGATAAGATGATCTTTTTTCCCTATAAAAGGGATAAGATGGTCTGTTTCACTATAAAAGGGATAAGATAGTCTGTTTCACTATTAAGGGATAAGATGGACTGTTTCACTATAAAAGAGATAAGATAGACTGTTTCACTATAAAAGGGATAAGATGGACTGTTTCACTATAAAAGGGATACGATGGACTGTTTCACTATAAAAGGGATAAGATGGTCTGTTTCACTTTCATTAGGGTTAGATAGCCTGTTATCATAAGGTTTCACTTTCATTAGGGTTAGATAGCCTGTTATCATAAGGTTTCACTTTCATTAGGGTTAGATAGCCTGTTATCGTAAGGTTTCACTTTCATTAGGGTTAGATAGCCTGTTATCATAAGGTTTCACTATCATTATGTTTCATTATCATAAGGGATGAATATAGCTGGCCTAATGATCATGAGGGGTTAAGCATGGCCTATTTCACTTAGCTTTCACAAGAGACTGTTCAGATAATACTTAATGTCAAATTGCCCAGCCTGTTCCTTATCACTAAGGAATAAGATAGGGGTCTTTCACTGATTGGAACCTTTATAAATTATTTTATTAGCTAGATTATTTTGGTATCTGGTAACAATTAGCTGTGTAATTGTTGTTACCAAGGCAATATGACACTCAACTATATTATATCAAGTGCATTAAGGGATAATGTGCTATTGCCTTTACTTTATCATACTCCTTATCAGGTTACAGGCAAAGATTTCAGCTATGTTAAACAGGACAATATCATGTAGGTGGCGTCACACAACATAAATTAATGTAGATTTTATTTGTGTACTTTCCATCTTAGAGAGAGAAAAAAAATGATGGTAGTTTTTTTTACAACTGTACTGTACATTACTTCACCTGAGGTAGAAAGTGTGTTTTTTTATTGTTGAGTGTGCCAATGACACATGTCCGTTTACTCTATGGTGTTAAGCGTCACCTTCAATAATTGTTCAGTTACATTGCGCCGGTGTCTACTTGAGACAGTATTCTAAGCATTGCCATACTAGAATATCATGCCACAGACACATGGTATGATACCCCACTCAGTCACATTATAGTGACACACTAGAGTATCATGCCACAGACACATGGTATGATACCCCACTCAGTCACATTATAGTGACACACTGGAGTATTATGCCACATACACATGGTATGATACTCCATCCAGTCATTATTATACTGCCACACTGGAGTATCATGCCACGGACACATGGTATGATACCCCACCCAGTCATTATTATACTGTCACACTGGAGTATCATGCCACAGACACATGGTATGATACCCCACCCAGTCATTATTATACTGTCACACTGGAGTATTATGCCACAGACACATGGTATGATACCCCACCCAGTCATTATTATACTATCACACTGGCGTATCATGCCAGACACTTGATATGATACCCCACTCAGTCACATTATAGTGACACACTAGAGTATCATGCCACAGACATTTGGTATGATACCCCACTCAGTCACATCATAGTGACATACTGGAGTATCATGCCACAGACACATGGTATGATACCCCACTCAGTCACATTATAGAGACACACTAAAGTATCATGCCACAGACAGTTGGTATGATACCCCACTCAGTCACATTATAGTGACACACTAGAGTATCATGCCACAGACATTTGGTATGATACCCCACTCAGTCACATCATAGTGACATACTGGAGTATCATACCACAGACATTTGGTATGATACCCCACTCAGTCACATTATAGTGACACACTAGAGTATCATGCCACAGACAGTTGGTATGATACCCCACTCAGTCACATTATACTGTCACACTAGAGTATCATGCCACAGAAATTTGGTTTGATACCCCACTCAGTCACATTATAGTGACACACTAGATTATCATGCCACAGACATTTGGTATTATACCCCACTCAGTCACATTATAGTGACACACTAGAGTAACATGCCACAGACACTTGGTATGATACTCCGCTCAGTCACATTATAGTGACATACTGGAGTATCATGCCACAGACACATGGTATGATACTCCACCCAGTCATTATTATACTGTCACACTGGAGTATCATGCCACAGACACATGGTATGATACCCCACCCAGTCATTATTATACTGTCACACTGGAGTATCATGCCACAGACACATGGTATGATACCCCACTCAGTCACATTATAGTGACACACTAGAGTATCATGCCACAGACACATGGTATGATATTCCACTCAGTCACATTATAGTGACACACTAGAGTATCATGCCACAGACACATGGTATGATATTCCACTGTCACATTATAGTGACACACTAGAGTATCATGCCACAGACACATGGTATGATATTCCACTCAGTCACATTATAGTGACACACTAGAGTATCATGCCACAGACACATGGTATGATATTCCACTCAGTCACATTATAGTGACACACTAGAGTATCATGCCACAGACACATTGTATGATATTCCACTCAGTCACATTATAGTGACACACTAGAGTATCATGCCACAGACACATGGTATGATATTCCACTCAGTCACATTATAGTGACATAGGGCCGACCAGATGACCAGACCTAGAACTATCCCCTAAATTCTGAGTGTCAAGTGAAGAAGCTTCTAGTACCATTTGCCATGTCTTTGGATGACACATGTCAACTATTGTGTCCTGGGAATCAAACAAAAGGTGCATGTTAAAACAATAACAGACATTTTTTATCATTTTCTGCTGACCTATATATGGTTATGTTATGCGCAAATAAAACACTCACAAATAAACGACATGAAGTGGGGATTGAAGAGAGGACATTTGAATTCTTAGATAAACGTATGTAAATATTTCAGTTTTATGGGTTGATTGCCAAACTACATTTATGACATTGTTTTTATTATGATGATATTGGTGTTTTGTGAAGGATATGCTGCAATTTCTGTAATAGTTGATAACTTTCTTCCAGAATCAACAACAAATGTATTGTATTATAATCATGTGCTGTATGAGTTTTAATGACTGTTATAAAAATAATTTGTTATAAGCTGTTGGCAGTTTTAAAAAAAAGCCATCAAAAAGACTCAATAAGATTTGATTTTTGAAAAAAGAGAAAGATTTGTTACCCACTTGAAAGTCAAGTGTTGTTTTATACCGTTCATAAAGCAGTATTAGAGGAAACTTTTAGATATAAAGGATATAAGTACAGTGACCAGATAAGGCAAATTTAAGTGTGGAAATCCGACTAGAGGTTTGATTGGTTTCCTGTATGTCAGGATACATTAACAGCAATCGTTCTTCCATTGTTGTTACCTATGTTAATTTATAAACCTGAACTACTGCCTCGTATACCCCAGTCACACCAGTCAGGTATGGCATTACTATGTCGTATACCGAGGTCAGACCAGTCAGGTATGTCATTAATATGTCGTATACCCAAGTCAGACCAGTCAGGTATGTCATTACGATGTCATAAACCCCAGTCAGACCAGTCAGGTATGTCATTTCTACGTCATATACCCCAGTAAGACCAGTCAGGTATGTTATAATGATGTTGTATACCCCAGTCAGACCAGTTGGGTATGTCATTATGATGTTGTATACCCCAGTCAGACCAGTCAGATATGTAATTTCTATTTCGTATACCCCAGTCAGACCAGTCAGGTATGTCATTACGACGTTATATACCCCAGTCAGACCAGTCAGGTATGTCATGACAATGTTGTATACCCCAGTCAGACCAGTCAGGTATGTCATTACGATGTCATATACCCCAGTCAGACCAGTCAGGTATGTCATTACTATGTCGTATACCCCAGTGAGACCATTCAGGTATGTCATTACAATGTTGTATACCCCAGTCAGACCAGTCTGGTATGTCATTACGATGTCATATACCCCAGTCAGACCAGTCAGGTATGTCATTACTATGTTGTATACCCCAGTCAGACCAGTCAGGTATGTCATTATGATGTCCTAAACCCACTTCATTTCAGTCCAGTTAAACAATGCAAAACCCATAATGACTCCCAATTTTAAAATGATCTTTTTCACCCAGATTTGCTATAGTTTGCTTTATAACACTTGTTGTTTTTGTTGTAATGCTTCATGCAGATTATATTATTCTACTTTTGGCCATATCTGCTTTGTTCTTAATTCATGTACACTGAAAACACTTCTTACGAAGGCTCACAGGTGAGCTTTTGTGATCGCCTGGTGTCCGTCGTCTGTGGTCCCTCGGCCATCGTCTGTCGTCCGTCGTTAACTTTTAGCTTCTAACAACTTCTCCTCTGAAACCACTGGGCCAATTTTGATATAATTTCACAGAAATGTTCCTTGGCTTGGGTGACCCTCTACCAATTTGATTTGTTCAAGCCATCTTGATGCGTTAAAAAACATGGCCGCCAGGGGGCGGGGCAAGTTTAATTAGTAAAAACTTCAAAAATCTTTTTGTCAGAAACTGCTGGCTCGATTTTAAAATAATTTCACAGAAATGTTCCTTGGAGGACCCTTCACCAAGTTTGTTCAAACCATAGTGATTCGTCAAAAAACATGGCGGCCAGGGGGTGGGGTTTGTTTACTATATAAGCTACAGTAAAAACTTAAAAAATCTTCTTGTCAGAAACTAATGGCTCGATTTTTAAATTATTTCACAGAAATGTTCCTTGGGTAACCCTCTACCAAGTTTGTTCAAGCCATCTTGATGCGTTAAAAAAACATGGCTGCCAGGGGGCGGGGCAAGTTTGATTAGTAAAAACTTCAAAAATCTTTTTTTCAGAAACTACTGACTCGATTTTAAAATAATTTCACAGAAATGTTCCTTGGAGGACCCTTCAATAAGTTTGATCAAACCGTAGTGATTCGTCAAAAAACATGGGGGCCAGGGGGTGGGGTTTGTTTACTATATAAACTGTTGTAAAAACTTAAAAAAATCTTTTTGTCAGAAACCACTGGGCCAATTTTGATATTACTTCACAGAAATGTTCCTTGGGTAACCCTCTACCAAGTTTGTTCAAATCATCTTGATTCGTCAAAAAACATGGCCGCCAGGGGGCGGGGGAAGTTTAATCAGTAAAAACTCAATAAATCTTCTTGTCAGAAATTACAGGATCGATTTTAAAATAATTTCACAGAAATGTTCCTTGGAGGACCCTTCACAAAGTATGTTCAAACCGTAGTGATTCGTCAAAAAACATTGCGGCCAGGGGGTGGGGTTAGTTAACAATAAAAGCTATAGTAAAAACTTAAAAAATCTTCTTGTCAGAAACCACTGGGCCAATTTTGATATAACTTCACAGAAATGTTCCTTTGGTGACCCTCTACCAAATTGTTCAAGCCATCTTGATTCGTCAAAAAACATGGCTGCCACGGGCGGGGCAAGTTTGATTAGTAAAAACTTCAAAAATCTTTTTGTCAGAAACTGCTGGCTCGATTTTAAAATAATTTCACAGAAATGTTCCTTGGAGGACCCTTCACCAAGTTTGTTCAAACCATAGTGATTCGTCAAAAAACATGGCGGCCAGGGGGTGGGGTTTGTTTACTATATAAGCTACAGTAAAAACTTAAAAAATCTTCTTGTCAGAAACTAATGGCTCGATTTTTAAATTATTTCACAGAAATGTTCCTTGGGTAACCCTCTACCAAGTTTGTTCAAGCCATCTTGATGCGTTAAAAAACATGGCTGCCAGGGGGCGGGGCAAGTTTGATTAGTAAAAACTTCAAAAATCTTTTTTTCAGAAACTACTGACTCGATTTTAAAATAATTTCACAGAAATGTTCCTTGGAGGACCCTTCAATAAGTTTGATCAAACCGTAGTGATTCGTCAAAAAACATGGGGGCCAGGGGGTGGGGTTTGTTTACTATATAAACTGTTGTAAAAACTTAAAAAAATCTTTTTGTCAGAAACCACTGGGCCAATTTTGATATTACTTCACAGAAATGTTCCTTGGGTAACCCTCTACCAAGTTTGTTCAAATCATCTTGATTCGTCAAAAAACATGGCCGCCAGGGGGCGGGGGAAGTTTAATCAGTAAAAACTCAATAAATCTTCTTGTCAGAAATTACTGGATCGATTTTAAAATAATTTCACAGAAATGTTCCTTGGAGGACCTTTCACAAAGTATGTTCAAACCGTAGTGATTCGTCAAAAAACATTGCGGCCAGGGGGTGGGGTTAGTTAACAATAAAAGCTATAGTAAAAACTTAAAAAATCTTCTTGTCAGAAACCACTGGGCCAATTTTGATATAACTTCACAGAAATGTTCCTTTGGTGACCCTCTACCAAATTTGTTCAAGCCATCTTGATTCGTCAAAAAACATGGCTGCCACGGGCGGGGCAAGTTTAATTAGTAAAAACTTTAAAAATCTTCTTGTCAGAAACTACTGGCTCGATTTAAATAATTTTACAGAAATGTTCCTTGGAGGACCCTTCACCAAGTTTGTTCAAACCGTAGTGATTCTTCTAAAAACATGGGGGCCAGGGGGTGGGGTTAGTTTACCATATAAGCTATAGTAAATTTTCTTGTCAGAAACCACTGGATCGATTTTAAAACAATTTTCGCAGAAATGTTCCTTGGGTGACCCTTTACCAAGTTTGTTCAAGCCGTTGTGATTTGTTAAAAAACATGACCGCCACAGTGAGGTGCTAGTTTACTATATAGGAAGCTATAGTAAAAACTTCAAAAGCCTTCTTGTCAGAATTTACTGACCTGATTTCGATGTAGTTTCACTGACATTTCCCATGGGTGAACCTCTACCAAGTTTGAACTCTTCTATGCATCTGTTACATCTTCAAAACAAATCAAAATTCTAACTACTCGCCCATCTCATTTTTCTGGAATTTTTAGTGTACATGTATTATATAATCTACTTAAGTTGGGTGACTCAAGGTTAGTCAGGTGAGCGATATAGGGCCATTTGCCCTCTTGTTTAAAAAATACATACTTCATACTATTATTCCTATTTAGTTAAAAATAGCAGAAAATGATCCCTGACTGCACTAGGCATGTTGATGGTACTTTGATGGCACTAACCAGTGGTCGCAGGATTTCATGTACTTCATGCACATTAAATATAACCCTTACATTACATATATATGTCAAAATAGCATTTTGTGTTTAGAAAGTAATATCAAGATAATATCAGTGGGTTCTCTTTATAGAGCTGTTCAATTAGGAAAATGTATCGGTATCTTCAATACGTATATCAGCTTCTTATTAAGTTACTAAAGACAAGAAATGGACATAACTTACAATTAATTTGATATCTTTTTATGAAGAATAGAACTCACTAATTGAGATGACTTTTTCTCTGGGGAGATGTAAATGTCTATGAAAGCTGCACAGACGAAGAAACTGGCAGTCATTTCTGAGATTAATTTGTTCATCAAACAGTAGAAAACAAAGTTATTGTTGCACGTTTGTGGCCAGGTGGTCTAATGCACCATCATCTGACTTACCTCTCACAGCTGAGGTTGTTGGTTTGAGCCCAGCTTGGTCCAAAAACTTTATATGAGAAAGTATGAGAGTTGCTTGGCAGTTACTTGATGATAGTCAAACTCAGATAAATTTTGAGGTCAACCTCAGCTCCACCAATAAAACTGGAAATGTAAGGTCAACCTCAGCTCCACCAATAAAACTGGAAATGCCATGACATTGTGTGACCTGTGTGTGATGTAAATAATGTTAAATTCAAGAAATATAATAAATTATATAATTATATATATTTTTTATTCCCCTCTGTGGTAGCCTGTGCCTCTATAACTATATTATGTTGTACAGTGTATGGAACAGCTGCTGAATGGCTACTTTATCATCAGTGTGTTTTAATCTTCATATTAAGGTTTGTGGGGTTACATTATACAAACATAGTCTGGATGATTATGAAATACTGTCTTTGTACCATGACAACTGATATGTACTATCCTACCCATCTACTGACTAGGTAGATGATCTTTACATGTATATAACAATGTGTTTACTGTGATTTGTACTATCCTACCCATCTACTGACTAGGTAGATGATTTTTACATGTATATAACATTGTGTTTACTGTGATATGTACTATCCTACCCATCTACTGACTAGGTAGATGATCTTTACATGTATATAACATTGTGTTTACTGTGATATGTACTATCCTACCAGTCTACTGACTAGGTAGATGATCTTTACCTGTATATAACATTGTGTTTACTGTGATATGTACTATCCTACCCATCTACTGACTAGGTAGATGATCTTTACATGTATATAACATTGTGTTTACTGTGATATGGACTTTCCTACCCATCTACTGACTAGGTAGATGATCTTTACATGTATATAACATTGTGTTTACTGTGATATGTACTATCCTACCAGTCTACTGACTAGGTAGATGATCTTTACCTGTATATAACATTGTGTTTACTGTGATATGTACTATCCTACCCATCTACTGACTAGGTAGATGATCTTTACCTGTATATAACATTGTGTTTACTGAGACATACGCTATTGGTCTTTTTTTCTTGGACCTCTTTAGTCTTAACATTGTGTGATTTTCTCAGTATACTGACTAGGGACTCAATGTGTGCACACAATGTGATGCTTCTTCACATAGACTCCAGGCTACATATTTATGCCTCATAACCTCAGATGGTAGGGCATGGGACTTGTAGTCTTAGGGGATGGCCAACAAAAAATACTAACAGTTGTTCGGATGGGACTTTAAACCAAGGACTCCTGCGCAGGTGATATACTGTAGCACGCTCAGGAATCAGAAACAACATAAGGTGGGTTACTATCTGTATCCTGCACTATCCACCACAAACCTAAAATGTCTTACACTCTTCCTGGAGCATCGGCCATATGGGAAACAGGTGACGTTGTTAAGTAAGCTTATATGTAACTACTTCTAGTATTTCCCTACTATATTCACATGGAATTACAGTATAACTTCTACACACACATGGACACAAGCTTTATCTACTACAAATTCTTTTTGACATATTTGAGATATTGTGCTGCAGATACTTTATTCTCTGTCATCCATGGGTACATCCCGATCACTTGTGTGTTAATTAAACCTCTAATGAGGCGCCTAATTACACCCAGAATGCTTCAGACTGTTGAAAGGTTTGGAGTACCTTTGTGTTGTAGGCTGAATCACATGACTTTTGATGATTATAGATGTACTGGTAGACATATTGCAGGCAGATTGTGCGTTTAATTGGTATCATTGATACCATTAGTCAATAAAATATCGCTATATCCAGGTTCAGATTCTACCAGATTTTTGTTCTGGCATGTTTAGAATCTATTGGTTAGCCCCTGCCTGTATAAAATTATATATAAAAGATGACTTACCTCTCACAGAAGCTACTGTTGAGGTCGTGGGTTTGATCTATATACAGGCACATTAAGATATGTATCAAGATTTATTTTTCTCCTACTCCTCACTGCTGCGGTTACTGGTGGCTGAGGTAACTGACTGCTGAGGTTACTGGTTGCTGAGGTTGCTGGCTGCTGAGGTTACTGGTTGCTGATGTTACTGGCTGCTGAGGTAACTGGCAAGTGAGGTTATTGGTTGCTGAGGTAACTGGTTGCTGAGATTATGGGTTGCTGAGGTTATGGGCTGCTGAGGTTATTGGCTGCTGAGATTACTGGTTGCTGAGGTAACTGGCTGCTGAGGTAACTGGCTGCTGAGGTAACTGGTTGCTGAGGTACCTGGTTGCTGAGGTAACTGGCTGCTGAGGTAACTGGCTGCTGAGGTTATGGGTTGCTGAGGTTATGGACTGCTGCGGTTACTGGCTGCTGAGGTAACTGGCTGCTGAGGTAACTGGTTGCTGAGGTATCTGGCTGCTGAGGTTATTGGTTGCTGAGGTACCTGGTTGCTGAGGTAACTGGCTGCTGAGGTAACTGGCTGCTTAGGTTATGGGTTGCTGAGGTTATGGACTGCTGCGGTTACTGGCTGCTTAGGTAACTGGTTGCTAAGGTATCTGGCTGCTGAGGTTATGGGTTGCTGAGGTAACTGGCTGCTGAGGTTACTGGTTGCTGGGGTAACTGACTGCTGAGGTTACTGGTTGCTGAGGTTGCTGGCTGCTGAGGTAACTGGTTGCTGAGATTACTGGTTGCTGAGGTAACTGGTTGCTGATGTATCTGGCTGCTGAGGTTATGGGTTACTGAGGTTATTGGCTGCTGAGGTAATTGGCTGCTGAGGTAACTGGCTGCTGAGGTTACTGGTTGCTGAGGTAACTGGCTGCTTGGGTAACTGGCTGCTGAGGTTACTGGTTGCTGAGGTAACTGGCTGCTGAGGTAACTGTCTGCTGAGGTAACTGGTTGCTGAGGTAACTGGTTGCTGAGGTAACTGGCTGCTGAGGTTACTGGTTGCTGAGGAAACTGGTTGCTGAGGTTACTGGTTGCTTAGGTAACTGGTTGCTGAGGTAACTGGCTGCTGAGGTTACTGGCTGCTGAGGTAACTGGTTGCTGAGGTCATGGTTGCTGAGGTAACTGGTTGCTGAATTTACTGGCTGCTGAAGTAATTGGCTGCTGAAGTAATTGGCTGCTGATGTAACTGGCTGCTGAAGTTATGGGTTGCTGAGGTTACAGGTTTAAGCAATGTAGACACATATTCAGGCATACTACAAGAATTTTCCCTCTATTTTTGGTTTGTCTAAAGGGTTTTTGTTAAGCATTTGCTTAAATAAAGAACACTTGAGGTTGTGAGTTATATAGACTACAAGATTTTTTTCTTCTTTTCAACATGGATTTGAAAATTAAACCTTTGCTTATAAAAAATACATACATGTGTAAGCTTTATATAACACAAACAAAAAATATTGTAGTAATCACAATTTTTACAAAATCTTATTGTATATGCATTTCAAGATCACCTCACCTCTCATCACTGAGGTTGTGGGTTTGAGTCCAGTTTGGTCAAAAATAAAAATATATAATTGAAGCAAATTTATAATAATTTCATCATAGAATCACTGTTTAATATTTTCATTACTGAACAATTGTTATTACATTGTTAAAGTTGAAGCCATAGCCTAGTTATTCCAATAAAGCTTTAAACAAGTTGCAATGGTTGTACTTTATCATAACCTGTCTTCAATAATTGCATCTGTGGAGGGGTCATCTGTGGCCGAGTGGACTAAGGCGTCATCTCATGATCAGTAACTCTCACGGCTAAGGTCATAGGTTAGAGTCTGGCTGGCTCCAAAATCTATATGTGAGAAAGTTTGCCAGTTACTTGCTGAAGGATGGTAGTTATACTCAGATTCAACAAAACAGGTACATGATTTTATGTAAATGGACACATTGAACTTCTATTTAATATCAAGTGTGAAGGATAAAGTTAGAGTTCATTCCCCTGCTTTATCTGGCGATACTCCTATTTCTTGATAAATTGTCCCACTTTATACCAACAATAGATATAAACATTAAGTTACTGAAATTGATTTTGACATTAATTCTCCAACCTCCACATAATTCCCATTGAGACGTGTCTACCACTTTATCTGTTCATAAACTTCATGCTGCTCCTGGGAGCGGGAGAATAAACCTAGATATGCCCAGGGGAGGTTATCCTGGCGCAGTCAAATGTAATATGTGTGCCTGACACTGAAATTGATTCGACAGTTGTTATTAGACAAAGAATAATGTTGAATCATAACAATAGGTTAAGACAGTAGATAAGAGATAAATTGAATTGTGACTGTGAATTTATATTTGTGTATTACAGACATCATAAAAAATGGCCCGTCATTTTGAATTTTGAATTTCCTAAATTTAAATTGACATGAAATAATTGTATTGATTTATTTATTTTGATATATATTTTAAATTTTTAACGTTTTCAACACACTAGTTATGTAGTCGTGCACAGTTAGATCTGTCAGTAGTGCTATCCATCAAGGGGTCATGAGTTCAGATCCCAACCTGGATCATTGTCTCATTTACATTCATCTCTCACCACTGGTTAAAGTGGGAAAGTTATCAGTTACTTGCAGAGATGGGTGTGCTTGACTACTGACTTATCTTCCAGGATCCCAGAAAAGAGTGGTTATATTAACTGATCATCTGTTACTCCTCGATGGCATTAAAATGACACTAAATATGAAAACAAAACAATCTTGTTATACATCACATCTATTTTAGTCAGTGGTGGAAAACCTGGCAAAATTGTTCATATAAAGTGTTAGAACCAAGTTAGACTCAAACCCACAACAGTTTGTATTATGCCAGGTGTAATTTTATTGATTGAGGAAGACCTCAAAATGAATAGAGTAGAACCGCTGTCCTTACCAACATAACTGACCACAAACTTTAAGCATTAAGTAGTGTTTGGATCTTGGGTCGTGACCTTAGATCACTCGGTCATGGAGGACTAAAAAAAATAATTTAAAAAAAAAAGAAGAAACTAATAAAAAAGGTGCATCTTCTTTAAATTGATTTAGATCACTGTGCACATTATATAGTAAAGCATTGATTTTGTTGCCGGGGAAACAATTGACCTTTCACTGTCTCTTAATGAAGGCTATTAACTGCATGATAAGAAAACTTCACCATGAAGATCTGTTATGGAAATTTTTGATGTAGTTTCTAATAAAATAATTTTGACTGGTACGTGAATCAATAATGGAAACCATTAGCATTCCTTAGACTGCCAGCAGTAAATATGCACGATATCTGGTCGTTTTTTTTAAGACCTTAGGGACTCGAGATGTTTTGTTTTAGGGAGCATGGTCAACTTTTATAGACTGGTTATACTCATTGATATTCCGGCAATTTCTGTAATTGGACTGGTTGTAATATATTAAAGTCGGTAAATATTGGAGGGCGACTGTCAGGAAGATACTGACTGGCTCCAGTCACGATTTATAGATTGTATTAAAAATATAATATTAATAAAATATAAAGAGTAATGTATCTTTTACCAAATGGAAAAAGAAAAACAATAAAGCAATTCTATTATAATGTATAAAAAGGTATAAGGATGTTAAATTTTGTAAAAATAATTCCAGTTGAAAGGTGTTTTTGTATGATGAACTGTGCTTTTACCAGTCTCGGTTGCCAAGTTGTCTAAAGTGCTGTCTCAAGATCATTTACCTCTCACTGCTGAGGTGATGGGTTCAAACTTAGCCAAACTAAAAAACTGGATGTGGGAAAAGTTGCCAGTTTTTTGGTTTGTGGAAGAATGACTGGCACGGATTCATTCTTCCTCGTAAACTAACACTGGGTGCCATAATTTTTATAACTTGGTATGAAAACAGTGCTAAACTTATTCCAATATACATTGTTAAAACATAAAAATTCTCCAATACAAGGAAAAAAATCAATAAACCAAAAGATATCATCTTCACTAAAGTGGCCTTGAGAAAATAAGATAAATGTTCTTGTTCAAAATCACTTAAGTTTTTGTATTTTTCAAGTTGCTCCCCATCATACACTGCTCCTGCATACTCACCACATGCAGGTAAGATTAAAGATGGATGTTTGTATATAGTTTTTTTTTTATGTTATATATTTTGGTTAATTACAATAATGTTTGATTGTTTTGCGTACTGAATATGCTACCCAGGTGCTTGTCGACAATCAATTTATACCTGGCATCTTCTAAAATGTAAGCCTGGTAACAAATGTGAACAATAATATTACCTGTGTTGTTGTTGTTGTTGTGGTTACAGTCTGTTAGATAACAAGTTTTTGTCTGCCTGGATTTTGAAAATGGTGGATATGCATGATGATAAACCTTATGTTGAAAGATTCTATGGAAAAACCTTGTGAGAAAAGATTCTATTGAAAAACCTTATGAGGAAAGATTCTATGGAAAAACCTTAAGAGGAAAGATTCTATGGAAAAACCTCTTAAGGAAAGATTCTTTTGAAAAAACCTTGTGAGGAAAGTTTCTGTTGAAAAACCTTATGATTCTATAGAAAAACCTTGTGAGGAAAAAATTCTGATGAAAAACCTTATGAGGAAAAATTCTATTGAAAAACCTTATGAGGAATGATTTGTTGAAAAACCTTATGAGGAAAGATTTTATGGAAAACCCTTAAGAGGAAAGATTCTATGGAAACACTTCTTAAGGAAAGATTCTATTGAAAAACCTTGTGAGGAAAGTTTCAGTTGAAAAACCTTATGATTCTATAGAAAAACCTTGTGAGGAAAAATTCTGATGAAAAACATGAGAAAAAATTCTATTGAAAAACCTTATAAGGAATGATTCTATGGAGAATCCTTATGAGGAAAAATTCTGTTTAAAAACCCGATGAGGAAATATTCTATAGAAAACCCTTATATAGAATGATTCTATTGAAAAACCTAATGAGAAAAGATTCTGTTAAAAAAAAAACTTATGAGGAAATATTCTGTTGAAAAAACTTATGAGGAAAGAGTCTATTGAAAAAACTTGTGAGAAAAGTTTGTGTTGTTGTTACAGTCTGTTAGTTAACAAGTTTTTGTCTGCCTGGATTTTGAAAATGGTGGATATGCATGATGATAAACCTTATGTTTAAAGAATCTATGGAAAAAACCGTGTAAGGAAAGATTCTATTGAAAAACCTTATGAGGAAAGATTCTATGGAAAAACCTTAAGAGGAAAGATTCTATGGAAAAACCTCTTAAGGAAAGATTCTATTGAAAAAACTTATGAGGAAAGAGTGTATGGAAAAACCTTAAGAGGAAAGATGCTATGGAAAAACTTCTTAATGAAAGATTCTATTGAAAAACATTGTGAGGAAAGTTTCTGTTGAAAAACCTTATGATTCTATAGAAAAACCTTGTGAGGAAAGATTCTGTTAAAAAACCTTATGAGGAAATATTCTGTTGAAAAAAAACTTATGAGAAAAGATTCTATTGAAAAAACTTGTGAGAAAAGTTTCTATTGAAAAACCTTATGAGTAAAGAGTCTATTGAAAAACCTTATGAGGAAAGATTCTATTAAAAACCCTGCTAGAAAAGATTCTATTGAAATACTTTATGAGTAAAGAGTCTATTGAAAAAACATTTGAAGAAAGAGTCTCTGGAAAAAACTCATACAGAAAGATTCTATTGGAAAATCTTATGAGGAAAGATTTTGTTGAAAAACCTTATGAGGTAAGATTCTATTGAAAAACCTCATACAGAAAGATTCTATTGAAAAATCTTATGAGGAAAGATTCTATTGAAAACCCCATACAGAAAGATTCTATTGAAAAATCTTATGAGGAAAGATTCTATTGAAAACTTCATACAGAAAGATTCTATTGAAAAACTTTATGAGGAAAGATTCTATTTAAAGACCTTGTGAGAAAAGATTCTATTGAAAAACCTTATGAGAAAAGAGTCTATTGTAAAACCTTATGAGGAAAAATTCTATTTATAAACCTTAGGAGGAAAACTCTGCTCAAAAACTTTATGCCAAAATGTTTGTTAGTTACTTCCAGAAGGACATATTCATTCTTACATCTTCCTCCACCAATAAAACATGAAATGCCACATATAACCTGTTTTGTGTTGAAAATGATGTTAAACCCAAATCAAGTAGACCAATCTTTGAATGACGAAAGACAAAAGTATGACATTTTGATCTTGTTTCCAAAGCTTTAGTAAGCAGTTTCACAGAACCAGTCATGATTTACAAAAGCATTATTAGGGTATCTCAATGCTAATCAACAACACAGGTTGCAGCAACTTCAAAGGGCAACAACATTGCTATCTATGGCCATTTTCTGTATTAAAAATGAAGATAAGATCTCGTAGTGTGCCGAGTGCGCCAAGCTTGCGTGCTATTTGCATGTTGAGTTTAGGGTTATAAATCTTTTTTTATATTGATCAAGACTTAGAATGGCAGTTGTGTAGAGTATCCATTGTGCAATGTCAAAGACTTGTTCGTTTATTATTTTCCTGAGGGGAGACAATGTTTGTTATACTCACAGAAGTAGCAATTGTTGAGGGTCGGCAGGGAAAGGACACGCAGTTACTGAAATTTTAGGGTAAGCAGGGAAATGATACACAGTTACTGATTGTTGAGGGTCAGCAGGGAAATGATACACTGTTACTGATTGTTTAGGGTCGGCAGGGAAATGACACACAATAACAGATTGTTGAGGGTCGGCAGAGAAATGACATTCAATTACAGATTGTTGAGGGTCAGCAAGGAATTGATACGCAGTTACCAATTGATGAGGGTCGATAGGGAAAGGACACACAGTTACTAATAGTTGAGGGTCAGCAGGGAAATGATACGCATTTACCAATTGATGAGGGTCGGCAGGGAAAGGACACGCAGTTACTTATAGTTGAGTGTCAGCAGGGAAATGACACACAGTTACAGATTGTTGAGGGTCGGCAGGGAAAAAACACACAGTTACTGATTGTTGAGGGTCAGCAGGGAAATGACACACCGTTACTGATTGTTGAGGGTCGGCAGGGACAGGATACCCAGTTTTTGATAGTTGAGGGTTGACAGGGAAAGGACACGCAGTTACTGATAGTTGAGGGTTGGCAGAGAAATGATACACAATAACAGATTGATGAGGGTCGGCAGGGAAATGACACACAATAACCAATTGTTGAGGGTCGGCAGGGAAATGACACACAATAACCAATTGTTGAGGGTCAGCAGGGGAAGGACACCCAATAACTGATTGTAGAGGGTCAGAAAGGGAAGGACACACAGCTACCGATAGTTGAGGGTCGGCAGGGACAGGATACACAGTTACCGATTGTTGAGGGTCGTCAGGGACAGGATATGCAGTAACCGATTGTTGAGGGTCTGCAGGGACAGGATACACATTTCCTGATTGTTGAGGGTCGGCAGGGACAGGATACGCAGTTACCAATTGTTGAGGGTCTGGAGCGACAGGATAGGCAGTTACCGATAGTTGAGGGTTGGCAGGGACAGGATACGCAGTTACCGATAGTTGAGGGTCGGCAGGGACAGGATACGCAGTTACCAATTGTTGAGGGTCGGCAGGGACAGGATACGCAGTTACCGATTGTTGAGGGTCATCAGGGACATGATACGTAGTTACCGATTGTTGAGGGTCGTCAGAGACATGATACGCAGTTACCGATTGTTGAGGGTCATCAGGGACATGATACGTAGTTACCGATTGTTGAGGGTCGTCAGGGACATGATACGCAGTTACCGATTGTTGAGGGTCGTCAGGGACATGATACGCAGTTACCGATTGTTGAGGGTCAGCAGGGACAGGATATGCAGTTACCGATTGTTGAGGGTCGTCATGGACATGATACGCAGTTAGCGATTGTTGAGGGTCATCAGAGACAGGATACGCAGTTACCGATTGTTGAGGGTCGGCAGGGACAGGATACGCAGTACAGATTGTTGAGGGTCGGCAGGGACAGGATACGTAGTTACAGATTGTTGAGGGTCAGCAGGGGCCCAATAACCAATTGTTGAGGGTCAGTAGGGGAAGGACACGCAATTACCAATTGTTGAGGGTTGGCGGCAAACAAAAATTATTTTAATTTAGGCCTAGATTTGTTGCCTAATGTTATCAGTTTCCTTTAAAAGCTGACTATCCCTGCACTTCTATTTATTGATAGCTATCTCATGTAAGTGTATTCTAATATCAATTACCATTTAATTTATATAAAGTATACCAAGTGTTATTTTTGGGTTTTGGTCTTTTTAATGATTACTTAACTCAACAATGGGTTTTATTTTAATTGGGTTTAACATTTTACATGTTAGATTTATTGGTGGAGATGACCACTGTAGCAATTAACATGCAAACTTTCATACATGATAGATTACAAGCGCTCTTATGTTTTTATTATTTAAATTTTAAATCTTAGCTAGCCGTGTGCAAATTAATGTTTGTTTGAATATTGAGTGTCATTTTTCTGACATTGAGGGCTAACAGACAATCAGTTAACCCAACCACTCTTTCCTGGCATCTTGGAAGATTAACCAGTATCTCTGCAAGTAACTGAAAACTTGTCCCCTTAACCCTTTACTCCATAGAAACGCGTTTTCCTGCACCAATCACAGAAGGCCTTTGAAAACAGTGCAGGAAGAGTTCAGATTGCTCGTGACAAGCAATCTGAAAACTTCCTGCACTGTTTTCCACTCTGTCAGTTAATATAAACATAATTCACCCATTGCTGATACGTGGTGAATTAATGCTTTCAATATTAGAGGTGTCCAAAGGTGTCTTTATGAAGTAAAGGGTTAAATCAGCGGTGAGAGATGAATGACAATGAGACACAATGTTGTGTATATATCAATCATCAAGGAGACTGTGGTCGGTGTGTAAACTAAATTACACATGGTAGCTGTATTGGGGGTAATAAGAGAAATGGCAAATATTTGATGTTTTCTTTCATCATTGTTATTCAAACACAATCTGTAATTTGACCACTGATTGGTAGCATCCAGTCTTGTTTGAAATGGAATTAAATGACATATTTATAAAAAAGAGAAAGACTAAGCTTAAAAAAGCCTTTGTTGTGTTGCCTCTATCAACCTTCTGTAAATTAGTTTGAAACACATGAGGGAAATTAAAAAGAATTTGTCAATTAAAAAAAAAAAATCACCATTAATTGCAAGTTTTGTGTTGTTTTCCCTAGCTCTCATTAAATGCTTCGTTTAAAGCCACCAATATTGCAGTGATAACTATTATAAGTTATTATAACTCGTGCATTGACTTGGTATACATGGCAACTTTTTACATGTTTGTCTTAAAAAATAAATCTACCCAAATCAGCTTCACGAAAAATGACTTTTAAAGACAAAGGTCATATATGATATACACCATATATTCCCTTATTAACGCCCCCACTCTTATAAATGCCCCCCACCTATTTTTCTGGAAAATTAAAAAATAAAGCATATATGCGAGTTGAGTCGCCCATCTTTCCCTGATCGATTATTTTGTTACACAGACAACAATTAGAGGAATGTTTATTAACTTTAAACTCTTTAACCCATTGTTTATATCTTGGGTGACCACTTAACCACTTTTGGTTGAATAAACGCTTCCCCATATTTGCCGTTTAAAACTAGTAAAAATGCCGTCCGTCGATTAAAATATTACAAAACATCTGAAAGCTCATTGTTTCACATTGAAAAGAGCAAGCGTCCAAATGTTTAAAGTGAAGAGTACACTTACTTTAAATTCCGATATTCCAGTATGCAGACTAGTAATTTCATACAGATTTTCAGCTTTTTTTTCATCCTATGTCGATTATTTCATTCACTCTCAAATAATTCTGAACTACTTTTTCGGGGATTTAAACTGGATTTAAGGTTTTTTCCAGGGCTTTATTGGTTTTATTGTATTTTTAACTGTTGTTAAATTTGCTTTTTTTATCTTTTATAAACGCCCCCACCTTGTAAAATGTAACGCCCCCAGGGGCGTTAATAAGGGAATATACGGTATGTAGATTTGCGCATAATATGTTTAAAAATTGTGTGTGCTCTATAAATTAACTAAAGAGTTGTTGCTTTTAAAGGGAGTATATCAGGGGGAGTATATCAGGGGGAAATAATGCTATAAAATAGTTTGGTATATCAAATCCACCAAAATGTGACGAAATCCATATTTAAGTTAGAGTAGTAAACTTGATATGAAATCCCCATTCTAAAAATAGACACTTAAATATTGCTTAACGACCTTAACTTTGTCAATCTGATTTTTTCTAAGATGAAACAAGTTTTACTGTGTATAAACCTGTAAAACGAATCAAATCCAAATACTTGTACAAGTTGGAAACTCATTTTAAATATATTATTTTGGCATATTTAAATAGATATCTGATCCCGTATTGCCAGTTTCTAACTGACATTATTGCATGAATATACAGCAAAATGATGGAATTTAGCATATTGCTTCTACATGAATATATGATTTAAAATATTCCATAAAACCAAATATTTGGTTATCAGTGGCCTGGATGTGCACGCCACTGTTCCCTTCCTTTTCCTTTTATATTGATTATAGATAATGGGAGGGTAACAGTTTGGTTTGCCTAATACTGTAAAGTAATAAAAATGCAATTTTGTAATAAAGCTTTCATTCCATAAATCCGCATGATTATTGGCCAAATCTCCAGATGATCATCAAGCCATTTTTCTGGCGTGAAAGTCTCACAGATAATGGGCGTAAAGATTGTGAGGGGTGCAATTTTGGCAAAAAATGAAAAAGAAATTTGAAGGTTTGGGATAACTTTGTTGATTTATTGATAGTAGCTTCAGACTATGTTTATAATGTAGATGCTGTAATAACAGTATTACAATAGCGGCATCAGTAACCGTTTTTATAGGGTTGACATGGGTGATATTCTGGCAAAGTGAAATATACTTCATATATTTGTCTTTACACCAAGGCTAATTCCATATTTTAAAGTTTGGGATTCTCCATTGCTGGTGTAATGTTTTAAAGCGCTGTTTTATGATTGCGTAAATACCACTCTCTTCAGTGATGTTGCAGGTTAGGACCACTTAAATTCCTCTTACAGGTGAGGTTGCAGGTTCGAGCCACTTAAATACCTCCCACCATTAATGATTGGGTTTTGAGTCACTTAAATTCCTCTTACTGGTGAGATTGCAGTTTCAAGCCACTTAAATACCTCCCACCATTAATGATTCGGTTTCAGGCCACTTAAATACCTCCCACTGTTAATGATTGGGTTTCGAGCTGCTTAAATTCCTCTTACTGGTGAGGTTGCAGGTTTGAGCTACTTAAATACCTTTCACCGTTGATATTGGTGATTCACCCCCCTCCCCCCTCCCCCCCCTTGAACTCCTCAGTTTCAGATTTAGCTCAGCTCCTCAAATTCATCTGTTGCGTCGGGCTGGCTGCAGTGGGGTTGGTGATTTCGTGAATTCAATAGCTGTTTCCAGTATGGCTCCCTAAAATTGCACTATCAATTTTTTTCTCTGAGTTTTATTGATTCATTTATTTACATTGTCTGAGAGCCTTACAGTGTTTGTCTGTAGGAAATAAGCATTTTCAATCTTTTCTTGCACAGAAATTCAAACATTTTTAATACAGGCATCTAACAATTATAGGAGACTGTTAAAACGTCCATGTTTGTTGTGCCAAGTTCCAACAAGTGAACTGTTTTAAAAACAAACCCATTCCCAGTGGGGCTTTTAATAGAACTCTGTTATTCATTGAAATTGGCATGGAATGGTAGTTTAATAAAACTCAGAAGCACCTGTATGAAATAGAACTTTGTGACTTTCTGACACAGATTGATTGTTCCAATAACACTTCAATGTTGGTTTTGATGTCAATCTCATACAGTGTGTTCAACATTATAAAAACTAGAGTTTAAAACTTTAGAATTGTTAAATATTGCAGATTTTAAATCAACTTTCTAATTCTGATTTGTATTGAGATAATAACTAGGAGTGCATCATGGTCAAGTGATTCAATGCACTCTGGTGTTATCACTTACCTCTCACAGATGTGATAGTGGGTTCGAAACCCAGCTCAGGATCAGTTATCTCTCACAGATGTGATCTGATGTGGGATTGAACCCAGCTCAGGATCAATTATCTCTAACAGATGTGATCTGATGTGGGTTCGAAACCCAGCTCAGGATCAATTATCTCTAACAGATGTGATCTAATGTGGGTTCGAAACCCAGCTCAGGATCAATTATCTCTAACAGATGTGATCTGATGTGGGTTCGAAACCCAGCTCAGGATCAATTATCTCTAACAGATGTGATCTGATGTGGGATTGAACCCAGCTCAGGATCAATTATCTCTAACAGATGTGATCTGATGTGGGATTGAACCCAGCTCAGGATCAATTATCTCTAACAGATGTGATCTGATGTGGGATTGAACCCAGCTCATGATCAATTATCTCTAACAGATGTGATCTGATGTGGGATTGAACCCAGCTCGCGCCAAACAGTTTTGATGTGAGAAAATTTGCAAGTGATTTAAATTCATTTAGGAAAGTAGTCTGCATGCTTCTAAAGTCTGTTTTGACCAATAAAATTGAATCCCATTTGCAACTGTAATATATTAAAAATGATGCGAAACCCATTTCAAAAATATTAATAACTTTAATGGAATGTTGGGTGAAAAAAGATAGTTTGGGGTTTGTGCCTTTTTTCAACAGAATATCAGTTATATAAAATTGCAATTAGACCAACTAATCACCATTCCTGTGTCACTGACTATTCAGAGGTGGGAGACACGTGGCCATAAAATAAGAGTTCTTGATCAGTCATTACAGAGACTGTTACCTGGCGGGGATTCACACTCACGACTCCCATATTGAGTCAGATATGTTATAGTTTGAGCTAGCCGGGTAAACAATAGGATTTTCCAATGTAAGCTGAATATCATTGCTCTTTTTATATATTTTTTATAGCTCAGTCGGTTTCTAGTCTGACTAGAAATTAAAGGGTCGTGAGTTTGAATCCCTGCCCGGCCACAGTCTCCGTGATGATTGATATACGACATTGCGTCTCATTATCATTTTTCCCTCACCGCTGAAGTGGGAAAGTTATCTGTTACTTGCGGAGATGGGTTAAGCTTGAGTACTGGTTAACCTTTCTGGATCCCAGGAAACAGTGGTTAGGTTAACTGATCGTCTGTTAGCCCTTGATGGCTTAAAAAAAATGCTTAATATTCAATCAATCCATCAATCAATATATTCTACACAATCCATACTTCTGTTTTAAGGAATTTAAGTGTGAAGGTGAATGTCATTTGACTGGTTAGATATTAAATGACAATTAAGGTTCTTCTTATCGGGATATAAAGAATTAATTTCATTTCCTTCAGAGTTTGCCAGCATGATAAAACCATTGTATTGAACAGCAGGATGTTTTATCATATCAGGCTATAGGAATCCTGTCTGGACTGGTACAAATTGTATATTTAATTAGGACAATCTTGTATTACACTGTGTACTTCCCATATCCCATAATATGTATTTAATAATAACCTCTCGAATATATTATCTTGACAGTATAAAATACCTCTTTTTAAAACTTGAACAATCATTGGACTGGGATGGGAAATTTTTTTTTTTTAATGATCAATAAAGTTTTGTCTATTCACGTGCTCTCTAACAGCTCATAAATAAATTTTAAAAAAAAAAGAGGAAATCTTACGCAAACATTCCAGACACTGTATATATAATATCAGTCCAAACAAAATGCAACCACAGGATTTAAAGGTTCAAATATTTACGCAGAGTTTTTGAGATAAAATGATACAAATGCGACGTTTAGCATTTGGCTTAAACGCAGAAAAATAGAAATTATTGCAACGAATGTGTCACTCAGATGTGAAAACTTGCAATCCACTTGTCACTTTCAGAACATGAACACTGCGCTTAATACTTTGTAAACATCTCCGTGTACAATGGTTTTTATGGTAAGCACATACAAGAGTGATAAAATTCCTTTTGTGGGTCAATATTTGCATGTTTACCTTTATATTTATAAATATTTGTATTGCACTTTTGGTTAACAATTAAATTGGCGTCTGACTAACTGCTTTAGACAGACAGAGTTGATGACGATACTTGACAGAGATATTAATTTTCTCATGTATTTTTAGGAATTTTACGCAAGTATGTTTTCGTGATTCACGTTCTGATTTACAGATATGTGAAGTTGTTTATGTTTTCGCTTTCCACTAGAAGGACATCTGAGCTGCGTTCAGAACCATTAAACAGCAAACACGTTTAATGCCTGGTTCCCTAAAATTAACACATACTGCATGCTATTGTGAGGTTGGGCCAGTGTCCAGGAAAATATGTTGGCTAACGTTATCAAACGTTTGACCAAACTGAAGGCAGCCCTGCATACATCATAATTATTTAAAGGTCTAAAATTAGTATGTCTGAATTTTGTTTGTAGTTCACAGCATTGTAGGCCCATATCAGCATGTCAGTCAACTCTTGCTTAATGGGGGGGTGCAGTGCAGTGCTGGGCACTCACACTAGATGTTGCCGGTTCAATCCCCAGTTGGTCTCTAGAATAAACTCGGTTGTGGTTCTATCCAGAAACTGGTTCATGTAAGCTCTAAGCGTACTTTGCAATCAAGCTAAAATATATCACTGTAAACCATCTAAACTGTTGCTCTCAGATTTTCATAACAAACATAATCAGGTGAACATTCCCTTCTCAGTCATGCAGCCCCAAGGTTCGACTCCCTGTCACTTCGTTGTGACAGGGTTAGAAATCTCCTTATTGGAAAAGCTGATTTTCGCTGGTAAAGTGCACGGGAAATTACCAACTGATATCTCTGGTCCATATTCTATAGTGTCTGGACCAGGACTTTCCCATGGTATGAATTGACGATGCAACAAAAACCCTTAGTATCACTGGTCCACACAAATGTTTCCGCTGGGATTGACTGCTAATGCAATCGTAGAATAACTGCACAGTAATGTATGTCCAGCTTGGCCCAGTAATGTATATCCAGCTTGGCCCAGTAATGTATGTCCAGCTTGGCCCAGTAATGTATGTCCAGCTTGGCCCAGTAATGTATGTCCAGCTTGGCCCAGTAATGTATGTCCAGCTTGGCCCAGTTATGTATGTTCAGCTTGGACAAGTAATGTTTGTCCAGCTTGGCCAAGTAATGTATGTCCAGCTTGGCCCAGTAATGTATGTCCAGCTTGGCCCAGTAATGTATGTCCAGCTTGGCCCAGTAATGTATGCCCAGCTTGGCCCAGTAATGTATGTCCAGCCTTGCCCAGAAATGTATGTCCAGCTTGGACCAGTAATGTATGTCCAGCTTGGCCCAGTAATGTATGTCCAGCTTGGCCCAGTAATGTATGTCCAGCTTGGCCCAGTAATGTATGTCCAGCCTTGCCCAGAAATGTATGTCCAGCTTGGCCCAGTAATGTATGTCCAGCTTGGCCCAGTAATGTATGTCCAGCTTGGCCCAGTAATGTATGTCCAGCTTGGACCAGTAACGTATGTCCAGCTTGGACCAGTAACGTATGTCCACCTTGGACCAGTAATGTATGTCCAGCTTTAACCAGTAATGTATGTCCAGCTTGGCCCAGTAATGTATGCCGAGCTTGGCCCAGTAATGTATACCCAGCTTGGCCCAGTAATGTATACCCAGCTTGGCCCAGTAATGTATGTCCAGCTTGGCCCAGTAATGTATGTCCAGCTTGGCCCAGTAATGTATGTCCAGCTTGGCCCAGTAATGTATGTCCAGCTTGGCCCAGTAATGTATGTCCAGCTTGGCCCAATAATGTATGTCCAGCTTGGCCCAGTAATGTATGTCCAGCTTGGCCCAGTAATGTTTGTCCAGCTTGGCCCAGTAATGTATGTCCAGCTTGGCCCAGTAATGTATGTCCAGCTTGGCCCAGTAATGTATGTCCAGTTTGGACCAGTAATGTATGTCCAGCTTGGCCCAGTAATGTATGTCCAGCTTGGCCCAGTAATGTATGTCCAGCTTGGCCCAGTAATGTATGTCCAGCCTTGCCCAGAAATGTATGTCCAGCTTGGACCAGTAATGTATGTCCAGCTTGGCCCAGTAATGTATGTCCAGCTTGGCCCAGTAATGTATGTCCAGCTTGGACCAGTAACGTATGTCCAGCTTGGACCAGTAACGTATGTCCACCTTGGACCAGTAATGTATGTCCAGCTTTAACCAGTAATGTATGTCCAGCTTGGCCCAGTAATGTATGCCGAGCTTGGCCCAGTAATGTATACCCAGCTTGGCCCAGTAATGTATGTCCAGCTTGGCCCAGTAATGTATGTCCAGCTTGGCCCAGTAATGTATGTCCAGCTTGGCCCAGTAATGTATGTCCAGCTTGGCCCAGTAATGTATGTCCAGCTTGGCCCAGTAATGTATGTCCAGCTTGGCCCAATAATGTATGTCCAGCTTGGCCCAGTAATGTATGTCCAGCTTGGCCCAGTAATGTTTGTCCAGCTTGGCCCAGTAATGTATGTCCAGCTTGGCCCAGTAATGTATGTCCAGCTTGGCCCAGTAATGTATGTCCAGTTTGGACCAGTAATGTATGTCCAGCTTGGCCCAGTAATGTATCTTTCATATCAATTTCTATGGTGCCATTACATTTATATTATACAATTACTTGGATGATCAATATATATATCTAGATTTCATAATACTATTGCTTTTTAATGAAAATATAAGCTTCATTATCCATAAGAGCATGTGGTCCAGTGGTAGAGCATAAGACCCGGGGAATGTGGCTTTGATCCTCCGACACGGCTACGTATAATGACACTTTATCAACATAAGACCCGGGGAATGTGGCTTTGATCCTCCGCCACGGCTACGTATAATGACACTTTATCAACATAAGACCTGGGGAATGTGCTTTGATCCTCCGCCACGGCTACGTATAATGACACTTTATCAACATAAGACCCGGGGAATGTGGCTTTGATCCTCCGCCACGGCTACGTATAATGACACTTTATCAACATAAGACCCGGGGAATGTGGCTTTGATCCTCCGCCACGGCTACGTATAATGACACTTTATCAACATAAGACCCGGGGAATGTGGCTTTGATCCTCCGACACGGCTACGTATAATGACACTTTATCAACATAAGCATAGTACATCCAGGAACATGTGATTTGTCTAAGTTGTATAAACTTGTTTCACAATCAAGTTTTAAAACATTATGGGTTTCAAATTAGGTTAAAATAAATTCCAAGTGAGGTAAGTTGTTCAACTTAAGGTGCTTTATGGGTATGTGTCCTGGGTAAATGTCCATATTATGGACTGTTTGTGACATGTATTTGTAACATCATGTATGATTTATCACCAATTATCTCTCAAGTATTTAGATTGTCATGTATGCATCTATTATTACCTGATTTGTTCACACTTGCCTTTACACCATGGTGGCTAGTGGCCAGAACAATGACCATTATGGTCAAGTAATGACCTCACTGTCATTTATATGATTTAATTATTGTGTTTTCCACACTTTCACATTTTTATGTTAATATAGTAAGGTGGTCTATAATATAAATCCTGCAAATGGAAAGAGGAGAAAACATTCTACAATTTCCACTGTAGTACCGGTACATTTTCTGGAGGAGAAAACAGTCTACAATTTCCACTGTAGTACCGGTACATTTTCTGGAGGAGAAAACAGTCTACAATTTCCACTGTAATACCGGTACATTTTCTGGAGGAGAAAACAGTCTACAATTTCCACTGTAGTACATTTTCCGGAGAAAAATCTTCAATTTCCACTAAAGTACATATTCTGTTTTGAAGGCATTATTTATTATTAGATGCAACCATTGTAATACAGACAGGTTGTTGATTAGGTGGAACTGTTGTAATACAGATAGGTTGTTGATTAGGTGCAACCATTGTTGATAAGATGACATACAGTATCAATCAGATGAACATTTATATGATGTAATAAATTACTTGTTAAGAACTTCTAAAAGTTACACCAAGAATATCTAAACTACTGTTTGGTTTGGCTTTGACGTAGCATGAAGGGTGCCCTCAGTGGTTAAGTGTGACCTGTCACAAGATAACTAACCTACTTGCACTGTTGAGGTTGTGGGTTGGAGCCAATCTGTAGAAGTTACCTGTGTAAGGAGATGATTATTAATATTATACACACAGTATTAGCCTACTCTGCTTGCCTGATATTTGACCTTTTAGGTGTGGCAATAAAATTGGTTGCCACATTTGACTTTTTTGATGTGCCAATAAAACTGGTTTCCATATTTGATTTTTATGGTGTGCCAATAAAATTCGTTGTCATATTTGACTTTTATGGTGTGGCAATAAAATTGATTGCAATATATGACCTTTTAGGTGTGGCAATAAAATTGGTTGCCATATTTGAACTTTTTGGTGTGGCATTAAAATTGGTTGCCATATTTGACCTTTATGGTGTGGCAATAAAATTGGTTGTCAGTTTTTACTTTTTTGTGTGCCAATAAAATTGGTTGCCATATTTTACTTTTATGATGTGGCAATAAAATTGGTTGTCATATTTGACTTTTATGTATGGCAATAAAATTGGTTGCCATATTTGACCTTTAAGGTTTAGCAATAAAATTGGTTGCCATATTTGACATTTTAGGTGTGGCAATAAAATTGGTTGCCATGTATATGACCTTTCAGGTGTGGCAATAAAGCTGGTTGCCATATATGACCCTTTAGGTGTGTCAGTAAAATTGGTTGCTATATATATATGACCTTTTAGGTGTGGCAATAAAGTTAGTTACCATATATGACCTTTTAAGTGTGTCAATAAAATTGATTACCATATATGACCTTCTAGATGTGTCAATAAAATTGATTACCATATATGACCTTCTAGATGTGTCAATGAAATTGGTTACCATATATGACCTTTTAAGTATGGCAATAAAATTGATTACCATATATGACCTTTTAGGTGTATCAATAAAATTGATAATCATATAATTATGACCTTTAAGGTGTGTCAATAAAATTGGTTGCCATATTTGACCTTTTAGGTGTGGCAATAAAGCTGGTTGCCATATATGACCTTTTAGGTGTGGCAATAAAATAGGTTACCATATAATTATGACCTTTTAAGTGTGGCAATAAAATTGATTACCATATATGACCTTTTAAGTGTGTCAATAAAATTGGTTACCATATAATTATATGACCCTTTTTTTTAAGGGTATCAATAAAACTGGTATATATGACCTTTAAGGGAATATTTATGTATTTCTGTTCTTCAACTTTCTTTAGTTAAGAAAACTAGGAACACAATTATAAGAGATCAATGAATTCTAGATTAGTCACAATATAACATTATTGTTGTGTTTTGGTAGTTTCGTGTTAAACTCACCATTATTATGCAACCAACTTTGTAGACAATATGAAATAAAATGATGTGTATAGTCGGTGATCTCCCCGTAATCTTCAATTATTCCTGATGGATTGTGGGTATCCTTTTGCGTTATTTATTTGTTTTGCCTGGTTATGCTGTAGACAATCCTAACTACAGACTTGTCTGTTTGGCATCAAATTTCTAATCCTGGTAATTTTGATGGAAATGTTATGGATGATAATTCATTTAAAAAATGACAATGTTGCCGGTTCCAATGTTTCTTTTCTGGAATTTTAAGCTAATCTTTATATTGATAAATCTGTGTTGCTCGGCCAATTTAATTTAATTAAATCATGCACAATCCAATTTTGTGTGTTGTAGATCCGAATTTGGCGATAACTGTTCAATAGTTATTTTATGAACATGTTCCGTTATGAGAGTAACAGTGAAAACATCAAAGTTGCAATTAAGTTTTTATCAAGTAGTACATCTGTGTCACTGGGTGTTTGATAAACTAGACCTGTTCCTGCCAGATAATATTTATTGAATAAACTAGTTAGTGGATTTGCCTTTTAAAATTTATAATTCTCTGTTTGCTAAATGACACATTCTATCAATGCCTACACACCCAAGGTGCACAGTTTGGAAGTGCTTATAGGACAGGTGATACCATATACCCCAAAACATATTTCATCCATCCAATTAGTACATTTTTTTCAAGTTTCAATAGTTTATTGGCATAACAAAACATGTTTATTGCCTTGAACTAGGCAGTTTACAATTGTTTATTGGCATAACAAAAACATGTTTATTGCCTTGAACTACGTGGTTTAAAATAGTTTATTTGCATAACAGAAACATGTTTATTGCCTTGAACTAGGCTG
Source organism: Panopea generosa (assembly GCA_029582155.1). Taxonomy (NCBI): domain Eukaryota; kingdom Metazoa; phylum Mollusca; class Bivalvia; order Adapedonta; family Hiatellidae; genus Panopea; species Panopea generosa. The sequence goes on along the minus strand of CM055909.1, from coordinate 51,526,144 downwards.
TTACAATAGTTTATTGGCATAACAAATATATGTTTATTGCCTTGAACAAGGCGGTTTACAATAGTTTATTGGCATAACAAAAACATGTTTATTGCCTTGAACAAGGCGGTTTAAAGTAGTTTATTGGCATGATAAATACACGGTTATTGCCTTGAACTAGGTAGTTTATTGGCATCACAAATACACGTTTATTGCCTTGAACTAGGCGGTTTACAATAGTTTATTGGCATAACAAAAACATGTTTATTGCCTTGAACTAGGCGGTTACAATAGTTTATTGGCATAACAAAAACATGTTTATTGCCTTGAACTAGGCAGTTACAATAGATAATTGGCATAACAAAAACATGTTTATTGCCTTGAACTAGGCGGTTACAATAGTTTATTGGCATAACAAAAACATGTTTATTGCCTTGAACTAGGCGGTTTACAATAGTTTATTGGCATAACAAATACATGTTTATTGCCTTGAACTAGGCGGTTTACAATAGTTTATTGGCATAACAAAAACATGTTTATTGCCTTGAACTAGGCGGTTTACAATAGTTTATTGGCATAACAAAAACATGTTTATTGCCTTGAACAAGGCGGTTTAAAGTAGTTTATTGGCATGATAAATACACGGTTATTGCCTTGAACTAGGTAGTTTATTGGCATCACAAATACACGTTTATTGCCTTGAACTAGGCGGTTTACAAAATACATACAGAGAAGAAACATAATACATATATACATTCACTCTTTACATTGCATCAATAAAAGAGTTCGAAGTTCATTATCAGTTAACAATTGTCAATATTCATTTAATGCAAATTGATTGAATGTAGTATTTATATGAGTGTGAACATTCTGTCAATGATTGTTTTTAAACAAATTACTTAATACTATTTGTATCAAAACAAAAATAAATATGTTATGCAATTAACTATAATTGCAACATGCAATTAATGCAATGTAAACTTGTACATTTTAATCATGGACCTGATTGATAAGTTTATTCGGAAATTATATCCTTGTAGGTGGGCGTGTGTAACTTCACTGTCTGTTTACTCTAAGTTGGGAGAGTTTTCTCATTTTCTCTCTAGAAGCCATGTTCCTTTTGCAAAAAAGAATCAATTAGCCTCACCCCTCTTCCTCCCTCCATCCACCCCAACACCCCCACACACACAGGGGGTGTTTATTTTGGAGGTTACATAATGAAGAATTAAGCATATTAAACATTACAAAACAACACTATGAACTTTTTTAATCAAATTCAAATCAATAATCTCCTACTACTAGTGATGTATGTAATATGTTAAATGTTGCTTTAATTGACTAATACCTATTTTAGATGAATTCTTTTTGTGAATGAGGATCAAAATGATGTTATAGGCAGATATCACATGAAAGGAATGTCTGTGCCTTTGTTGAAAGATTGCTGTACATGTAATTTATTTATGCATTTATCAGAATATAATGCCTGAGAAAGGATGGTGATATCTGGTGGTAGACAAAGGGTGTTGTATCATGAATATTTCATAAAATACAATTATTGCACCATATTAATTAAGGGATACCTGGCAGTAGAGATATTTTAGGGATTGTTTGTGAGTTTTATCCAAGTTCCAATTTTATTGATGGAGGAAGATTTATAAGGATGAATTGGTAAAAAATACCTGTCTTTCACAACTGACTGGACTGTACATGCTGGATGAGTTGGGCGCGACCTTATTGATTACAGAGATCAGTGACCTGATATGTTTCCTGGAACATTCAGTCCTATATGAACCGCAAATATTTGGTTATACTTTATAAATAAATGGAGGCTCAGGCAAACTTTTTCATAAAGTTTTTGGATTGGGCTGGACTTAAACTTATGGTCTGAGTTTGTCAAAAGTAAAGTGGCAATGTTTGTGGGAACTTTCATAATGTTTGCAGAAAAGAAAGTAGCTATGATTGTGGGAACTTTCATAATGTTTGCAGAAAATAAAGTAGCTATGTTTGTGGGAACTTTCATAATGTTTGCAGAAAAGAAAGTAACTATGTTTGTGGGAACTTTCATAATGTTTGCAGAAAATAAAGTAGCTATGTTTGTGGGAACTTTCATAATGTTTGCCAAAAGTAAAGTGGCTATGTTTTTGGGACCTTCCATAATGTTTTTAGAAAATAAAGTAGCTATGTTTGTTGGAACTTTCATAATGTTTGCAGAAAATAAAGTAGTTATGTTTGTGGGAACTTTAATAATGTTTGCAGAAAATAAAGTAGCTATGTTTGTGGGAACTTCTATAATGTTTGCTGAAAATAAAGTGGCTATGTTTGTTGGAACTTTCATAATGTTTGCCAAAAGTAAAGTGGCTTTGTTTGTGGGACCTTCCATTATGTTTGCCAAAAGTAAAGGCTATCTTTGTGGGACCTTCCACAATGTTTGCAGAAAACAAAGTAGCTATGTTTGTGGGAACTTCCATAATGTTTGCTGAAAATAAAGTAGTTATGTTTGTGGTAACTTCCATAATGTTTGCCAAAAGTAAAGTGGCTATGTTTGTGGGAACTTTCATAATTCTTGCAGAAAATAAAGTAGCTATGTTTGTGGGAAGTTATATAATGTTTGCCAAAAGTAAAGTGGCTATGTTTGTGGGAACTTTCATAATGCTTGCAGAAAATAAAGTAGCTATGTTTGTGGGAAGTTCTATAATGTTTGCCAAAAGTAAAGTGGCTATGTTTGTGGAACTTCCATAATGTTTGCTGAAAATAAAGTAGCTATGTTTGTGGGAACTTCCATAATGTTTGCCAAAAGTAAAGTGGCTATGTTTGTGGGAACTTACTAATGTTTGCAGAAAGTAAAGTGGCTGTGTTTGTGGGAACTTCCATAATGTTTGCAGAAAGTAAAGTGACTATATTTGTGGGAACTTTCATAATGTTTGCCAAAGTAAAGTGGTTATGTTTGTGAGAACTTACATAATGTTTGCCAAAAGTAAAGTAGCTATGTTTGTGGGAACTTTCATAATGTTTGCCAAAAGTAAAGTGGCTATGTTTGTCGGGAAATTACATAATGTTTGCAGAAAGTAAAATGGCTATGTTTGTGGGAACTTCATTAATGTTTGCAGAAAGTAAAGTGGCTGTTTGTGGGAACTTCATTAAAGTTTGCAGAAAGTAAAGTGGCTGTTTGTGGGAACTTCATTAATGTTTGCAGAAAGTAAAGTGGCTGTTTGTGGGAAATTACATAATGTTTGCAGAAAGTAAAATGGCTATGTTTGTGGGAACTTCATTAATGTTTGCAGAAAGTAAAGTGGCTGTTTGTGGGAACTTCATTAATGTTTGCAGAAAGTAAAGTGGCTGTTTGTGGGAAATTACATAATGTTTGCAGAAAGTTAAGTGGCTATGTTTGTGGGGAAATTACATAATGTGTTTGAAAAACAAGCTATTCAACATTTAAACAACATGTTCAGTTTATACATTTGTGCTCAAATTTATAAAATAAGACTTCGTGTGAAATGGATTACTCAATTTACAAAACAATAATTTGAACTTAAGCATAATACACATCTATAAATAAAGGAGAGTCATCAATATGCAAATGAAACTGGTGAAGATAAAAACAAAGTTGCCCAGTGGTGCAAATACAGATATTCAAGTTATAAGTGAAATTTTCCCTGTCTGTCTCTTGTTTTGTTGGTTTGGCTCTGGGCATGGTTCTACATATGTATAGTGTTATGCCTGTCTGTCAGTTGAGCATTAACAGGAATTGGCCTTGAATTTAAATATATTATTTCCCCATTCTCCTTGTCTGGTCAGCAATATAGCTGCATAATTATGCTTGTTTGGATTTGTTATTAATTAGAACTTTTTTAAAAACATTTCATTACATTATTATACATCAGCAACAAAACATGTAGTTAATAGAATGATATCAATACATGATCAATACCACTGCATGATGGGTACAGTGGTACAAATACATGATCAATACCACTGCATGATGGGTACAATAGTGGTACAAATACATGGTCAATACCACTGCATGATGGGTACAATAGTGGTACAAATACACGATCAATACCACTGCATGATGGGTACAATAGTGGTACAAATACATGATCAATACCACTGCATGATGGGTACAATAGTGGTACAAATACATGATCAATACCACTGCATGATGGGTACAATAGTGGTACAAATACTTGATTAATACCACTGCATGATGGGTACAATAGTCATACAAATTTTTGAAATATGGATACAGCAGAAAATGTGCTCTATTATCTACAATCAGACACATGCTAAATGTGCTCTATTATCTACAATCAGACACATGCTAAAATTAATTTTCTGACTTTCCATCATTTATGCTATTTTGGGCCCGGCCATCAATCAATGTGCTGTTGGTGTATATGAATCATCATGATGACTGGTAATTTGGGCCATGCCATCAATCAATGTGCTGTTGGTGTATATGAATCATCACTGAGACTGGTAACTTGGGCCATGCCATCAATCAATGTGCTGTTGGTGTATATGAATCATCACTGAGACTGGTAACTTGGGCCATGCCATCAATCAATGTGCTGTTGGTGTATATGAATCATCACGGAGACTGGTAACTTGGGCCATGCCATCAATCAATGTACTGTTGGTGTATATGAATCATCACTGAAACTGGTAACTTGGGCCCAGCCATCAATCAATGTGCTGTTGGTGTATATGAATCATCACTGAGACTGGTAACTTGGGCCCAGCCATCAATCAATGTGCTGTTGGTGTATATGAATCATCACGGAGACTGGTAACTTGGGCCATGCCATCAATCAATGTACTGTTGGTGTATATGAATCATCATGATGACTGGTAACTTGGGCCCGGCCATCAATCAATGTGCTGTTGGTGTATATGAATCATCATGATGACTGGTAACTTGAGCCCTGCCATCAATCAATGTGCTGTTGGTGTATATGAATCATCAAGGAGACTGGTAACTTGGGCCCGGCCAGCAATCAATGTGCTGTTGGTGTATATGAATCATCACTAAGACTGGTAATTTGGGCCATGCCATTAACCAATGTGCTGTTGGTGTGTATGAATCATCACTGAGACTGGTAACTTGGGCCCTGCCATCAATCAATGTGCCGTTGGTGTATATGAATCATCAAGGAGACTGGTAACTTGGGCCATGCCATCAATCAATGTGCTGTTGGTGTATATGAATCATCACTAAGACTGGTAACTTGGGCCTTGCCATCGATAAATGTGCTGTTGGTGTATATGAATCATCATGATGACTGGTAACTTGGGCCCTGCCATCAATCAATGTGCTGTTGGTGTATATGAATCATCATGATGACTGGTAACTTGGGCCCTGCCATCAATCAATGTGCTGTTGGTGTATATGAATCATCACGGAGACTGGTAACTTGGGCCCTGCCATCAATCAATGTGCTGTTGGTGTATATGAATCATCACTAACACTGGTAACTTGGGCCATGCCATCAATCAATGTGCTGTTGGTGTATATGAATCATCACTAAGACTGGTAATTTGGGCCATGCCATCAATCAATGTGCTGTTGGTGTGTATGAATCATCACTGAGACTGGTAACTTGGGCCCTGCCATCAATCAATGTGCTGTTGGTGTATATGAATCATCAAGGAGACTGGTAACTTGGGCCCAGCCATCAATCAATGTGCTGTTGGTGTATATGAATCATCATGATGACTGGTAACTTGGGCCATGCCATCAATCAATGTGCTGTTGGTGTATATGAATCATCAAGGAGACTGGTAACTTGGGCCTGGCCATCAATCAATGTGCTGTTGGTGTATATGAATCATCAAGGAGACTGGTAACTTGGGCCATGCCATCAATCAATGTGCTGTTGGTGTATATGAATCATCAAGGAGACTGGTAACTTGGGCCCAGCCATCAATCAATGTGCTGTTGGTGTATATGAATCATCATGATGACTGGTAACTTGGGCCATGCCATCAATCAATGTGCTGTTGGTGTATATGAATCATCAAGGAGACTGGTAACTTGGGCCCTGCCATCAATCAATGTGCTGTTGGTGTATATGAATCATCATGATGACTGGTAACTTGGGCCATGCCATCAATCAATGTGCTGTTGGTGTATATGAATCATCAAGGAGACTGGTAACTTGGGCCCGGCCATCAATCAATGTGCTGTTGGTGTATATGAATCATCATGATGACTGGTAACTTGGGCCATGCCATCAATCAATGTGCTGTTGGTGTATATGAATCATCAAGGAGACTGGTAACTTGGGCCCGGCCATCAATCAATGTGCTGTTGGTGTATATGAATCATCACGGAGACTGGTAACTTGGGCCATGCCATCAATCAATGTGCTGTTGGTGTATATGAATCATCACTAAGACTGGTAACTTGGGCAATGCCATCAATCAATGTGCTGTTGGTGTATATGAATCATCATGATGACTGGTAACTTGGGCCATGCTATCAATCAATGTGCTGTTGGTTTATATGAATCATCATGATGACTGGTAACTTGGGCCCTGCCATCAATCAATGTGCTGTGCGTGTATATGAATCATCACTAAGACTGGTAACTTGGGCCATGCCATCAATCAATGTGCTGTTGGTGTATATGAATCATCACTAAGACTGGTAACTTGGGCCCTGCCATCAATCAATGTGCTGTTGGTGTATATGAATCATCACTAAGACTGGTAACTTGGGCCATGCCATCAATCAATGTGCTGTTGGTGTATATGAATCATCACTAAGACTGGTAACTTTGGCCATGCCATCAATCAGTGTGCTGTTGGTGTGTATGAATCATCACTGAGACTGGTAACTTGGGCCTGGCCATCAATCAATGTGCTGTTGGTGTATATGAATCATCATGGAGACTGGTAACTTGGGCCCAGCCATCAATCAGTGTGCTGTTGGTGTATATGAATCATCATGATGACTGGTAACTTGGGCCATGCCATCAATCAATGTGCTGTTGGTGTATATGAATCATCATGATGACTGGTAACTTGGGCCCTGCCATCAATCAATGTGCTGTTGGTGTATATGAATCATCACTGAGATTGGTAACTTGGGCCCTGCCATCAATCAATGTGCTTTTGGTGTATATGAATCATCACGGAGACTGGTAACTTGGGCCCTGCCATCAATCAATGTGCTGTTGGTGTATATGAATCATCATGATGACTGGTAACTTGGGCCATGCCATCAATCAATGTGCTGTTGGTGTATATGAATCATCACTGAGACTGGTAACTTGGGCCCAGCCATCAATCAATGTGCTGTTGGTGTATATGAATCATCATATGATGACTGGTAACTTGGGCCATGCCATCAATCAATGTGCTGTTGGTGTATATGAATCATCACTGAGACTGGTAACTTGGGCCCAGCCATCAATCAATGTGCTGTTGGTGTATATGAATCATCATATGATGACTGGTAACTTGGGCCATGCCATCAATCAATGTGCTGTTGGTGTATATGAATCATCATGATGACTGGTAACTTGGGCCATGCCATCAATCAATGTGCTGTTGGTGTATATGAATCATCATGATGACTGGTAACTTGGGCCATGCCATCAATCAATGTGCTGTTGGTGTATATGAATCATCATGATGACTGGTAACTTGGGCCATGCCATCAATCAATGTGCTGTTGGTGTATATGAATCATCACTGAGACTGGTAACTTGGGCCCAGCCATCAATCAATGTGCTGTTGGTGTATATGAATCATCAAGGAGACTGGTAACTTGGGCCATGCCATCAATCAATGTGCTGTTGGTGTATATGAATCATCATGATGACTGGTAACTTGGGCCCAGCCATCAATCAATGTGCTGTTGGTGTATATGAATCATCACTAAGACTGGTAACTTGGGCCCTGCCATCAATCAATGTGCTGTTGGTGTATATGAATCATCAAGGAGACTGGTAACTTGGGCCCTGCCATCAATCAATGTGCTGTTGGTGTATATGAATCATCATGATGACTGGTAACTTGGGCCATGCCATCAATCAATGTGCTGTTGGTGTATATGAATCATCAAGGAGACTGGTAACTTGGGCCCGGCCATCAATCAATGTGCTGTTGGTGTATATGAATCATCATGATGACTGGTAACTTGGGCCATGCCATCAATCAATGTGCTGTTGGTGTATATGAATCATCAAGGAGACTGGTAATTTGGGCCTGGCCATCAATCAATGTGCTGTTGGTGTATATGAATCATCATGATGACTGGTAACTTGGGCCCTGCCATCAATCAATGTGCTGTTGGTGTATATGAATCATCAAGGAGACTGGTAACTTGGGCCATGCCATCAATCAATGTGCTGTTGGTGTATATGAATCATCATGATGACTGGTAACTTGGGCCATGCCATCAATCAATGTGCTGTTGGTGTATATGAATCATCACTGAGACTGGTAACTTGGGCCCGGCCATCAATCAATGTGCTGTTGGTGTATATGAATCATCACGGAGACTGGTAACTTGGGCCCAGCCATCAATCAATGTGCTGTTGGTGTATATGAATCATCACTAAGACTGGTAACTTGGGCCATGCCATCAATCAATGTGCTGTTGGTGTATATGAATCATCACTGAGACTGGTAACTTGGGCCCGGCCATCAATCAATGTGCTGTTGGTGTATATGAATCATCACGGAGACTGGTAACTTGGGCCCGGCCATCAATCAATGTGCTGTTGGTGTATATGACTCATCACTAAGACTGGTAACTTGGGCCATGCCATCAATCAATGTGCTGTTGGTGTATATGAATCATCATGGAGACTGGTAACTTGGGCCATGCCATCATTCAATGTGCTTTTGGTGTATTTAACTCATTATCGGCCATCAATGTTATGAAATATGATAAAAATCACACTTGATGGCTGGGATAAAGGCACTTATTTGGTGTCAATGATGTGGAGGGAACCAAAAACCATCATATTGTTTGGGAAACTAACATAGCCATCATATACAATGTGGAGATTAAGTTTGAGAACGGGTTGCATTAGCAAAGCCAATACACAGCAATCCGGAAACTTAGGACTTTCTCAAAGCAAAGTCGTGTTCCACAATAATGTAGTATGAAGATGGGTGAAAGTTTGACCTTAGTGGCCATTATTGCTGATTGATAACTATGGACTTGGAACAAGATATGTTGGGAGAATTATAATATAAATGGCAGACAAAGATATAATAGAGTAATTTCCACTGTCTGATACAGCCTGTTCAATTGTAGTCTGCTACAATATAATGGCGTAGACCCATTTGTTTAGATAAATTGTTACACACGTACACTGTCAGCATCATATTCTACTCTATTATTGCAATGTTTAATACCAATTCAGGGATTTTGACATCTGCATATGATATAAAAAGAAATTTTAACCTTGATAATTCAAATTGTTTTGTACAGGAACAGATCAGAGTTCCTGTTCTTTATATACAAGCAATCTTCTTCATCAGACAATGTACTAGTGTCTTACAACATATTGCAACATATACATGTATGTAAAGTGTTTGATGAAGAAAAATTCTAGTGTAGCATATATGTATATTGTTTGATGAAAAAAATTACATGTATAGTTACTATTTTTGTATGCAAATTGTGTAACATATAATATGCAATTGTCTGGCAAACAAAATTACATGTATAGTTTTTATATGCAAATTGTGTAGCATAGATGGATGGTTCAACACAACACTGCTGTTTCCTTATTTGTTTATATGTAGGTAGACTTGTGTTGTGTTGAATCCTCAATAGGCAATTGTCTTTGGAAACTACTAGTGTAGAATATACATGTATATGCAAATTGCTTGAAGATGAAATTAACTTAGTGAGTATATAATTATGTGAATTGTCTGAAGAAGAAATTTACTCTTGTATAAAGAAAAGACATTTACCATTTCACAATACAAAGTATTTTAAATTATGAAATTCACAATTTGGTAACTGCCATTGTAATAAAAAGAATACTGTTAATTTTTCTATAAATAAAATGATAATTCCTAATGTCTTAATACTTAAACAAACGGTGATCAAGGTCACTTATATCAAATTATAATGATTTTACTAAATTGTTTTTTGTTTTTTAAAAATCTAAAGTAAATTATAACAGTTCCATAAATGTAATGCTGGCACATCGAATTTCCTTTCCTTTGAAACTGTATTTTGCCTTGTATCACTAAGATGATCAGATGAGTTTCATGTCCTTTGATGCTGTACTTTGCCTTGTATCATGAAGATGGTAAAATGAATTTCATTTCCTTTTGATGCTGTACTTTGCCTTGTATCATGAAGATGGTAAAATGAATTTCATGTCCTTTTACACTGTACTTTGCCTTGTATCACGAAGATGGTCAGATAAATTTCATTTCCTTTTGATGCTGTACTTTGCCTTGTATCACGAAGATGGTAAAATAAATTTCATGTCCTTTTACACTGTACTTTGCCTTGTATCACGAAAATGGTCAGATAAATTTCATGTCCTTTGACATGGTACTTTGCCTTGTATCACGAAGATGGTCAGATGAGTTTCATGTCCTTTGATGATGTACTTTGCCTTGTATCACAAAGATGGTAAAATGAATTTTATGTCCTTTGATGCTGAACTTTGCCTTGTATCATGAAGATGATCAGATGAGTTTCATGTCCTTTGATGCTGTCCTTTACCTTGTATCTTAAAGATGGTAAAATGAATTTTATGTCCTTTGATGCTGTACTTTGCCTTGTATCATGAAGATGGTCAGATGAGTTTCATGTCCTTTGATACTTTACATTGTCGTGTATCACGAAGATGGTCAGATGAGTTTCATGTCCTTTGATACTTTACATTGTCATATATCGGAAACTGGTCAGATGAGTTTCATGTCCTTTGATACTTTACATTGTCATATATCATGAAGATGGTCAGATGAGTTTCATGTCCTTTGAAACTTTACATTGTCGTGTATCACGAAGATGGTCAGATGAGTTTCATGTCCTTTGATACTTTACATTGTCGTGTATCACAAAGATGGTCAGATGAGTTTCATGTCCTTTGATACTTTACATTGTCGTGCATCACGAAGATGGTCAGATGAGTTTCATGTCCTTTGATACTTTACATTGTCGTGCATCACGAAGATGGTCAGATGAGTTTCATGTCTTTTGATACTTTACATTGACATGTATCACGAATATGGTCAGACGAGTTTCATGTCCTTTGATACTTTACATTGTCGTGTATCACAAAGATGGTCAGATGAGTTTCATGTCCTTTGATACTTTACATTGTCGTGTATCACGAAGATGGTCAGATGAGTTTCATGTCCTTTGATACTTTACATTGTCGTGTATCACGAAGATGGTCAGATGAGTTTCATGTCTTTTGATACTTTACATTGACATGTATCACGAATATGGTCAGATGAGTTTCATGTCCTTTGATACTTTACATTGTCGTGTATCACGAAGATGGTCAGATGAGTTTCATGTCCTTTGATACTTTACATTGTCATGTATCACGAAGATGGTCAGATTAATTTGTCAGCTATTTTTCTGTCTCAACAATGTCTGCGGATGGTTACTGGTCATGTGATATACAGGAGACCTGGCTTTTCTCAATTCCTCATCCTGGCAGAACAAGGATTAAAGACAACAGACAGAATGCCAATATTAATCAAAGAAACACTCTCCACTCTCAGAGCATTTGTGGGCATGTTCAAACTTGGACTGATTCACTTACATTTCTCCTCTATGTATACATCAGGACAATAATTTGGACTCTCCGATTACCATGGTAACTTACTCAGGTTTGTCAGCAATGCTGTCTATGATCGAACTGTTGGTTTAAAGTTGATGTGGAACTCACTTTATTAGTAAAAATTCACAATAAAATGTTTGGCTAAATTTCCTCATAAAATGCTACCCAATGCAATGCAGGTATATGCAATTCCTTCAGATCCCAAGTCTGCCCTACTAGATTGTAATATTTATTTGCTTTTATCTTTGTAAGAACCATATTTATTTAAAGTTTATATTACGCCAATGCCCATTATTGTTAAATAAAATATAATTACAATGAACATGTTTAGGGCAGTTTCCAGAAATCATACAAACATGCAATATTGTGTGTTTTTGAAGACCTGTCTGGTTTCAACATTTATTGATTCTATACCAGCAACAGAATATCAGGGAATGTTTTAAGACAGGGGGAATTACACTTGAACCTTGTTTTTTTTTTTTTTTAAAGCTTCCGCTGAAAGCAAAGAAACACTATTTTGTCTTAAGGCAGATAGCTTATTGATTCTGATTGGTAAATGCTGAAACCAAATTAAAAGAATTAAGGCGGATGATGATAAATTAATTCCTTGATTTTCATCCCCATATACCTTTAAATTTTTTTTTAACCCGCCCATATATATTATTGTGTATTTTTAACCCACCATACATATTATTGTATATTTCTAATCCCACCATACATATTATTGTGTATTTCTAACTCACCCTACATATTTTATTGTGTATTTTTTACCTGCACCTACATATTTTTGTGTATTTTTAATCCACCCCTACATATTTTATTTTGTATTTTTAACCCACCCCTACATATTACTGTGTATTTCTAACCCAACCATCCATATCATTGTGTATTCTAACCCACCCTACATATTTTTGTGTATTTTTTACCCACCCCTACATATTATTGTGTATCTTTTAACCCACCCCTACATATTTTATTGTGTATTTTTTAACCCACCCCTACATATTATTGTGTATTTTTTAACCCACCCCTACATATTTTATTGTGTATTTTTTAACCCACTCCTACATATTACTGTGTATTTTTTAACCTGCACCTACATATTATCGTGTTTTTTTTAACCCACCCCTACATATTTTATTGTGTATTTTTTAACCCACCCCTACATATTATTGTGTATTTTTTAACCCACCCTTACATATTACTGTGTATTTTTTAACCTGCACCTACAAATTTTATTGTGTATATTTTTAATCTGCCACTACATATTTTATTGTCTATTTTTTTAATCTGCCCATACATATTTTATTGTGTATAATTTTCCAGTGGTTCCGGAATTGCCAAAACACTGCCACGTTTAAAATCTTTGAATCTTTAAATTATTTTCTTTCATCCTAGTCCAATACAACAATTCATTTTCATTTTAATATCTGAAAAATAAAAATAGAATTGCACCCCCACCCCTTTTGTTTTGTCGCTTGCTTTTTTGCAAAACAAATTTTGGTCTGTCCATCCGTCTGTCCACCTATGTTTGAAATTTTAATACCATGTTTATAATGACAAAACACAGGCTACCTTCGATTTTAGAGGTTGTGACTTTTATCATTGTAGAGTTGTGCCCTTTTAATTTGTGAAATATCATATTTTTGGGGGTTTCCATGCAATAGCTTATGAATGCCAGAATCAAATCTTTTAAAAAAGCAGGGGACATAAATTCCCTAAATTTGCTTTTTGAAACAGATTTGGATGAAAATCTAGAAATTAATTTATCCTGTCTGTTACCAGCGAATATATTGATTGGTGAGTAAAGACCAAATGAAGTTTGATGGTTCAGGCAACTTACCTAACTTTTTAGCTCTTATTTTGCTGTTCGTTACATTTGCTTGATACCATATGTTCTAGTATATGTATGTATTGTATGATGATGTACTTATGTGCAAATCAATAAAATATATGTTCTGTTCTGTTCTGTTCTGTAAACTGGGTCTAAATTGAATGGCTCTCAATCAGAAAATTGTTAACACAGTCTGACATTATCTAAATTACTAGAGACTGGTTCAAGAAGACAGATGGATGAATCTGTAGAAATTCATATTGAAGAACAACTATTATTATCCAGTCTTAAGTAAATTCATGGTAACACATCTTATTTAAATATTATTTGAATGGATCAAGGCAGAGACAGAAGAGCATTCAACAAAGTATAAAGGGTAAATAATTATTTCCCAGCATCTTTTGATCTGCAACTGTAGTGACAGCATCCAGCCATACATTATATGTTGAAACATTAAACAACAGATAGCATTGGTGGGTAATATAAAATGTATAAAATAGCCGTTGTGTGTTTATCACCAGATGGGATCATCCTCCCGTGCTAGGACCAGCTCCAATACAGAACTGTTGCAGGCTATATGGTTCTAAATTCAAAATTGCTGCGTTTACTACATTGTAGTTGGAAGTTTTACCAGTCTGGAGTCACTGTTGATGAGATACAATCGATTGTCTATCAGATATTACTCCAGTACTCGTGTGCCACTTTGAATATATTCCATTTTTGTATTATTCTTCGTTCTTTTGTCATTTTGCTGTTACGGGTAGTCTTTTCAATCTGAATCATTTATTTATTCTGTTTGCTGTTTCCAACCACACTGTGCTTTCATTAAACCTCAAATATATTTAGCTTATTTTGTATGTGTTATAAAAGAAAAATAGTAGAGAAATTGTTAGCAGTATAATAGTGTGTTGAATTTAAGAACATGGCATTGTCATTAAACTAAAGGATGAAGGAATAAACGGTTTGATGTTCGTATAATGATAGATTAAATATATAATAAAAAAAAAGACATATTGAGTCAACGGCTTAAGAGGTTAGATTTGAGCAGTTAGACCCTATACTGAATATTGGTTGTTACATGTAATTGTCAACTGTCGGCCATAGATAGCAGCAGAGTAACTTTTAACTCCACAATTTACTGTGATCTTCAATTGATGAGGAAATTGGAGAAATAGGAGAGTTACGCGTTACGTGACCATGCAAGCAGCAACAAGAAACTGGTGATGAAAATGGATGTAATGGTGATGTCTTAATTCCTCATTTGGATTCCTTTGTGTACATGCACTTATTTATTGAGTTGAGGATGAAGAATTGCTGTTAATGGAATTAAGCAGGACTGCTGTTTGGATTTGATTGTTTGATCACATTATATGTTTTATTGGTGTATTGGTGGCAGTAGCGTGTATACTTGGTTAGCGTGCTTGGTGTGAGATTTCACGGTTGTGGGGAAGACATTTGATTTCATTAGCGTAACAGGTTTGTGTGACTTTCACACATTTTGATGCTAGTTTTTTTTTTGGGCTGGCCAATCACTATAGGGGATTCAGAAACAGGTGACTTTTTCGAGTTTTCTTGACTAGTTTTACGTAGCATAAGATGCTGGACAGTTTTGACCATTTTAATTGCTTGTATGTGCTGGAATGTATTATTCGGGTGACGTGTGCGCAGAGATGAAAATACGAACAGAAATTCCTGGTGGTGGGATGTCCCTCTTGTATCACCCCTATCTATCTGTAAGTGCATTTATATATATATATATATATTGTTTTTTTCTTTTCAGTTGTTTTTTGTTAACTTTTAAGTCAATTTTTTTAAGTGTCATCAACATACCAGAGCATGTATTGTACTAATTGTGCTGAAATTTAAAAAGCATCTGATTGATCATGATTCAGACTCACTTGTAATATTAGCTTTATTGACAAATATTTATAAATAATTATATTGTAAACAAATAAATGGTGACTGTAAACAGGAAATCTGTTTGAGTTAACAAAACATGATAAATAAACACTACAATAAAACATGATGAATAAACGCTGCAACAAAACATCATAAATAAACACTATAACAAAACATCATGAATAAACACTGCAACTAAACATCATGAATAAACACTAAAACAAAACATCATGACACTACAACAAAACATCATGAATAAACACTACAACAAAACATCATGAATAAACACTACAACAAAACATCATAAACAAACACTACAATAAAACATCATGAATAAACACTGCAACAAAACATCATGAATAAAAACTGCAACAAAACATCATGAATAAACACTACAACAAAACATCGTAAATAAACATTACAACAAAACATCATGAATAAACACTACAACAAAACATCATAAACAAACACTACAACAAAACATGATGAATAAACACTATATAAAAACATCATAAACAAACACTACAACTAAACATCATGAATAAACACTATACCAAAGCATCATAAACAAACACTACAACAAAACATCATGAATAAACATTAAAACAAAACGTCATAAATAAACACTACAACAAAACATTATGAATAAACATTAAAACAAAACATTATAAATAAACATTAAAACAAAACATCATAAATAAACACTACAACAAAACATCAACAAAACATCATAAATAAACACTACAACAAAACATCATAAATAAACACTAAAATGCCGCTTATATCTATCTCATGTTGGTATAGGTTATATAATACAAAGAACTCATGTAAAGACATAGAAATCTGGGGCCCCGTTTCACTATTTACAAGTCTTATTAAAGTTTGTAAAAGAATGTAAGTGAAACACCATATCAACATTGGTTAAAAGGACCTTGTCTGTGAAATTTGAATGATTCATTTTGGCAAATTATTATTTATTCTTCTGGTATTTTATCAACATTTAACACAGGGATGCAAGTTTCCTGTCCTTCTATAAACACAGGGATGCAAGTTTCCTGTCCTTCTATAGAAGTCCTTGATTTCTGTTTTGTTGATTTTAATACAAAATGGACTGTTGGCATCTGTCAGTTGGCAGTTTTCATTATTTTCATCAATTTTCATGGTATCATGATTACTTGTAATGTTAAGTGGTTTTTTTTGTGTGTTCCTGCAATTATCACTAGAACAGTGTTATATCTAACTGTACATAATGGCCACCTGTGCTGTGGTTGTATTATTTACATTTGTAAACATCCCATATATCGCACAACAGGATTTAAGTTCTCTTTTTTTTTTTTTTTTTTATTCAATATTTATTCCAGGTAACTACAAAAGACATAATTATGTTGTGTGTTTATATTCACCTGAATATTTTTACCAATTACTAGTAAATAAGTGAACTTCTATAACGTCTTGTTTGCACAGGACCTTGGACTATTTTTTGCACCAGTCCTTGGACTATTGTTTGCACCAGACCTTGGACTATTGTTTGCACCAGTCCTTGGACTATTGTTTGCACCAGTCCTTGGACTATTGTTTACACCAGTCCCTGGACTATTGTTTGCAACAGACCTTGGACTATGGTTTGCACCAGTCCTTGGACTATTGTTTGCACCAGTCCTTGGACTATTGCTTGCACCAGTCGTTGGACTATTGTTTGCACCAGACCTTGGACTATTGCTTGCACCAGTCCTTGGACTATTGTTTGCACCAGTCCTTGGACTATTGTTTGCATCAGTCCTTGGACTATTGCTTGCACCAGTCCTTGGACTATTGTTTGCACCAGTCCTTGGACTATTGTTTGCACCAGTCCTTAGACTATCGTTTGCACCAGACCTTGGACTATTGTTTGCACCAGTGACGGACATGGACTATTGCTTGCACCAGTCCTTGGACTATTGTTTGCACCAGTCCTTGGACTATTGTTTGCATCAGTCCTTGGACTATTGCTTGCACCAGTCCTTGGACTATTGTTTGCACCAGTCCTTGGACTATCGTTTGCACCAGTCCTTGGACTATCGTTTGCACCAGTCCTTGGACTATCGTTTGCACCAGTCCTTGGACTATAGTTGCACCAGTCCTTGGACTCGTTTACACCAGTCCTTAGACTATCGTTTGCACCAGACCTTGGACTATTGTTTGCACCAGTGACGGACATGGACTGTAGGTGTAAGTGGGTTGGAGGTAAGGTTTTAAATGTAAATGACACGCTGATTTGATTAATAAAATAACTTAACATTTTGTCGTGATTTTTTGCAAGAATGGGTTCAGACTTAAAACCTGCTTGTATTTAATGGTTTGTAGGTGACAGTAAATGGCCACTGTTTTTATCATGACTGAATTTTATTTTTTGTGAACGCAAAGCAGTTTTATCTGTTTTCACTGCGTATATATATTTACATCAGTTTTGCTTCGAGTCTTTCAAAACTCACTTCGTCTGTAAAAGTTGTAAAACTACCAGACCAATTTCAAAACTTTTTTATATCCTGTAAATGAAAACCTGTCTAGTATTCTCATGTATGCTGGCATCATATAACCCACATTCCTGCCTTCTTTCTTTCCTTCCTTAATGATTTTGCTACAAGTTAAAATTTAAGCTTTCATTTTAGTTACAGGACATTTTCCAATAGTGAACCATGTTATTTGTGTACAGTTACCTGGGACTATTTAAGACACCCTGGCATATTTATTACATTCGCACATTATGGGGGATATAGTGGACATTTTATTATTTTATATTCTTAACTCTTTTTTTTTTTTACTCTAATCCACTTATGGCATTTTTCCTTCAAGATCAATAACAGATGTGTATGTTACAGATTTGTTTCAATTCAGACTTCCAACGTTTGTTGATATTTCGTGAGACTTTGTGTTGTTGTTTTTCTTTTATCTTTATATATTTTTTTCTTATAATTTTCTTTATATGGCAAGATTGCATTTTCGTTATGGTTAAACACAGTGTTGAAATGATTTAACTTCACTAATGAATTAATAAATATTAGAGTGATTGAACTGTCATTTCAGTAAGAAATAAACCTATTGTCCATTTCACCTGCGTCACACAAATGTAAATATAATACGTTTGTATAAGATTTTTCCACTTGTGATTTTGTAATCCAATAAGTGTAATTGAAGACACCAGGCATTACATGAGTCCTGTACTTTATAAATCATCATGTACTATATGTACACTGGTTAAAAGTGATAAATTTCTCAATTTCGATTAATAATGAAATCTTTCTCGCTTTGATGATTTTGTACATATCTTTAGAAACACACTTTGAACACTCCGCGTTCGTCTTACCACGCTGCTATTGTTAGACATGGCAGGTATATTTTATAGGATATCACATTGCCTTCCATCAGAATAAGACCATCGTATAAAAACTTTTCATTTCTTTGGAGTTGGTTGATTAATGGACCTATTAAGAGTTGGTTTTTTCTATGTGTGCTTAGCTATTGGATCTTTGATATTTTAATGAAGTGAAATTTAAATCTGCCCGGAAAATTTGGCTATGATAATATTTTCATGCCATGCCTAGACGTGTTGCGGTACATGTGCCATGCTTCATCGCTTAAATTTTTATATCTAACAATCCAAATTCAATATCTTTCCATATTTTATTTGTATGAATTATTCATGTGAAATCTGATTTGATTATTTATTCTGGGATGAGAAATTAGATATATGTGTAGAAAAAAAATCAATCTTTATTCAGTTTGAGTCTTGAGACACTATATTATACTGTATAGATGTGACTATTACACACATTATCATAAAATATACAATAGGTAAATTTTGATTAATGTATATAGTGCGCTGTTATAGTGGTGTATATGTGATTGAGGTGTTCAGTGTAAACTAGGTAACTATAGATAAACTGTGATAATAATATTAACATTTGTCCTCTGACACCTATTTATGATGGTATGTCCCCCCACATGACAGTCTTTGGATCTCCACTTTTAAGTTAGTAACAACATTGTTATCGCTGGTATAATTTACTGTACCGTATGTGGATTACATTTCAAGATTTTATTTCACTGGAGGCAAATATTTGTGTCGGGAAGATATCCAATTTTTATGGACGGTGTGTTAGAGTAGTACTGTTGGATTATTATTAGTGAGAAATAAAATACAATGATAAAGCAAGTGAAAGCCGGAGTACATACGCAATACCATCCTTATCTAATGGTGAGTACTGAAGTTTTTTTTTGTTTTTTTTATCTTTCTGGTTTTCTACTTTCATTTTCCATAGTGTTAGTATAGTGTTAGTATAAAAAATGTAGCTGTGGATATTCTGGTGATTTTTGTTGATCTCAAAACTGAAAAGTACAGTTACTGTTTATTGAGGTGTTGATTTATTTATAAGCATCCGGTTATAAATGAGTTTAAATATATCATTTTGAACATTGTTAGATTGGCACAAAAGTCCATCTTAAACTTACCTGAATCTGAAATGATCGTTTGAAGATGTTGATTTTGTTGAATTAAGTCATCCTGAATTAAACCTAGATAGATGAATCACAGTGTATTTACCTTTGTACTAATTGATCATTTGAAAGCCTTTAGCTTCTAATAGAAACACAGTCAAACCTGTGTTAGTGGTCACCTCTATTAAGTGACCTCTTGTCTTAAACAGTCACATTTTCTATCAATCAGTTTTACAATATTTAGTTTTAATCAACCTGTATTAAGCAGCCACATGTCTTAAAGGGTCATTTTCGCTCTTTCCTTTGCGTACATTTGACTGTATCAGGGATCAGGGTCTACATTGTTTGAAACTTTGTCAATAAACACTAACTTAAATCTCTTCTGATTGTAATGGAATGTTAAAAAAGGCACACATTCAACATTGCTGCATTCTCTACTGTTTAACAGAAAACACATTTTTGTTGCCTGGTTCCCTAAATGTATTGTGCAATGCCCACTAGGTTGAGCCAGTGTCCAGGAAAATAAGTTGGATATTGACTGAATGAAATGGAACTGCACAAAACACAGGTTGAGTTTTGAGATTTCTGTGTGGTGTTGTTCCATGTTCAACAGAGCTGATTGTACTATATTTCTGTATGGTGTTGAAACATGGAACAACAGATAATTATGAGTTGATTGTACTATATTTCTATATGGTGCTGTTCCATGTTCAACAAGCTGATTATACTATATTTCTTTATGGTGCTGTTCCATGTTCAACACGCTGATTATACTATATTTCTATATGGTGCTGTTCCATGTTCAACAAGCTGAATATACTATATTTCTGTATGTTCAACAGAGCTGATTGTACTATATTTCTGTATGTTGTTGTTCCATGTTCAACAGATAATTATGAGCTGATTGTACTATATTTCTATATGGTGCTGTTCCATGTTCAACAAGCTGATTATACTATATTTCTATATGGTGCTGTTCGATGTTCAACAAGTTGATTATATTATATTTCTGTATGTTCAACAGAGCTGATTGTACTATATTTCTATATGGTGCTGTTCTATGTTCAACAAGCTGATTATACTATATTTCTATATGGTGCTGTTCCATGTTCAACAAGCTGATTATACTAAATTTCTGTATGTTCAACAGAGCTGATTGTACTATATTTCTATATGGTGCTGTTCCATGTTCAACAAGCTGATTATATGTTCAACAGAGCTGATTGTACCATATTTCTGTATGGTGTTGTTCCATGTTCAACAGATAATTATGACCTGATTGTACTATATTTCTTCATGGTGTTGTTCCATGTTCAACAAGCTGATTATACTATATTTCTATATGGTGCTGTTCCATGTTCAACAAGCTGATTATACTATATTTCTGTATGTTCAACAAAGCCGATTGTACTATATTTCTATATGGTGCTGTTCCATGTTCAACAAGCTGATTATATGTTCAACAGAGCTGATTGTACCATATTTCTGTATGGTGTTGTTCCATGTTCAACAGATAATTATGACCTGATTGTACTATATTTCTATATGGTGCTGTTCCATGTTCAACAAGCTGATTATACTATATTTCTATATGGTGCTGTTCCATGTTCAACAAGCTGATTATACTATATTTCTGTATGTTCAACAGAGCTGATTGTACTATATTTCTATATGGTGCTGTTCCATGTTCAACAAGCTGATTATGCTATATTTCTGTATGTTCAACAGAGCTTATTGTACTATATTTCTATATGGTGCTGTTCCATGTTCAACAAGCTGATTATACTATATTTCTGTATGTTCAACAGAGCTGATTGTACTCTGTTTGTTTCCAAAGGTCAATTTTTGTCTGCTACACAATTTTGCTAACTAATATCATGCGCTACTGGGTTGGTTTAATGTCCAAACTATGCGGTATCCCTTATACCATTAATTTTAGTCTCCTAGCATTGAGTCAAAATGAAACAATTCCAGGAGTAGTTGAAATACATGGGAAAAGCAACATTTAATTTTCTCCTTATAATTATAAAATTCTTCCATAATTGCATAATTAGTCTTTGGTGCAATGATAAAAAAAATTTGCAAATCAGAAAAACGTCATGGAAACACAATGTCAGGGTAGTAAGAAACTATCCTTGCTGTTTTGTTAGATTGGCAGTCAAGTTGTTTTTTTGTTCATCATTTGTGAATATTGTCGTGCATTTCTTTAACAAGTTATTATTTAATGATTATAAAGAAATGTGTTTTTTATTTTTATTTAATGATTGGCGTTATTCTTTTTCATGTCCCTAAACATATCCAGGATTTAGATATTTTAGTTAATCTTATATCTTGGCATGTAGTACAAGAAAACCTTCAAATATCTTCTTTTATCATTGGAAGGAATCCTATTGTTTTATGATGTCAAATATTGAAGCACATCTTGGCCAAGTGTTTTTAGTTTAAGGATATAATAAAGGTAAAAAGAAACTAGTACCAGAAGAACCTCTGTGCTGTGTAGAACTGTTGTTTTTATGTATCTCAGCTGTTTAGGCCTAATTAATGTGAATTACATCAGCTGCAGTAAAGAAAAAAGTGGCGAGCAAAGTAAGTACAAAAACAAATTATCAATATCGCAGTGTTCAAACACATGCCTCCATAACATAATTGGCATCCATGAAATTATTGCTGCTGGCACCTCGCATTTCTCCAACTACGAAACGTTGCCACAAGAATAAATCAAAGCACTGTAATGCTGATGGGGGCGGAGCATATAAGATGTAAAATGTCGCTATTGTTTTAGACAAACAGGTCAGTTTGCATACGTTGAAGTAGAATAATCCCGATTACCTTTGATTCTTATACATGGTACAGAATTTACATGTTCTATGCTTAACGTTGACTCTTTTCTCGAATATGTCAGAAACGTAACTGAATGGTTTGCCTTTGAAAGTGTATTTCTGCTATAGTAAGAATATTAAGTTTTTAATTTGGCAAATGTCCAACTTCATGATATTAGTTCAACAAAATAATATGAGATTTGTATCTTCAACTTAAATCGTGATATTTTCAGAGATGCCAAGCTTTCTATCATAAACAGTATATATAAAATATCAAAGTACTCTGAACCTAGCACAATGAATTCCACTTTGAGTATATTCATTTACTATTTTCTTTATTGATTTCTCTAGTGCAACAGTGAAACAATTTGTTTAAAAGACGAAAAGTAGAAATGTGTATGTCGACATTAATAATTGATTCTTGCATTTATATTTTCTAGGGCCCTATATCACCCCGTAAACGGAACCGCACTAACCAAAATGTTATGGCGCCGATTTTTAGACACATCTGGATGTTTGCGTATTTTCGCTACGGAAACACAAATGCTTTAAATCTTATCTGTTTAAGTAGAAATTATCTACCGTTCCAATTATTGGAAATATGTGAAATATTAACTAAATAAAAAAACAACAGCACTGACATTATTCATAACTCGATCAATCTCTAATTCTTTTTAGGAATACAAGTCTATTTTTAAACATTTGGAAGACACCGCAAGTCACATGATCGACATTAGCATATCTCTATTTTTAGAACGAGTATTGATTGTTTATTGACATAAGCAAGGAGTATAGTTCCTTGGCATAAGGGGCATATCTAGAAAAGTTTCATTACCGTAAACATTTTTAAAATGATAGAAAAAAGCGAAATCAAACTCCCGAATCAAATACTTATTATCTGAAGTCCTTGCCGAAATATACGACTCTTTCAATGTGCATGTTGGCGATATAGTTCGTGACCTGGAATTTGATTTACAAGATGGCGTAATATTTTGGTTCAGCGCGTCTGTATTCATGCGCTTTAATTCCTTTGTGCTGATTAATGTTACAGAATATAAACTTGGAATTTATACGATACGTAATTGTTTATAGGTATAAATCGTCGCTGTATGTTATAATAATAATGTTTTCGTTGAAATAGGCGAATCTACTGTTTATAGTGAGTTCGAGCGCTTATCAGGTGGAACTATTTGATAAGTGGTTGTTAGGTTTGCATTAACACGAAACACGGTTGTAGATTTGCGGTATTGAAAATAAAATCATGTTAGCTCTGAGAGCGGCTGCTAAAGCACCGCCCCCAAAAAGCGAGATTTCTGTCACTTCCACATTCAATTGTTGGTCTTTGCTTGTTACCTATATTGATACTTTAGTAGTGTGATTACCGGGGAGGAGCTGATTCCATCACACAGATTGAAACTATGGATGCAGGATTTAAAAAATAATAACTTTTTTATCCTACCTAAGTTTGTATTGTTTGTGTCAAAGAAAACATGGGAAGCTTGTGTGGTCCTCATTGTTTGTTTTTTAATGGGGTTCAACACCAGTTTTAACACATGACAGGTTGGTTATATGCGACATATCCAGTTTATTGGTGGAGGACCTCAGAATGAATCAGAGTAAAAACATGGGTCTGTCCTCAAGTAACTGGATAATTTTCTCACATAAAGTTTCGAACCGCGTTGGACTTGAATGCACTACCTCATTTATGTGCCATTTCATTAATCTTGGTCTTTGCTTTCCCTTATTATTTATTCAAGGCAGAAAGTTAGATTTCGTATCATTTTCCAGTCTTACAATGTACGGTACTGACTTTCTCAGATCTGACTGTGTTAACAATTGTAAATTCATGTGTTATTTAATCTTCAATAACATTGTGTTCAACTTTAATATTGTAAGTTGTAAGTTTGCATTACTTTCCTATGCTTGAAATTGATAAACATAGTATGTAAGGTAACCAAATATTTTTACTCCATTAAGTTTCAGGCCTATTATCAAAAGATGCAATCAATTACCCTCAGGGCAGGCACATACTTGCTAAAAAAGATAAATATGTTCATTTATATAACACTGTATATTAATGAATCACATACAGTACAAAGCCTAGTTTTTAGAAATGAGCGCATTTGAGCCTAAGCAATGAATTATTTATACATAAACCTGAAGATACTTAACCAGGCGCATTTTTCCCATAACTATTTAACTACTTATTTATTTGTCATTCAATTATTTGCCATTTTTTACCCATCATAATTTATTTGAATATTCGGAAGTGGGATTAATAGGTTGAAATGTAATTCTGTCTGCTTTTGTTGGTCTTATTGTAGTTTTCATCATTCAGATTAATGTGATGACCTTTGCCCTTACAGTTACCATGCTGACACTTGTCAGTCACTGGCACTACAGCAGAGTAAACTACTAAACTAGGCAGAATGATTGCATTAGAGAAAAAAAATTGAGACTAAGTTCTTAAAACCATTTTATGCTCCCACCAGTCCCTGCCCAACATTGCGGTACTTGAAATGATGGCAGGGTCACTCAGTATTACCCCCTGTTTGTCCTACCATGTTTTCGTCTGTCCATCCAAGGTTATATTGGTTTTTGGTTAAAAACTTTTGAAATGTCTATGTATTTAATTAATATTTCATTTTTAACCGTGTAATTATAAAATAAAGGTAAAGTTTGATATTTGTCAATGTCGGTGAAATTTTGATGCCCTTTTTGGATGTCAACATGCTGAATAAACACATTTTTATTGCAACTTAATGCAAACATCTCATTTAACATGTAACATAGCACACCAGACATGATCATGTCAACTTATTAGCTCAACCTAGGATCAAGTGTCTTTCATTGGAAACTGAAAAAAAACAGTTGGTCAATATTGTTCATTTAAAATAATTTAGGTAAAAATATGAATATTAATGTGTGCAGGAAATGAAATTGTATGAGCAAGTTAAAGTTGGCCATAATGCTATACCATGATAGGAATTTCCATCAAGTTGGTCTTGTCAAATTGGTCTCGTAAACTAATAAGCTGCACTTAAGTGAACTGTCCTCTTTTGCTGGCTGCTTTACCTACAATGGATCTGTTACAAACTCATAAAGAGCGGACTTTGTAGTTTGTTTCATTCAAATTCTGAAAATACATTTGTGAAGCACAGTATGGCTTTTGTTTGTTTATAGATATGAATCATAAAGCAATCACTAGAATAGACAGAAGTATAGACTCAATTAACAGTAACTCTTGCTCAATTTTATTCATGGCAGACATATATTTTTTTTGCCTGATAATCAGCATTAAACTTAACCATGTGGAAACAATATTTCCATTATTGCTGCAAACAAAAACCAGATATATGTATTTACACCTATACTGTTATTTATAGCCAACTGAAAATCGCATTAAAGCTATAGATTTTCATTTCTGATAGATAACTTGCCACATTGTTGAGAGGCAGGTTTCCCTTTCCAAACATCCCCGCTGTAATCTGCTATCTGCTGGTATGTGATAAAGGGAGGTAATTCATTTATGCAAGCAATGTGTTTAAAATGGTGATGTGATTTGCATTTGTGTTTATTATTCACATAGAGTAGGAAATGTCATTAAATTCGGCAAACATTGTAAAATCCTGAGCTCTTTATCCCCATTGATTTTCACTGTAGATTTGTTTGCAAAACTTCACAAAGTCAAATATCCTGTGAAAGAATACAATACCAATAAATAGTTGATTTTTTTTGCTTAGTCTTTGTACAACAGGTTCAATATTAACAATAATGCCGGACAAAGAATAAATGAATATATAACCAGATTTATTGGATTAGTAAAAATCATAATTTCTAGGTGGTAAAATATTGCATTCTGATCAGTTGTGCTTATTGTCAAGGGTAAATTGACGGTAAGGTGCCACACATCACTGACTTCTGTTGCAGTTTTTAATTGATTGAATTTCTAGCATCATTTTTGTGCCATAGTTTCTATCATGGTTAATGACAGAAGAAGTAAGAATTATTTTTAGAAAAAATTGCTCATTTACATAAATTGGAACATCTTCCTCAAGTCAAACAAGTCAAACATCTTCTTCAAGTCAAACATCTTCCTCAAGTCAAACAAGTCAAACATCTTCATCAAGTCAAACATCTTCCTCAAGTCAAACATCTTCCTTAAGTCAAACAAGTCAAACATCTTCCTCAAGTCAAACAAGTCAAACATCTTCCTCAAGTCAAACATCTTCCTCAAGTTAAACAAGTCAAACATCTTCTTCAAGTCAAACATCTTCCTCAAGTCAAACAAGTCAAACATCTTCCTCAAGTCAAACAAGTTAATCATCTTCCTCAAGTCAAACAAGTCAAACATCTTCCTCAAGTCAAACAAGTCAAACATCTTCCTCAAGTCAAACAAGTCAAACATCTTCCTCAAGTCAAACATCTTCCTCAAGTCAAACAAGTCAAACATCTTCCTCAAGTCAAACATCTTCCTCAAGTCAAACATCTTCCTCAAGTCAAACATCTTCCTCAAGTCAAACAAGTCAAACATCTTCCTCAAGTCAAACAAGTAAAACATCTTCCTCAAGTCAAACATCTTCCTCAAGTCAAACAAGTAAAACATCTTCCTCAAGTCAAACATCTTCCTCAAGTCAAATAAGTAAAACATCTTCCTCAAGTCAAACATCTTCCTTAAGTCAAATTTTTGAAATGTTATTACTTCATTTACACTGAAAATTTTGCTTAATATTCTTTACCAGTGAATTGAATATTAATTCTGTATGGTCATTTAATGCATAATGAGTTGGAGAAAGGTTTTACAGAATTTGTGAATTTTGAAAATCTCAGCTTGAGATTATGAGTGAAAGTAGCCCCTGATCAGAAGTGTAGTGGGTAGAGTATTGACCACCAACGCCAGGTGTTATGGGTTCGATCCCCAGCTGGCCCCTGATCAGTAGTGTAGTAGGTAGAGTATTGGCCACGCATGCCAGGTGTTACGGGTTCGATCCCCAGCTGGCCCCTGATCAGTAGTGTAGTGGGTAGAGTATTGGCCATCAACGCCATGTGTTACGGGTTCAATCCCCAGCTGGCCCCTGATCAGTAGTGTAGTGGGTAGAGTATTGGCCACCCACGCCAGGTGTTATGGGTTCGATCCCCAGCTGGCCCCTGATCAGTAGTGTAGTAGGTAGAGTATTGGCCACGCATGCCAGGTGTTACGGGTTCAATCCCCAGCTGGCCCCTAATCAGTAGTGTAGTGGGTAGAGTATTGGCCATCATCGCCTTGTGTTACGGGTTCAATCCCCAGCTGGCCTCTAATCAGTAGTGTAGTGGGTAGAGTATTGGCCATCATCGCCAGGTGTAACGGGTTCAATCCCCAAGCTGGCCCCTGATCAGTAGTGTAGTGGGAAGAGTATTGGCCACCCACGCCAGGTGTTATGGGATCGATCCCCAGCTGGCCCCTAATCAGTAGTGTAGTGGGTAGAGTATTGGCCATCATCGCCTTGTGTTACGGGTTCAATCCCCAGCTGGCCCCTAATCAGTAGTGTAGTGGGTAGAGTATTGGTGTTACGGGTTCGATCCCCAGCTGACCCCTGATCAGTAGTGTAGTAGGTAGAGTATTGGCCACGCATGCCAGGTGTTACGGGTTTTTATCCCCAGCTGACCCCTGATCAGTAGTGTAGTGGGTAGAGTATTGGCCACCCACGCCAGGTGTTATGGGATCGATCCCCAGCTAGCCCCTGATCAGTAGTGTAGTGCAAAGAGTATTGGCCAAGCATGCCAGGTGTTATGGGTTCGATCCCCAGCTAGCCCCTGATCAGTAGTGTAGTGCGAAGAGTATTGGCCAAGCATGCCAGGTGTTATGGGTTCGATCCCCAGCTGGCCCCTGATCAGCAGTGTAGTGGGTAGAGTATTGACCACCCATGCCAGGTGTTACGGGTTTGACCCTCAGCTGGATCCTGATCAGTAGTGTATTGGGTAGAGTATTGGCCACCAACGCCAGGTGTTACGGGTTTGATCCCCAGCTGGCCCCTGATCAGTAGTGTATTGGGTAGAGTATTGACCACCAACGCCAGGTGTTACGGGTTTGATCCCCAGCTGGCCTCTGATCAGTAGTGTAGTAGGTAGTGTATTGACCACCAACGCCAGGTGTTACGGGTTCAATCCCCAGATAGCCCCTGATCAGTAGTGTAGTGGGTAGAGTATTGGCCACCCACGCCAGGTGTTATGGGATCGATCCCCAGCTAGCCCCTGATCAGTAGTGTAGTGCAAAGAGTATTAGCCAAGCATGCCAGGTGTTATGGGTTCGATCCCCAGCTAGCCCCTGATCAGTAGTGTAGTGCGAAGAGTATTGGCCAAGCATGCCAGGTGTTATGGGTTCGATCCCCAGCTGGCCCCTGATCAGCAGTGTAGTGGGTAGAGTATTGACCACCCATGCCAGGTGTTACGGGTTTGACCCTCAGCTGGATCCTGATCAGTAGTGTAGTGGGTAGAGTATTGGCCACCAACGCCAGGTGTTACGGGTTTGATCTCCAGCTGGCCCCTGATCAGTAGTGTATTGGGTAGAGTATTGACCACCAACGCCAGGTGTTACGGGTTTGATCCCCAGCTGGCCTCTGATCAGTAGTGTAGTAGGTAGTGTATTGACCACCAACGCCAGGTGTTACGGGTTCAATCCCCAGATAGCCCCTGATCAGTAGTGTAGTGGGTAGAGTATTGGCCATGCACGCCAGGTGTTACAGGTTCGATCCCCAGTTGACCTGATACCTCTCAAAAACCAACACTTGGTTCTGGTTCTAATACCTTTTAAGTGGACTGGTTTATATAATCTTTGGTCATTTTTTGCAATTGAGCTAAAGTAAGTTAGTATAAACTAAGTCTGTAATGTTAAGACAATGTTTACTACATTACATGGTAAGATAAGTGCTTTCATTTTTAACTGTCATGCCTTAGATACAGTACAAGTTCATTCCCGGTCCACTAGCCTCTGAATGCTAAGTTCCAGCAATTGAAGCATACAATGTAAGCCTTGTATGATACCAATAGGGATCAAACCCACACCCTCCACATATGAGGCAGATGCCGTACCACTTTGCCATACCAGCAGAGTGCAGGGTCATGTTAAAGAAACAGCTCATAATGAAAATAGAAAATATACTGCTGTGAAAAATAATTATTGAAATGGATATCAATATTATAAAAGAACATAATGGCATCATTCCATGCTTGGTGTTGTGTGTAAAACCAGAACAAATGATTGACATGACCTTTCGTAAACTTTTTCTATTTGTCCTCTTGCCTCAAATTTTATATTATCAGTTAATATTTATTGATATTCAGTTAATCAAAAAGTGATGTAGGTCATCTTAAATAGTGTTTGAAGAATGTCAATTAAGGATATTAACGTCATCACGTGAGATGTCATCACTGAGATATCGTGGGGCCCTGTACACATAGACACAAATTGTTCAAATATTAACGGTGGATGGATACATAACTCAACAGATTAGTGAAACTGTGATCACATTGATAGATGTTATTATCTGAAATTACTCAGTAGTGAATTTTAGTATGGGGTTTTCAACCCATAACAGGTTATGTGTGGGACATCCAGGTTAACCATGACAGGTTATGTATGGGACATCTAGGTTTACCATGACAGATTATATAAGGGACATCCATGTTAACCATGACAGGTTATATATGGGACATTCAGGTTAACCATAACAGGTTATGTATGACAGGTTATGTATGAGACATCCAGGTTTACAATGACAGATTATATATGGGACATCCAGGTTAACCATGACAGGTTATGTATGACAGGTTATGTATGAGACATCAAGGTTAACCATGACAGGTTATGTATGGGACATCCAGGTTAACCATGACAGGTTATGTATGGGACATCAAGGTTTACCATGACAGATTATATATGAGACATCCAGGTTTACCATGACAGATTATATATGAGACATCCAGGTTTACCATGACAGATTATGTATGGGACATCCAGGTTTACCATGACAGGTTATGTATGGGACATCCAGGTTAACCATGACAGATTATGTATGGGACATCCAGGTTTACCATGACAGGTTATGTATGGAACATCCAGGTTTACCATGACAGGTTATGTATGGGACATCCAGGTTAACCATGACAGATTATATATGAGACATCCAGGTTTACCATGACAGATTATATATGAGACATCCAGGTTTACCATGACAGATTATGTATGGGACATCCAGGTTAACCGTGACAGGTTATGTATGGGACATCCAGGTTAACCATGACAGATTATGTATGGGACATCCAGGTTTACCGTGACAATTTATATATGGGACATCCAGGTTTACCGTGACAAGTTATATATGGGACATCCAGGTTTACCGTGACAGGTTAGAATGCAGGTAGAATAAGGAGACTGTCATTTATCAGAGTTTAAACAGAAGACAGGCATTGTAACTACAGTTGGTAATAAATAGAACGGGAGGGTGAATATAGCATAAGGAGATTGATGGGTGGGTGGATAAAACAATGGAGAACAATCTAGTGAACACTTGCGATGTTAGGTACATTGCAACAATTGTAAAAGGTGGATGAGATTTATGTGAACAACAAAATTCCATTTGAAAAGAAAAAATGTAATAAATGACTGTCACAGAATTAACTATTCATGGGGTCTCAGATAGAAAAATACTTAAACAAAAGTATGAGAGTATAAACTATTTTATGGATTCCCAATAAAACATACCAACACTGAACAGAGTATATAGTATAAATATTTCATGAAAAAAAAGAAGTTACACTGAATTTTACACAACCTCAATAAACTGACATTTTTACATAAATAACATTGATAGGGACCTTTTGTAGCATCCCTAGTAATGCACTGAAATATGGGACCTCAATTTTTGTTAAAGTCTCATCCGAGAGACTGATAAGTAAAGAAAGATTTATAACTTTCCCTCTAACAATCACAATGCAATTCTGTTCATATTCTCTGTATATATGTTTAATCTCATCAGTAAATGTAATGTTTTTTTAATACATTAACAACGGACAATATTTTCTCTGTTTATGTATCATTTTACCATTTAATGGCTGAAATGTTTTATGAATGATATCAGACATCTGCCAAGACTCCTCTTTTCAGAAGTACATGTGAACATTGAAATCTTTGTGAAATATTAAAATAAACACACAGATAGCATCAAATAATTATTTTTCCAACCCTTTCCTGTTTATTCATTACTGTTAAAGTAATATAGGTTTTCTCATTATCAATGTTCATTGTGGAAATGTAAAATATTGGTTTTGGGTGACCTCTGGTGTAAGGGACCAACTCTCTATCCACTGCACTACTGCCCTGCTGGCATATTGTTTGGAGCACCACACATACAGAAAATCTTGAACGTTAGTTTTAACACAATATTTGGCTA
The DNA here is from genome assembly GCA_029582155.1 of Panopea generosa. Taxonomy (NCBI): domain Eukaryota; kingdom Metazoa; phylum Mollusca; class Bivalvia; order Adapedonta; family Hiatellidae; genus Panopea; species Panopea generosa. The sequence goes on along the minus strand of CM055909.1, from coordinate 51,493,935 downwards.
CTTTTTATGTTTTTTTCTGTTGATACCTCTATTGTGTCACATCAGTATTTTCACTTCACCTTGTTTGACACATGTCTATACCATAGATTGCCCTAGGAACAATGTGCCAACACCTGAAGTGATATTAAAATTTTGAAATCATTTTCCCTTGATTTACTTTTCAATGTGTCGCTTTCATGGTCATGTGAGTTAATATCAGTGTCACAAGCAAAATGTTTTCTTTGGATTTATATCATGGTCTCAAATTCTTATAAAGCATAATGGCTCAGGGGTAACATTTCCATGTGACACTTAATTTGAAAGTAAAGGCATCTGATTGGTCAACATGATCTTAATTGGATATCATATCCCGCAAGTAGTGTAAAAACAATAACCTTATGTAACAATGGCCACGGTGACATGTGTCCAGTTTACTGATTTTGGAATAATGTTTGCTTATTGGATGATTATGTCTTGTTTTCTTTTCATTATGATGTCAGGTTTGGAAAAACAGCTTGTATCCCTCGAGGTTGTTGTTGTAAAAGTTTACTGATATGATATTCAGATCTTATCATAGGTATAGTGGAGGGGGCATTATTTTCTTATAGCCCTGATTGAACAATATGATGAATTCCAGGATTTGGGAATTTCAATATTATTGTTGAATTATTGCCCACAGCTTGATCTGATTGTATAATCTTAAGTAAAGTTTTGTGTATTTACAAAAATAAAATAAAGATAAAATGTTGTTTATTTATTGGTTGAATTTAGTGTTTTCTTCAGATTAAGGGAACTACTGTCCCTTGTTAGCTGTCTTCTCTTATTCACCTTTATTGACTTGTGTTTAGTTTGTCTGTTAATTAAGGGAACTACTGTCCTTTGTTATCTGTCTTCTCTTATTCACCTTTATTGACTTGTGTTTAGTTTGTCTGTTAATTAAGGGAACTACTGTCCTTTGTTATCTGTCTTCTCTTATTCACCTTTATTGACTTGTGTTTAGTTTGTTTGTTAAAGAGAATATATCAGGACTTTTCATGATTTTTGATTGGCAAAAAACATTTTTTTCTCCAATATACCATGTCTCTGTTTTGCAAAAAAAAGATATCTATTTAAACAGAATAATTTATTGAAAAGGGCTTTTCTAACTTGGGATAGGCGTCTTGGTTATAGACTAACATAGATTTCCTGCTTAAAATGGCAACATATTTTGTGACATATTAAATGAGTCACATGATTTCATTTTTATTTCAGTTTGATCTTTTATACAGGTTTACATGTAGAAAAAATTGTTTCATCTAGGAAAGAGTCAGAATGACGTTGCAAGGTCGTCAAACAGTATATAAGTGCTGTCTGTTTTTAGAATTGGGTTTCGTTTCAAGTTTACTACTCCTCCCACTTACATATTGACTTTGTCAAGTTTTGGTGGATTTGACATAATAAAGTATTTGGTTTATATTTATTATTGATAAATGAGATGCTTTTTATCAATTTTGATAATTATTTTATTTTTTAAGACATATATAGCATTTTATCCTGATACACTCCCTTTAAAAGTGCAAGTGCATATTTCTGGTAAGTGTTGAAAGGCAGCAAATTTCACATATTCATGGTCATATTTGACAAGAAGTGTAATAAATAGTTTTATTTCCATTTGTTTTTATGTATTGTATGATGTTGTTCTGTGGTGTTTAGTATTGCTTTCAGTCATATTGTGACACTGTCTACTTGAGGCAGTATTCTGAGCACTGTCAAACTGAAGTATGATGCCACAGACACTCAGTCACGTTATACCGACACCGGACCGACCAGTCCTAGAACTATCCTCTAAATGCTGAACGCCAAGCAAGGAACTTTCTAGTACCATTCTTCAAATCTTTGGCATGACCTGGCAGGGGATCGAACCCACGACATTCACTATGCGAGGTGAATACTCTACCACCAGACCATGCTGCGCTGTTATATGTTTGTAGTTGTAAGGATTGATTTGCTGCATGATCACAAGTAAATGTCTATTTCAACAATGCTGTGTTTGCCTTTAACATGATTTATATCACTTGCTAAGCAGTATAGACTCATTTAATAGAGTGTCAACTTTAAATCTGACTAGATTCGTCATTGTTTGGTTCTCAGTCGTTTAATTATACCCCCCCCCCCCCCCCCCCTTTGAATAATAATAGAATTATCCAAAAACTACTATAGAACAATATGATAGAACAATATGTGATAGAAAATTCAATGGGTTGTTCCATAATGAATTTGGCTGATTTTGCTGACTCTCAAACATTCAATAATTATTAAACACGTCTTCAAATGATGATAGAATAATCCAAAAACAATGATCCGAAAATGTTTTATATAGAAATTGAGTGGGTTGTTCCATAATTAGTTTGGCTCATTTCGTAGAAAAAGTGCTTTGATTTCATTTACCATAGTCATTATGTATATCCATTAAACAGCAACAAAACATTATATCAAACATTCATTGTTAATATGTTTACCATTATTAAGACATTTAAAATCCTCATAATTTACCAGGATTGATTTAACCACCAGTTATAATTGTTTACTATAAATTTTATGTGGTAAATCAAAAGAATGAATTGGCAGGTTAATGGACTTGTACATGCTCACATGAAAACACAAGTAGATCTGTCATCATTGTCACCCTGCAGCACTATTTTCATGTATCTATGATTTGTAAAATAATAATCAGGTATGGGATTTCTATTTTAACTTCTCTAATATTGGTGTTTTTTCTTTCTCATTTTTTTGTTAATTTGTTTCTTTTGTGATGCATCTGAAGTGATAATGAGCTTTTCATTTCATCATTACTGAAAGGTTGACAGTATGTGTATTTCAACATAATGTGCATGATAGTTGGTAAAGTTAAGATATAATAGTTAATTAACATGACATTGTAATATATAATTATCATTTTACAGTCCAGTTTGTAAAACCAATTAGTATGTTACAACATATACCATTCTATATAAGAATTATAAGAGATGATAATAAACAGGTGATTGAGGAGGTGCCACTGTCCTTAAACTTCTAAAGGGAATGAAAAAACAATTGTTGTTTTTTTCCAATATATTATGCCTTAAAGCAACACATCCACATTTAATCTTTTTTTAAAAAGATTTCAATTCAGTTGTGAGCACATATCCCATACATTAATATATGGTCAGTGAGCTGTATATGTGCTAACAAACACTATCCAGAACGCTTTAGAATTATAAAAAAAGAAGTTCAAATTATAAAGCGTGACAAACGCTTTAAAAATTATTTTTAAATTACCGAGGATTCCAACTTGGCTTCAAATTAAATTATGCTAGTCATATTAAAAAACTTCATGTTTTAGTGCCTAGTGTACTTTACCTGCCTTGAAAGTCATTTTGATAATTTTTTTTGACTCGGGTGAGTTACACGCTTGTTTTATAAAGTGCTAGTCACGCATTATAATTTGGGCATCATAATGTGCTCATAACTCAATTTTTTTTTTTTGTTAAAAGTTCAAACGTGGATGTGTTGCTTTAATATACTCAGACTCTGTTTTGCCAACAGACACAGTGTATCAGCACAGTGGCCTAAATATCCCAGTACTTGTACTATATAGCTAAGTGTATCAGCACAGTGGCCTAAATATCCCAGTACTTGTACTATATAGCTAAGTGTATCAGCACAGTGGCCTAAATATCCCAGTACTTGTACTATATAGCTACAGTGTATCAGCACAATGGCCTAAATATCCCAGTACTTGTACTATATAACTACAGTGTATCAGCACAGGGGCCTAAATGTCCCAGTATGTGTACTATATAGCTACAGTGTATCAGCACAGGGGCCTAAATATTCCAGTACTTGTACTATATAGCTACAATGTATCAGCACAGTGGCCTAAATATCCCAGTACTTGTACTATATTAGCTACAGTGTATCAGCACAGGGGCCTAAATATCCCAGTACTTGTACTATATAGCTACCGTGTATCAGCACAGTGGCCTAAATATTCCACTACTTATACTATATAGCTGCAGTGTATCAGCACAGGGGCCTAAATATCCCAGTACTTGTACTATATAGCTTCGATGTATAAACACAGTGGCCTAAATATCCCAGTACTTGTACCATATAGCTAAGTGTATCAGCACAGTGGCCTAAATATCCCAGTACTTGTACCATATAACTACAGTGTATCAGCACAGTGGCCTAAATATCCCAGTACTTGTACTATATAGCTACAGTGTATCAGCACAGTGGCCTAAATGTCCCAGTACTTGTACTATATAGCTACAGTGTATCAGCACAGTGGCCTAAATGTCCCAGTACTTGTACTATATAGCTACAGTGTATCAGCACAGTGGCCTAAATATCCCAGTACTTGTACTATATAACTACAGTGCATCAGCACAATGGCCTAAATATCCCAGTACTTGTGCTATATAATTACAGTGTATCAGCACAGTGGCCTAAATGTCCCAGTACTTGTACTATATAGCTACAATGTATCAGCACAGTGGCCTAAATATCCCAGTACTTGTACTATATTAGCTACAGTGTATCAGCACAGAGGCCTAAATATCCCAGTACTTGTACTATATAGCTACCGTGTATCAGCACAGTGGCCTAAATATTCCACTACTTATACTATATAGCTGCAGTGTATCAGCACAGTGGCCTAAATATTCCACTACTTATACTATATAGCTGCAGTGTATCAGCACAGGGGCCTAAATATCCCAGTACTTGTACTATATAGCTTCGATGTATAAACACAGTGGCCTAAATATCCCAGTACTTGTACCATATAGCTAAGTGTATCAGCACAGTGGCCTAAATATCCCAGTACTTGTACCATATAACTACAGTGTATCAGCACAGGGGCCTAAATATCCCAGTACTTGTACTATATAGCTACAGTGTATCAGCACAGTGGCCTAAATATCCCAGTACTTGTACTATATAACTACAGTGCATCAGCACAATGGCCTAAATATCCCAGTACTTGTGCTATATAATTACAGTGTATCAGCACAGTGGCCTAAATGTCCCAGTACTTTTACTATATAGCTACAGTGTATCAGCACAGTGGCCTAAATGTCCCAGTACTTGTACTATATAGCTACAGTGTATCAGCACAGTGGCCTAAATGTCCCAGTACTTGTACTATATAGCTACAGTGTATCAGCACAGTGGCCTAAATGTCCCAGTACTTTTACTATATGGCTACAGTGTATCAGCACAGTGGCCTAAATATCCAAGTACTTGTACTATATAGCTACAGTGTATCAGCACAGTGGCCTAAATATCCCAGTACTTGTACTATATAGCTACAGTGTATCAGCACAGTGGCCTAAATATCCCAGTACTTGTACTATATAGCTACAGTGTATCAGCACAGTGGCCTAAATATCCCAGTACTTGTACTATATAGCTACAGTGTATCAGCACAGTGGCCTAAATATCCCAGTACTTGTACTATATAGCTACAGTGTATCAGCACAGTGGCCTAAATATCCCAGTACTTGTGCTATATAGCTACAGTGTATCAGCACAGTGGCCCAAATATCCCAGTACTTGTACTATATAGCATACCAACTATTATTTACAGAATTATAAAAATTGATAAAGTACTACTAATCATGACTCTCGCCTGAAATGTTTTAAAAGTTATTACTTAAATATACCGGTATATAGACACTACTGCTCATGTTACAAAATACATGTAGTTTTAAAAAATTGAATTTTACCTCAAATCAGATTTGAAATTAACTGATAAGCAGTAGTTTTTCAAGTAAGCGTAAACAATATTTAAAAGTATCAACTTTATCCATTTCAGTGAGATCCTAATTGTATGTTATAAAAATCTCTAAAATCATTCCAGTGAAATACTTGGTTTACAAATTGAAAAAATGATGTTATGTCATTTGACATTGTCCTTACAGGATATAACGTCACATCATCATTACAGAGCAATTGCTGTTGTCCTTACAGGATATAACGTCACATCATCATTACAGAGTAATTGCTGTTGTCCTTACAGGATATAACATCACATCATCATTACAGAGCAATTGCTGTTGTCCTTACAGGATATAACATCACGTCATCATTACAGAACAATTGCTGTTGTCCTTGCAGGATATAATGTCACGTCATCATTACAGAGCAATTGCTGTTGTCCTTGCAGGATATAACGTCACATCATCATTACAGAGCAATTGCTGTTGTCCTTGCAGGATATAACGTCACGTCATCATTACAGAACAATTGCTATTGTCCTTACAGGATATAATGTCACGTCATCATTACAAAGCAATTGCTGTTGTCCTTACAGGATATAATGTCACATCATCATTACAGAGCAATTGCTGTTGTCCTTACAGGATATAATGTCATGTCATCATTACAGAGTAATTGCTGTTGTCCTTACAGGATATAACATCACGTCATCATTATAGAAGAATTGCTGTTGAAATGGATGTAACTAAGCTGTGATAAAAACTTTTGAAAATTTAATAATGAGAGATATTTTGAACTTATGTAATGTACTTTCCTGAGGAAGATATTTGGATGAAAACATAGTATTATAAATACAGTATGTACATGGAGATAAAAAACATAGTATTATAAATACAGTATGTACATGGTGATAAAAAACATAGTTTTATAAATACAGTATGTACATGGTGATAAAAAACATAGTATTATAAATACAGTATGTACATGGTGATAAAAAAAACAAAGAAACACACCAAATATAATCGTATGAAACTCAATTATACAACTAACATTAGAACAAGTAAGCATTTATTTAATGCCTGATACTTCATATATTCTTTAAACTAAAATGGACAATAAAACTTTTTTGATGTTATCATTTTGTACACTATATTGATGATTGACACCAGCAAATGATCACCACAATCATTTGTGACATATTAGGACAACAAGGAATTACCCTTGTGCATTACATCTGGACTGTAATTACGGCAGTTTTTGTATTACAAATTTCACATTGAATTTCTCATTTTGTAAAGAATGACTGATTGTACATAGTTTATCGTTTGCCACAAATAGTCATTCAGCGATCTATCAAAGTCAATGAAGCGTTCATTTGGTGGCGTCTAAATAAAAAAAATTGCTTTATTGATGGAGAAATATTTGCATATTTGACTTTTATATTCTTCTCTTTATTTGTTGCTAAGGCTGTTATGTAAGATGTATTTATCAAGGTGGTCTGAGATTAGTGAAAAATGTAATGGTTATTGACGATTATTCTCCTCATCAAGGGAGACTTTGTACAGTTGTCAGGAAAAATCATTCTCATTTTTGCATTGTTATCATGATCACCACCACATTCATCATCATCACCATTATCATCATCATTACCACATTATCATCATCATTACCACATTATCATCATCATCAGTGTTCATGTAACAGTTATCATTATATCTAGTCAATCATCCTCATCATCAGTGTTTATGTAACAGTTGTCATTATATCTAGTCAATCATCCTCATCATCAGTGTTCATGTAACAGTTGTCATTGTATCTAGTCAATCATCCTCATCATCAGTGTTTATGTAACAGTTGTCATTATATCTAGTCAATCATCCTCATCATCAGTGTTCATGTAACAGTTGTCATTGTATCTAGTCAATCATCCTCATCATCAGTGTTTATGTAACAGTTATCATTATATCTAGTCAATCATCCTCATCATCAGTGTTCATGTAACAGTTATCATTATATCTAGTCAATCATCCTCATCATCAGTGTTTATGTAACAGTTGTCATTATATCTAGTCAATCATCCTTATCATCAGTGTTTATGTAACAGTTGTCATTATATCTAGTCAATCATCCTCATCATCAGTGTTTATGTAACAGTTGTCATTATATCTAGTCAATCATCCTCATCATCAGTGTTTATGTAACAGTTGTCATTATATCTAGTCAATCATCCTCATCATCAGTGTTCATGTAACAGTTGTCATTATATCTAGTCAATCATCCTCATCATCAGTGTTCATGTAACAGTTGTCATTATATCTAGTCAATCATCCTCATCATCAGTGTTCATGTAACAGTTGTCATTATATCTAGTCAATCATCTTTATCATCAGTGTTTATCCCAGAAATTCTGAAAATAATAATTCATAATACCATCATAATCATCATCATCAGCAGCAGCAACAGTAGCATCAATGAAAAATTATCATCATAAGTACCATCACCACCATCATCCGAACATCATCAATTACAACAGAAAAACATCATCAGCAGCAGCAACAGCAAATTCAGCATGAACAGCAATTGTAGCAGTATATATTTAGCAATCGTCTCATCAATAATTCTTATCTCAGTAATAACAATATCATCAGGTTTTAAACATGATCTTCCATCATTTCCTAAACTAGTTCTATGTTCTCTTTCTGCTTTATTCTTACAAACATTTAATAAGATATTATGACAAGATAAAACCTTTCTCCCTCCAGCATCAGCCTTTGTTTCCTTAAACTCTGATTGATGGCCATACTCCGCAAATAATTCTTTGACAAACTAAATATTCCAATTATCCCTTTTGCTAGAGATATCAATAGATCGTCAATAAAATATGATTTGCCGCGTAAGTTTGTGTGGCTTATTTGTGCATTGAATTGATCAACTTTCCTGATCTTTTGACATTTCATTTTTCACTGCCAGAATGCTGTAGCCTCCAGTTTTTTGTCCATTTGTACGGATTGACAAACGTTAAAACACCTTCAAATGGCAAAATATTGGACAATGTGGGAATGAAAGATAAAAGATATTCAATATATTATGTCAGCGTTTTAATGATTGAGTTTCATTGACTCATTTGAAATCATGGATTTATTTTAAGATTTGTTTGAATGGATTTTCTTTTAAGGATTTTTCAATTTTAAATATGATACGATGACCAGCTGAAAGAGCGTTGATCAATAAATTGAAAATTTTAAGTCATAAACCATAAAAACACAATTCTAATATTTACTGAGCTTTATAAAAAAAATCTTCTGCTGATGCTTAAAATTAATTATAGAATTAATTATAAAAGTGTGGAGCCGATTGTGCTGCGGTAGAACATTGGATCCAAGAAGGGTGTCCTTGTGCAAGAAACTTTATCCACATATGCTTGGTACTGGTTCTACCCAGGAAGACTTCAAGCACGATTTGTCCAAGTTGTAAGAACTAGTTTCACCATCAATGTTAAATAAATAAGTTCAAATGTTCAATAACACTGTGTCCACAATTTCAATTAAAAAAACAAAACAAAAAAATTATTTCTATGTAAAAAAAGTCATAATTTGTAAATCCTATTTAACAGATGGTTATGCTGATGGCTCTTTGATTTATACATTTAGGTCCTTGTTTAATATTTGAACAAAACCAACTTTCTACTTCTCATTCTATTTACTTCAATTTACTGACGATTTCCAGGAATCAGGCCATTTCAGTCATGTTACATTTGGGGAACAATAAATCTCCGTAATCGTCAGAAAGCTCTACCCTCTTCTCGGACAATGTGTCTATTGACAATGTGTCTGTTGACAATGTGTCTATTGACAGTGTGTCTGTTGACAATTTGTCTATTGACAGTGTGTCTGTTGACAATGTGTCTATTGACAGTGTGTCTGTTGGCAATGTGTCTATTGACAGTGTGTCTGTTGACAATGTGTATATTGACAGTGTGTCTGTTGACAATGTGTCTATTGACAGTGTGTCTGTTGACAATGTGTCTATTGACAGTGTGTCTATTGACAGTGTGTCTGTTGACAATGTGTCTATTGACAGTGTGTCTGTTGACAATGTGTCTATTGACAGTGTGTCTGTTGACAATGTGTCTATTGACAGTGTGTCTGTTGACAATGTGTCTATTGACAGTGTGTCTATTGACAGTGTGTCTGTTGACAGTGTGTCTGTTGACAATTTGTCTATTGCTGTTGATTCAGTGACAGTGTTTTTAACATCGCCTTGCCTGTAACCATGATGTTACTTTGATGGAAACAGTCAACAGTTTTGTCTGTTCTCGTTCGATATTCCGTCAACGCACAAGTCATACATATTCAATCAATTACAGTCTCCTTTAAGAACATGGGGAGATCAATATTAGAGTTGTTGCAACAGCATCTGTAAACATGTCCATATAAAGATAATGACCCCTGGAATTTGTCTCATGTTTGGGCTGTATTTTCCTGAGGAGGAAGAAGTTAATGATTGGTTTAATTTGGGAATAAATATGAGATATTTGTCACGAAGTTGGTGGAATTGGGCTCCTGTGCTCTGACTTCTGTTTTACCAGCATATTTTAATACTTAAATTACATCTAAGAAAAACAGCCAGGTGATATGATGATGTTAGTCTGGTTCCTGGCACAACTGCACATAGTTTACATGGCATTGATTAACGGATGAATAAATAACCAGTCTAAATTATGCTCAAAATTTTAAGAAAACTTAAGAAAGTGTTGATGAAACAGAGGCCAGATGTTTGTTATGTGGGCAGTGACAGGGGCCAGATGTTTGTAATGTGGGCAGTGACAGAGGTCAGATGTTTGTAATGTGGGCCGCGACAGATTAATATTCATTATAAACATTAATGAAAGTAATTAATGAAAATTGATTCTTTAATGATAATCACAATGCTATAACCAATAATCATAATGATGATGTTAGTGAAAATGATAATGGTAATAATGATAATGAAATTGATAATATAAATAATGATATTAATGAAGAATGAGGTGTTATGCCCCTCTACACACACATATATATAGCCTTATATAGCAATCATAACACCTTTTTGTGTTGAAACATAGCAGCCCACATCAGTTATTTTTAACTAATACAAAGCTATGCAAGAGGGCAGTAGTGCAGTGGATGGAATGTTTTCCACTCAGGCTACAGGTTGCTGGTTTGATCCTTATAAGCTCAAAGTGGACTTGTGGGGTTTATATATGTTTAACTCGGAGATGACTAAATTGGCATAAACTAAACTAAGCTATAAATACAAAGACCATGACATTCAGATTAAACCCTTTCTTTAGCGTTTTATTGTTTCTGTTTGACATAAATTGATAATAACAGCATTAATTAAACATTCTAACCTTCATAAATGTATGATTAATTGTAATTACTAATTACATTAATTAAATATTCTAACCTCCATAAATGTATGATTAATGATAATTACTAATTACAAAACAAAAAATGAAAACAAAAGTCCTTATTTACAAAACACACGCTAATGCCTGCTATGTTGTACAAATAAAGTCATGTTTTATATTCACCCTTCTGTTTGAGAAAATACATAAAATGTGAGGTGGCAGATTAGCTGTTCATTGTCGACAATGTTAGTGCATCCATCGACAATGTTAGTGCATCCATCGCTATGTATGTTGCTACATTGTGGCCAGTTTATATATATATATATATATATATATATATATATATATATATATATATGTGATATAAAACCTCAGCGTCCCTGCCCAGTTCTGATTGATACCATAAGATTACATGTCCCACTTGCTGGTCAATGTCGGTGGCCAATCAGATAAAATTCTTTATTCATTTCTAACAAAGTTTCAATTTACCATTCAGTTACACTTTTCTGTTGGGTGTGCATTACAGATATCATGTTCTAAACCATTGTTTTGATATGATCAAAGACTGAAGATCAGTGTTAATGACAGAAGATTGTTATATCCAAAATGTGTAAGCTTATATTTCTTCTAATTCCCTATCAGCATATTAAAAGTGTTCTTTTCAAAGCAAGGTCAAAATGTTTGCATTCTTTCATGTTAAAGGCATATTGTTTGTGAACTAGTGTTTGTAAAATATGAATGGGGCACTTATCTGAGAAGTTGTGGAGAAACTAGGCCTTTACTATAACGATTGAAGACATTTGACTTCTTATATTTCCCTAATTATTTTGTTTTCATTATTGAAGTTAAAAAAAATGATTTAGTTGGTAAGACATTTTAATGGGCAGTGAAGCATTCATTGTGTTGTTACACAATTCCTAAAAAAAATATGAGGGTTGTTAAAATTTTTTTAAAAAAATGGCTTTGTAAACATTTTCAAACTTCTGTTATTGAAAATTGAATTTTCCTATTGTTTTGGCAACATTCCCAATCATTGACTGCTGGTAATGTTTTAAACATTTTAAAACTGTCATCATTTAAAGGTCTGGTAAATATCTATCATGGTTAAAAAAACAGAACTTGGTAATATGAATTATTTATTGAATGTTCCTTTATGATAGCCAGCAAACTATTTTGATGAAAATTGATTAAATTATTACCACAATGGGCACTGTTGTCTGTGAGGTTGTGTTAATTAGGTCTTTTTTACCATTGAAGATATAAAATAACCCTGTCATTATCATTCTTTTCTCACTGCTGATTTAAGTGGAAAAGTTATCAGGGTGTATTCGAGTACTGGTTAACCTTCCAGGAAAGAGCGATTAAGTAAACTGATCATCTGTTAGCCCTCATTATGTCATCAAAATGATTCTAAATATTCAAAGCAAATGTCAAAAAAAAAAAGAGACAAGAATAAGAGATAATACAACCCGTCCCATGTGACCAGGTAGCGGAGATATATGCTGCATATGTTTGCATGTAACATTACGTTAAATGTTTCATTTATCCACTTTCATGTAATATATTAACTACTTTATCAATTTTTAAATAGATGTTCACCATTTCTATAAATGTTCATAAACTAGCCATATTTACAGCTCTTTTCTGCCATTTTCCAGGAGTCTCTGTAGACTGTTTCATGGCGTGACATGCATTTAAGTCTGATTGACATTTCCTATATTAGTTTCATTGGGGAATTCCTTGGTAATTGTTGGGATAATATATTATTTTTCATATGGAAATAAAAGAGAGTGACGGGAAATCAAATTTGACTTGTTTTAAATAGTGCATGCTTCTGTTTTTGTTTTGTTTTTAATCATCAGAATTTCCCCTAACATGTGATATTGTAATGTTATATATAGCATAACTGTTCACGGCTGAACATGTGATATTGTAATGTTATATATAGCACGACTGTTCACGGCAGAACATGTGTATTGTAATGTTATATATAGCATGACTGTTCACAGCAGAACATGTGATATTGTAATGTTATATATAGCACGACTGTTCACGGCTGAACATGTGATAGTGTAATGTTATATATAGCACGACTGTTCACAGCAGAACATGTGATAGTGTAATGTTATATATAGCACGACTGTTCACAGCAGAACATGTGATAGTGTAATGTTATATATAGCACGACTGTTCACAGCAGAACATGTGATATTGTAATGTTATATATAGCACGACTGTTCACAGCAGAACATGTGATAGTGTAATGTTATATATAGCACGACTGTTCACAGCAGAACATGTGATATTGTAATGTTATATATAGCACGACTGTTCACAGCAGAACATGTGATAGTGTAATGTTATATATAGCACGACTGTTCACAGCAGAACATGTGATATTGTAATGTTATACAGGGTTTCCGCTGTCATTCGCCAAATTCGCAAATGGCGAAAAAATAAAAAAAATGGCGAAAAAATGATTTGCCGTAAGAAGAATTTTTTATATACACGAAATTTCCCTTTCCAAAACACCTCGATCTGGCCTTAACATCAATATCACACAGCCGAAAACACAGCTTGTACACAGTACACAGTAAACAACCCACGTGTGACATGCCATATAGTAGCATGACTAGGGGAGGTAAAATGCGGCACCTTTTATCTTTATCACCTCCTCGTAAAACAATAAACATCGGTTGTACTTAGATCTTTAATGGTTGATTGAAACACCGACACGTGATGATGATTGTTTACAGTTTGTAACGAATAAATGAAATTGCGCCTTTGATTCTATTATTAATATGTCAATCAAAACTAATTATGCAGGTAAAAAAAAACATTGAGGTAGCACTTTTTTAAGACGTAACTAATCAGTATAAACAATTGACCCCCGCAGTGTTTATCATACCACATGCCCGATTATGCGACTTTGGAAAACCTCTCATGCATATTCAGTTATCTATTTTTATTCCTCTAATGTGATTGGCGGATAGCTTTGAATATAAATTAACCTATTTTTAATAACCGCTCTGATTGGTCGGATATCTACGACCAAGGTACACGTTTCCTACCACCTACCCGAGCAAAGACAAAAAAAGTAGACGATGACGTAATTCGCGGGTGTCTCTCAAATTCTCCAGTATGAAGAGTATAAAATTATCGCCCTTTGCCAAAATGGTAACGATTTCTAAAGCTGATTAGGTTTTTGCAGATAATTTGCGATCGATCGCGTTATGTAAAATGTCAGCGTTAGGTCTTGGTAATTTTATAAATATTTCGTAGATTTACAATTATTGGAACTGTATGTATATAAAAAAATTTCTGTGAAAACGTGAAAATTGATATTTAAATTGAGTTTACGGTAAAGACAAATGTGGGTGGGGTATTATAGTAATGAACTTATTGTTTTTTGGTTGTGTAGTTTAAGCGTATAATTTTCTTTGGCATGATTTAAATATAGTATTGAAAACAACAATTAAGATCAATTTTGTGTTGTTTTTTTTTAATATTTGAAATATAGTTGACTATTTGCACTTTCTAGATATTTGAAGACTATCACAGGCTGCATTTATTTATCATATTGCCAAGTTCTCTTGGATAGATTGAATAGCTTTGTAGGCTTGACATTGCCATTATTGTATGTTATGACAGCAATAATAAGAAAAGAAGAGAAAGATATTTAAAATAATGTTTTAAATATACTGAATCGACAGAACAGAAATGATAGTCAATAAAGAACAAAGATTAAATACAACATAATAAGTTGGGCATACTGATAGATACATAGTCAGTTCTCCTGCAATTCTCTCACTTCTCCCGGTCTTATTCATTCAAACTCTAAAACTTGTGATTTAGACATGCATAATGTTAAGGGGAGCTAACCCTACATATAATTAACACATTTAAGTCTATGTTAACAAATTTCATATTATACCGCAAGGAGTTTTGGTAATAAAAATCTGGGCATGTGAACCGCAGATCATTTTTGTATGTGAACAATGATGAAATAATAAGAATAAAAGATTGGAAAATGTTTTACGGTTTTTGTTTATTTATTTACAATTGTGTAATTCATCCATACTCTTTATAATAAGCTATAAAATCACAAAATTCAGTCAAAGACATAACACACCATAAAAGTGCTAGATATGCTTAAAATAGTGTATATCAATACAGCTAAACAAAAAAAATGGCGGACCCTCCCCCACGCGTTCTTTGTTTTTTTTCGTTTTATGGTGGCCAAAAAAAAATGGGGCCAGTGGAAACCCTGTTATATATAGCACGACTGTTCACAGCAGAACATGTGATAGTGTAATGTTATATATAGCACGACTGTTCACAGCAGAACATGTGATATTGTCATGTTATATATAGCACGACTGTTCACAGCAGAACATGTGATAGTGTAATGTTATATATAGTATGCCCAGTCATGAGTGAACACATCATGACCACAGTTGCTAGTTAATTAAAGTGTTAGGGCAAGGCCTGGCTTCCACACACAAATACCGACAAACAGCACTTAACTTCATTTTGAGGCTTTGAGGAGGTTTTTGGATATATCATTCAAAGGTCAATGTCACTGGAATCTGTTTATAGAATTGTATGTATTGTTTTACGATAATTGTAATTGTTAAATATATATACAGTTCAAGGTTGTAGTAGTGCCTAATGACCTTTGTAGTAAATGGTAATCATACATTGATTAGTTAAATAGTTCCATTCATAGATTGTTATCGTATGCGTAGTAATACTATAACTAAAATAAGTCGTTCTTCAGTGGACGCAATGCTTTTTCTTTGTTTATTAAAAATCACAATGGTTTCAAGCATCTGCCCTGCAGAAATGCAAATACACAACAATAATCTACAAACATTATGCACATATTTGTTTATGATCAATCTCTTTAATATAATTTTTAAAGGCGCCTGAGGTCTGGCAAACATGTATGATTCGAAAATCAGCCTTTCATTCATCCTACTTTTCAAAGGGCTTATTAATACAAAAAATTATTAATTAAATTGAGTGAAGAATGAGAAAAAAAAAACATAAACTTTAAATCTTTAACTTTACATTTTTGTCCATTTTTTGACTTGACATATCTTAGAACATTACATTCATTTTGCTGCTGGTAACAGTTGCAAAACACCATTCATTCAATGCAATTAAATCTTGGAATTTCAGATTGCAAAAAAGGCTATGACACAATTCAAAATTATTTCTCAACTGACAAAACTTTCAGCAATTGCTCAATTCTCCTGGAATTCAATTTTCCAACCAGTTATCCA
Organism: Panopea generosa; assembly: GCA_029582155.1. Classification (NCBI taxonomy): domain Eukaryota; kingdom Metazoa; phylum Mollusca; class Bivalvia; order Adapedonta; family Hiatellidae; genus Panopea; species Panopea generosa. The sequence continues at coordinate 51,477,534 of CM055909.1, read as the reverse complement.
GTATTGTGAAGTCTTTCTTTGGAATTCCAAATAATATTGTCAAACCTCTTCATAAAATAACTTTCTTTTATGTCGTCTGCTATTCTGAGATGTAAATGACAAAGCTTGACTAAGTACAGAGAACTGCCAATTGTTGCATTACAAATGTCAACCACAGAGGACGTCAATTTATTCGTCTTCACAAAATCATGGTTGGCGAGAATTAAGAGGAACAAACAGGCTATAACAGTAATTGATAAATGGGAAACGCCTCATTTGAATATAGACTACTCGGCTGTTTGAAATGTCACTGTGTATTGAATTGCAAATCAAAAGGCAAATCTGGACTATCATAGGAGGGTTGTGTATGATTGAAGTATAAAAGCAGGGCGGTAGTGTAGCAGATTGAGTGTTGGCTGCTCACACCAGAGGTTGCGAGTTTGATCCCGAAGTCAACCAGGTGTCTCTCAAAAAGCAACGCTCAGTACTAGTTCTACCCAGGAAGCACCCAGGATCATAATTATATGCTGTGAGCTTTCTTCATAATCAAACTTAAATTAATTAGTATAAACTAAGTATAAAAGCTTGCTCCACTAATCTGGAGTGCATGGTCCAGTGGTAGAACATCAGCCCCTTGATCAGAGAGATGTGGGTTCAATCCTCCACCACAGCTATGCAAGGTGTCCTTGAGCAAGACACTTTTTCTGCATATGCCTAGTACTGGTTCTACCCAGGAAGACTTTGAACATGATTTGTAATATCTTGTTTTGCAATCAAAGTAAAATAAATAAGTTTAAACTAAACTAACTGTGATTGATTGACCAGTAACTGAGTAGTCCATGGCAGGGTGGTTTGAGCGACTTCTTCTCAAGGTCACTTGCCTCTTACCACTGAGGTTGTGGGTTTATGCCCAGGTTGATTTATTGTCAAATATTCTTTATGAGATCTTCCTCTGCCAATAAAGATGGATGCCATATATAATTATTATATTCCGTAATATATAATCTCAAAATTGCGTTTAATCCATTTGAAAAGTAAATATCTGCCAATTTTGACATACCGTGGTACATTTAAACATTTTTTTCCTATAAAACATGCATTTTAGTGTAACAGATTGTGTCCCAAATGTGTAATTAGTCGACAACAAATAAAATGAATCTGGTGATAAATGCACGACTTTTAATGGGCTTTTTGTGTAATGTTCATGTGTAAACACCTGGATAATGTTATTCAATGAAACTAAAGTATTCAATGCTGGTATCTGCTTGCATTTAACAAATGTGTAAATAATCAGAAATGGTTCCTGTAATTTAATATTTAATGGTTATGATTGATTGATTGAATATTTAGCGTCATTGTGTTTGATGTCTTAAATTATATGATATTTCGTGGAAAAATGTTCAATGACAAAATTAATGTGCTGTTTTGAGTGACCGTAGCCACCCCCCCCCCCCCCACCATAGATTTCAAAGTCTGGTCTAAGTGGACAGGATGTTTATTTTGGATTTTTGTTACAATTTGAAAATGAGGATAAATGGCACTTAGATCATTTTAATGCAAAAGATAAAGAAGAGTTACATTTCACTATGTAGGATATAGTTATATTATAAGTTTAAAGTTGTCTTTCATTTCATACAATATAAATTTTAAATAAAATTTGCATTGTATTATATCTTAATACTTATACTATTAATCGTATCTCAGTGCAGGAAAACACTAAATGATCACAAGCTAAGATTGGGGCAACTTTTTGCACCACCCCGTTATTTATCCCCCATTAATGATAGACCAATCCACCCATTTCACCCACTCTACAGGATATTATAACCATTCAAGTATTCATCCTGTCTTTATACAAATTACCTTTTATGGTCGTTAAACCTTTATTACATGTTTGCGTATCCAATCAACCCGTCCCTTGTCTACCCTCATTGTTATACTGGTCGGATAATTATCATCTCTCCTCATTAAGTGGGGCCTCTGGGGGGGAGTTTGAAGACCTCAATCAGTATTATCTACAGCTCAATGTATATTCCTGTTTGGAGAACAGCCAGCAAAACCGTTCTATCTGAGTGACTGATAAATACACAGATAGCCTTGTTTCTTTAGCCTGGCACTGTTCAATACTCCTATTGGAGGACTTATCTTTAAATCAGGTTTAAGTCCTGTCTCTTTGTGGTGGAGCACATAAACTGGTCAATAAAAAAAGGTGGGGGGGAGGGTGATCTGACCATTTATGGTCCAATATTCTAATGGTACCGTGGTTAATGAAGGTCCAGTCATAAGATACCAACTCCAAAGAAAGAGTTTTAAGCTCTTCCCTTAACAACTTTGGCTTCATTAATTCTGGATCTTGCCAAGAGATTGGTAATAAATTGCTGGTCTATAATGTTAGGGTAGTGACAGAAATGGCCTTGGCTTTCTTCTTACCAGTTTTAGCATTTTCTGTGATACTAATGGCAGAAATGATGTAATGACCGATTCTAATACTTGGTTTGCTATATCATGCCAGTAATATTTAAATATTTTAATGTTTAATTGCATTATAGAATTTCATGTTCATTGTACTACTATGATTGTTGAGGGCCACAGGGAAGATTAGTGTAACTAACTCTGTTACCTTCATTAAATTATGTAATATAATTATTATTAAAAGTGACAGATCTAGTGCTAGAACATCAACCCCATATGAAAGGGTCATGGGTTTGATCCCATACCACAGCCATAATTATGTGGTGTCTTTTAGCAAGATACATTACCAGTTACACTAAAAACTGATTCTAATAAGGAGAAGTGACTTGCTTTCCAGACTAAACACACTATTTAATCTGTCTTGTTAAAATGTGGTAATATAGATTTTTTTTTAAAAATGAAAAATGAACAAAGATTTAACTAAAAGTACATAGTATAAATCAGCCGGTATATTGTATCAGTTACAGCCATTTAAACCTGTGTCAGTGGTAACATTTATTGCACAGCCACTTGTCTTAAAGGGAATATATTGAGGGAAAAACCCTATAAAATGTCTTAAAATAAAATAATTATTAAAACAGATAAAGTTTGAAAAATCCTGATTTTAAAGTCCCTTCAAGCGGCCATATTTTCTATTTTGCATGTCTATGTTTTCAGAGCAAATTTACCTATATTAAGCAACAAACTGTCTTGAAAAGTCACTTTTGCCCCTTCCTGTTTAAATGACCAAGTGTGATCTGACCTTTATAAATCAAGTGTGCACTATAAATGATAAATGTTATTAATGATTCATGTATGAGCTGGATATCAGCTCACCTGTTTCCTCCGTCATTAAACACTACATCCACCACACTACTGTGTTCATACCAGGTGATTGACACTCCAGACTGTCAGAACTTATCAGTTCCAATCATAACAAATAATTCCCCCCCCCCCCCCCCCCCCCACCTTATCCATCCCTTCAAACATTACCCATCCGTGGCAGATATAATGATCTCGACTGATTCTATGAATACTTGGAAACACTGGAACATGAGCTGGAAAATATTGAAAGTAAAAAAGCAACCAGTCTAGATGAGATCTGTGATAGGATAAGGAAGATAATAGAGGGTACCTTTGATGAAAAAGAAACATAAATAATGAATATTGCCAGATAGTTATAATGTTGCGAAAAATGGTGTTTGTTTGTTTTTCCTAAATTATTTTGTCAGTAAGTAGTAGGTAGACATTGTTCCCAGCTAATCACTAAGCAGAGCTGTAGTGTAGTAGATACACTGTTGGCAGCTCATGCCAGAGGTCATGGGTTTGATCACGAGAACCGTTGAAATAAGCTTTGAGCTTTCTTTGCAATCAAGTGGAGGCTTTGATCTGCTCCCAGTGGAGGCTTTGATCTGCTCCTAGCGGAGGCTTTGCATGGTGTTTTTGGGCAAGACAATTTATCTGCATATGCTTTAATTATTGGTTCTAAAGAAAAGACTTTGAACATTAATTTTAGTTAAGTTCATCATTACCCCACCCCATGTTGATTCAGCGTATTTAAGATGCATTAGACCGTTACTACGATAAACCTTTTGTCATTATAGTCTTAATTCTCGTGAAAAAGCAATATCAACCAATATTTATATTTCTGTCATTGCTCAAGCAGAGGTTTATCACAAGATTTTGAATTAACAAAGGGAGATCACTGCTAAGATAAAGGGATGTTACTCCGGATGGTATATTAATATTGGATATCCAGGGGTGCCTTGTGATTTATTTTTCTTACACATTTTTAATCCAGTTGACATGAAACATACATTGTGGCACTTCCTATCGAGGGGCTGATGATGGATACTCACTCACAGATGAGTCCAGATAGTAAAGTATTTAGATCTTATACATCTTATCTCTTTGATTTATGGCTCGGAACCGAATATTTCTTTGCTGATTTCAGTTAATTATGACCAGCCTTTGAGATATTAACACTATTATCATTCATAATTTATGACAAGTATTATTCATAATGGCTGCCAATTATTGTATAAGATTATTAAATGAGCAGGCAAAGTCTTTCATCCTTGCGAAAAGAAATAATATTTCATCTATTGAGATCTGTGTGGCCGTGAAATTTTCATAAAAACAACAGTTTACTGTCATCAGTATATTTGATCTTACTGATGTGTCAGGATTAACGTTTCTTGTGATTATTTACATATAGGCCATAATTTTGTTACCTCATACCACTACTCCTGTTTTTAGCTCTACGATCTTATGCAATGGCACATTGTCCGTCTTCCATCGTCCGTCGTCTGTCGTCTCCAAAGTGGGTTAGCAGCACTTTCTCTGAAACCACTGAACCAATTAAACTGAAACTTCACATGGATGTTTATATTGCATAGGAGACTATACAGAAGATTTTTTTTTATTATTTGAAATTCAAGAACAGAACAACAGATTTTCAAAAATATTTATGTAGTAATGATAACCAACTATAGTTTTGTTAGATTTGTTCAAATGGTGTCCCTGAGTTAAAAATGCACCCGCCCGAGGGTTCAGTTAGGGGACACATGTCATTATAATAAAACAAAAAATTATTTTTTTTTAAATGGAAATGATTTTGCCTATATCTTCACAGAAGCATTGTTTGGTGAAGGAGGTTCAGATTTGTAAAAAATGATTGGGTTTCACTGTCTTAAAGGGGTCAGGAGGGGCCCCAAAAGGGTAAAATTTGGGAATTACAAAAGTCGTTTTCTTAAGAACTGGTATGTCAGATTTGTTCATATTTGGCATAAATTATCCCTTTGTGTAGAGGTTTGATTGCAGATAAGAATTTAGGGGCTAAAATTTATAGGAGCCCTGTAAGGGAACTTAGAATTTTACATAGGGATACTATGGGAAAGCAGAAAATTCTTAATTTTTTTATCTTTTCTGAAACCACGAGGCCAATTAAACTGAAACTTCTCATGGATGTTTCTGCTGCATAGGAAACTATACAGAACATTTTTTTTTCGATCTGAAATTCAAGATGGCTGCCTATACTAAAAATACTCCAAAACTTAAAAAATCTTCTTCTCATGAACAACCATACAGATTTTCAAAATGTTTATGTTTATGTAAATCATGATCATTCAGATGTTTCAGTTGCATTTTTAAGTGTTGTACTGGAACAAGCCTTATAGATGTTTGAGTTTCAAATAAAATAAAAAGTATGTACAAGATACAAAAACTTTGTGAGATAGTTTGCCATGGGTTAGTTGCAGAAGGATGCTACTACTACTCAGATTCATTCTGAGGTCTTCATTCACCAATAAAACTGGATATGCCGAAGTGTGTTGAAAATGGTGTTAAACCCCATTAAAAAAAATAAATAAAAATAAGATACAAATTTTTATTTCTAGTCGGGCACATAAATATATAATACAGACAATATAAGCTATGTATAGCTATTAACTGACATTATATTGTAACATATTTTTGACTTTGCTGATGAAAAAATCCTTGTACAGGTTTGATACCATGTGTATAATAATTCCTAGACGTAACAGATGGAAGTACAAGAAATCTTGATAAAACTTTACTAGGCATTTAACACTAACTTACCTGACACTTGTGATAAAATTGGCATTTTTGTAACCAATAAAGCTGTTGGGAAGGTTGGTGCTGGGGTCAGAGCAAAATTTGAGGAATAACATTTTAATCTCCAAGGGTTTATCAGGAATGGTGTACTGCTAATTTGAGCTCATTTCCTGGGGAAGTTTTGTGTGCTTATCAGAACCAGGTGATGAATCCCCTCCCCAGGTTCAAGCAATGCATGTTACATGTTACTTGTTACCACCAGGTTCATATTACCTACATACAAGTGTTACATATATGTGAAAATGATTGCTTCGAGGTGCTGGCACATTTATATATGAACATGACCCATTTCAACTGCAAGCATGTGTTGCATATGGACACATATCTAGTAATTATAATAAATGACTAAAGTTTTCCTTTTTCCCATTTTACATTGATTTTTGCTTCTAGTAGAATAATTAAAAAAGATAGGTAATCGTAGATCCCAATAATCTGCTCAGCTTATGTAGCTTAACTGTTTCTCATTATAACATTGAAGTGGTCTCCAACATTAAGCTGTTATAAGACGTTTATGTGGGATATAAGCGGATATAATGATGGTTACATGTAGATGGGTCTGCTTTAAGCAGGGGATGCACTATTCAAGTACCCGCATCTGATGGCAAGTAGTATTGTCTCTCTAATATCATTAGCAGTGCAGTTACCCCTAATATTATAAGTCTCCTAAAATTAAGTATAGGATGTAATATTCAAGTATGGGGTCGGCATCTCTGAAGAAAGAGATGGAAGTAGTATCCTTCTCTCTGTTTCAGTGCTGATGACCTGACATTATCAATCCATCACTTCCAATCCCCTCTTGGCCACAATCTCTGCTGATTGATATACAACATTGTGTCTCATTGTCATTTGCTGCTCACTGCTGATTCAAGTGGACAAGTTATCTGTTACTTGCATAGTTGGGATTGCTTGAGTACTGGTTAACTTAAGAAAGGGTATTTAAGTTAACTGATCACACACATATGATGCTAAATTTCAATAAATCAGTCACTCTGAGGACCAGATAATTTATCCCTGTAGGTTTCTGTAGGTTAAGATGCCACCTATATGTGATATTATACTTTGAACTGAGCTTCATGTCTGCTTTTCTAGTACAGACACCGTCATATTAGTATAATTATATTATAGCCAAAAATATAATTGTGAAAATGATATTATAACACAATGTGTGCTTGAGGCATATTACACTTGACTTGTTTACACATATAACACAATGTGTGCTTGAGGCATATTAGACTTGACTTGTTTACACATATAACACAATGTGTGCTTGAGGCATGTTACACTTGACTTGTTTACACATATAACACAATGTGTGCTTGAGGCATATTACACTTGACATGTTTACACAAATAACAACAATGTGTGCTTGAGACATATTACACTTGACTTGTTTACACATATAACACAATGTGTGCTTGAGACATATTACGCTTGACTTGTTTACACATATAACACAATGTGTGCTTGAGACATATTACACTTGACTTGTTTACACATATAACACAATGTGTGCTTGAGACATATTACATTTGACTTCTTTACACATATACAACACAATGTGTGCTTGAGACATATTACACTTGACTTGTTTACACATAAAACACAATGTGTGCTTGAGGCATATTACACTTGACTTGTTTACACATATAACACAATGTGTGCTTGAGGCATATTACACTTGACTTGTTTACACATATAACACAATGTGTGCTTGAGACATATTACACTTGACTTGTTTACACATATAACACAATGTGTGCTTGAGACATATTACACTTGACTTGTTTACACATATAACACAATGTGTGCTTGAGGCATATTACACTTGACTTGTTTACACATATAACACAATGTGTGCTTGAGACATATTACACTTGACTTGTTTACACATATAACACAAACTGTGCTTGAGGCATATTACACTTGACTTGTTTTGTTTACACACATAGCAACGAGGATTCTTTTTACATTAATAAGCTTCTCAATGGAGAGTGTCAATTTCCTTCCTGACTTCAGGTTACTTCTCCAAATATTTTATCATAGATTTAATTTGGTTAGTTTACAATATGTGTCATTGTTCACAGCCCACTTCTCAAGAAGGGGTCTCAGCGGGATGCATTGTGGTACATGTTATCGTTATGAAATCAGGGATGGGGATGGCATAATACATTTTATAGATAAGGGCTTCATTATGAGTGTGTTGATGATAAATTTTAAAAGAAAATGTGGATGATGATATAAACATTTTGTTAATGTAATTGTTTCGTGACCCAACTAAATATTTAAAAGTCTTAATAATTTGAATGTTTTTTTAAAAAAAAAAGATGTCCTTCGTCTAGCCATGTGGTCTAATAATGAGGCCCTGTCTGATGATTACTTACATTTTATTGTTTTGGTTGTGGATTTGAATTCAGCTCAGCCCAAAGATGATTTGTTAGAATGTTAAAGTAGTTGTTTACGAAAGTGGAACTTGGTCTTGCTACTTCAATAAAATTATATACAGTAGAACTTTGATAGCTTGAACTCAATGGGACTGGACAAAATAGTTTGAATCAGCGGTAGTTTGAGTTAAGCCTGGTATAACAATCAGCGTACATGTACATGATGTACAAGTATGTTTGTGAGCATGTTATTGAATCCATTGTGGACACTTTGAACAAGTGCAATAGATGATGTGAATGATGTGTATTTCTTGTTTATGTAGAAAATCAAATGTATCAGATAATTTCCAAATATAATTAATTGTAATACACTATTATTACTTAATTTACCTTTTATCATCATTATTGTATATACTCATGTATAATTGCTATATTTAGCTTTCGGTGTGCATGAGAATGTAAATGAAATGATAATCACACTCCGGTTTTACCGGGTCTTTCACCAAGTTGCCCGGCAATTGTCAAAGAGGCTGACTTAGTTGTCCCCCGGTTACCGGGTCCGTAACGAAGTTGCACAGCCGTTTCTTCTTCAGGTAAATGTGTTGATAAATGTGACATTGTGCAATAAGACTGAAATTCCCATGTCTAAGATTTATAGGGTATGTGACACTCTTTACTTTTCAATGTTTGCAATAAACATTTGCTTTATTTTGATTTCATCTTAAATTACAAATAAATATCAAATAAAGAATCAAATTATTTTAATTAATGCATCATGCGGTATACAATTAAAGCAAACGTGTAACAATTATAAACACACTCCCCAAATTATCATAGCAAACTTCTCACTCTTTAAAACAGTGGGAATATTATGACGTGTAGAAATTACTTCACACCTTTGAATACGTGAACAAACATGGCAAACTTCTCCGATTTTCTTTATCTTTGATCAGCTGTTCGACCGAAAGGTGCGAAAAACACAGGTTACTGTGTTGGCGGGAACTAATTTCTAGTTCGATTGTTCCACCTATCAGTGTTCTAGCCATCGGTGGTAGATGTTGTATGGTGTTTAGCGTCGTTTTCAGCAATTTTTCAGTCATCGCGACGGTGTCTACTTGAGACAGTATTCTAAGCGCTGTCACACTGGAGTATCATGCTGCAGACACATGGTATGATACCCCACCCAGTCACATTATACTGACACCGGGCCGACCAGACCTAGAACTCTCCTCTAAATGCTGAGCGTCAAGTGAGGAAGCTTCTAGTACTATTTTTAAAGTCTTTGGTGTGACCCGGCCGGGGATTGAACCCACGACCTTCCGCATGCAGGGCGGACACTTTACCACTAGACCATGCCGCAGTCCCTCCATCGGTGGTAGAACAATAGAAATTGAATAGGAATTTGGCAGGGACTTGCAGGTTAGTTGTTCGAGCGATCGGTGATGTTCCAGCCAACCAAGTTCGAGCTATTGAAGTTTTACTGTAACATAATACATAACTTGTAATGTGTTTAAAATTACTTAAACCTTACACCCTGTATGGGGAAAAAAATGTATATGCAGGGTTTTCATTTGAAAAGAATTTAAATTACTCTCCATCTGGTGTGAAAACACTCCTACACAATCCATTTATACTGTTCAGTAGATTAAAATATGCAACAGCTCTCTTTTATCGTCACACAATGTGTGCAGTTTATCATTTAACGTTGTGTCTGTGGATTCAAAATAGTTTTAAAACAATCCACATATACTTCTGCAGTGCTAACTACAAACCTCATGTACTACTGTATCTGTTGAGTGCAGGAAATTCAATAAATCTACAATCTCTGCAACAGATGTTTATCATGATTTTTTCTGCTTTTAAACCTCCTAAGAACATTTTTAGCGGCCCTCACTTGATAGTAAAGATTGCAATCTTCACCTAATAAAATTCCTTTCTGTTGGACTGGTTTCTACTTTTCATACATATTGCTAGGCGTAGTAGTAAGTTTACTAGTTAGGTGAGAATCACTTCATGCAACGTTTAGCAGTATTTGCATTTCACGAGTGCGTTGGACCATAAAACGCCTTCGAGCAAGAGTGCTCCTTGTCATAGGATACGCTATACTTGAGAGTCAGTACCCTGTGGACGACAAGCAACGTACATCAATTCGAGTCATTAATTCAGGAGATGTTCAATGAATAACTTGTTCTGTGTTTTAGCTGTTGGGAGAAGTTATAGTAAATGAGAGCAGTTACTCAATTTTGACTCTCTCTCTGGACTGTGTACTGACTGGTGAAAGAAATTCATTTACATTTAGGGATATTTAGGAGTCTTGTTGTAAAATAATTACTCTACTAGGATATTACATAAGAGAAAATTAATTTCAATTTTAAGTATACAGTTTGAAGTAGGGGATCAGCTAAGATATCCGGGAGCCACACGAGTGACGTGTTTGTGACACTTGTAGCGTATAAGGAATATACATGTACTTGAACCAGGAGATATTGGTCATCTGACAGGGAGCATAATATTTCTGGCATATATATATACAGGACCCCAGTGATCAATATATATATATATAGCCGTACAGCTACTGTGTATAGGCCGTTTGTTTACCATTGGAAATTGGCAGGACATTTGGATTTATTACGCTGGATTTCTCTATTATGGTAATGGTGTTTATAGTTTCCCGTAATTGTATTAAATGGCTACATAATTTATTAATTTTATTACATTGTATAGTTTTTTAGTAGATTTGTAAAACACAGTGAAATTGGTCTGCATTCATTGTGTTTGCAATTTAGAGATTAGCTTGGAGCTTGTTTCATGTGTAAAAAAACCCACACTTGTTGATGAACTAACTACATACGATAGATAAACACAACCTGTACGATAGATAAACACAACCTGTACAATAGATATACACAAACTGTACGTATAAGCCACTGATCCTATTTGTACTTTAAATATTTTTCATTCAACACTCAATCTATGACTTAGCTCTATTGTTCGACTGTCTTTTTCAATCCACCAAGAAATGCCATAGTTGTTATATAGGATTATTTGTCGATATTGATTTCAGAATAATTCCCTGCTGCATTGTAAAGATTTAAACAGCCGCTTTGTTCTCTCAAGTGCCTGTATGGCTTTCTAAAAAAATAAAATCGAATGCAATCAACCAATAAAAATTGTATACAAATTTTTAATTCACGTTTTGATAGAAATAAAAGACTGGAGCTAATATTAGTTGGTTAGCTCACAAAACAGATTTAATAGGATTTGAGGCTCGTGTTACTGTTATTTTTTCTCAATGGAGAAAAATAAATAAAAGTATATCAAGAAAATATTTGGCAATGATCAGACAGGGGATTAGAACATGAGATTTAAACAAAAGATAAATCTAGCGTTAAATAGCGTAGTAAGCAGTGCCTAAATCTGGAGTGAAATTCAAATAGTTGAAGGCCATTGTAGGAGTGAAGTTAGAATAATAAAATTAATATTCTTTATCACTGTAGTCTGTGAAATTGAAAGCTTTTCATAACTAGAGGTTAAAGGTTAACATTATTTTATCTGTTGGCTTATTCCATTCACTTTTATTCACAGATCAAATCAGTTAAATATGTTCTACTCTATATGCGATATGCGGGCGGTTTTTGAATGTAATTAAAATTATACTGTCCGGATAATGGTTCTCCCTCCAAAGTTGCCTTTTATAAATACAGTTTGAAAATATTTTATTTTCCCTTACTACTAAATAAAGTTGGGTTTCATGCTATATGTACCATGCTTAGTATATTGATAGAAAATACCTTGAGATATTTGATCTGGCCCATCCTGTTTCTGAAAGAGTGTGTATTAAAACAACCCCTCCTAGTGCTTGTGTAAAAATAGTCTAACTCAGTATTATAGACTAAGCCGATAGACTAACTAATGATGTGCTAAGGCATCAAAATCAAATGGAATCCTTTGTTTCCTATTTATTTGTCCCAGGGATTCTTGGGGAGGCGGGGTGGGGTCCAGATATAATGTTATTTATTCAGTCTCACTCTGGTAGGGAGGGGGCAGAGGTGTCCAGATATAAATTTATTTATTCAGTCTCACTCTGGTTGGGGTTGGGGACAGTGTCCAGATATAATCTCTTATCAGATACCATCACAATACACAATTTCAGTCTCCCTTGTGTACTTATTGTTCCACAGTAACTGGAGCCCATTGTGGCCAATAATTACATGGGGTGGCAGTCCTCATGGTCCTGTAATTACATGGGGTGGCAGTCCTCATGGTCCTGTAATTACATGGGGTGGCAGTCCTCATGGTCCTGTAATTACATGGGGTGGCAGTCCTCATGGTCCTGTAATTACATGGGGTGGCAGTCCTCATGGTCCTGTAATTACATGGAGGGACAGACCCCACACTACATTTGCTGAATTTAAATAGGGTAAAGGTGAGAGAGAGAAATGGTCAAATTTAATTTTATTTACGTGTTATAGGTCAAATGTTAATCTCTAATGAAAGGTTAACTTCAGCATAATTAATGTTAAATAAGTAACATAAAATTGGCAGATCTGATTGTGGTGAATGGAATTAAGTGCACATGGAGGGGACACTCTTAATGGCCTGGTTGTTTATATAGAGAAACTTTAGGTTGCTGATCATGACAGTCATGTCATTACCAGAACTCAGCAAATTTGATGGCTTAACGTTTGAATAATGTAACCGTTGTTTCACCTCAATCGTTACAAGCGTCATTTTATTGACCAATGATTGTACAGTACATGTATGAGAGATGTGGCAGAATCTACGGCTGTATCCTGTTCACTTCGGAAGTCCCATCACTTACACATTAACCATATTTCAAGTGTTTTTGGTCACATGACTGATCACAAGAGTGCGTTCCTGTCATACAGAGGATCATAACTAGCTGTAAGTCACAGCATCCTTGACCTTCACTGTAATGCATACATGGCTGTAAATATGTAAGTTTTTAATCTATAGATACAGTCAAACCTGTCTTTATCAACCGGTCATGGTAAGGAGCAAAAGTGACCATTTAAAACAGGTTGTTGCTTAATACAGGTTAATTTGCTCTGAGAGCAAAGAAATTGAAAATAGTAAATCTGGTTGCTTTGGAGAAGTGGCTGTTTAATAGAGGTGACCACTTACACAGGTTTGACCGTATTTGCCTAAACAATAATACCTCCCTCTCCAAAATCATGTATAGGTCAAGGAAATTTTAATCAACATTTTCATAGGGTTGTTAGAATTAAGCAGAATTATTAAGTCTACTCGAACAAACTTTTGTCTATAGTAGCAAGGGAGTAGTGGAATGGATAGAGTGTAGGCTGCTCGCACTAGAGGTTGTGGATTCGATCACCAGCTGGACCAATTGGCCCCTCAAGAAGGAAGCAGATTTCAGAGTAGTTCATATAAACTCTCTGAGGTTTCTGTGCAGTTGAGCTAAAATAAATAAGTAAAGTTACTAGGTTGCTAGAGTTGTCTATTAATAATTATGTAGTCATGCCTTCTGTTGTACCATGTGCATATAGATATCTATGAGGGCCCCAAGGCAGATTAGACTTTTGACATACTGGGTTTATACCCTCAGTGAATAAAGGCTTTCATTCATTCAGTTGATCATTCAGTCAATCAAGACTATCCATAGTAACCTTATATGCCAGACATCGGTCAATCTGACCCCTGAAATGGACAATTCTGTACTTGGACACCGCTGATCACATTCCTGACTTGCTGTGGAAGAATAAACTAGATCTTTGTGTTTAAGATTCCTTGCATTATTGAGAAAAATTGTTCTTATAGGCAGTTAAGATTATAAGGGTGTATCTATAAATAACCATGAAATGACTTTGCCTAATTGACTGTTTTACAGTGGCAGATGCAGCCCTTGCAGATAATGTAGATGCGGATTACCCTTGATTGGCTCATTCTAGTTTATTTGCCATATGATATTACATGGACACTTGTTGAATTGTCAATTAAAATAATAATTATATCATTTAGCAGATTCCCCTTTGTTGTCAAGTATGGATATCGGATGTATACCAATCTCACCGCATAAACTTTAAATAAAACCCTTGATCCATTGTTGAATATTATATTTAATGTGTGTAACACAGTTAAGCTAATCTTCCTTAGGGCCTCAATTAAAGTTTCAATTTCTTAAAAAAAAACAGACAAATTTTACACATACTGAGAATAATAATGAATTGTAAGTTTATTACTCTCCAACATTAATTTAGCATCTTGGGTTTGAGCATACAACGTGTTGTGTCTGTCTGACTCACATGCTGTATGAACTGCCTGCATGACCTGATCTGAACTCCTACATGAATTAAATGCCTCATGAAGGAGAACACATTTAAATGCTGCATGCCTATTATAATCATTTCCACAACATGCAATAAAACGGCTGCTGATGATATTTCCAGTCTCTGGTCAATGTGGAACTCTAGTTTAAACAACTGCGCAGCCAGTCACGGCAGCCATTAATATCATCTCATTAATATCATTTTGTTTTTCATGTTCTTCTTCAGGACTGTAATGAAATCATGCCAGATATTTGTCTGAAAATGCATCTTCACCATAATTTGTGGAGGGAAGTCTTGAATGCATGTACATTGTACTTTAGTTAACATTGCCGACATGTTGCAGTCACATAGTTGCCGCCACATTTGCACAAAGCATCACAATGTACATGAAACAAAAAATGACAAGAATAAACTCCACAAAATGGTCTATGTATGTGTTGATGTGCCATTAAACACCACTCATGTTATATACAGATATAATGAATTGTACTGAATTTGAACTTGAATCTCATTATAAACATTATATACAACCTTTTTATGTGTCCATTATTTTAGGGTTATAAAAATGTACAGAAAATTTACTTGTGATCATTATAATAACAAAAACTTTGTGAAGCAATTTTAGTAAATATTCGCACAATAACTCCCATTGACACAGATCAATGTTTCTGATCGGTTTTCCTTGAGGGCAAAACCATTAATTCAACTATTTCCCATACCTGGTGTAGACGTTAATGAGTCGAATCTGATTGGCCACAATTTTTCCCTTTCTATTTCTACCTACAAAATTTGTGATATGAAATATGATCTTGCAGCACATTATGTCAAGCTTTTTAATTGCTGCAGGTTCTTTTTGCAAGATTTGACTGGTTTTATTATTTATACTACAATTGTAAATCTTCCCAGGATACTAGGTATATAGTTAAGATTCAAATTTGAAAAAGGGGTACATGTTTTCTGTAATTGAATCACTCTGGTTTCC
This sequence comes from Panopea generosa, assembly GCA_029582155.1. Lineage (NCBI taxonomy): Eukaryota > Metazoa > Mollusca > Bivalvia > Adapedonta > Hiatellidae > Panopea > Panopea generosa. The sequence continues at coordinate 51,461,797 of CM055909.1, read as the reverse complement.
TTACACAAGCCATATATAGAAGCAGATCGGTTTGCATTGCACGCTGGGATGGGTATGTATCATTGTACCTAATATATTCTTCTCTATATCAAACTCAGGTGACGGCTGGTGTCATGTTAGGGTTAGAGGTAAAATTTGGTGTTTTGATTAGTCATTTCCTACAACTTGACAGACCATTTCACTGTGTCAGGTGGTTCATTGGTCCCTCAGGTCCTCATCACACCTGGGCAGAATTTCCCAATTTTGCTTCAAAAGGGATAGGTTTTATGTTAAACAAGACAGAGAAATGCATAAAATCTGGCCAAATGACACAAAAAAGTAAACAATTACTGCATATTACTGGAAAATAAGCACACCATCTGTAGGTTTTTCATCTCAGTGTCTCAGACAATGAAAACAAAGGGAGTCTGAATGATTAGTGTTTACAGAAATCACCTCTGATAGAATAAATTAGTGATTCAGATTGCATAAAACTTATAAACAATTTCTTCATTTTTTTTTTAAATTCAGATTTTTTTGTTATACCCAATAGCACACTTTAATTATGTGAAACTACCTGTTCAAAATTGAATTCTAGATCAAGTCTAATCTATAATCACCATTACCTGGTCTTATGCAACCCCTTTTTATAGTCAACAAACCTTCAACCTTGCAGGTAAACATTAAGACCTGAAATGCCTTATTACAAGATTAGTGTAAGATTTTTCTCAATGAATATGGACAACTGTGCTACAGGGTGTCACCTCCTTGCTGTTTATATCTTCATTTAGTGTGGAGGGAGTGGGTGTTTTGGGTGGTGTCTCTTGAATAGTTGGAATATCATCTAGATTAGACAGAGCTTGTAATTGCTGGATGTTTGTATATAAACATTTATTTTATGTTGTTTTTTATTTTATTTTTTGAATTTTGTCAATTTGTTTTATTGCTTCCATGTTATATATTTTCTTATTTTCATCTTAATCTTTAGAATTGTTAGATTTTTATATTGTTGAATATTCCATTTATTGTAAAATATTTCAAATGTTTTCTTTACTATTCCATTAGATTGTTAAATATTTCAAAAGTTTCATTTACTATTCCAGTAGTTTGTTGAGTATTCCAGTAGTTTGTTGAGTATTCCAAAAGTTTGTTGAGTAATCCAGTAGTTTGTTGAGTATTCCAGTAGTTTGTTGAGTAATCCATTAGTTTGTTGAGTATTTCAGTAGTTTGTTGAGTAATTCATTAGTTTGTTGAGTATTTCAGTAGTTTGTTGAGTAATCCAGTAGTTTGTTGAGTATTTCAGTAGTTTTTTAGTAATCCAGTAGTTTGTTGAGTATTCAAGTAGTTTGTTGAGTAATCCAGTAGTTATTTCAGTAGTTTTGAGTATTTCAGTAGTTTTTAGCTCACCTGAGCCAAAGGCTCACAGGTGAGCTTTTGTGATCATCTGGTGTCCGTGGTCTGTCGTCCGTTGTTAACTTTTAGCTTTTAACAACTTCTACTCTGAAACCACTGGGCCAATTTTGATATAATTTCACAGAAATGTTCCTTGGGTGACCCTCTACCAAGTTTGTTCAAGCCATCTTGGTTCGTCAAAATACATGGCAGCCAGGGGGTGGGGTAAGTTTGATGTCAAATTACTTCCCCTGTTTTATAGCATAAATGTCTGTATATAGCAATTATTATAAGAAGAGGTAATAAACTCTTTAAATAAACTTTTTTTTACTATTATTATACAATATTATACCAGATATAAGTTTTAAAAGATTATTCATCATAAAAAGATGAATGATACAATTATAATCAATGAATGAATATTATTCATATATCATGAACCATTTTAAAATAGGTGTTTTTCTGAATATAAAAGTCAGAGTTTTTATGGTTCAGACAGGGATAGTTTATTGCTTCATAACAAAGCAATACCATATATTTAGCTAGTTTCATCACAGCAAGAAGTCTGGTTGAGATTTTCAGTGTCAAAGTGTAATTGAAATCTTGGAGGAGGAGCTTAATTGTTTTTGGGGGAGAGTGCACTGCGACAAAGATTCTTTCAAGCGATATACTTTGGGAAGGCTTGTGTTTGAAACTCATAGGTATATTTATTGTGCTGGAACTGCGGATTGTTTCATGCACAAAAGTTTAGTTTGATGCTTTAGTTTGAAACCGTTCTCAAACATAACAGGTTAGTTTTGTGCTGGAACTGGATTTTTATCTTAGTTTGAAGACTTAGCATCTATAGTAAAAACTTCAAAAGCCTTGTTGTCAGAATCTACTGACCTGATTTTGATGTAATTTCACTGACATTTACCATGGGTGAATCTCTACCAAGTTTGAACTCTTCTACCCATCTGTTACAACTTCAAAACAAATCAAAATTCTAACTACTTGCCCCTCTCGTCTTTCTGGAATTTTGAGCATACATATATTATATAATCTACTTATGTTGGGTGACTCAAGGTTAGTCAGGTGAGCAATATAGGGCCATCTTGGCCCTCTTGTTTTAGTATTCTAGTAGTTTGTTGAGTAATCCAGTAGTGTGTTGAGTAATCCAGTAGTTTATTGAGTATTTCAGTAGTTTTTTAGTATTCTGGTAGTTTGTTGAATAATCCAGTAGTCTGTTGAGTAATCCAGTAGTTTGTTGAGTATTTCAGTAGTTTGTTGAGTAATGTAGTAGTTTGTTGAGGTTTTCAATAGTTGTTGGGTATTTCAGTAGTTTTTGAGTAATCCAGTGGTTTTTTTAGTAATCAAGTAGTTTGTTGAGTATTTCAGTAGTTTGTTGAGTATTTCAGTAGTTTGTTGAGTATTCCAGTAGTTTATTGAGTAATTCAGTAGTTTGTTGAGCATATCAGTAGTTTGTCGAGTGTTTTAGTAGTTTTTGAGTAATCTAGTAGTGTATCAAGTAATCCAGTAGTTTATTAAGTAATCCGATAGTTTGTGAGTAATCCAGTAGTTTGTTGAGTAATCCAGTAGTTTATTTGTTGGATATTTCAAAAAGTACTTTGTTAGACAGTAAAGTCAATTTGTAAGATACTCCAGTGTTTTTTTTTGCCTGGTATTTCCTGGTAAAGGTCCACAAGTTTTTCTCTACATTCTCAAGTTTTATATCCCATCTAATATTTAATTGTTCATTAAGGTTCAATAGACAGGGAAGGGAGTACATGCCATGAAATTCCTGGACCATTTCTTGTCTATTGCTTAACAACTGTTTATGATGTGAACAAATTTAAGTTTCTTCTTTTAGATGTTTAATTGTCAGATAAATGATTTTAATCACTTCATATTCAGGATTTTGATCAGAATCATTAAGCGCTTTCTGTATGACTGGTTTATTTTTCAGATGCATTGATTGGCTGTATTTCAATGCCATGGTAAATATTTTGTCTGGCCGTAAAGTGTTTTATGAAACTCATGAAAGGTTGTATATAGTTTATGGCATAATCAGTAACTACACTTTCATGTTTTATTTATAAAAATGGTGAAAATAAACGCCAATGTCTCTCTGGAGGCAGTAGTTGAACTATGTGGAGCACATTGGGTAGTGGTAGAGCATCAATCAGACCCAGGGTTGGAGTCTCACACCCTCTCTCTGGAGGCAGTAGTTGAACTATGTGGAGCACATTGGGTAGTGGTAGAGCATCAATCAGACCCAGGGTTGGAGTCTCACACCCTCTCTCTGGAGGCAGTAGTTGAACTATGTGGAGCACATTGGGTAGTGGTAGAGCATCAATCAGACCCAGGGTTGGAGTCTCACACCCTCTCTCTGGAGGCAGTAGTTGAACTATGTGGAGCACATCAATCAGACCCAGGGTTGGAGTCTCACACCCTCTCTCTGGAGGCAGTAGTTGAACTATGTGGAGCACATTGGGTAGTGGTAGAGCATCAATCAGACCCAGGGTTGGAGTCTCACACCCTCTCTCTGGAGGCAGTAGTTGAACTATGTGGAGCACATTGGGTAGTGGTAGAGCATCAATCAGACCTAGGGTTGGAGTCTCACACCCTCTCTCTGGAGGCAGTAGTTGAATTATGTGGAGCACATTGGGTAGTGGTACAGAATCAATCAGACCCAGGGTTGGAGTCTCACACCCTCTCTCTGGAGGCAGTAGTTGAACTATGTGGAGCACATCAATCAGACCCAGGGTTGGAGTCTCACACCCTCTCTCTGGAGGCAGTAGTTGAACTATGTGGAGCACATCAATCAGACCCAGGGTTGGAGTCTCACACCCTCTCTCTGGAGGCAGTAGTTGAACTATGTGGAGCACATCAATCAGACCCAGGGTTGGAGTCTCACACCCTCTCTCTGGAGGCAGTAGTTGAACTATGTGGAGCACATCAATCAGACCCAGGGTTGGAGTCTCACACCCTCTCTCTGGAGGCAGTAGTTGAACTATGTGGAGCACATCAATCAGACCCAGGGTTGGAGTCTCACACCCTCTCTCTGGAGGCAGTAGTTGAACTATGTGGAGCACATCAATCAGACCCAGGGTTGGAGTCTCACACCCTCTCTCTGGAGGCAGTAGTTGAACTATGTGGAGCACATCAATCAGACCCAGGGTTGGAGTCTCACACCCTCTCTCTGGAGGCAGTAGTTGAACTATGTGGAGCACATCAATCAGACCCAGGGTTGGAGTCTCACACCCTCTCTCTGGAGGCAGTAGTTGAACTATGTGGAGCACATCAATCAGACCCAGGGTTGGAGTCTCACACCCTTCCGACAGCCATGTGTGGGTTGTTGTTGGCCATATACTTATATATCCATGAACATGCTTTATACTGGTATTGCCTGGGAGTTGT